>JAZDUA010000540.1:0-600000 GCA_038098605.1 Gryllus longicercus
GAGCATCATCGAATGGAAAATGACCCTGGTAAAGGAAACTACGATGGAAGAACAAAGACTTACTATGAATTCAGCGGCGAGGAAAAAATCACTACAAGATACTGCGAAGACAGTGAGAAAACTTCAATCAACTAATCAAGGTATAGTAGGCCAATTCAAGTACAATGGCACATTAATTAATAAAAGGAGGAAAGGCCGAAATCTGATACTCAACGAACGAGATAAAAGAAGTATTGTTAATCATGTCCGCAGGAATCCTCGCCAAAGTGTCATTTGACTCCGTCATGTGACTCCGTGGGTGGTTTCAAGAACAGGGAGAACTGTATCCACAGTATCTGACCGAAAAGCACGACAAGACGCAGGTTACAACGGAAGAGTAAAGAAGAAGAAGCTTTGGATTAGTAAGGCTAATCGGCACAATAGGCTGCAGTTTGCGAAATATTACAGAAACCACCCTTCGAAATTCGGACAAACAGTGATTTTTATTGACGAAAGTAAATTCAAGATATTTTTATCAGATAGCAACAGTACGTGTGAAGGAAGGTTAACGCAGCCGTAGAAGATAAAAATTTGCTTTGAACTGTAAAGCACGCAGAGGTGCTCCATTATGGTAGGGAGCTGCCTGTCTGCGTCAGGTGTCGGGAATCTCCATTTTATTGGTTCCACAGTTGACAAATTTTGAGTACTTTTCAACTTTCGAAAGTAATGTCAAACAAAGTGCACCTAATCTTGTATTGGGGCTGACACTACTTTCAGCAGAACAGCGCGTATGCTCACTGATTAATCCTCGCAGCTCGTATTGTGAAGTTATATTTGTTATATAATGCACCTTGAAACACTGCCACAATCACCGGATCTCATTCCTAATGAGAACTTTTGGTGGTAATTAGAAAAACATGTCAAGAAGCAAAGTTTCGAATAAAATTGAAACCTCGCTGAAGAATGGATGAAAGGCGCGCCTGAATTTACAAGGAAGCTTGTAAGGTCTCGTGCCAGCGTGCTGCGTGCCAGCAAGAATGAAGGCTGTTATTTGTACTAAAGGTCGGTCAAAAATATTGACTTAATATTTTTTGGTTTTCTCAAAGACAAATTGCCAGTGTACGTTCATTTTTGTGGTGAATTGTATATGCATTAGGAAAATATTTATTACTTATTCACTTGTTTCAAGATATTTTTGTAATGTATGAGTGAAGAAGGCTTGCATTAACTCCTATATTTATTTTGTACCTCACAATTCTGCAATAAATATTTTTCTATGCGAGTTCGTATGTTCTTACATAGTGTACGGTCAATTTTGAGAGGCACTGTACCCTTAAGGAGAGGATGTGGAGACACCCGTTTGTTCCGAGTTCATTCACACCTAGAACATTGTCAGTTTTCCTCCTCTGCAAAAACGCACAACTATCAGGAGGACTGGCACTCGTCGTTATTTATAGTCAACCTAATTTATAGTCAACCTGAGTACAGATACTCGTAATGAAAGCGGGCATTCTGCGTAGGCCCCTTGCGCTACGGGGAGATCTCGCGTTGCACGCGTGAGTTGTGGGCCGGAGATAGGCTATCGGACGGCGGGTGTAGGACACGGCGCTTCCAGATTGCGCCCCTGTCTCCAGCGGCGCGCGCTGACGTATTCATCATCCGAGCACCGCCGCCGCCGCCGCCGTCAGCGATTTAGATTCGCGGCCGGCGCTGCACCGGCCTCGCATAAATCAGATTTAGGAGATTAAATGCACTTAGGCTGCCTTTTTCGAGGCGGGAACCCTCCGGGGCCCCGAGGCTCATTGGACCGGTCAAAACGGTCCCCTCCCGACGATAAAGAAGGTTTTCGGTCGTCTAAATGTATTCAGCAGTAATCACGCGGCGTTTACGCGCTGCGGGGCGATCTGTTATAAGTTCATTGCGCCGCTCCACGCCGCACCGCGTGCGCCTCGGACCTGTTTGCGTCCCCCGTTGTCGGGTGTTGGGTTGGAGAGGTGTGGGGCACCTACTTAGTGCGGAGTTGCGTTGCTTTTTCCGCAAATGTTTTTTGCTGAGTAAGAATTTTGGGAAAGGTATTTTACAGAGAAAGTGCGATGCACAAGAATGGATAGTGAACGTTGGGAAGCATCTCACAATGAACATTAAGGTTCAATATTTTCTTATCCACCAGTATATTATTTATATTTAATGAATCACTTTTTTATTGTTGTTTTCTGTGTACGTGCTATTAGAAAACTAGTGTGAAAATCCCATAAATATATAGTCTTACGCCTTGAAACGCATATTTTTTGCAATTCGTTGTTCAGCGAAACCTAATATTGTTGAAAATGAGCATACACATATCAAAATTCATTCCCTCTTTTCCGCAAAGGAGTACTTGTTACCATTTGTCTGTCTTATATCTTGAAAAAGAATAAACTTTAGAAAAAATGCTTATAAGTAATCGTCCAGATTAATCATCGTATCATTGTCTTCGAGTCACAAGTCGTGAGTTAATTGTAAAAAAAATGATTTCTGAAATCTTTGTTATTTAAAATATTTACACGCTCCCGTAATATTAATCCAATATATAAATATTAAGGAATCTTATTTGTGACGCCAAGACACGCGGTGAACAAAATTTTAGCTCAGTGGGTTTTTTCGTATCTGAAATACACTGTACTAAAATTAAATAGTTAAATTTCAGGCGTTAATACCTGAGCCAAGCGCTGTCGCTGAAGGCAGCAACTGTTAATTTAATTCCCATTACATTGACTTAGTACTCGAGGGGGTGCCGCAAACACAATCGTACAAGCAAATCTTTACTATAGAAACCGATTATTTTTCCATGGAGTATCCAATCTGAGCTTCTTTGAACCAACGCGTGGCGGCTATGCACACATTGTTTTTATAATTTCCTGAAATAATGTTTCTGAAATTACTGGAAAAACAGTACGAATGATTGAGTTACTAATCCACTCCAGATATTAAATCGAGAAGTCCTTCAAAACTTAATCACTGCCGCACCAATTTTACGTCTCACTTGCGAAATACGTGCGAAGTACAAGAGTAATATCGCAAATTAATTGCATAATTTCATGTAACTATTGATCTTTTAAAACGTTTCTGTAAAAAAAACAATCTATCGTTATTTCTCGTGCAATCGCATTGCTTTCCAGTATCTACCACTGGGCCACAGCTGCTGCTTCTGGCCGCGAACAGAACCAACCCGCCATGTGAAGCGCCCGCCAAACCGGCCGCGCGCGGGTTCGGTTCTCGTCGGGGGGTCTAACGGTGTCGGCCCGCGTCTCTGGCGGCGGCTGCGGCGGCGGCGGCGGCTCGCGTCGCGCCCGGGAGTCAAAGCCCCCTGGGAACACGTGTCTCATTAACGCTGCGGTGCACCACACACCTCCGTCGCGGGGGCGGGTCGGTGACTCACCTCGGCGCGACGCTTTTCGCTCGTCCGGTCGCACCGGTAGCGACGCTTCGTGTTGTCACGATTCAGCGCACCGCAGTGCGTAGGTGACACTGGCTTGAACGATATATGTAAATATTTTAATTTTCGTGGCCGTCCCATCGTGACTGCTATTTGGATGTGTGGAGTAATGAATTGTTATGTGATGGGAGTTTATGAAAATGAGATAGGGTGGAGAAGTAATTTGTAAACGTAAAGTGGGATTTTCTGCTTTGGATGACGTGGGGGGGGTGTTCGTAGTTGGCAGAGAAGAAAAAGGGGTTCTAGATAAGGCTACCATTAATACCAATTGAGAGTTTATGACGTTCAAAGTGGACCAATGTGTTTTATAAATCATTATTATTGCCGATTATGATGGAGTGTTTTGAAGTACATGAGAGAGAAAATGAAGTGCATTTCATTTCCGGGGTGGATGAAGTCAAATTAATAAAGGTATTTGATCCAATATATTGTTTTGTTCACAACAGTTGAATTTTCTGCTCATTATGGAGAATGTGAAACTTGTTTTCAATTCTAAGCTCTAAAAAACACAAAGGATTGTGTTGGATGATATCGAAAGCTCATTACCAGTGATTTGTGACTGATAATATACAAAAGTGAAGATAACACTAGAAGTAAAGTTATTGGTGTTCACAACGTCTTTATTTTGATTTTCAAGTGTATATTGTAACACCTCCGCGCATCTAAACAACGCGCGGTTAGCGGCCCGGTTGTAGCTCAGTCGGTGATGGAAGGAATTGTTAATGAGATTCTCGTGGACATTCAAAATAAACAATTTGATTACTGGTGAAAAAATACTTTTATTCCTGGACAAAGTTGTACCAGGGAAGTTACATTTATAAAATAAAAGAAAGAAGAGATTGAATGAAAAAAAAGAAAATAAAGATTAAAATTAACAGGAAAGCTTACAACTAGAGAAGAGTACACGATTATTTTATAACTAGAATTACAATAAAAGAAAATGACCATTCGATGTGCCTTGGCGCGGCACCGCGTTGACAAAAATTTAGAGGTTAATAGCCCCCAGTTACATTGCCTGAGAGCTCCTGTGTCAAAAGTTCAATGTGCCCGCGGGCGGGCGCGGCGAAGCTTGTGGGGGGGGGGGGCGGAACGACCTTCCCTGGAATGTGGGATGGCCTGCACCCTCTCGACAGCTGGGCGGCTTGCAGCGGCTCGCGGCGTCTGCGGCAGAGTCTGGCGGCGTCTGGTGACGTCAGCAGGGGGCGGCTGGCGTCTGGCGGCGTCTTCGGCGGAGCTTGTAGGTAGCCGGGGATATCGCTCACGATCGCAGGTGCGGAGCACACAACAATGTGTTCCTCCGATCTCAGAATGTTCTCAGGCACAAATTCAAAAAGTTGCGAAATCCTTCAGAGGCGCACTCGCCTCTCCCCGCGACTGGCTCCCACCCCTAGAGAAGTTTCTCTCTAACTGTAATTTTACAAGTGCCTTCAGAGGCGCACTCGCCTCTCCCCGCGACTGGCTCCCACCCCCAGAGAAGTTTCTCTCTGACTGTTCACAGCCCCCTGCTCTTAGCCCACTGAAATTTTGTTTTTCAAAAATGCCTGAAGTTAACTTTTATCCCCACCCTTTCTCCTCATGTGCTCTGGCTCCCTACAACGATCGCGTCGCTATTGGCTAAAGGTGCTGGCGTTGTACACTATATTCGGCCAATAGCGACGGGGGAGTAAAAGGAATTTTCCACTCTCTGTTTCTGTCGGAATACAGTGTCCCGTTGTTGCGTCTCGAAAATAGGCCATGTCTGTGAAGGGGCCCCCCGGCTACAGAATTATCGTTTTGGGTTTCCCCAATCACGACGACAGGCGTTTCAAAGATTTTCCAGATGTGGCTGCGTCTGGACGGTTTTCAATTAGCCCTTTGACCCGGCCGTTGGGTGGGGTGTCATAAAATTCTGAAATGGGTTAGGGGATCGTGGCTGTTATTAGAAGGGGGGCTGCGCGCGTGACGCCGTATGTTTTTTTCTCAGTAAAAATTCCTTAGGTCTGGTTTACTTAATTTAATTTGTCTTAAGAATTCCGTACCGCTATAATATGTAACCGATTATATTTTTCTGTGGGGATTACAATTTTGTTTATGATTTCTGAACGAAATGATCCTGGTGCGTAATCGAATGAATGCCTTTTTTCAAATAGTTCTGAAGTGACGTGAATTTTGACAACAGATCTACATATATTAAGAGGTATATTAAAATTTCTCACTTTTACTTTCCCGTATTCACACGTATATGCGGATTAATATGCGTTGTATTCATTTTGTTGCCATTTTGTTGCGTGGTGTTTACTCGATTTTGAACGAGCTAGTAGGTATAATGTACTCTTATCCATCCGACAAAATTAACCGGGTAAATCTCAGGGACAGTGTAATACATCCACTAACCGATTTCAGTTGATCAAGTTTTTATTATTCTCAAGTCGTTTTGAGTGTCCAGTAATTATATATAAATTTGTGGTGTCCAAACCTCTTGTGTTACGTGGTTGCAAAAAGCTATCTTTAGCTTAAATCCATTTTAAATTATTTATCAAAACATTTTGCCTCAGAGCCGAATAAATAATAATATATGTAATAATATTTAATCTTCTATGAGCGTTTTTTCAAAAAATAATTTTGTAATATGTTCAATTAATGTTTAAACATAAGTAATTTAGTGCAGTGTTACATCAAATTACTTCTAAAATTAGAGGTAGAATCACAACACTGGGTTTATAAATTCAAAGCAAGTAGGTAATTCGATCTGTGCGCTTGGCGGGATGATTTTGGCAAGGGCAGGGCGCGCGCGTTGCCTGTTCGGGGGCAGGGAGGGGCGTGCGAAAGGCGAGCCGCGCGCCAAGGCTGGCGACGAGGCGCTCTCGCAGCGGCGGCCGCTCTTGTTGCTGCGCGTGTAACGCTTTGCGGGGCCCTTGCCAAACAAAACGAGCGCCCGCCACACCACCCGACGCGCCGAACCGAGCCGAGCCGACGGTGCGTGGCTAACACTCTCACCTGCCGCGGGGACCGCCGCGGGTTTCGAATCGCGCCGCTGGACCCGGCCGACACTCCAACGCGGCCACGGCGAAGACGGCGGTATTCGGGGGATGATAATAATAATAATAATATAATAATAATAATAATATAATAATAATAATAATAATAATAATAATAATAATAATAATAATAATAATAATAATATGCCTTTATTAATATGGCGAGGCTCGGGCCATCAGGCCCGCTCTTCCGCCTGACCACATGTCACAAATATACAGAGTAATGTATTAAATAGTAAAATTACTAAAAAGTAATGTTATCTAAAAATTTAAATGTAATATAATCTACAAGTTGTAAGTAGTTAGTGGAAAGCAAACGTTATTTAAAGCAACATATAAATAGACAACATCAGAGGTTAAATGGATAAAATGTTACAATGATAATTTTGAATTAATTTTAAAATCAAGTCTGAGATTGAAAATACAATTTGAATTAAATAAGATTATGTGCTTTAAATATCTGCGCGCTACGCGGCAGCCTGGTATTCACCCCGAGCGACTGTGATCTATTAATACAGAAAGACACCATCACACGTCGCTCGATCCTGGAGAAAAACCCGCTAGTCGGGGAAAAACCCACCAGGCAGACTGTGTCCTAATACAATGGGGATCGGTGTTCGGAACCCAGAAATTATAGATCGCTGCCCTACAAATTCAGTTTATTGATTATTTCGTTGTTCCCGGTACGTCAGCTGCTATGGTCATTAGTCACGTGAGTGTAGTGAGCTCCCTCCGGCGGGGCACCTCCCCAGCCGGCGCAAGCTCTAAGCTCCCGACGGGTTTTTCCGCCACGTGTGGTAGTGTAGTGCAAGAGCGTGTAAGTTGGAGGATGGGACAAGGGAGAGGAAGGAAAGATCGCGCGCGGTCCGTGGCCGTTTTTTTGCCCCCGAGATTCGCCTGGGGTTGACCGGAGAAACCGCGGAAAACTACCGACCAGAGCAGTTGGCCAGTAGAATTCTCTCCATACAGCCGTTGAATTCGACCTAGCTATCAAGTTAGTGTCAAAATTCCTGCAATAGTTGCATCTTTTACCTAGGACCTCCCGCCCAGGGACACTGCAGTGATATCAGTTGATGCCGGAGCCTCAGTTAAGCCTGTGTAAGGAATGGAAAATAGATGAAGACATGGTGATGATGATGATGATGATGATGATGATGATAAATGTACGACACTGGATGATATATTGAAAGAGGTTTCATGACGTCGCTAGATGACTCAGGATGAACGCACGTACGCTCAATCATTACACATAATTTTATTTTGTTTTGCTGATGAAAACGGTATTAAGGTTTAAGTCTTTGCGTCAGAGATGGTGGATAGAAACTGATGACAAAAGTATGTTAACGAATTTTATATTTTGTCCTTTAAGGGATTTGAGAAACGTAGATCACATTAACATTCTTCTATCATTGATGACACACACATTTTGCTGGAGTTTACTTAATTTGGAGTAAGTCATAACCATCTAAATGCCTCCTATAAAAAGTGTTCTTTAAAAATCGTAAGTTATTCGTTCCTGTACGAACGATCACAAAACTCCGCTCCCAAAGAATTACGTATTCTGTTCTTACTTAAAATTTTGTTTTTATTTTTTTCTAAGAGAAAGGATAACATATAGCTCTGTTTATTTGGGAAATTTAGTCACGAACGTTTTGGAGCGTGAATAACTCTAAAACAGGTATTTGTCTCTGTAATTACTAAGTCACGAAAACATTTTTTACTACAAGAACAGGCAAGTTGCACACGTAAACGCGTGGTTTATAGATGATGTGCAAATAGTGTATTTCTGAGGTCGACATATACTAAATTACTAACATATGCTTCTGTTCACATTTTTATGTTAAAGATTATAAATGCTTTTGCAGTTATATTTTATGTTGCTTTAATGGCTCGCTTAAGATGTAAGGCTGCAGTGCTATTACTTGCAAGATCAGCTAACTAGTAATATCCCAATTACGTGATTAATTATTATCACCAATACATCAAGTCAAAATGATATAAAACTAAGAAATATAATTTTCTAATAATATGCGAAACAAAATTCTCATGATAAATGTAAGGCACTTTTTTTCGTATTTACCAGCCGATTAAATTTCAAAAGCGTTCTTAATGTGTTTAAGCCATTTATAATTAGAGAGGGAATTTTATTTATAGAATATTCGTTATTACGGATAATTGATGTTAGACTCTTAATATTCAGCATTCGGGTTCAGAAATTTGGTTTATTTTTGCTAAACCGGAATGAGTCTCCTATTTTTGCTTGTTGCTAAACGGAATCTAAAGCGGATGCCACAAGTTGTTATGGCTCCATTTCTGTCAGCATGATCCATTCTATCCTCCCACATCCAATCGTTCAATCTCCCCGAGAAATCAATTCCCAACCATCGTTTCCGTTGGTCCCACTCCACCTCGTTCATTTCGGGTTTCGACCTTCCCAGCAGCACCCGACCGCTCAGTTCTCTCCCCGCCGCGCCCCAGCTCTCCAGAGGAGAGGTTGCTATCCGCCCCCATCCCCGGCCGCGCCCGCCCTCCCTTGCCCGCCGCCCCCGGCGCCCCCTCCCGGGGCTTTATCGCTCGCGCTGCCGATGCGTATCGCCTGATTTGTTTCTCGGGGCCTCAAATTAGAACCCCCCCCTTCTCTTCCCTGTATTATTCCTTCGGTTGTAATTTAAGCGCGTCCGAAATTTAGCTGAGAGCTGTTTAATAATTTCGATAAATTTATTATCAGCGCCCTTATCAGATGGCCGGCCCCCCGGCGCAGGTGCTGCTCGCCCGGGCGCCTAATGGAGCTGGTTTTCGGCAATCCGCGCCCTAACCGCCTCCACCCCCTCGGACCCTCGCGGCGGTTGTGGGCGCGGAAGGCTGCGACGGCCGGCATTAAGATCTGCAGATACGTAATCAAATTGTTCCAGAGTTATATGCGCACGTTTGCAGGTCTTTGCTTTTGTTGGGTCGTACATCATGTGAACTAATGTATATTCCCTACCTTTTATTCTTACGCGTCCTCGACGTGCAATAGACGGCTGATTGTCCGCTGACTGTGGATTTGCGTGTGTGTTTATGTAATTAATGGGTGGACGTTAGTGATTGGTCCAGAAGTCTCGCTCACTTCGCTGTCGTGGTGCGTGGCTCTATGATTTTGTGCAAATGCGAAGAGATTTTCAAGGCTCTCTTCACAATCAAAGGGTGGAGATCACCTCCAGGTATGGCCTGATTCTCATGAATCAGAATAAAGGAGAACTGTACAATTCTTGGGCATAATGTACGGGAGTGTGCGGCTTCGATTACATTCATTTCGTGTCTCCCAAATCAATTGCGAATCGCCCCGGGTATGTGTAAGAAGTAGCCAGACTTTTGCGTTCTGATTCGTTTTATGTCTTATTGCGAGACTTCTGCTTTGCTGTACTAGGTGAATGCAAAGATAGCGGATGATGAAGGAATGATAAAAGGAATACAGAGTGCGAGGAGAAGGTTATTTAAAAGAAAGAAAGAAAGAAAGAAAGAAAGAAAGTATTGTTTAAAAAAAGAACGTATTGTTAAAACCAGTGGAAAGACATAGTGTTCCATTCAATTATCCAAAAGCATTGTCAGTTCTAAAGTTTTTAAATTTGAATAGAAGAATGACATCTCGACGAATATGCAAGTAGACTTTTTGCAATTGGAATCCCTAAATTCGTTCTTGAGCTCCAACACTTGTTCGTCGGGACAATTAAAAATACACGTATTTTCAGTTACAGTAACTTGATAACATTTTAATATATCAATATATCACCATTTCAATATTTTTGTAATGAATACTACCTAACTCACCAATAATTATTTAGCCATGTGATTCCTGCCTTCCAAAAATTTAAACATGTTTATTTCAAAATATCATTTTTTACGTTGTATCAGGTTCATACTCTTGTGATTTAGTGAGTTAGTTTTCTTTCTTTATTACAGTCTGTTTACTTCTGATGTGCTATTTTAAACATGAAATGTATATTTGTTGTGAATATTTTGAAGCGAAGGGAGAAAAGGGCAACAAAACCAAGAGATAGAATGTGTAAAGGAGACAAAAATATTAACGTTTACCAAATTAACATTGTAGAGAGAAAGAGAGAGAGAGGAGGAAAATAAACAGATGCTATTTTTGACAAATGAAATGGAAAAGCCCTGATGGCGTATGTGACAGGATAGTATTACTCTCTCCTGTCACATAGCAGAAGGCGACTGTATTACAGTCTTACGTGGGCCTTTTTAATATCAGTGATCAAAATATAGAACCTTACTATCGTTCCCAGTGCTCTCGAGATAATTACAGATACGGTGAAAAATCTGTGGAAGGCGAAATCGTAGGTGGAAACGGCTTGGCTTGTTTACACTGGATAATGCCTCGCATTCACAGCTGACCTCACGGATGACCCCTCTTCATGCGCCAGGCAGTGCCACAAAAAGCCCCGCATGCACTCTGTGGTTATGCGGCGCGCGCTTCCGCCGGGATAATGGGTGGGTGCGCTCGCGGGCGGGCGGGAGGGCAATTCTCGTTGCCGGTAGCCCACGGGGCGGGAGTAGTCACCGGACCACCCGGCTGGCACACGTCGAAAGGCAGATCAGCGTCCCAGCGAGGAAGCGTCGTCTGTGGGTGTCTTCTGCGTATGTGCTCTTTGGAAACACGAATTGAAGGAGACGAAGATCGAGGCGAAGTACGCAAAGGCGGAGACTCAGGCGATGTCGAAGATGGAGGCGGTGACGGAGGCGGAGGCGATGTCGCAGAAGGAAGCGGTAACGGAGACGGAGGCGACGTCGGAGACAGAAACGGTGACGGAGATGGTGATGTCGGAGACGGAAGCGGTAATAGAGATGGAGGCGGAATCGGAGACGGGGCAGTAACAGGGAATTATGCAGTAGCAGAAGCGGTGTCGAAGACTGAGACGGAGGCGTCGGTGAAGACGCGCAGGCTGTGGCAGAGCCGGACACGGTGCAGTGAGAGATTCGCTGGTGAAGACGGCGGCAGAAGCGAATCCCAAGCGAGGAAGAAGGGGATATCGCATATTGAAGCGAATGCGGAGGCGAAGTCCGAAACGTTGAATTGAATTGAATTTGCCTTGTTTTTTACGTGGCGAGACTCGGGCCATCAGGCCCGCTCTTCCGTCTGACCACGCAAATTTCGCTACGCTCCTTTCATCTAGCAGAGAAAGGAGGTATTTCTTGGGTGAGAAACAGGCGATTTTGAATTTAGCTCAGAGGCGTCATTTAGGCTTGAGGATCTTTTACATGCAAGTAAATCTACTAACATGGGACAGCCGGCTTTACTTCCCCTCCGAAGGAAGGCGTACGAAGGATTTTGTTTGTACGAAGGAAACGTTGGCGGCGGGTGAGCCGGGCGCGGAGAACTGTGCGGGTGCGGCTGACAAACGGCGGGCGGCGCCCCCAGCGCCCCCTGCGACGCCGCCCGTTCCCCACCCCCGCGTGATGAAGTGCGCGCCCGGCGCCCGGTCGCCGGGAAGCGCCGACACGCGGCGCGCCGCCGGGAGATGAATTGCCGGCTCTCGTGCGCTGCGGGCGCGCGCATTTGCAGGCGCCGCACGCGCTCGTCTGGGCGCGCCGGGCAAGTGGAGTGCTTTCGGCATTTTCAGAATAGATGAATGTCAATTAATTATGTATTTATATTTTTGTACATTAAACATTTATTTGATAACATAAAATGTCAGCATGAATGTGCCCTGTTAATAGGATTTTAGTTACTTATCGACAACAAAAAAAAACCTCTATGTGACTAATGGGATAGAAGGGAAAACAGCGCACGTTTTCTTCAACGACCAAAGGGATATGGTTTCTAGCCCCATTGTGTTTCTTCTTGCTCACTCATATTCAAAATATTACTTTCAAATTCCTAAATTATAAACTTCTGCCACGACTATCGTAATTGCAATCACACAGAGGGGCGTTTCATCATCGTAATATCAGCGTGTTCCGTAATTTCGTGAAGGAAAGAATAATTGCGTCTCTTCGATAGCGCGTAGCCGTATAATGCTGTTCCAAGAAGAGTAGCAAGCGAAAACAACAAGCGACCGATCTGCTACGCGCCGCCTCACAGTGTACGCACCAGCGCTTTCTGCGGCCGGTTGCTACAGGGTCTTTTACTCTAACTTACTGAGTTTGCAATTTACTTCAAATAGAACCCTCGTACCTTTATCAGAAAGATTGTTAACTGAAATAAGGGGAAGAATGAACTTATCCATGCATCCACTGGGGGCGATGTCTCAGTGAATGCAACGGAAGCGGAGGCGCTATGTACTGATGACTCTGGGAATTGAAACAATTACCACCGTCACCTATACTTACAAAGTCTCATTTAGTGTATGTGTATTGTGATGCTGTTAATGAAGAATTAACGAGGAATGTCTAAGGCTAGGCTGTAAATGTAAAATTTTTCTTAGTAAAAATAGCCCGTGAAATCCTACTTCAGAGAAAAGAGAAAGGAAAGGAGGCTTTGGTCCTGACTTTTGTATTAATCAGTTAAAATCTTTCACTATTTTTCAGTTCAGTATATTGTTGCATGATGCATAGATGTCATTTAAAAAACTGTTTTTTTTTCATTGTGTATATTGTTCTTCCTAGGTTTTAACAAAGATTGAGATACTTAAAAATATTTAACTTATTAACGGAATACTTAATAACGTAATGAGATCGAACTGAGATCGAACTGAGATCGAACTGAGATCGAACTGAGATCGAACTGAGATCGAACTGAGATCGAACTGAGATCGAACTGAGATCGAACTGAGATCGAACTGAGATCGAACTGAGATCGAACTGAGATCGAACTGAGATCGAACTGAGATCGAACTGAGATCGAACTGAGATCGAACTGAGATCGAACTGAGATCGAACTGAGATCGAACTGAGATCGAACTGAGATCGAACTGAGATCGAACTGAGATCGAACTGAGATCGAACTGAGATCGAACTGAGATCGAACTGAGATCGAACTGAGATCGAACTGAGATCGAACTGAGATCGAACTGAGATCGAACTGAGATCGAACTGAGATCGAACTGAGATCGAACTGAGATCGAACTGAGATCGAACTGAGATCGAACTGAGATCGAACTGAGATCGAACTGAGATCGAACTGAGATCGAACTGAGATCGAACTGAGATCGAACTGAGATCGAACTGAGATCGAACTGAGATCGAACTGAGATCGAACTGAGATCGAACTGAGATCGAACTGAGATCGAACTGAGATCGAACTGAGATCGAACTGAGATCGAACTGAGATCGAACTGAGATCGAACTGAGATCGAACTGAGATCGAACTGAGATCGAACTGAGATCGAACTGAGACCATGACAATAGTATAATTATAATTCTCTAGCATGTGGTTTATCTCCCAGAAAGGTGAAATTATAGGAAGTAAACAAAATATATTATTTCTGCAAGAGTTAAAGGCAAGAATGTGTTGATTATAAGAATGTGCTTATTTTTCGGAAATATAATTTGGCTTGGAGAGTATACATCCACTGGCTTTGATGGAATAGTGGTTATCATGCCGGAGTACTGATTGCGAGTTCGCGGGTTCAAACCCGGTCAACGTTGGGGGTTTTTAAATGAAAAAATATCGGCGGCACGCTTGCGGATTCTTGTCAGTGGTAAACAGATCCCAGGAAAGGCACTCAGCCGATCTTGGCAAAATTAAATCCTGTAGAGATTTAGCACCAATCAAGAGTTTCGATTTAAATTATTGGGTTCAATTGCGGATATTATATCGTGTCTGGCGTTCTCTGGTATTCAAAGAAAACTTCAAAATCGGCACATCAGCGCCTCAAGTGAAAGTAACGGCTAACTACCCTAGGTATACTTGCTCAGGTGAAGTCTCGCAAGAAGACGTCAGGGGCTTCTGGAGACTATACCTCTTAATGCACTAATCAGTGAATGGATTTAAAAGAAGTAGCTATCGGCAGGCGTGAACCAACACTGCACTTGGCAGTACACCGGAGTTGGCTTCTTCTTGAATACAACGACTTTTCGGAAATAAATCATATTTTCGACTGTAATAATTCTTTCATACCATTGAATTTTATGAAAAATCTATGGTTCTTGCTTTAAGACATTCGTATTGGAGTTGCACATGGGGATACAAATTGTGATCATCTGGTAGTTAGCTTGTGCACACATGTTGGTGGTACGCGTAAGAGGTTTATCCCAAAAATAAACCTTACCACACAAAAGCATTATGAAAAAGGCTAATTTATCGACCTGTGCTCCTTCTTTTTTCTTTTACACCATAAAATATTTGAACTTTAAATATCCCACGAGTAATACAACGATAAGAAACATTACGATATGCGAGCGAGCCAAACGTAAACATATCGTGATCTTGTACGAACTCGTTCGTTCCTTATTGTTAGCAGTGCGTTCCTTCGTAGATTTAGCAATATATCAGGACTAAAAATGACCGCTGCTGTTTTTTTTTTACTTTTCGTTCTTTTCTCACGAAGCTCTATACTAGGATGTACTTTCAAATGTCTGCCGTGCATTGGGAAGGACTGAGAAAGCAATGATAAAACACGTGAGTGTAACCCTCTTGCGACCCGCACGACCTGCGCCGACCCGGCCCTCTGGTTCGCGAGGCGCTCTCCTCTCCGCCTGCAGTAACTCTTCGCCCATGCGGCGAGCGACGCGAGGAGGCGCGTCGATGGGCGACTAGGCGCCCCGCCGCCGCGCCGTGCCCAGCGGTCGCCTTCGCCTTCTCCTCGACGCGACGCGACTCTTAAGGAGCCGCAGCTTCGCGCCGATTTTGCTCTCCCTTTCCGCAACGGCTACCCACGTTCGTACCTGCATCGTTCTGCACCCCTTCTTGCTAGATTTCGCAAATCTTTCATTACTGTGCGAGCGACTTAAACATTCTATTCATTATAATTTTATATATATATATATATATATATATATATATATATATATATATATATATATATATATATATATTTAACATTTTAAGAAATGAATGAAAGAAAGAAAGAAAGAAAGAAAGGGGGCGTTAAGTCATTTAATATTACAAGAAAAGTGAGTGAAATTGAATTTGAACATGTAAAATTTGAAATTTTTTCATTATTCAAAATCATGTTTTCATGTTTTCTGTTTCAAATTTTACTGTCATGAAAATGTTTATGAAATTATGAAATGGTTATGAAATTAACTGTCAAATTGGTGATTTTTTTTTCACAATCGGATAACTTCAGCAAACTACATCAATACCAGCTACATTTCAATCACCACCATATCCATGGCATATTGCACACACGTTTAATTTATCCATATGCTATAGCAACGTGTCAAAAAACAACAAAGAAACAAAAAAACAACAAATAACCTCAAAACCACAAAAAACACAATAAACAACAAAAAAAACAAAAAAAAAACAACAAAAAACAAAAAAAAGAACAAAAAAACCGCACGCGTATCGCGCACGTAGCGTGGCAAGTGGTGGTTGAGGGCGCGGTGAGCGCGGCGTGACGCGGGGCGGCGGTGTTGGCGGGCAGCCCTTCATCTCGGCGCCGGGCCGACGCCACGGCGCGCCGGCGTAATTGCTCCGGCGGACGCCAATGACTCACTCGCCGCCCGCCGCTGCCCTTCGCGACACACCTTCTCCGCTTACCTCGCTCCAATTTGGCTGTCGCGATGCCTTCCAGGGCCTGACCTACGGCTGACGATGCAGATAATTCTCACGTCTTCGAATTGGAGGAGGCCCGTGCTGCAACCCTGTGGTGGGCGGAGGGCGATTTTTTTAACGTGACTTGTTTGAAAGGCCTTGGTCAATATCGAGAAAATTAACATTTTGTCATTAGTTGGAATGCATATGAAAATAACCGGAACTTTTTACACACTCAGAATGGAGAAAGGATTTTTTTATCTTAAATGAACTATTCGATTTTTTTATTAACTGGAAAGTACAAATGATAAGCTCGCGAACAAGAATTTCGAAAATATGTCTTTTATCTATGTACACAGTGTGCAGTTCTCTAAATAGAGTCCTTATTTCTTTTCTTCCAGAGGCACGCGAGAAGCAGAAATACAAGAATAAATGTTTTGGAGAGAAAATGGACACTATTTGTCAAGTAAGTTTTTATTAATAATTAATATTACGAGAACATTGAAAACTTTGGACAAATGTACGCGTGGCGATTGCATGACTGTTTCGCGAGTAAATACGTTAACATACCCAATTAAAGCCATCCAATTAACAAATAAGAAGAGAAACGATAAATGTAATTTTAACATTTCAAAAGTTTTCATATCACTGCTTTCTGAAATGATTTCGTTGAAGTTATGAAAATGAATTCATAACGTTTAAATGCCAAACAACAATATCACTGAAAAAATAAACATTAACAGCATTATCAAAATTCAATTATCTTTAATCCAGCCATTCAAAATGTTTGACATTGTTTTATTTGGAGTTTGAGATGAAATATTATAAATATTATTTCTTTCATAGCGGAACCACTGGAACTATTTTGGGGCATTCAATTACTTAATTTCTCATCTATTTGTGTAGGCAAAGTTTCTCCGAAACGTTGCGATTGCTTTTAATATTCATTGCGTTTGTTTAAACAAAATGGTGCAATTCATAGAGTATATATAATTATATCGATCTATAGATATAACTATATAAAGATAGATAGATACATAAATATAATGATTATATATATATATATATATATATATATATATATATATATATATATATATAAAATTACTAATGAAAGAAAAACAGGTGCACGCAGCATGAATTACAGTGAAACATTCGATAATTTCTTGTTGATAAACAGCAGAGATTAGTTGAAGTTTTAATAAATTCTACATACCATTGAACAATCGGCACATAAGGGAACTAGTCTACATGGGCAAAAATATTAAATAGCATAATTATGATAAAATGTAGAAAGTTGTTGACCAGAATCTATAAGTTAGAAGTAGTACCAGTTCGATTTTATTTTAAGACTGTACTCTCACGTTTATTAAAATACGTATATGCAGTCTTTATCGCCATTCCTTTTATTGAAATGATTTATGCTAGAAAAAGTGCGTCGGTTCAAGAATAAATGATCGACTGAGTAAGTATCCCGAAAGAAAATTTGAGATAAATGGCGGCACTCACAAAAATTAAATGACGGTAAATTTGTTTGGAAGGAAAGTTCTCTGCCAAGAGGAAAAGAGTGAAGTTACAAATAAGAATCACAAATGGGAGTGTGCCCAAGAACGTGGTACAAAAGCATTTTAACGAAACCCAATATTTTAACATTGAATGCGAACAACTAAATATGAATGGTTGCGTGAGCTACATTCCATGGGATGTATGTCATATTTCAGGGCGTTGCATTGCAACACGTAAAGTAATTCGTTTTATTTGTTTTAAACATCTCATCTGTTTCTAGCAACTTACAAATAACATCTACCTTGCCATTTAAAATGCATGTCTGGTCCATGTCCGTGAATATGAAGATATTTACGGTAATTTATTGAAGTGTATTATCGACGTCATTTGCCACCGAGTTGGCTGGAATGTTTTCGCCTCTGGTGCAGGAAGTGGTGTCAAAAGAGACAGATGTACTGGGTGTGTCCTTCAAATCATTTCGTCAGATTAATTTCTGAGCCATTAGCTTAAGCTTCTTGTCGGTGAATTAAACACCATAAACAGTTTTCGCACTATCTCTTAATGCTCATAGATTGAAACTAAATATAATGTCTAATGCGACCTAAGTACGATCGTAAGTCGATTATGACGTTGTCACACCAAAAGAAATATATAATATCGAAGTAGCTTCTAATACATTTCATTCGCAAGGAAGTAAGTTTCAGCACTTCATTGCATTTTCACCTTGTTACAAACTACTTCTTGTATATTTTGTTTTGATTGCTTACATCGGGACAATCACTTTTTTATTGTTTCTAGAATATATTATCACAAACTATTATTTCAAAATACCTGTCTTGTCAGTGAGGAGTTCTTTCTCTTTCATACATTCTGAATACATACATGCATACATACTCGCATTTTCGTACATCAATAAATAGCGATATGTAGCTGTAAAGAAAATGAAAGCCTAGTTCATGAATACGCAATGAGTGTTTAAAATCGAAAACTTAATTAATGGGCAAACCTTGAAAATAGAATGATACGTAAGTAATGCGTCAATACAAGTAATGTAACATTGAATTCGACAAGCCACACTTCGTTTCAAAATACTCCAGAAGTACTAAAGTAAAGATTCACGCAATTTTTTTCGAAGATTTCTCTAAAATTGAAATGTGTTATCTCAAAGTTGGTTACTCTATAATTTGCAATTTACATTGGGGTATTTTGATGAGAGTTTGTAAGACTTGGAAATATCACGTGTATCATTAGACGGTATTATGGTTGCGAAACTAGAGCGGTTCCAATTTGCCGGAGGCGAAGTGGTGTAGATTGCACCTTCTCTGAGGTGTGTGGCCGCCGGCTACTTGGTCATTATCTCCAAATTTATGGTTCGCTCGCGTCGAGGTAAAGGCGCGGGAAGTGATCCGAAACCGAAGCTCCGAGTTCGAGAGGTTTAAAGGGTCGGAAAATCGGCGGGGAAACGCCAATCCGGTGCTCGTTTGGCGCTAAGAAGATGTACGGCCGCCCGCCATAAGAGGTGTTTAGAACGAGTGCGGTATCGCCTCTGCGCCTGGTCGCGCCCGTGAAGGCAAATCGCGTCGTATGTTGTGTTTTTGAATTGTGATTACAGGGCGTTGAGAACAGACCTATGCTTCTTCTCTGAAAGTACGTTACTTTCTCACTATAGAATGATTCCGAATGTTCTTGTTTTTCATGAAAAAACATAACTCAACCTTAAACTAGGTGTTAATCGTTACAAATGTTGAGAATACATAAAATATTTCGCCTCATTAATGTAATTATTCATTCTGATTAAACAATTATTTTTGTGTATTGAATAACCATAAGTTGACTTTTAATTCACTACACACGTTATACAGCTCGTGAAAAATTAATAAGTAAATAATAAGAATTTCTTCTTTGTTAACCAACCAGTACAAAATATTTTTGCAAAGTTGAGCTTATCAATATTATTTTATTCTTTCGGATTAACCTTACTTTTTGCATAGGTAAAATTTACAATTGTTGCAGCTTAAAAATCATTGTTCTTTGGAAAGTTCCTGTATTACTTCAAGCTCTTATATAAACTTTTTAATTGACTTCGAAATTAAGAGATAAGACAGTTCGTTGGGTGTATTTTTAGTTATTAATTATATTTGGACTACTGCCTTAACGATATCGACCATCCAGACGACGAAACTATTTATCCTCAAGTTTCAAATTGTTGGAGGTTGTTAGGATATAATGTAAAATGTTTTTAAAATTCATTAAAAATTGAATATAACATCCTTATTTGAATGTATTGCTGTTATTCAAGTAATCGTACAATATATATTTCAAAGACGAAGTACTAAGTTAAAGTCTACTTAAAGTCTTTAGTGTTACGAACGCTGATGACCATGTATACCACCATTACATGTTGCAGCATTCATATTTCATTGAGTTTAAAAAAAAGTTGAATGAACTTTACATCGCTTAATAGGAAATTTAGTTTTCTAGAAAGATGAACTAAAACGGGTCTACAATACTCGCACGTAGAAGTTCGAGAGAAACTCTCCGACTACCTTCGCCATGTAGTTCAGACCTTTCGAACCATACTACGTGCATGCAATGACGAAGGTCTTTGCACCTGGAGATGGAGGTGTGTAATGTCTGGTGCATCCAAAGACGAGAGGTTCTTCACCTCGCTGGCAATGAGGCTTTTTCTGTTCCGGCGCAGTGGTCGGGGGCGAGCGTGTGCGGTGTGGGCGCGACTACCCACGTCCCTCACCGCAACTGCCAGCCATTCGCGATTGGCGTTGCGGGAGAGCGTGTGGGCGGGGCAATTAAGTCGCGACTCTCGCTTTGCTTTTATAGTAGCATGCAAACGAGGGAGGAGGAAGAGGTAGTTTCATGTGCTAGCAGAGGAGATAGAACGTTCTCTTATCTGTATGTTTACGATTGTCTTCATGATTATTGATGACGTGACAACACATTTTCTGCTCGGCGACCTCCCCTCAAAAGTCTAAGGATGACATTTTCACAGACCCATTACCAATTTCTTGTTTAAATTTGTATCGTGTTCAATCTGAGGATGATTACAATTTGTTGTTTGTTTCTTCTTCTTCTTCTTCTTCTTCTTCTTCTTCTTCTTCTTCTTCTTCTTCGTCTTCTTCTTCAGTGGCGAGAGTTGTCGGTGACAATTCTAAATGTAGTTAATAAAATGTTTCTGTCTCCATGCATGGGACAGATTTCTATGGTCAAACTATTCAAATTTCATCTCATGCAGATGGGTTCTGTTGATGGCTGGGCGCAGTTTAGCGCCGCCTCTTAGCGCTTCTTGTGGTAACAACGGCAATGTAAATGAGTCTTCTTTATTGACAATTAAGATGACGGATCTTTGACCGATTGCGTCAACAGTTTGTGATTATGTTATATGTGATAGTGACGTCGAAGTCTATCATAGTACAAAAATTATTTAAGAATCAGATAAATGAAATTCTTCTCAGACAGAAAATGGACTGTCCTGAACAAAAGGCAAGTCATATACTTTAGTTTCATATAATACGTACTAAATAAATTCTGTAGAATGCTAGTTTTAAAGTGGATGTATTCTTATGGAAAACTAATCATGTGTTGTTGAACAAAGCAATTTGTGCAGCGTATGTTTTATTTCTTCTCTCTCATCTCTCCTGGCCATAAGCGTATGTTGCGAGTGTGTCACTAATATCTCACCATTTCAATTTTTATTAGTTCATTCGTAAATTAGTTCAAGTGTAAGAGGTACATCACCACACTGCTCTTTCATTCTCTTATGAATTTTTGCGGTATTAATTACATCACAGTACGTAAGGCAAATATCACTGCACTGCACATTGGTACTAAGAGAGCTTTTGCCTTATTTGTACTGTAGCCACGCGCTTGTTCCACGAAGCTCGCAGTTGCCGCGACTAGCTTCTAGATGTTCAAACCATGTTCGTTGTTTCTACCAGCTTTCAGGAAAAATAAGTAGCTTACATCTTGTATAAAGCATGAAAAGTTTTCTTGCGACTGCCTCTTGTACATAATGGCATCAATGACGCGTTTGCTGTTGTGGCGTGCCGTTGGTCAGTAATGCAAATGGAGTTGGGGGTACTCGCTAGCGGTAATTGAATTGAATTTGCCTTATTTTACGTGGCGAGACTCGGGCCATCAGACCCGCTCTTCCGTCTGACCACGCAAATTTCGCTACGCTCCTTTCATCAACTAGCAGATGAGCAGAGCAAGGAGGTATTTCTTGGGCGAGAAACAGGCGATTTGAATTTAGCTCAGAGGCGTCATTTAGGCTTGAGGATCTTTTACATGCAAGTAAATCTACTAACATGGGACAGCCGGCTTTACTTCCCCTCCGAAGGAAGGCGTACGAAGGATTTTGTCGCCCTAAAAATCCACGGCTTCGATCGGGTTTGAACCCGCGAGCTTGGGTATAACAGTCCGGTACGCTAACCGTCACACCATCGCCGCCGCTTTTTTGGGTAATGGGGCTGCGCCCTCGGCAGCATTTCGGCAGCGCGCTCGTGCGGGCAGGCGGGGCGGGTGCGAGTAGGCGGCGCAGGCGGCGCAGGCGGAGTGGGCGACGGCCTCACGAACAGAGCAGCCGAAGACGCACTCGCCCGGTGATACCATCGCTCTCCCCGACGACTTAATGGGGAGGCGTTGAATATTCCGGCCCCACCGCGCTCCGCCGACCGCTGCCCGCCTCGCGGACGGCGTGTATGTGTGTGTGTGTGTGTGTGTGTGTGTGTGTGTGTGTTGCAGCGGAAAACACGAGCTGCCCCCGAATAAATCGGAAGCGCCCGGTCCTCGCCACCCAACTCCCTCGTTAGCGGCCGAGGAGCACCCGAAACGCGGGCTCGCCCCCCTCCGGTAGCCGTGTCCGCGGCGACACCTCGTATTTCGCGAGAGATGACTCTGTGTATATCCTCACCCGTGTTCGGAGCAGGTGGCGAAATCGGGGGCGAAATGGCAATAACGATTAGAATAACAAATTTTGAACAGAATTTGAGGTGTCTGAGAGTGATGGCGGCTGTGCAGGACCAGGTCGAGACCGGCCCAGCGGGTTCGTTGCAGTCGCCAAGTCGCCAAAGAGTTTGCACGGAGAAGGGAAACGGATTGTCTCACTTCTTCACTCGACGCTTTCACATGTTTCTGGCGGGAGGTAATAATTATCAACGACATGAGGAGTTAGGCACTCGTTAGCACGACATAAAAATAAATATTTAAAAATAATAGTGTATCCTGCTTTTAGGAGAAGTTAATTTTTCTAGAGAGATTTTATTTACAGAATTGTAGATGTAAAGGCATTTATTTAATCGATTGTGTTTACAACTAGTAGTGCTTGAACTGCTCATTCATTCTTGTGCTATTGGTAAAGAGGACGTAATATTATATTATTGCAACTTCTATTCTGCTAATAATTTATCCATCACTTGAAAACCTCCTAACCAAACGAAGCACGAGAGGGTAAAAAATACATGTTTATTAATATTTTTTTCAGAAATTCAAAACTGTAAATGAAAATACTAGAATATTTCCGCAATTTACAATTTAGCATATTTCTCTCTGTTGTTAAAAAAATTAAAGAAAAACTATAAGAATACTTACTGTTATTGAAGATTGAAACAGAACACTAAGAATCACCAATCAAGAAGCTATTCCCGAGACTATCGAATTGTGGGGTGATCGATTTATACCGTTGTAATAGTTGCGCTGATTCTAACAATATATACAACATTACGCGAAAAATAGTTATATTTTGAAAAATGGTGCAGGAAATGATTTAATGATCTAATATTTAAGAAGAGTCCTTTAAGGAATACATATCAATATTGAATAACGAAGTTGTATGAAGGTGTCAAAATTTAACAATTTTTACTTTACATAGCTTGAAATTAAAATCGGATCTCTGACATATTATTAAGCATCTAAACTCGAGCAAAAAAAGAATTGAGCCTTTTTGAGAATACTTCATTTAAGAATAAAAAAATGGACACGATTTCCCTCAAAGTTACAAGATTACATCGTATATTTAAAAAAAAATCCCTGATATAATTCAAAAAATCTAATTTCGAACAAATTCCATTCTGAATAAAACTTCATTTTTAATAATGTTAAAAGTCCTCGAAAAAAGTTTTAACTAATGCAATTTCAAAAATTTGAAGGTTTTACTAAAATAGAAACTACTCCAATCTTATAATTCAATTTGTTTCCTTCGAACAAATAAAATGAAAAGAAATTTGCAACCATTTTTGAAAAAATATTTTAGAGGTTTTATGGACTCTAAAAAACATATTTGCTTGGAATTTGAGGTGCCGCGATATCAACCATTTCAACCATATACATCTGCTGAAAATCTAGTGTATAGTGTAGGCGCTAGTGTTTTCAACAAACGGACCAACACCCAAGCAGAGACGGGTCATTTTGAGAAAAACTACTTTTTGTTATCAAAGATATTCAATTATGTGCATTATGATTACATTACTTATCATAAAATTAATTTATTGTGTACAAGAGCAAGATAAGTCTACTTCTTTGCATTAGGAATCCCCAAAACACGTTTTTCTGTCAAAAAATGTTTTTTTACGGATGCAGACAGAACTTTTCCTTACTAAGTAGTAGTTATAAAAGCAAGTTGGAGGCATTTTTCGTCATATACTTTTAATTAACAGCATAAAGCTTCATCGGACGCAGAGAGGTCACCTTCAGTGGGTTTCGGCGACTGGGGGCCCCTGTAAAGAGCGTTGTCTTTCTCTGCCGTTTGCGAGTCCAGGTGATCTTTCAAAAGATGGTCTAAATGCGGCTGATAAAGCTTTATGCTTTATGCTATATGACAAAACTACGCCTCGTGATTCCTTTTATAACTATGCTAATATAATAAACCCCACACCAAATCCTACCACTATGTAGTATCATACAAATAGTTTCTTAAACAGAAATGCGAAGTTTGCAAATACCACTACACTCGCGAACGTACTATTACTTACTCAAGAACAAAATATAAAACTCAACAAATATCACACTACATTAATCGTTAAAAATACACGTAATTCTATACCCTGTATTTTAAGTAAAACTCATTCGCCCCCCTTGGGCACTTTCTTTTCCTTCGTCAATATTTATATTTTCGTACCCTCCTCCTCCTCTTGTGGCACTCCCTGTTTTGAAAAGTCCCCTAACGACGTCCTCAACCTTGACTGCAGTTTAACGAGCGAATATCGAGAATTAACCCGGCCGCTGCTAAGCAATTTTCTTTAATGGTGAATACCTGGCGACCACGCTAAAGAAACAAGCGGCAAAACTGACGGCTTCCCCTAATTTTCTACGCACAGTGTAACAGGTTTAAGCTTCCTTGTTGTTAAGAGCTGCAACGAGCCTTCATTTGCACCTCTGACGCATTAAATAAACCTTACCTACCGCTTGCGTTAATTTCGGAGCACGCGAACTGGAGTAATAAAATCGACAAATTAATCTCATTTTAGCGTCACGTGCAAATGAAGGAGCGTCGCCGGTCAGTGCTAATTGCGCGTGCAAGAACTGTTAATGATGGAACAGATTAAAATTTCGTGTTGCTTGCGTGATGTTGATGGGCATTTTCATACCATACAATATTTGTTTTGTGGGTATGGGAAAGTTGTCTCGCGTAGCTGTAACTGCGTCATGCGATGCCGAAAAGAAATGTGAATGTTTGCAGAAAATTTTAGTTTTCACTGATGGGAGATACTGGTTATGAAACTGGGAATCATACCAGTCATTAAATATATGTTGCGATTTAAACATTTTGCTTATTTACTTAATTGCATTTCTAAGATTGAAACGAAAATGTGCACAAAGACATGTAATGATGTCCATTAATAAAGTAATGCAGACAGCAGTTTCAAGGGAATTAATAAAGAAAAATGTAAGTGCTGATTAAATAACATATTTCGGAAAATGAATTTCGGATGTTTCGGAAAATGAATTTCCATCCTTTGTGAAGCTACCACAAAATTTAAAGAATTCATATTCGCAGGGCTTCATAGAAGGTCAGATCGATATGGGAATATTAATTTTTTTTAAAATACGTGTTTTTAGTTTAGATGCTAATGTTGTTTACTGCCAAAAGAGTAGACAGATGGACGGACGTTTTGAAAAGAAACTTTTTTTCAGTATTGAGGAACCACAAAATGTGTATTCTGACTGCGTTACGTATTATAGAAAGTAATTTTCTACATATAGGAGCAACAGGCATATACGAGCAATCGGCTTTTATGGTATTATGGAGCCGCAAAATGAACATCTTTCGTCGCAGAGTTCATAACTGTCTCTATAATACGAACATTACTTCATATATACATACGTATACAAGAAAGTAAAAAAAAAGCAATTACAGAATGTTGGGGTAACCACTTGCAACGTGCAGCTCATTTCGTCGGACCACCTCGCACTACCGCAACATGCCCGCAAACAGCAGGGGGCTCAAAGAAAGGAACGGGCAAAGCATGCACAAGTAGTGGTGTGTAGAATTTGAATACCAACACCGCCTTACCAATAAAGCAAATTGTTTTTGAAGTTAATTTTTTTTGAGTGAATGTTAGTTTTTTTAAAGTGAAGAACTCTTTTTAAACAGATCGTGCAGATGGAGTTAAATCTTACGACCATACATTAATCTAATCAATTGATTCATAATTATTTTGGAAGAAGAATTATATTAGACACGTACGTTTATACTATTGTGTGAGGCGACTAGCAACTTGTCGAATCATTCAACTTCTTTTTTAGTTCAAGGTATCTTCAATTTGCTTATGTAGGAAATATTATATACTGCATTAACAAAACAAAAACTTGGAATATTGAGTAAAATCTTTTTCCCTTTCAGTTACAGAAAACAATATATACTAAATATTTCCCTCGCGACATTTTATGAAATGTGAGAGCATGCATGTGCACATATTTTCCTTTTCGCTGGTAGCCATCAATAGAAAATTCGGAGACACAAAAACGGCTGTAATTTTTCAGCAGAGAAAGGGAAACTACGTAAAAAAAAAGTTTTGTAAGTTATAAATTAAACGCAGTTCATTCGATTAAATTACAGGATTGCATTAAGATGCAAACATTGGAGAGAATTACAAGTCGAAAAGACAATTTCTTGTGTCCACCGCAAGTGATTTACAAAGTAGCGCTCAACGCCTACCACAGAAATAAGTTTATGTGTCGTTCGTTACCATTTCCTCCAACTGGCATTCACGGCGTGTCTCGGCAGGGCGGAGACCTCAAGGGCAGATATACGGGCCGGCAGAATGAAGACGTCTGCATTCATGCTCCGTCC
This sequence comes from Gryllus longicercus, assembly GCA_038098605.1. Taxonomy (NCBI): domain Eukaryota; kingdom Metazoa; phylum Arthropoda; class Insecta; order Orthoptera; family Gryllidae; genus Gryllus; species Gryllus longicercus. The sequence continues at coordinate 26,919 of JAZDUA010000540.1, forward strand.
ATGATAAATACGACGCCGCGCGGAGCTGTAACGCTATATTTCGTGCGCGGCTGTTGCATGTCGTAGTGCCGGTCGGCGGCGGCGAGGCGGCGGCGGCCGTCGGAGGCAGTAGCTCTCGAGGCGCTCCATAAACATCCCGCGGAGCGGCGTCGCGGGGGCCGGCCGGCTGCTCGGACATCACAATGCGGGGGCGGGCCCGCGGACGCCCGGCTGGCGGGACCCGGGCATTAAGTGCGCGGCCGAGCAGGGGCGGCTCCTCCCCAATCAGCGGTCGGAGGCGCGCCCGCCGCTCAGACCTTTCTGCTGATGTAACGATGTTTACCTCGTTGTGGGCAGACAAAGAAACCGCGGAGCTGATGCAGCTGTGAGGATGAGTGTATCGTAGTGCGCGCGTGTGTATGGAAGTGGGTTGATTCACTTTTCTTGCTCGGGAGTTGAATACGTAGAATAATTTTACGTGAAAACGTACATTAAAAATTCAAAAAACGCCAAATATTTTAAGTATTAAATGGAATAGACTGTGGTCGACTGTTTATCAGATTGGAATGTGGTTAGTTCCGACTGCAAAAGGGACTCTGCGATTGAAGTTTCGTCGACTGCAAGACTCTTGGTTCCACTTTCCGACGATTCGCGGATTTTCGACACACACTATGTGGCGGGGTCGAAGCCGACTGTAGCGTGCAACAGAGTTCACAGCTTCGCTGCTGTAAGTCGTTTCATGGTTTCCTCCTGTCAATTCCAGGGGAATGTCAGAGAAGTATTGTCGACAACGGGTCACAAATCGCGCGTCATCCTTCCTTCCCCGTCCTACCCCCATTCTCACTCTTGTGGCTGAGCTGATCCCCCATACTCATGTGACTCATCCCAAATGATCCAGAAAATCTCCCGGTAAGCGAGAGAAATCTCCGATGTGACTGAGAAGCTGCTAAATCTCTGGGTCACTGTCTCCCATGATGGGGTAACTTGGAAATAAAAAAAATAATTGAAAGTTTTTGTGATTAAGTGGACAGTTGGCCATCTCACCACTAAAGAATTGAAAATAAATATCGAATCCCACGGTTATCACATCTATTATAATTCACCTTCCACATTCACCCCTCATTATTACTCATCCAGTGGATGGAGCGGAAGAGACAATTGCATAAAACACGTGAGCACTGCTTAGTGGCCAGAACGGAGTCGTATGACAGCGATGTCTTGTTCATTGAGAAGTAAAAGCTGCCAGTGATTGGGGCGGACGGGCACTCCAACTTATTTCACATGCCTTTCAATATAACAATGCATCCTTTGTACTAAAGTACTGTGTTAGTTGTATGAGCGCTAACTGGGGAAAGGAGTATATTTATGATTAAATTGATACTGGCGATGATGATGAGTGCTAAAGTGGATTGCTGGGCGAAGGAGGAGGGTGAGGCCTTTATGCCATCGTCATTCCTGAGCAGATGGTCATAGTGGTGGTTTCGTATTGCGTTACTCTGCCTGAATAATACTAAGATAGTCTTGAAGTACGAATGATAACGAATGGTAGATGATCATGAGTGCGATGATGTTTAGTTGAGATATGTGGAAATGCGATATGAGATTGCAGACGACCTCCCAGTTACACGGGGAACTAACGCTGCTTTAAACCCCTGTGTCTCTGAGGCAGCCTTCGTTTTGGTGGTCATTGCGATAAAGTGTTAAAAAGATATTTTATAATTAATTAAAACATTAATTTGATGATATTCTGATGATGGGATTCCAAGATATAATAATCTAGTACAGCAGTTTATCCGTGCAAAGATATTCAACACCGAAACTGTACACAGGATTTTACTATAAGTCTATATTTGCTGATTGATCTAGCTCACTATGAGTACTTGTGATTTTGAACCGGATCTTTTAACTTTTTATAGTTCTTCATTTGAAGCTCAGACCACATTTTCTGAACAAAATTAAAACATCTCAAAATTATTCTTTATTTTGCTTCAATAGAGAACTGTGCGTTTATACATATGATTAAAAGCCGGATTTTTAAATATTTCTGAATTTTATGAACATTTTAAAAGGACAACTTTTCTTTCGAACCTCCCCTTCACCTTCATGATATGTTTAATGTAGTCAACTCGTCAAATTAACAGTTTGGATGCCTTTATGTAGATTTTAAAATATTAATTTTAAGTTACTATTTTGTTTTATATTTTACATTGTAGCCAATGAATAAGGAGATATTTGATTTACTTTTTGTTGTGAGGCGTATTATATTACTTGCGTACTGCGTGCGAGAACTGACGCATATTAAATTCAACCTTCTTCCCTATCTTCCCTTTTCCATTTTAAGAGGAAAAGTTGTTAACGCAACGTGTTTGTTTAAAAATGTAATAAGGTAGCATCAAATATACTTATAGAGTTTAAAATAAAAAAAATCAATGAAATTAACGTTTGAAATAAATTTTGAATAAAGGCTTATTCAGTGTCATAGACATGTTTTTGAAACAATTCACAACACATCCTTAAAAACAGCATTTGAAGTAATTATACGGTATTTCTTAACAGTTAGCTTTTCGCTTTCTTTGCAAAGAGTAGGTTTGTACTTGAACGATCCTGTATTTTCACATGGAAAATGTTCTTGGCTAGAGTAAAAATGTTTTATAATATTTTTGTGACTTTCAAGGAAAGCGAGAAGATAACTGTCAAGGAAGACTGAATAATTACATCAAATGGTTTTAAGGAAGTGTGATTTTTTCGAAGAATATCTCTGTAGTACTGAATAAACATTTATTGAAAATTTGTTTCCTACATCAATTGCGTTGTTTTTATTTTTGTTTGACATTTTGTAAGTACGAAGTTACATTTAGATATTTTTAACAAATAAACACGTTTCATTAACAAATCCTCCGTAATGAAGGGATAGGGAAATGGATAGGGAAAGGGTGGAAATTAACATGCAAGTGTTCACGCAGGGGAACGCTAGTACTACTGAAATAATATAATTTACGATTGACGGAGACGATTGGACGCTTAATTGTAAACAAATTGAATTTCAGTTAAATTGCACGTGAGTGGTGTTTTTCCACTTTAATATTTTGTGGCTCACATTATCCCGTATTGGCCAAATTTAATAGTACTGGAGTAGTAGTGGAATATATTTATTGATTGTTGTTTCAATAAAATAAAAACGTTAAGAAACACTCGTGTATTAAGTAATTTGTTTGAATGTTAGTGCGTTGTTTCCGGGTTAATGTTCATTTGTTGGAATAGAATTTGGTGCACAAGCATTTTTCACAAAAAGGAGTAAGAGATGTACATTGGAATCAGATGACATTGAAATACCACCCCTCAAAACTGAGGACAATCTATTGTGCAATCTTGAACCACATATGTCGTTTAAGTTTTAAAATCACTAGTAAGGTGTTCCCATGAATTGTTTTCTCTTCAGTTCTGAAAATTTCATTATTTTGTATGGTCTGGAGTGTACTCCTCAATGAATGTAAAATATACCAAACAGATAATTTTGATGTATCTAAATATGGAATTATGGTAACGTTCACATATTTTAATTCTCTAATTCTGTTAGATGTAAGTTAAATATCAGATCAGCAATTGAAAAGAGTTTTTCCACATTTCCAGTTTACCACACGATCAGACAATTAATTTTCAAAGATTAGTACTTAAAATATATCATATCACTAGTAGAGAGTATTGTAGTTAATCAGATTACTATTAAATTAGTCTATATCGAATTTATAATAAAATTCAAATACACTATTTATTAAAACTTTTAGTATGTCATTCAGTAGTAGCTATTTAAAATCTACTTCTTCCTCCATAGAGAATTGTTGTCAATGAAATTCTGTGAAATAACTTTAGATAATTCAATTTTAACACCCGCAATGCCTGCACGTCCGTTAAAAGCCCTTGCGCATTGTGAATCGTGCTGGACGAAGGCCGGGTCGAGGCCGCCCCAGCGACCTCTAGCGAGATCTTGATTCAACCCAGCCCTCCATTGAGGAGGCCGGAACAAACGCATCTCGTCCGCGAAACTAGGTGGAGGCGAAGGAGGAGGCGGAGGCTTGGGGGCGTTCCGCGGACGCAGGCCAGGGCCGCGGCGGCGGCGGCGGCGGCGGCGGCGGCGGCGGCGGCGGCGGCATCCGGGTTCGACCCCTCCTCATCCCGCCCCACCGCAGGTCAATGCCTGTGGCCTTCGCTTCCGCGCCGCACTCCTTCGTCCTACCTCACAAGCCCCCCTCCAGCTCCTTTTCTCGTTCCGCCCTTCGCAACGCGCCTCATCGCACCGCCGGGCCTAGTCGCGCGACAACAGAGTGGTCTTGACAGCAGGAACAAACAGTTGTTACAAGAAGCCTGCAGTAATTGGTTTTCGCTATTTTGAGGGAAATTGTCTGAAATAGCAATGTGAATAAGGCCTGTTACATTACCGACGATACAAAGAAACATTTTTTTCTTAACATGCTTTCCTTGAATATGTTATAAATTGCGCGATTATCATTAAATTCTGTGGACTTTTAGAAAATAGCAAATTCGAATTTCCCGTACTGCTTTTGCTGAAGAGTTTCACGAGATAGCTGAAGAGTTACTTGGATACAATTTTCATTATTATAATTCGAATATTACGTATCCAATACAGATAAAACCAGAAAGAGTGTGCTGATGTAATTTTTTAATATGTCTATTATTAGTTTTCTTGTCTGATGGGACTCAGTTGAACTTTTGTAATAGATGAGCAGAATAAGTATTTTATTTGAGGGTTATATCGGAAGTTATACACAGAATTTAATTATACGTGTGTAACTAACGTGCTTAAAATTACTTTAGTTTCTGTTCACATTGTCTTACATCGTTTATCTAAATATTGTCTTACTTGATTAACATTTTTTTATTTTCCTGAACTTCCATGTAAAACTGAAGTTCACGACATACTTTTCTTCCTCGAAATTTATTTTGCTTTCTTAATTCGTAGAAATTTGTTTATGTTTGTCTCTGTGCATGTAATTACAACTGTTGTACCTACGCTTTCGAGGTGGGCACTAGTAAGGAGCACTGTAAGTACTCTTGTTTTTCGTTCCAACATCTTGCGAGGAATGTAGTTCTTGTGCTCACAGTGGAGAGAGCATGCCTTGCAGAATTCATGCAGTTCCAAACGTTGTTGCTCTTAGTTCGTTGTCAATAAATGTGGGTTTAATAGCCAATGTTTGGAATACGCTTCAGCCCAATTCGATGTTCTTGTGCAACGATATTCATGTCTTGGCTTACTTTGCTCGTATTTTTATTTGCTATAAAAGAAACAGGAATGCATTTTTTGCACGAAAAGAGGTTAAGAAACATCGTCTGGAGAAATTTTATGCATATAACTGGAAACCAGAATGAGACCTTCACACATAACTAAGTGGAACTACGAGTTTCCCTGTTGCAGTTACTTCATTTTGTAATCCTTGCCCAAGGAGGATCGTGGATTCTGTGCAGACGTTCAATGAGCGTATTTTCTAATATAAATTTTCCAATTAGTGCAAAACAGATAACTGCTCACAATGCATTCCAATAATATATTTTGCCCAAGAGATCCAATAAAAATGGCACACAAATGTTAATCAATAATTTTATGATTTGAGATGATTTCATTATAATCTATTCGTATAAATTCCAATATTTTAATATTGATTCAGCAAGATTATTTCTTTCTTCTGATTATTTTTTCTAAAATTTAATTGATTTTATTGATATGTTTAAATAAAGAAAGAACAGCAGGCTTTTCTCTTATTCCTAGGAAATTTTGGAATCGAGAATCATTACTTATCTATGAAGTATTAAAATTTAGCGATCAAAATTTATGCTAATTGAATTTTTAACCTTAATTTCTTCCCATTTAAATTATTTTACTGTAGTGTCATTCAGTGAGAACTCCCGTTCTAAATATTCTCTAAGAGGTCCAAGATATTGTGATGGTAGTTTTACCATAGAGTAAAGATATATACCTCCTTAGTCTATGGTTTCACATAACGACAAAGGACATAGAAACTCCTTAAAGTACTTTTTGGTTGGTTACATACTAAAGGAGATTCTTTTTATTGTAAAAATATTGTATGAACTTTCTTTCTTAAATGGGTCATAATCATTTAACACGAAGGGGAGTTCTTGAGAAGTAATATTCATTAATACTACATGCGTCTGTACTTGTCGAATAATTATTAGTAATAACTAATTAATATTAATAAAATCGATATTAAAGAAGCCCCGAAATTCACGACGTCACGTAGTGACGTGTCTAGTGCGAGTTTTGACCTAACGACAATCATCACCATGGTACAAAAACGGCAGCAGTATGTAAATACTCTTGAATGCTATGTTTTTTCGTAGACTTTTGCAGCGATGACGAAATGATCCATAACTCGCTCACTTATTTTAGAGCATACTTTCCAGCATCCACACTCAGTCACAAAGTTACTGGAATGTATTAATAAGAAATCGATTTTACATGCAAATTTATTTTTATTGTTTCAATGTATATAGACCTCTCCTCCTTCAACACACTAATGACGTCTTTTCAGGAGTTTTTGGAATACCCTAGAAAGGTCACTTTTAAAAAAAATTAAGAGGTCAGTCTCTGCATTTTGAATTTCGAAACATACAGGTTTCACGGGTACTTCTAGGTTGCGTAACAAAAAAGTTTGCTGGTTGCAGGCCATTTGACTTGGGAGGGTGAGAGTTGTCACACGAGTTTTACTACGATTTGGATACCATCTGACAATCGTCATAGCAGCTAGGCAGAAATCGTGTGATCATTATGAAATTATATAAAATTAGTGTTTCATTAATGTTCAACTCCTCTATTATCATCCGACACGTCCGACGTCGCTCTTGGACGAGAGGACTCATTGGAACAGTCTTTGGTGCTAATGGAAGGACCTCCACTGCTTGAGTCATCATTAAACGATTGCCATCCCTCCCTGAATCGCTTGAACCACTTGTACACGCCGTACTGACTTACGCATTCAGGCCCATAAGCCCATTTCATAAACTAGAATGTTTCCTACACGGATCTATCACAGGACTTTATCCCTGCGCGTTGTTCCGCTATACAGCAGTGACCGACTCAAAGCGCAATCACAAGAAAACGGCTGATTCTCCTCAGTGATTCAAAACTGGGAGGAAATAAAATGCCGATTTTCAATACCTGCAATGATGCAATAAATCTGCATTAATATATTATTTACAATCTGTATGCCCTTACCTTTTCATACGTTTTTTTATCCTCATGTATTGTTCAATTTTTAATTTGCTTAGACACTTCTGAGGGGGCATGTAAGAAAGATGATGTCATGTACGTGTTATACATTTATTTAATTTCAGATAACTACCGCTGTAGCTGTTCTACTTCATTTCACTAATTCCGTTAAAATGTTTTAATTTTGCTCAATTTTTAATGCACTTTTCAATAACCTCCCCAATAACGCTGGAGTTTTCTTTTCAAATGTTTTTTTACGTGGGTAGCTCTGTCATTGGATTGCTTGGGATTCTGTTTAAACAGCAAACTCTTCCCGGTGCATGAATCTGCGATGTATAAGAATCTGCGATGCACCGTGACGGAATCTGCGTCGGACCGTGTATGGAATCTACCCGACCGTCCGCAGCAGGCAAAAACCAAGCTACCCATTAAAAGGCGGCGATGGTATCTTAATGGAGGCGATGGTGGAGGCGGCGATGCTTCTAAAGTTGCTTAATCGTCACATGGTAGGCTATGGACATGCAGACGTGAGGAGTATATATTACTTGGCAAAATTTAGATGATTGCGAATCAAATTTTACAACAGAATGTCTCCGGATTCACTAAGCAAATCTTCGATTTTTTTTCGTGTATAAAGAAATTCTTCTATAAGTGATGATAACTGTGAATTAACTGTTATTTTTCCAACATCGTCGTGAAAGTTTTAGTTACATTTAAACACTATTTAATATTTGTCTGGAAGAAAATTTTAGTAGTAAATCCACTTCAGCTTAGACGGTTTTGTAAAATCGTAGACAGTGGGAAATTGAACTACGACACAGAGAAAGGTTTGACTTCAGTTCGTGAATTTTTGGATGCACTAGCGATAATCAAAAAATTCTATCAAAAGTGAGACTAAGGTTGGTTGCATGTTTCAAACCCTATGAATCGTATCACTAAATCTAAAGTCGAATTTTTCCACAATTAAAAAAAAAAGTACTCACAATTTCCCAGTTGTAACCTGAAGAGTTAGAGACATCGGAATACGAATACATAGAGAATACATAGTTGAGACATCGGAAACGCAAGTGAGAAGAGTAAAACTAGTCTTGACGATCAGACATAAAATTTGGGGTTGCGAGGCCATTTATTATAGCAGTAATAAGGTAATGAAAGAATGAGTTCGGAACTGAAGTTTGCATTATATACCTACAAAGAAGGTGAAAAGGAAGGGACGAGGTACGTGTACTTACTTAGCCTAATATAAATCAGTTATTGTCAATAATGCGTCTGCAATGAGGGTAATCATAATTATTTCCTAGTCTGCTTAACGATTTGTCTTTTTTGTATTATCTAGGTACTGTGAGCAATTTCTTACTTTACCGTTAATATATATATATATATATATATATATATATATATATATATACATACATAAATAAATAAATATATAAATCGATGGGCAAACCAATTTATATACGATACCGCACGCACGTGTTACTCGGAATAAAACTAGAAATAAATATTAATACCATCTGTAGGACGTGTACAATTTTGTCAATCTCACATCCTGAGAAGCTAAATAGAGTTCATTATCGGCGAGTCGATTTAGAGAGAGAGAGAGCTGCCCTGGCGCCGCGCAGCGCTTCGGAGCGGCGTCAGCGTCGGGGCGCCCGCGATGCGATCTGGCAGCGGCGCCGCCCGCCGCCCTCATTGAAGCCTTAATTGCGGATGACGTTCCGAACCCGCTCCTTATCGCGCCTTCGTTGTTACTCTGCGCTGCAGCGCTCGAGAAGAGTTGGCGGCGGCGGCGGCGGCGGCGGCGGCGGCGGCGGCGGATGGCTGCCTCTGGCTTCACTGACTCCCCGCGTCGTTGCTGGCAGCGCGGCGTCAATTTCGCCAACTTCTTGGGAGTTCTGGGGAGTTTTATTTTCTATCTGTAGGTTGCAGTCGTCTCTGTATTGGTCGCATATTGCGCCCTGCATGAAATACAGAATAAAGTCAAGAATAAGGTGTATCGTCTGATCATATGATTTTGCATGAAATACAGAATAAAGTCAAGAATAAGGTGTATCGTCTGATCATCTGATTTTGCATGAAATACAGAATAAAGTCAAGAATAAGATGTATCGTCTGATCATCTGATTTTGCATGAAATACAGAAAAAACTCAAGAATAAGGTGTATCGTCTGATCATCTGATTTTGCATGAAATAAAGAATAAAGTCAAGAATAAGGTGTATCGTCTGATCATCTGATTTTGCATGAAATACAGAATAAAGTCAAGAATAAGGTGTATCGTCTGATCATCAGATTTTGCATGAAATACAGAATAAAGTAAAGAATAAGGTGTATCGTCTGATCATCAGATTTTGCATGAAATACAGAATAAAGTCAAGAATAAGGTGTATCGTCTGATCATCAGATTTTGCATGAAATAAAGAATTAAGTCAAGAATAAGGTGTATCGTCTGATCATCTGATTTTGCATGAAATACAGAATAAAGTCAAGAATAAGGTGTATCGTCTGATCATCTGATTTTTAGTGCCACCTCTTTAAAGTTCTGCAGACACATTTTGTTGGCAGAAATAATATGATTATCTGATGTTAGAATGACTTCACTTAATTGTGTGATATGCGGTCGTACGTATTGACCTATCGAAATTAGTTTTGATTACCAGTTAGGATCAGCTGGGCGATATTTAATGAACTTGTAAGGAAACAAATTATGAAAGGAGTTTCAATTGGGAATAATGGTTGTTATGTGGTTAATGTGAATAAAACTCTAATTTTATTAATTTTTCCTTTATTTTTCAAATAGTTATCATATACAAAACTGTACTTGTCTCTTACAAAGACTGGACATGATTCTCACACACTTCTATCTAAAATATTTTTCTGCTTCTTTCAAGATCTATATTTAAATTCATCACAAAATATTTCTCTCAGATATTGAAGAAGGTTTAACGCTTTCGAAATAAATCATCCAATTTTATTTAATTTACGACTTAAAGCTTTGCTGTATATCACTCGCACATGACACAATAACGACAAGTAATTTAAGATAACCACGATACATTATGATCTACTGTTAGTTAATAATAAGATGGTTACATGTTGTTACTGACAAATGGTATATGTGGTAACTTCATTATCACTGGCACCCATGTTTCAATTTTATAAAACTCTTTTAATAAAATAATCTTTCTCTGAATTTGAATTTTCTTTCACGTAAGAAAAAACCACAATAGATACAATATATATTTTGTGTATGGAAATAATCTTAATATGCAGCGCATCTGAAGACAGGCGAAGGAAAGTAGAAAGCAGGCGAACGTGGGCTTTTTTCACATTGGTAACACTGGTGCACGTGGGCCAGGAGCAATACGTGTTTCGCAAAAACTTGTTAACTCGTCAAATCTTTCCCAAGGATTTTAGGTCTTTATGTACAAAAAATAAAGGAGAATTAACATATGAAATATGGTTTGCTTATGCATTTATAATATTTTGTGTATTTGATTCTATTGTTTTTTTTAAATTTATTTTCACGCAGCACAACTGGCTTGTAAACAGATGCAATGTATGAAAACAGTGGTCAGGAATGCCAAAACAACTTTTGCAATAAAAATGTACATTCGAAAAACCATATTACGTTTGTCTTATGTACGTATTTTAGATAAAACTAAAATCTACTATTCGAAGATGCAACTCTTTAAAAGTCAATTACAACTTTTAGATCTTTGAGATCTGAAAGGTAATAATAATAATAATGAGTCGGGGAAGTGAGAGGAGGAAAGAATGCATCGCTCCTGGCCCGGAGAGGGTGAGAAAGCCCGACGCTCGGTGGCAAGAGGGCCGTGAGGGCGTCCCGCGCCGAATGACAGTCCTCGCGACGAGCCAGCGGCGCCCCGGAAAAGCGTCTGGTGCACTACTCGTTAGACGAAGCGAATCTGTTAAAATAACATCGATTTCCTTCAAGAAGACTTAAATTAATTTGTTTATCATGCATTCATGAAAATCGAATATCCAATACAGGAGTTAATCTGCCTTCCGTTCCGTGGGCATTTTTAATTTTCAACTACAGCATTTTGATGACCTAAGAATAAAATTTTCGTTTACATTTTTCTGGCGTCTTCTCATTTAATTGTCCATATATTTTTATACTCTGTCAAATATTACAGAACTCCTTGAATTAAAATAATTTCGAAAAATAATTCCAATAGTGTTGAAGTATTGCTTTTCCTCTGAAACGGGAAAGACAGAATCTCCCTATAAGGCCGTTTCCGAGAGGTTTCTTAAACGTTATTTTGAGCAGGCGCATCTAACGGTCGATGAACAGGCAAATGCAAGGCACGACGTTATCTTAAAATATTTGTCGTGTCCGATTCCAAAGGACGGGAGTGAAGTGAATGGGACCGCAAAAGATGTTGAAGCGACGCCTTTCAAACCGCGAGTCCTCGCAGGGGAATTGTGGCGTCAGCACGGGGAGTCGTGAGATCGCTGATCTTATGGCTATTATGACGACGGCGAAAACGAGAATGATCCCCCAGCAACGTGCCTCGGCTAAAACCCAAACATTTTTATACCATGTTTGACGTGAAAATAATCTTGGATCGACCGAATCAAGTTGTTAAAGCGTGTACAGATACATGAATTCCAATCACGTCCTTTCATGTACAGTTTTAGATAGTAGTTAAGCCATTAATACACCTTTTAAAATGACAAATTACGTAATGAACTGCGCACACGATTTTGCTGACAGGATCACGATAATATTTACAAATCAGCTGTCATTGTAGAGAAACGTTACACTACATGTAATGTCTCAAGCAAATGATGTTTAATAAACGATGTGTGCGGTCGTTAACAAAAAGCTAATCGACATAATTTATCCTTTATGCAAACCAAATCTACAACTGATTCGGTCGGTCTGTAAGCTCTCTCCATTGCAAAAATAACAGAATAGAGATCCTTATATGGTAATTAGACGTCTAAGCACGTTTCTGCGACATACATTTTTCCCCGTCGCCAAAGCCGTTTTCAAAAAAAAAAAAAAAAAAGAAACAAAATTTCCTCGACTCCCGGTGCTGTCGACATAAGACGTTGGTGCGCAAGCCACTGCGTTGAGAAGGCGTCGCGTCGTAGGGCTCGCTGTCACTCGGGCGCGGTTCCCCTAGGCGGCGGCGGTGGCGGTGGCGGCTGCGGCGGGGCTACGCGCGCCGCGCTCAGTTGTAGAGCACCTCGACGATCTTGTCGTAGTCCGCGAGCTGCACGTCGACGCCGTTCCCGCTGCTGCCGCCGGTGCCGCCGCTGCCTCCCGCCGCCGCGTTGAGCGCCGCTTGGTCGCGCATCTGCTGCAGGAACTCGTTGTCTTTGCTGTTGGAGAAGACGCTCTGGATGGGGCGCGGCTGCGTCGACTGCACGATGCCCGCGGGCACCACGGCCTGCGGCGGGCTGCTCAGCTCGTCCTCCTCGCCGAACACCGGGCGCTGCACCTGGGGAAGGGGGACAGACGTTGAATTGAATTGAATTGAATTGAATTGAATTAATGCCTTATTTTACGTGGCGAGACTCAGGCCATTAGGCCTGCTCTTCCGTCTGACCACGCAAATTTCGCTACGCTCCTTTCACCAACTAGCAGAGAAAGGAGGTATTTCTTGGGCGAGAAACAGGCGATTTGAATTTAGCTCAGAGGCGTCATTTAGGCTTGAGGATCTTTTACATGCAAGTAAATCTACTAACATGGGACAGCCGGCTTTACTTCCCCTCCGAAGGAAGGCGTACGAAGGACGTTAGAGGTGCTCTTTGCGTTGGTCCATGTACGGAGGCCGAGCCTCTCCTACAGCGTGAGTGTTTGTGGCATGGGAGGGTTTACTATTTCCGTCACGTAGTAAATTTTATATTTTCGCAATAGTCATTTTACATAATCAACAAGCATATCGCCAAAAAAAAAGACAATAAAATTTTCAGAAATGGTTGATCAACCAACGACAGGTTCCAATCCCTGACCGTGTCTACATTCAGTTTCCGTAATAGTCCCAAGTGCCATCCATTATCAAAGTTCCCGACAGTGGAAGCAGTGCTAAGATGGAAGTTACCTTGGCGTAAATATAGTGTGAGATGGGATTCCTCGGTATGAATTTAAAGGAACGCACAAGGCGATCACAGTAAACCGAGTGAGCTCTATGAGACAAGTGCCCATGTTGGTCCTTTGTAGTCCCTTTTACTGAGGTACTTCATGGTCAGTAGGGAATACTGCAGTGGTTGCGAGATGCTTGTCTTGATTTAATGTATGGTAAAAAGTACACTTGAAGAAAAATAATAAACGAGAGAAAAAAATGTAATAAAATATTGCCGGCCCTACTCATAATTTAGAAGATTTAGCAGACTGTGAGGTCGTGGATAAGACAAGTGCCCCGCCATTAATGTTTCAGTCTCTAGAGAAAAATATTTCTTTTGAAGCGATATGTTCATTGACGAAGTGGCTATTAAGAAGTGCCCCTTTTACTTATGTATAAAATGATTGCAAGTTCTCTTTGGGGAGGAACTAAATTCTTAACAATGATGCAAACAAGACGGGGTTGTAGTGGTCAGAATTAACTTTAGCCGCTCTGTCTAAAGTCATCATAGAAAGTATTATTTTCAGAACAGAAATGCATACAATTGGATTTCATAGTGTTGTGTTATGCTTATTCAGTCTACAAGTGTTTTTTCTTCTTCTTCACTTCAAGAATAGGTCTATGACCTGTTCCAGCTTCTAAGAATTCCATCTTTTGTTTTTTTCTTATAATTGTTAATTTATTGATTGTGAATCCTATATTATCTGCTGAATTATTAATCTCATGCAATAGCCTCATGAGAAGAATTACGTTTGGATGAGACTGACAGTTAGCTTATAACGTCAGAATACAATTCAAGCGTTTTCTAATGATAATTGCGATAGTTGTCATTGACATCTAATAAATAGAGTACAACAGTTTTTCCTTCATTAAAATTCTTTTCTAGTGACAGCCGCTTTACCATTTATATGGTAAAGCCAGTACTAGTAGCCAAATTGTTTTATTCGATATTTGACTTATCTGTATCGATCTTCAACACTATAACACATACATTTAATTGTGAATCTTTCGAGCAATTCTACATCTCTATTCGAATAAAAACGTTCTTTCAGAAATGTTTCCGAATGTTTTACGCTTCCGGTCCTATCTACTGTCCGAACGTAACTTAGGAAAGTTCTCTGCCTGAGACTCAAACGACTTTACACGGGTCACAAGTGTTAATGCGTTAGATAGTCGAAGTAAGGTGAGGGCTACAAGCTTTAATAGCGTCGGATATGGGAACATCAGAAGTTTTATCACATCGTTTTGTAATATTGTGTTTCCATTCAGTTTCTTAATCAAAGTGTATAGAAACCTTTGAATAGATACGAGTGATTTATGTGTAGCCATAAAGAGATCTAGAGGTATCTCTATCGTGAAAGTTAAAAGTAACTGTAAATGCCACATTAAAATACACGCGACTTCCTACATTCCGAAAGAGGGCTAGTTTTAATAGCTGGCTGAACACGTTGAGTTGAAAATTATTTTACTTTCGTAATTTTGTCTAATTTTAAAAAAGTATATCTAATAAGCGAAGGGACACTTTGCATTTAGCTAATCTCAGAGTTATTTTGAATACATGACGAACATATGCTAAGGAAAAATATAAAATTTCAACTAACGTTACAAATTAGATTCATTTTAAATAGACATCTATCTCTCTCAATGAAGAATACTGTTTTTGCGTGTCTCTTAAAATATTTTTTTAAGTATTACACCTCATTAAATGTGTCCTTAGCCTACTCAGTTAACTTATACACCCACACAAAACGTCAGCAGATGTATTTTATCCTAATTTCATAATTTCCTAATATAATGTATCACATGGCCCATGTAATCTTCTTGCCATTGACAAAAGTAGCTATTTAATTTACACTGTACGTAACATACGGTTTTGAAAAGTACCTTATCTTCGCAGTTTCCTTGTGTGTTGTGTATTGAACAATTATTGCTCGTAATGTATTCAAATCGTATTTAGGAAGTATTCTACATTTAATTTGAACTAAACGTAATGAATAGTTAATTACTTGTTATTAAGTGTTTAATGAAAATCGGTAAATGAATAGTTGTTATTTATGTTTTTGACATGAACGCAAAGTGCGCGTGGCGCGGGCGGGGAGGGGAGTACTTACGACGAGCACGGGCGGGGAGGCGATGGCGCTGGGGAAGTCGAGCACGGTGACGACGGGGCGGCCGCTGGAGACGAAGGGCGGGCGGGGCGGGATCTGCTGCTGGGGCCGCGAGGGCAGCTCGGGGGCGGAGGGCGGGGCCGGGGAGGCGGGCGGGGCGGCGGGCGGGGCGGGGGTGGAGGGGCCGACGGGGCGAGAGGGCGCCAGGCCGGGCCGCTGGGCGCCGAAGCCCGGGCGCGGGTAGGTGGGCGCCAGGCCGGGCCGCTGCGCGCCGAAGCCAGGGCGCACGGGCACGGTGGCGAGGGCGGTGCCGCTCACGGGGCCAGCGTTAATGAACAGCGGGTGGCTGCAACACACAAAGCACAACGTCATACACCAAGGACAAAACGACGCGAAAATCAGCACGTTTATTCAAAATGGTACTGTACTAACTTCAGGGGCGGATGGGTCGACAACGACGAATTGCCCAGTGAGACAGACTGTCATGCCTTACACTTTTCACTCTGAATAAATCCTGAGAATGTTCTGTGAAAAAAGTTTCTTATCCAATTTCTTTAATTTTTGTTTTTTGATTTGAATGTTACGAATTTAAATCATAAATGAAGTACCTTATATTGATTAATTGCATCTTTGTCAGAAGCGAATTAATATTTAATTTTAAAAGATAGATCAAACCCGTTAGGGGGTGGGCAATTCCCGTCCCGGGCACCATCCCGTCAATTTACATATTCTAGTAAAGTGGAAGGTGAAAAGTTTCATAGGCCATATCTGTGGGTCACCATACAACCCTTAATGTCCGGGAATATGTTCGACATTTGTATGCAACTGCATTCTGTGTAAGACTCAATCACAAGCCCTGATATGGAACATGCAATACATGTGTTAGGTTATTACTTAGAGTAAGAACAGTCTCGTTAGATGCCACCTTATGTCAGTTATTCTTCAAATTATTTTGCAAAATGCGTTGTGTTTCATAATGAAGTTGTTTCATGTAAATGAACACGAAATTGCAAATAGTGTATTGTATCGAGAACTTTCTTCCCTCATTCATCAATAATTTCATGGTTATTCAATGCAGTAGCCATTTCTCATTGCAGTGGGATAAGAACGGAAGTTCCACTATCATTCCCTTTTTGAAAAAATAAATAAAGCCAAGAACAGTCAATATAAAACTGCTAGTGGCACTAAAGGAGTGGAGTTTTAGCCTCCCAGTCCTTGGACGCGATCAAAAATCATTAACGAGAAAAGGAGTGAATGTTCCCGCGACGTGACTAACGGCTGCGCTTCCGGTAGCCTGCGTTCCTTTCGTCGTTTGGAGTTAAAAATGAAAAGAATTTATATTTTCCAGATTATCCCATCAGCAGATATATGATTGAGGACGTTCAAAATTCATTTGGATATTTATTAGGATTTCAATGTTTGAATTTGTAAGGATTTCGATCTTCATCTACAAATTTATTTAACCCAATATGTTTAGAGTAATAAAGACGTGATAGTCATGTTTCATTCTTTACGTTTCTATGTCAATGAATTCATTTTAATCACACCGATGTTACATTTTACCTCAAATTAGGCAGAACGCTTTGAAAACAAATGTTTGTTGCCGTACATTCATAAAATGAAGTATATTCTTTGTTGAAGTTTGAAAACATGAGTAGTTTGAAAACATAAACGAACAACCTGAACTAACTAAATTCATGTTTGCCTAATTGCCGATGATATATTGCTTCCTTAATAACAAATTTCAATATGTTCAGAAAACTTGTATAACATTAAGAATTGCATATATTAGAATAATCAAGCATAAATTTTCATCACCTGACATCCTCAATTTATTAGTTCAACTTGACCCCACAATTTTACCGAAATGTGCGAGTTAGATTGTTCTGATAAATAAATGGAAAGTGTGGATATTTAAAAAATCTCAGAATAAAAAATAGATGCAAAATTAACAAAGAACAATTCATTTGATTGAACATTTATTGCTTATAACAAACGTATCAAAAACTTTCGATTATTATGATCATCGTGCTTCACAAAATTTATATGAACAGTTCATATATATTGCTTTACAGGAGGCCAAACTTTGAATGTAAAAAATACTCCAAGTTTCTACTGGCCATTTTTTCTTCGGAAGGGCCAGCAGAGAGCAAGTCAGTGGAAAATATTATTTGAGTGATTAATTCTATTGGAACTTAACTTGTTTACCATTGTCTTAATTATAGTTTAGACAGCCTCATTAGACACTACAGAAATTATTGGTTTTAAAACTAAATTATCTTATTCTATACTGCGAACATATGCTTATGTGGTTTGCTCATTTGTTAAAAAATATGCTCATTTTTTTCGATTTATCGTTGGTATTTGAAAAAATACACCCCCACATGTGAAGAAAAATACAGATATTTGGGAAAATTCCATTTTGATCTCCAGTTACTCGATTTCAATGGTTACGTAATAGAATCGGATTTGAACATTCGGATTATTGAATAAAGCACAGAAATTAAATAAAAGGGACAGTGTTGAAAAGTAAGAAACTGAAATTCATGAAACTAAGTTTGACGAACATTAGAAAATAAATATCGTTTCTCGTAAGATTTACACATTGTTTCTGACTTGAGATTAACAAGAGAAAATGAGTTCAACAAAGTGTTGAACTCATTTTAAACCTACAAGTACATACACTTTCCAAATTTTTACGCCATTTCGTTTTTCTCCCAAAATAAATTCGCGTATTTGGATTTATGATAATTGTACTCAGTTGTATGTCGCTGCCTTTCTTATACATAGGCGAGCGGTGGCGCAGCCGGCGCGGCGCCACCTGGCGGGGAGGCCGCGGTGGGAGCCGATTCGATCGGACTATTTGGCCGAACGTGCTCCGAATTCCGCTTGTTCTACCGATTTTACGACTCGCCCAACGATCCGACACCCCAAGTGTCTGACGCAGACGGCAAGTGCCGAAAATACCGGTCCACGATATTTCCATATAGATAGCTTCGTGTGACTTCGGCATCTGGTTGTCTGGCAAAAGTCAATCCGCATCGACCTAGCCAAGTTTACGAGCCGCTGCTACCATATATGTCTCTTACGTTTAAAGGGAAAGGGATGCCAACTATTTCTAACGTAGAATCTAAAGATAAACATATTTTACTTAAGATTGTCTTGTGGAAAAATATTTCCCCTCTTGGCTTGACGTGGTTAGAAAATTACTTCATACCAGACCTTGCTTTTAATCTTATTGGCGATCAAAAATAACGTAAATTACCGGCAGATTTTATTTAAAAACTGAGTTCCAAATGGAAATATATCTAAATAAATAGACTGCTTCATTTTCTATATTATGAATAAACTACTAAATTTTAGTTTGCAAACTGGTATTTCGTTTTTGGCAAAATCTGCTTGAACATTATAAGTGTAAATTTAATCATATATAATGAAGTAAAATAGGAAACTGAGTCAATATTCTGAATCGAAAGATATCTAAAATTGAACATTCAGATTATTACTTTCATTTAACGATGGTGTCATGAGAATGCTACTTAAAATGTAGATATTAGCTCCTGCAATTGTTTCGCGTATCATTTTAAATAGTCATATAGTGAAAATATGTAAAGGATGTGTACACGTATACATGTAAACACTTAAAAAGTTTTTAGAGCTGGAAGCTTAGAATATTTACTCGGTGCCGACTATTTTTTCTAGGCCATTATCCCCGGAGTATACGACCGTCTGAATGAAATCATTTTTTATGTTTGCCTAAGGACATTCACCCTAAAACCACACAAATCAACCCAGAAATTCCGGCGCTGTGAGATCACAGCTGCCCGGTTGGCATCCCTGGCGATCGGGAGTCCAATCAGGAGCGTATAAATAACGGCGCGTGGGCCAACTCCGGGTCGTAATGAGCGTAGCGGCGGCGACGGTGGCGCGACACGCGGCGCGGCGCGGCGTGACGCGGCGCTGCGGGGCGCCGCCGCGGCGGCCCACCCTAATCGGCCCGTGACAAGAAAATTATCCGCAGCTCAGCGCGGAGCATCGACACTCAGCACCTGATTAGCTTAAACAGAACATAACTCACCTTCGTTTTGACGTTCTTCCGCCGCATAACTAATTCTACCTCCGGCCACTCTGTTATTTTTTCGTAAGTAGGACCCGAGTGGCGGGAGGGGGGAGCTTGCAACGTTTTCACACCCACCTCGCGGGGAATAATGTATACAGCAACGGGCGATAAATTGCAGGACACTAAGTATAGGTGTCTTTACAAAGACATTATTAGCCAGTTTGGCCAGGTGTCAAAATACTGTGTTCGTCGATCATGCATCATGAGAACACTTTCTCTAACTTTGTGGTCCGCACAAATTATTTTTTCAAATTTATTGAGAGACGAAAAATTGTTTTTGCTTCCGAGCTGTGGTCTCGTATGTATTAAACTTAATGGAAGTGTTGACTAAATGTCCAATATTATTTTGGGGTCTGAAGGAAGTTCATAGTAGTATGTCCTCCTTTTTTATAAATAAACACTGAAAGAAATTTCATATGCACGTTCGCTGTCCTTGAGATTATCTAATAATGTAATTTCGACAAACTTTGAAGAGGCAGACATTATCATTTCATTTTCCTCTTTTCATTTTAGTTTTGTGATTTTTGTTGCTTAAAAAAAAATTATGTACTCTGTCCTTTCTGTGGATGTCATTCTCAGGTTTTACAATTTGCATTTGAATTCAGGTTTTTATGCTTTACTAGAAATTGAGGGAGGACATAACAAAAGAAAAAATAGTGTTGAAAGAATGAATTTTTTACGATAGGCATATATCTTTGCACTCATGAAGGAGAATAATATTGCAACTTATCTTACAACTTAAAAATAATTATTTTTGAATTCCAACACGTACAGCGGGCACAAATCTTTTCTAGAGTCAGATAATTATGTGAGAGATGAATTGTTTCCTTTTACGGTAGCATTTTCTTTTATAATTCATAGTAAGCTTAACGCATTTTTTACGAAGGCCAACAAACTGGTGATGAGGTAGACTAATTGGTTGTCAAGACCATAAAGATCGTTTGACCCCCATCTGAGACGCTCAGGATATGTTGACCCTAGATAATTAACATTGTATTGTACCCAACAGACCCAACGTTACTCAGTGGAGGTAGATGCTTTGCTTCTTTGAACTGAAGGAGCATAAAAATACAGATATAACAGAAACAATTAGAGTGTTTATTGTCGATTTTATCAAGAGTAGCTTTAACTTCCTAACTTTAAAGAAAATAGCCAGAGACCAATCAACCAATAACAAGAGCCATTAACTTGTGATTGCTAATAAAGTAGGAAAGCTTAACGGAGTAAAATTATGAACTTTATTTTAAGTTATTTTCTTGTAGTTCAAATTGCATGGGAATTTGGTGCATACAATTGATTAAACTCTTCATGAACTGACCTAATGACATTTATTGTAACATCACTTCTTTTTGTTCAATGTTTTATTGTAAAAATTTAAATTACATATTATGGTTGAAAGAAACTTTAAGACAAATCCCTAAGATGTATGAAAACAAATTCATGCTTATTTGTGCCATTTACTAAGTTTGCTTTTTTCAGAAAGTACGTGTTTTTGCATGTGAAAAGGTAATTATTTGTTTTTTATTTTGTTGTATGCAAATTGATATTTCATAATACCGTACATTTTTTTCGCGTATAAGGCAACTCGGACCACGCGCATATCCTGCTTTAGCATGTGTAAATACTTTTCTGGAGGGGGTGGGGTCAGCCATTTAGCTGAATCACGATTTTTATCCCCCAAGCTTGTTAGCCCTGGAGATAATAGAGGTTAGCCAGGAGGATGAAAGAACGGCACACACATATAAACATACACAAAAATACACCCATACCTGAGAAGGGCTTCGAACCCGTGGTCTTGTGGTCTGACGCTATGGCATCACTTCCCTAACGATCTTGGCTTTTTGACCGACTGTACGTTAATTATAATATACGATTATGTTCCCAGCAGATACGTGTATTCACCACTAATATCGGTATGAGCACTTACTTTTGGCATTGAAATATTAATTTCTTGAGAATGTATATGAATTTATATGAATTTTCTGTGTTTGAGAAATCATATAAGATAGATTATTTTGTTTCATATTTATAGATTTAGAGAATTGTATTGAACCTATGAATGTCATTTTCGCATTCGAAATTTAAAATCTTTAGTTTAGTGGAGGCTGCAGAATAATTGCTAATTTTATATGTGTTGGAGATAATTGAGAAAATCAGAATTCATAGTCTTGAATTAAGTGAAGATATATATTTAAAAATAGTTCAGTATTTCTAGTAAAATAATTCATTATGTTATTTTCAAGACAGACGATATACAGAAAAAAAAACCTTTGCCTTTGTCCACAAAACAACCTGTTTCAAACCATTCTCCTGCAAAATGAGGTGAGGCAGTGTTCTTGCGCGCGCGAACGTGTGCAGAGCGCGTGTCGTGTCGTGTCGCGTGGACTCACCTGAAGGGGTACTGCGAGTGGAAGGGGTAGGCGAAGGGCAGGGGCCCGGTGGGCACGGCGTACACGACGCGCACGGCGTACGGGTGGGAGGCGGTGATGAGCGCGCCGCTGGGCACGGGCGCCAGCACGGCGCCCACCGGGATGGGCATGCGCAGGCCCTGGTGCACCACGGTGAAGCCGGCGGGGAACGGGATGGTGGTCTCCGGCGACGACACCACCATCGGCCGCGCCAGCACCACGCGCACCGCGGGCGTCGCCTCGCGCTCCTGCAACACGCGCGCGCGCGCACGACGCCGCTTTAACTCCTGCAGACGACAGCCAGGGGGTGGAAGCATACATCGCTAACTCCTAACTATGATAGAAAGAAGAAAAACAATGCATAACTTCGCAACTTATTTCTAACTTTGATAGAAAGAAGAAAAACAATGCATAACTTCGCAACTTATTTGTAACTTTGATAGAAAGAAGAAAAACAATGCATAACTTTGCAACTTATTTCTAACTTTGATAGAAAGAAGAAAAAATACATAACTTTGCAACTTATTCGTCCTTTATTGAAACACACATCTGTATATTACCACTTATAAGCCTTTGTGAAAATACTCCGAATATGTCGTCGCTAAATGGTCAAAATCGCTTCTTTCACCTCAAACTCTTCTGAAACTTTTCTTCCCCGAAGGTTTTTCTTCAGTGTTGATAAGAACGTCGCTAGGTGCCCAATCAGAACTGTAGTGTGAATGGTCCAACTCCTTGAAGCCTTTGTCTTTTACAATACACTTTGCAATCTGAATAGAAAGCACAGATGTATTATCGTGAAGAAGCTAAATACCATGAGATTTCACGTACTGCATCCAACTTAAGTACCTCTCTGTACGAAACTGAGTAAGATGTCGGCTGCTAACAGCATTACAACAACTAAAGAGAAGACTATAAACTGCTCAGCAGGTTTTTTCGTTGATGAGTGAAATTTTGGAAACACCTATGTAAATAAAGATTTATTTATGCATATGTGAGAAGTCTATTTACGTAATGAGGACAAAAGAACATGCACAAAAGTATACAATAAAAATAAAACATAAAACAAAAGATAAAAAGCTGCTAGTACAATTTTAAAACCTCTTGTAAATATTACGAGGATGTCGTATTTATGAAAGAGATTGGGAGACGAACGCTGTGAATGAACAAGGAAGATGAATGTCAGTTACCTTCGAGTATATTCCAAAACATCTTTATGATGAAAGATGGTTCAGTTTTAATGTGCTATCTTCATTTATTTTAAAACTGAAATTTCATAGTGAGTGCGAAAAATTACGTGATCTCCATGAATGAAGAAGTGTAGGAATGAAGGGGCAGTTACATTCTAAATCAAAAGAAGAGTAATACATGTTTGCACTTAGGTTTTATAAAAAACAGGCTAATAAATTTCCTTTTACAGAACTTGCTTCCATTTTTTACATGATAAGAGGATATTCGTCTGTATATTTTACGCTTGTTGTTTTAGGAGCTTTTAATTTATTCTGCGTTTACACGAAGAGCAAAGAAAATTAATTTTTTGTAGTATATTAATTCATTTCATACAATCCTTCTCGAGATTTCAATTTGTTTCTCGCCTAAATACCCTTACCGTATATCCTCCCGCACTGTTCTAACCCCCACAAACAGTTCGTCTTCACCGCCTTTTGCATGTAGCGGTAGACGCAGCACCGCGGCTTCACACGCTGAGCCAGCCCCCCCCCCCCCCTCTCCTCCAGAGGCAGTCGGTCCTCCTCTCGCCTCAGCTCGTCCGGGCGTTCGCTGGGGGCCAGGGGGCAGCGCACGCGGTGCGGCCGCAGAATTACAGCGCAGGGCTTCGTCCCGCGCATTACGCAACGCGCGCATATCACTTAGGCGGCCCCCGCCCGCAGCGCGCGCCGCCTAATGGCCTCCCCGCCGCCGCCGCCGCCGCCGCTTCCGCGCGCCCCGCGCCCCGCGCCACCCGCCGCTCGCACTCGGGGACGGGGGAGGCGGTCCGGAGGAGGAGGAGGAGGAAGATGCGGTTGGGGTGGCAGCGGTGACAACGGACATGGATTAGTAGATATGAGAAACGTAGGACGATTTGGTAGATGGGGTTGATGTTCGTTTTTATCCACAAAACACTATGGCACTAGCTTTATCTGTGGTGGGTCTATGAGAGTGGCAGAGATGGAAATGATCGACAAAGAATGCCTTTGATATATTATGTATAAACTCGGGCGCTGTTGATTAGTGGTGACAACGGACATGGGATAGTAGATATGAGAAACGTAGGACGATTTGGTAGATGGGTTGATGTTCGTCTTTATCCACTGGTTTCCACTCAACACTATGGCACTAGCTTTATCTGTAGTGGGTCTATGATAGTGGCAGAGATGGAAATGATCGACAAAGAATGCCTTCGATATATTATGTATAAACTCGGGCGCTGTTGATTAGTGGTGACAACGGACATGGGATAGTAGATATGAGAAACGTAGGGAGATTTGGTAGATGGGGGTTGATGTTCGTCTTTATCCACGAAACACTATGGCACTAGCTTTATCTGTAATGGCTCTATGATAGTGACAGAGATGGAAATGATCGACAAAGAATGCCTCTGATGTGTGATGTATTAAACCGGCGTTGCTGGGTAGTGCATTGACAGTAGTGGTGGAAGTGATAGTATTAAAGTTGTCGTGATGGTGATCTTTCATGAATTTAAATGAGAGCGTTAGCTGCTATTGCAAAAGGAAGTTATGGGTATAGCAATGGAGAAGGGTGGAAGGGGCAGGGACGTCAGTGATGAAGTCGGTGGTCCAGACGGCGCTGGTCTTGACGGTACCGTGTCAGAATCTTCAATCTCCAAGATGGAAGGTAGTGATGACGGTGGTGTCGGAGGTAGCCGGAGGATTCGGTGGAGGGGGGGGGGGCGGGGGCAGCGAAGGCGAAGTTCAGTCTCTGGCCTCCTCTCGTTGCGATAATGAACGACTGCTCATTCGGGACGTGACGACGCCCTCGCCCTCGCCCTCGCTCGCCCTCCCACGAAGAAAGTGCCTGCGGTGCATCATCAAATTGCGCGGGTCTTTTTCGTGTCAGGGATCGCTGCTTCATCATTCAATTATCTCAGCACTCGCAGATGGTGGAGGTTGGGCTCCTTGCAATCTTTTGCGAGCGGTGGTCTTCGTAGCATCACCACTATAAGCGTTGGCATTGTTACGAGATGGGAGATATGCTGAATATCTACTGCGTTCGCGAATACAAATTATATCATTTCGAATGAGATAAGAGCATTGTCAAAATGTTTGTCAGTCTTTTATCTCTTTTCACGGATTCTTGACTATTTACTATTACAATAAATTAGTACTTTTATATTTTTTACCTCAGCATTATTCTGTAGTGGTATTGGATGAGAGTAGATTAATGAGAGTAAGACCTAAGAAACAATCATCTACTTCTTTAATTTGACTTTATTCCTTTAGATATAAGATTGCCGGCGAAATGTCTACAACTTTCGTCATTACGAATTTTTATAAAAATAGAACACCGAAACTAAAGAATCATTAAATAACTATTTATCAAAGTCTGAATGTAAGATCAACGCAGAACTGTTGTGTGCGCTCACATCACGAAAAAATTGCAGAATGATTAATCGCATGCGCTTTTAACGACTTCTCACTTGCTTTCCAAACTTGGTCATTGGTGAGTGGGTAGAAGTGAATTGTATTTCCAGGTTTGAAGATAATCACGTCAGCACCTTCTAGCGCTGGTGAGCTTGGCGATGTTAGGTTTCCTAGTATGAGTCATGCGGGTGTTTTCTGGTGTGCGAACGACGCCACATTGTAAGGTTTTTGTCCAACGTTTGAGCATCTTTTCTTACCATTGACTCTAAAGAAGATGACGTGGCGTCTCCGACAGACTACAGCAAACGCTTGATAAAGGGTTAGCTGGGGTGGGGACATGAGTTTTCCCACGCGGAACATTTGGGATACAGCACCCAAAGTTCTCAGATTTCAATCTAATTTAAACTCTACGAATATATTACGTTTCTTGGTTATCGCATCGTATGGTACGAGTCTCAGGAGTCTCGATTCATCCCAGACCTCAGATGCTTGCAAGGTATTTTCTATATTAATTGGGAACGGGTCATTTAAGGGGTCACAAAGCTGAACCCAGAGGATGGGGAATCCTGGATTGCGTGCGATCCTTGACCTCTTAATTCAAATACCGATCCAGCATCCCCTGGCATTGATCAAAGAAAACTACGGAAATGATCGATTAGAGCAGACGACCTCTGATATTCGCAACCATCCTGTTGCAGGCTTCGACCCAGGTTGTGTCGAAAATTCGCATTCCTTTCGGATTACAAGAGATTTCAATTTAAGACGTACCGCTCTGCGAAGCTTGTTGTGAACTCCCAAGTTCATACACGTAAGGAGACAATTAACTCTACAAAACATACTCTTTTTTCGTGAATGGGGGCGAAGTTTCATGGGAGAAACGGACGCTAGGGTAGCTTGAGCGACACGAGCTGTACCTGTGGTTGCGCGGGTGGATCGTAAGCCAGGGCTGCTCAAATGCACGAATTCAGGCCAGTGATCAGTTGCAGATGCCCGCGTGCCACCCGCGTTTCACTATTTTAGAGTAAACTTGCCGGAGGGCTTCCCTTCTCTACAGTCGGGCTGCGTCTACAAACACTGGTCCACCGGTTACTCGCCGATAAGCGCCGGGCCACGGCACACCAAATGAACCGCCCAGTTGAGCCAGCCCAGTTTAAGCTCCATTCGCCGGTGACTAGGACGCCCCTGCGGCCGCCCATCCAAATGTGAACGCAGAGCGACTAATCGACCGGAGAGTGCTTGATGAAGGCCCCTTGTTTCACGCTCGCGCTGCGGTCGCCAGCAACGAGCGCTTATTATCGCAATTAATAATCGTTAGCAGTCGCCCCCAGCGAATTACTCACGCAGAGGAGTAGAAGAATGCGCCCCTGGCTACGCGTGATACGCAGGAGGTGAAAGGAGGCGGAAAATGTCGGTCGTTGCGCCCACTTCCTCATATGTGAATGAACCATGCCCCCCTGATTTTATTTCTCTCCATTTCTTTTCTCCTGAGTGCATTCCCCTAGTGCTCCTGAGGCGGCGGCGATGGTGTAACGGTTAGCGTACCGGACTATTGTACCCAAGTTCGCGGGTTCAAACCCGATCGAAGCCGTGGATTTTTAAGGGCGAGAAAATCCTTCGTACGCCTTCCTTCGGAGGGGAAGTAAAGCCGGCTGTCCCATGTTAGTAGATTTACTTGTATGTAAAAGATCCTCAAGCCTAAATGACGCCTCTGAGCTAAATTCAAATCGCCTGTTTCTCGCCCAAGAAATACCTCCTTTCTCTGCTAGTTGATGAAAGGAGCGTAGCGAAATATGCGTGGTCAGACGGAAGAGCGGGCCTGATGGCCCGAGTCTCGCCACGTAAAAATAAGGCAAATTCAATTCAATTCAATTTAATGTTCATATTTTTATAATGTTCCGTAATGTGTACTTTCTCATTGGAATTTCTTCGGTTTTAGATATTTTACAAGATTTTCTTGTTGGGTTTTATTTCTAAAATGTTTCCATTTCGACAATTGTGCTTGCGTATTCATTCTTCTGCTTCAATGATGCCGTAATGTTTCTTCTTCACCTTTCCTGTCTCGTACATCATTCGGACGTCTTTGCCGGCACGCGATAACTTACGAGCGGCCCATTCCGCCGCTTGAAGCCGCTCTTCAGCAATTGCTTGTCAAATCAGCGCGAGGCGGCTCAGTGCGCGCGTCGGCCGCGAGAGGCGTCGCGGGCGCACCGCCCCATGGCTTTCATCTGCGTCGGCGGCGCGCGCCGCCGCCTCGGCCCATACGGCGGCCGCTTGAGTTAGGTGTCAGGAGCAGCAGGAGCGTCCGCTGTAGGTGTCAGGAGCAGCAAGCGCTCGTATTTCAATTGACTCTTCCTCGTGCCGCCTCTTCGACGGCCAGCCGCCCTGCACAAAAGCTCGACGGCCGCGCGGCATAGAGGTGCCGACGTAGTGCAGTCTCTGAGAAGCAGCAGACGGTAATATGTGGTCCGTCGTAAAACATTCGCGAGAACACGATAGCGCTTCGAGGTTGAGGGTGGAAGATGATTGTATTTGGTTAATAGTGAGAATTTTGTGCTGCGCGTTCTGAACAACTTCCAAACGTTTTGCTAATCTACTTGCGAATCGAAAGTTTATTCTGTATTTATTGTTTTTTATGAAAACAAACATCTCTGTATTCTTAATGGCGACTATTGTAAACTGATCCAATATTTAAAATAAAATATCTTTTTTCTTAAACAGCTTTAAGGTAGATATAAAAATTAGAATTTTGACACATTTGTTAACAGCACACCAAAACTTACATTACATTTTAGAATTCCCGTTAAAAAAACCTGTACTAAATATGTAAACTTCGTACAATGATAAACCTTATTAGAAATACCATACCTGTGATCAACACTATTTCCTCATTTGACTGCGTTCCGAGAAAGAAACCTTTCAGAGGAAACCTGCACACATATTTAGAGTGCAACAAAACTCCACGGCAAAACTTCACTAAGAGATTCTTCGTACAGGGAGAAGAAAGAAGCCAGTACAAAATGTCTTCAAAGAGTTTCGAGTCAGGAAAAGTTAAATTACAGAAATAGCTAATTTTTACCCAAGTGACTTATCACACATTTTATTAATGTGTTAATCACTGGATAAAAATGTATGACTTTGGTTAAAACTTTTACCCTAGTAATCATGTTGTATATAAAATTGTGTTGACCTGAATACCTCTTAGCGCCTGCAAATGATTTGTTGCATACTCAAGAGTTATTCGTGTCTAAGAGACGTATTGTTGGAAGTCAGTGTTCTGTAATGATTGTGATATTTATCCCCCTTCCGGCTTTTACTTTTGTGGATACCTATTTTCTTTTGTCTTTCTTTGACTGCTGTGTATGAAACATGAACTCCCCCGAGCATGCATTTTGTCAGACTCAGCAGCAGCAGAAATGTTTCTGAAAGAAACTCGTTTTTCCAAAGATTAGCATGCTTCTTTCTGTCAGTGTGTAAAAAATGTGCACTTAGAGCAACAAAAATTGTCTATTCAGAATTGACACACGTGAATACTGAAGATTATTTCTTCCCCATCACGTGACGTCAGTTGTGGTGTAAGCAGTGACTGAGTCAAAGAGACATTGCATCAGGTATGAAAAATTGTGGATTAACAAAGTCAAATATTTGCATTTTTGAATAAGAATATACGCCGATTCATTGATTTGTATTTTGCCAATTTTTCTACGTTTGTAACGAAACTATGGACACCTCATACATGGCCAGAGGCTGCTTAGTTTTCCGTAAATTTACGAAATTTTTCGAAATTAGTTATACAGATTAGCCACTAATTTTTATCATATTTTGCACTCAATGCACTCACGAAGTGATGTCTGCAATTGAAGAGATTGATATCAATCTGACCTTGTTAATCTTCCTTCTGGTAAGTGAATAGATAGCTCAAACGAATAAGTCTGATTACCCTGTAATTAAACCAGACTCGCATTGCATTGGACTTTCTCCATACCTTCTGTGTGAAGATTTTATTCTTTAAGTTTTGTCGATGATTTTTGATAGTTTAGACTGTGTAGTCTTCAGTCAGTAACATGGAAATGTGAAACAAATTTATGTATCTCTAGTCTCATACGCGTGTAATGTTTATGAAATATCGGTTGTAAGAGTAAAAAGTAATAGATATCTCGAACAGGAACTAGTTGAATTTCGAAGAGGTCGCGGTTACTGCGGGGAAACCCAAACTGTCGGATGCGCCGCCGAGTCGGACCCGGGACCTCCCAGGTGCGAGCCGCGCACGCCGTCTCCTCTGCCCGCTGGCTGCGCTCACTCATTCATTTTCATGTCCGTTGCAGGAGCTGCTGCTGGCAGCCTCGTGCTACTGCACCACAAGGAAGTCCACCCGCTCTCTACCAGGTAATGTACTACTAGAGACTCGATGCTTGCTTAGTTAAAGTACGAAATAAAGTTATCCAGAGAGTGATTCAAAGTGAAAGAGCTGTGTATATGGAATTCACGCATCTGAGCGTGCGTATTTCTATTATTACCTTTCCTTCCCGTCATGTGTAATTTTGCTTACACAAAAGGACGGAAGATTAAATCACATTTCAAATAGAGGTATTTTATTGTAATATAATAAATATTCATATAACTCCTAATATAGGCACCCCATGTCATGCTGTTTCGTAATGGCTTAATATGCCGTAACGAAAAAATATTTTATGTATGAATTCTCAGAAACTGTTTTTTAACATAAAAGTATCCTCCATAACTTCTCCGATTCTTCTGAAATTTGGTAGACAGTCCATAATTCCGTAGGGGCGAGTGTATTACATATTAATATGTTATACTTGAGAATGTCGAGTTTTGAAACTGGAGTGAAAGAAGAATCTAAACATATCTGTATGAATGTAGTACCTAGCTGTGTTTTATTTAGAATGTCTTTGGGCATGTAACAGCGAACAAACCGATTTGTCTTAATTTTGCAATTCGATCTTAAAAACATTATTAAACAACAAGTCGATGGTATATAGCCATAAATGGAATGTCAATCACAAAACGCAATTATGTGTCAATCGCACATGTCTGGAAGAACCCGAGACTGTATTTTTTCAAAGAGTAAAAATAAACGCCGTGACCGCGTTCAGTTGGAATACTGGCATCCCGCCAAGAGGGACTGGAAACAGCAGGGATAACAGGAAGACTCGTGCATTAAATCCAACTGGGTGCTCGGAATGACCGTTAGCTCCAGATGTGCGGATTTCTTTTCATCTGATATTAATACAACGCTTTTGCTGTGAACTTTTGTGATATTCCGCCACTTTTTTTCATTGTGTACTTTGTTTCTGTTATTAAAGCGAGAATGTACTAAAATTTTATTCCGGCAGAGAGAAAAGCAAAACATGTATCTACTCGTATGTTAATTGCCTATGCAGATGTTAATGTGCAAATTAATGGTTAAAGCTAATTATATCGAGATGTTAGAATTGCCTTTCCGTTATAATTTTCTCAAAACTTTATAAAAAAAACTTCTTGAAGACCATTTTGTATTGTAGATAAGTATTTGCGAACAGCCGATCCGGTGGCCGAGATCACTAAGGCAGTACTGCCGTAGCGATCTCGTACCGAAAGATCGCGGGTTCGAGTCCCGCCTCGGGCATGGTTGTATTGTGTTCGTCCTTTCACCCCCTATCATCATCATCATCATCATCATCATATCAGGGAAGGCAACGGGAGACCTCCCTGAATAATTTATCCCAAGAAAACCCGTTATGGGTCCCAACTTCCGTATATGGAAGATAGGACCAAAGAAGATTTGCTCACAGGTTAAGAAGGCAACGGGAAACCTCCCTGAATAATTTATCCCAAGAAAACCCGTTATGGGTCACCTAACTTCCGTATATGGAAGATAGGATCAAAGAAGAAGATTTGCGGACAGGTAAAGAATTATTGCGTTAGAGGAGTTCGGGATGAAGGTTATTCACCTGCATCCCCGCTAGCACTGACTGCACCACTGTACGTTGCGCGGTCGTCGCAAGGAGACGAGAACTTGGGGGAAGGACGAGCGCGCGTGGACGCGGTTTCGTCATTTCTCAAAAAAGGCGCGACGAAAGGAGGGCTGGAGGCCGTTGCTTTGAGCGGCGCTCGTCTGGGGCCGGCTTCTAAGACATGACGCGGCCCTGGGCCCTATCTCCATCTGAACACGGCACTCTCGCGAAAAGACGGCGCGGTGTCCCGCGTGATGTAGACGATTTGCAACTCGGCGGGCCTCGAGGGCACCGGGTGGCGGCGGCGGCGGCGGCGGCTCTTTTGGCGGTTACGTCACGCTCGTGAATTCGAATCGTGAGAAAATTGGGGAAACGCCTCTAAACGGACGCAAAGTGCAGGATGTGCCGGGTCTTTTGTTTGGTGTGAATCTTCGCGAAAGAGAGACGTCCTTGATAGTGTTTACGTGGATCACTGTAGATGCATCCTACCATTTGCGATACCAATGCAGGGGAGAAGATCCGGGCGCGCTAGTGCTTGATTTATGGCGAGTTGTGAAAATAAATCCTTTTAAGTCAAGATAAAAAATGTTTTTATGAGGCGTGAGGTAGTGATGTTCTTAGTATTGAAGTCTGTTTTACATGAATTACGAAATGAGAACTAAATGGCAGTAACTCGAAAATAATCAGTACAGTAAACCCTCCTTAGAATGAACTCGTTTAACACAAATTTCGCCTTTACATGGGTCCCGACAAGGGAATGCAGTAATAAGGACTTTGATAATAATCGGGTAACGAATTTGTATAACACGAACTCCGATTATTTCGGTCCCTTGAAATTCGCATTAATGAGGGTTTACAGTATTCACACAAAATGTATTCAAGAAACTTGCGCGTAAACAATGTCGAAAGAAAGCGTAAATATTGCCACGATTTTTTCATTATCATGAGTTGGACGTGCGTACATGTCCATTTTATCATAATGTACAACAAAAAATTGATTTTTGTGATATTTTTCAAGATTTTAGTTCTTTTATTTTAATTTGTATTCTTCATAAAAAGCTTTTGCGTTTTTTACTTGGCGTATACAAAAAGTAGATATAATGATTTATGTAGTCCAAATAAATGCGAATATGTAATAAATACATCAAGATTGATATTTATTGTTAGCTGTATATCGAACCGTCCCCTAAATCCGCTTTATGCAGAACCTCTTGATATTAGAAAACCTGCTTAACTAGCAGTAACATAAAGTATCGTGCAATCGGAGTACGTGGATTTGCCGATGCTTCGGGCCGTGTTGTATTACAGGGGCAGCATCCGATGGTATCACGCACCAACCAGCGGCCATGCGTCACTGGTGGGTGGCGGGTGCGTCGCGAGGACAATACACGAGGTGTCTTGTTGCCAGGAGAAGCTGCGCAGCTTAAGGGCCTCCTCGCACGCTATTCGCCTCTCCTGGAGCCGGTGCCATTCAAACGGACCCGAAGACTAAGACCAAGACCAAGCCGAAGGCCACGGTCGAGATGGGTTACACTAGAAGTCAGAGCAGCTACAAGGTGAACGAGGAAGTTAATAATAATAATAATAATAATAATAATAATAATAATAATAATAACAATAACCAAGCGAAGTGGCTCAGTGCGTAGCGCACTGACTTCGTAATCGGGACGTCCGGGTTCGATTCCCGGGCCGGCCATCCTGACCGGGATTTTCGTGGTTTCCCTCGGTCATAAAGGCGAATGCTGGGATGGTTCCAAAAGTCCACGATCACCTATCGCCTCCTAATCCATTCCTATCATCTTTCATCTTCCATACCCCCGGGCTAACAACCATGAGGGATAAAAATCGGATCCAGCTAAATGCTGGTCCCCCCTAAGAATTGTTGCAAGCACCTGCCACCGCGGTAATAAATAAAAACTGAGCCACGGTAAATGCAGGATGCTTGCTTGCGTGGTCCTAGTCGGCCGATTAACGAAAATAATAATAATAATAATAATAATAATAATAATAATAATAATGTCTTTATTAATGGCGAGGCTCAGGCCATAGGGCCTGCTCCTCCGCCTAACCACTTAATTTACATACATTTAGAGTAGTAACATTTTAAGATGGGAGGACAAGCTGTACATTTGCGTCTGGGAAAACAAATCTAGGGACCATCCCGGCATACGCCTTAAGCGAAGTTATGCAAAAGGTTTAAAGAGAATTGCATTGCATTGCATTGCATTGAATTGAATTAATGCCGTATTTTACGTGGTGAGACTCGGGCCATGAGGCCCGCTCTTCCGTCTGACCCGCTCTTCCGTCTGACCACGCAAATTTCGCTACGCTCCTTTCTCCAACTAGCAGAGAAAGGAGGTATTTCTTGGGCGGCTAAACAGGAGATTTGAATTTATCTCAGAGGCGTCATTTAGGCTTGAGAATCTTTTGCGTGCAAGTAAGTCTAGTAACATGGGACAGCCACGGCTTCGATCGGGTTTGAACCCGCCAACTTGGGTATAACAGTCCGATACGCTAACCATCGCTGCGACCGAACGAGACGGGGTCGGATCATGGTGAAGAAGACAGATGTGGAAACTGAAATTTTCTGGAAATGTAGGAGAGGTGATGCGAGGACAAATAAATTCGGGTCCGCATGATAGTGGCAGATGTGCGAGAGCGAAAGTCAGAAGAGAGGAGTTGCAGGAAGAAGGATGGTTGAGTAATTGTGCAGGCAAGATAGTATGAAAATGAAAGTATGAAAATCAGGCCCGTACGTTGATGAGACGAATGAATGCTGCAATGGGAAGAAGATGCGATGGAATTAATTGGACCGAAAAGTACAGGTTGAAGGGGAGAGAGGATAATAAGAGGGAAACAAACGAAGCAGGAGGTTGAAGATGCGTTATGGTGACGACTGAACGAGATATTAATGAGGAATGTACGAATGCAAGATATTGTGGAACGAGAAAATTGTGAATTAAATGATTATAGATGAATCAAAGGGTTATGAAATCAGAGACAAAGTGAACATATTTACTGGGTGTCAGGCGGTCTGAGATGTATGCATGCATTTCTGAGGTTACGAGTAAGAAAACAAAATATGAGGGAAAAATGTGCATGCGATAGTGTGTGAAGAGAAGATAGCAGCGTCATAAAAATGAGGTGGTCTCACCATTTGTCGAAGAACCCCTGATAATCCTGTTTATAATGATTCACTTGCTATCATGTTCCTTGTTCGACTTGTAGCAATGATTGTAGTTTCGCTTCGAGAAACGCATTGCCTTGAACATCTGAACTTGAGCATGGGAAATTGCTTCAACTTGGCAGACAGTTTGTGACGATATAATCGCGATCATATCATTGCCTTGATTAGTTATTGCTGCATTTATAAGTCAAAAATAGATTTAATTGCGTACCTTTTGCATATTTATTTTCTACGTCTTGCAAATGCCCAGTTAGCAACAACATAGTGCAAACTCTTGAATTAATGCATTTGATTGTGTTTCAGGAAGTTTTTAAAACCCTTGGAGGCATATAAAAATTAATGTTTTAGTCTCAATATTCGCGATTACTACTTACTCTATAAACATTTGTAAAACAATTAAAGCGACTTCTTCCATAACCACATCATTCTCGCTGAAACCTTGAAGTTAGTTTCCTTAGCAACAGAAGAAAGTGCCGAGCATGGTCCTGTTTTCAAGTCCGCTTGAACATTGTGGCGTACGTGCCAATCGCTAGATTCCCAACGCTATTACGGCTAAGCTTGCGTTCGAAAATATACTTTTCTACCAACTAGAGTAGTTGATATTAATAATATGCAATTCACTTCTCCATACGGAAAAATGGAAAATACTTGTATATTTATTGTTGTTGAATGTGGTAATTGTTGGAAATTTGTGGTGGGTATCATTGGTGTAAAATTTGAGACGTTTTAAGTTTTTTATAAGTATTTGATATTCAAGTATCAACTGCTATTTTTTAGTCCTCAAGATGTAATTTATACAACAATAATAGAAAATAATTCTATTCGTATTATCTTATATGTTAAATGATGTCTATATTTTCTGTTGGACAAAAGCATTACATAAATATTAACCTATAGCGGTAGAACCCTCGCATTTTTGGCTGTTTTACGTCTACTTTTCTCAGCGCGTCCGCGCGGATGCGTGATGACGTCACTGGTGGGAGCGCGGAACCGCCCGGGCGGTGCTGAGAACAATGCCTCGACGGCCCCGCAAGCCTGAATAACGCTTCGCGCATTTTAACCCTAGGTTGCACATTCCGGGCCTGCAAATCCCTAACGTTTTGTATTTGACTTTTAACTCTGAACAGCCGTATTTCTGAAAGCTCCTCCTTCATGTAATATTTCTTCTATTTTTCTACTTTTATTTTAGTAACTGGCAAAGGAAAAATTCTCTAAAGATACGTAGGTAGGACCTGAAATTTAATTCTACTATATAAATGCATCAGCAGGGATTTTAAGATCAAATTACTAATTATTTAAGACTCTATTAATAGTTATGTGAATGAATAGTATTTTTTTAACGTTAACAGTGTACGTTTATTGAAATTATTAAGAAATTAGTTTATTGAAAATAAAAATTGAAACACTTGCCTTATTTATAATGTCGTGATTGTTCATCAATTTACTAATTTTCAATATTTATATTTCATGTTTACTTACTTACAAAGTGTTCCTGCCATTCGCTGTGCTCCTGGTTGCTCCCTCCCGTTGACATTGAATTTGCAACCCAACGTAAGCGTCTAGAAATATCACGTGCGAAATTCAGTGGGCGCTCCGCGAGGGCAGTCGGCGCGGCGTTGAGTGTTACGGGCCGGCCGGACAATGGGGGTGCGAGCGCATAAAAGAGAAACGAGCAGCTAAGGAACAAAGGCCGCGCGCGCTTTATGTCACAAAGGCGGCGCCGGGCGGCAGGGCGCGTGGCGGGAGGGCGGGCTCGACGCCGTTCTGATGAGGGCGGGGGCCGACGCGACGGCGGCGGCGCGTGGGTGGTCACCTCGCCATTGGCGCCGCGAGAGCGCGTTCAGGTCGCCAGACCCCGCTTTTGGTCGCGCGGAAACGCCTTGGAGAGGCTAGGCGGAAAACGACTCCGGAACCGTGGGAGGCGTGATTGCGAGGAGGCGTTGGGTCACGGACGTTGTACTTGGGATAGACCAGAAGGATAACGGGACGAAATTGAACAGCAGTCATATGTGTAGTTTTTTCATAATTATCGATTTGCGCATCCCAGTTTTGAGGGATTCATACTTGTTACGTCGTGAGTGTTTTTCTTCATCCATTTCTCCTTCGTCTCACCTTTATCTGGTAAGGCGGGATAGAGACTAACTCAGCATCACAATACCTGCAATCGTTGATTTTTCACAGGTTTGCACAGGTATGCTTTTTCTTGGTTTAAGTACTTGTTAAAGCGGATCTTCCTTTTTTCTTTTTGAGAATTCGCACCTCCCTTTTTAGAAGAGTTCTATTCTTCATTTTATTCCGTCACTTCTATTTATTCTCTTTCTTAGAGGAAAAGTTGTTGAAAGAATGAATGCGGGACCTCAGACACTTCAAAGGAGCGTTGGCGTGTCCCATGTCGGCATTTCGACTCAAAAACTTTTTTGAAAAACTCGAAAAAAGAAATGAAAAGTGCAGTGTGGTAAAATGGATGTGTCACGGCTAAGTAAGACTATGAATGCAGCATTTAAAACTAGAAGAAGAATGAAAATCCTAATGCTTTTGTTTTCAAAACCTCACAATTTAATGTTTTCAAACCTTCACAAGGTTGTGTTAATGTTTTTCTATATTCAGTACCATTAAAAGTTTCTTCGTGATTGTTTTTCTTTGTTTTTATCGTTCACTAAAAATGGAGAGGAAAGGACAGTGCAAAGACGCTGAAATAGCGCGTTAGTAGAACGAGCGTCTGCATAATGGTTTGCTATTTAATGTTCACGAAAGAACTTACCTGAATATGACATGGTAATCCTGGACAATGCAAGCCTGGCAATACATAAATGTATATAGTGAAAAGAAAGTACTCTGGGCGTCAATTAGTTTAAGATTAGATTGCTATCAGAAATAGGGCATTAGAATTAGACTGCATTATTTTTTATATTAGAGTTGTATAGATGCTAATGAAAATACATTTAAAATAAATAACATTTCTTAAAAGAATATCTCACTTTAAATTTTACGCATTGTTATTCAATTCTTCCTCTTTTGTTCTTTCGTTTACGGTATTAGCAACCTCTCTTCTATTAATCTCGCAAAGCTATTCAGCTTTTGTTACCAAGAAGAAAGTCATTGGTAAATTGTTCATGTTGCCGAGTCTATTTTCCTCTATCTTATTTATTTATGTATAGTATTTTGGATAAGTGTATTAGATTTTAAAAGTGACGCTGATAAGATGAGAACCGAAAATGGTAGGTCGTTGAAGGAAGGCGATGCTGCTTCACGACAGTGCAAGATAGGAAGGCGTGAGACACGGAGGTGCAGCCCGGGCGGCGAAGCAGCCGTCAGAGCCGCCGACACTGAAAGCTAGCGTCGACTACACGCCCCCTGAAGAGCGGCGACGCCCGTACTCTTAATTCTGTGCCTTTGAGAAAGCGTGTGCGATATGGAGGGACTCCGTGGAGAGAGGTTCTCGACCCTGGATCATTTTAAGAGTGGGCGCGGGTTCCGACACACGAGTACTTGTACTACTGAGATGAAAGATGCATTTCAAATGAAATACTATTGAAAAAAAATATGAGTTGTATTGACTGTAAATTCCCTTTAGTATATGCTGTTTCTGGTAGTAATCATATTAACAGTTACTCCCAGGGTTGTAGTATCTGATGATACTATTTATAAAGAATCTTGTTCATGTTACTGTGTCACCTTCATGGCTGTTCTTTGATCCATATTAGAGCGATTATTGCAGTACAGGTTTTCATTCCGAATCATTAAATTGAAATCCCTTATGTGTAAAACAAGCTTTCATTCCGAACCATTAAAGTGAAATGTGGCATGAAATTATCACTACGTATATTGCATCGTACAAAAGAGAGATTATAAAGTGATGATAATATTATTTGTGACATTACTCGTAATAATGTATCAACTCACCCAGATCTGTAACGGGGTTGA
Organism: Gryllus longicercus; assembly: GCA_038098605.1. Taxonomy (NCBI): domain Eukaryota; kingdom Metazoa; phylum Arthropoda; class Insecta; order Orthoptera; family Gryllidae; genus Gryllus; species Gryllus longicercus. The sequence continues at coordinate 65,532 of JAZDUA010000540.1, forward strand.
GCTCGTTCATCTAAGTACGACTATTGCCATTAAATGCGTGGGGCTGTTCAACGGAGCAAAGTGTTGGTTGGAGCGTGACGCGACACGCCTTCGTGATCCACTGCTACGTGCTGTGTGTAGCGAATTCGCGGCGGCTCATTTGAGCGGATACAGCGCTCGGTGCCCTTCTTCGTATGCGTGCCCTGTTTTAGCGGTTACCTTTCTCCTTAACAATCGGAGGAGCGTTGAAGGACGGGAGTATGGTTTAGTAAGTTGTTCAAAATGATCTTGCGTGTACACATTAAACTCGTAGCATGCGAAAGAAAATTTGAATGTATGGACATTGGAAGTAAGTGAAACCAGGACATTTGTTTTAGAGTTAAATATTTTCCTTTCTCTTATGATTGAACCACTTCAAATAAGGAAATATTTTTGTTTCACGAATCACCTAAGTGATCCGCGTGGTAGAGTGAGTGTATTGAAATGGAAATCGGAACGATATTGAAAAAATATTAAGCGTAAAAGAAATTGAGAGAAAAGTATAGTTCGTTTCTTGCTTCAGGCATTGGCGTGAGGAGTGAAACGCATAAATCAAGAAAATGAACGGTCCGACGTGTAAGCCAAGATTCAAGTTTATCTAACCGTGTCTCTTGGCTGACAATTAAAAGTGAATAAAATAAATAGAATTGTAATTCAATGGAAGTTTTCTTCATTCATGCGTTGACTTACATAACGTGGCGTGTCGATTCAAGTCACACATAGCGATGAAAACGTGAATAGTACTAATGAAGGCCAAAGATGTACACACCTCTGTACGAAGATACAGTTGTTAGAACGATATAAAGTGGATGAAATAAAGATAAATGAAGTTATAGAAAGGTGGCTTAAACGGAGTAATGTCGAGACTTAATTTTGAGGTAGCTTCATGAAATATTTAAGTGAGAGGCATTTCAGAAAGTTGAAAGAAAATTGGTTGTATTTGTTGTCATAAGTATATAATTATTATGTTACCGTGAATTCCGTCAATTTACGTATATTAATGTACAATTTCAAAACAAAAAAATGTAACCTAAAATTGATTAATCTACTGTGGTTAATTTTTCAGCTAGAAATAATTTGAATGTGATAACGATTAAAGTAGTTTTAAATTTTAAGGATTTGTCCATTTTGAAGTCTATTTATATTTTTTGAAATTAAAAAAAATCTGAAAATTTCAAGGGCGTGGCTCTTATGGCTTCCCTCTGCAGCCATCGTCGCTTAATTCGCTCGTGAAGAAAACGAGAGTAGAAGGACTAGCCATAGGAGCCATAGGAGAATGAACGCGATGAAGGGGAGAGCAGCGTACCCATGGGCGTTGCGAGGCGGTACGCACCGGCGCCTGCAGCGTGACGACGGGGCGCGTGGGGCTGACGGCGGCGATGCGCGCGTCGTGCACCACGCGCAGCTGGCTGCTGGGGATGACGAGCAGCGGCACGGCGGCCAACGCCGAGTCCACGGCGTACGGCTCGTCCGCCAGCACGGTGAGGGTGTCGCCCGACCGGCTCACGTAGCTGCCGCCGCCGCCGCCGCCGCCGTACACCAGGCCGGTCGCCGGCCGTCCGTACGCGTACCCGGCTTCCGCGCCGCCGCTCACCGCCAGCGCCGCCAGCGCCATCAGTGTCGCCTGCAACACACCACACACACCATGTAGCACAGGAAGCGACGGAGATAAAACGTGATACTTAACTATGACAATAGACAGATATAAAACAACTGATGCAGCTCAAGTTTATAAACCGACACGTCAGACAAGGTTTATAGCCAACTCCGTTATTTGTGATTTTTTAGATTTACGCCGCTTGCCCACGCCGCCACAGAAGCGCGCGAACGTCAATCATCAGGGCTCTTCGGCGACGACGGACAAAGGGACCGAAGCAGGTACCTGCTGCGGTCCCTTTGTCCGTCGTCGCCGGAGGTTCGGCGAAGAGCCCTGATGATTGACGTTCGCGCGCTTCTGTGGCGGCGTGGGCAAGTGGCCTTAGATTAAGATTTATGAATAATTTTGCAATTAAGTTTGAGAACTTGGTGGCAGAATACACTAACTTAACATTACAGAACTAAACAAATATGGCCGTGAGTCGTCCAATACTTTCAGTAATATAGGTATTTTAACTTATAAGAAACAAAAATCATAAAATTAAAAATACCCTCCTCTAGAATATAATTATTCATATCTCGTGTTTAGCTAAACCTCTTTGCTTTCGATGGTTTTGAGACTTCGTTTCTGTTTACGAACAAGCGACTATTACGGTTAGCGGGTAAAGTTATATAAAAATGTCGTAAATTATAAAAAAATAGGAATATTATGGCAAGAAATAACTAAGTTTCCACAAACACGCGTGAATCTCTTCTGGTAGAGAGAGATCAGCAAACCACGATTAAAATGCTACAGAATGAATATCTGAATGTGTTTTGAGTTTTAACCGGGTTGTAATAATTTTGTGTTAATGTGTATGACTGGAGATGTTTAGCCATTCAGATTCAACAGATTCAAAATTAAGCACATAATAAGGATAGATATAGCGTTAAAAATGGTTAAAATGTTTTTTGACTGAATCCGCACAATTTTTTAAAATATACATATTAAAAATATTGTAGGCCTAATTTGTCAAATCGTAGGCGATATGATAGTTGGTAATGTTAACAAAACGGAATATGAAGAAATAATCTCCTACATTTCCTCTAAAGATACTTGTGGTCGTGTTTGAGTTTTGATTTTATAAAAGGACCATTTAAGTAACTTAAACTGAAAGAAATTACAACCTTAATTAGACATTACAATAAAATGAATTAGTTATCACAGCTACACAATTTGTAATTGTTTGTGTCCATGAAATACGATCGATATTTTTTGGAAAATAAAAATAATCATTTTCTCATTTCATTGTGTAACAGACTTCCAGTATCAATACAGAAACATGAGTTTGACCTTTACATGATTCATGCCTCCTCTTCTCTAAAACGTACTGACGCTATCTCGCAAGAGATCCTGTTTCGTGTATCACGAGGCAAAATGAAACTGTATTATGATGGCTCTTTCTTCGGAATGAATATCGTCTCTCCGGTGCGCCTTCAACATATCTCTCTGACACCTGTACCGGATAAGAAGCGTCCGTGCTACCGGCCACGCTCGCCCGTCCAAGGAATGCTCGACGAAGGCCAATCAGGCGAGCTTAGATCGCTGCCAGGTGGCAACGAGTCCGACGGCGGGAGGAAAAGTTGGGGTTTTATCTCCACAGGAACTGATTGCATGGCTCCAGGCTTGTCGTTATATCTCGTTTGTTGGCGGTGGAGGCGTCAGGACTGACGGGACGCAAGCACCAACTTCATTTCGATTTCCTGCTGACATTTCACCCTCGGCCACTTCACCGGAACGGTCTGATGCGATCGGAACAGCCTAGGGTAACGAGATAGTGGCTCATTCGTCACGAGAGCGAGCGTGTTGACGGCCCGAGATGAAATTGTGTATCGCGGGATGTCATCGTGGACGGGCTAACGGTTTCTTACTCGGTGTAATATTTCCATGAGGGAAGCTCACCTGGGCCCCTGAACCATGATATTTCAAGAGAAGATGAGCGTGTGACGTTAAGCGGGAATTTAGAGCACAGAAGAAAGATAACAGAATTTAATTATACCTTTTATTTAATTAAAGTACGTAATGTAACAGCTAATGCTTTGTATGCTTCTCTACACATTAATCTAACCGTTTAATTTTCAGATGAATATTCAATTCACTGGCAAAGAACGGCTTCAGTTGATGATACAAAATAAAGCAACTTCAATCCATTAAGAACGCTGTGCTAAAAGAAGCTCTTCGTTTTTGACTGATATTAAGTAAAGAAGATATTTCGTTTTGAATATACTATATTGAAATAATTATTTGTAAAGGGTCATAATATTTCAAAAATATGTAAGAAGCGAACACTTCTTTGCATTTCAAGTCCAGGATTAAAGGCCTCAATAACTTGAAGCTCAAATAATTAAATTTATCCTTACTTTAGGTTTTATTTCATCTCATAATATAATCAATTGATGCTGCGAAAAACATTACTGTGGAGCTTCATTGGATTTTAACGTTTTAAATGGGATAATAATATTTTTTGTATTCTTTTTTTACCCAGAAATTTACAACTCAGATCCTTCGTCTCGAAAAGCACGTTTTCAAGCTACAGAACCCACCGTTTTTGAGATACGAACGATCAATGTCAAGAAACGCCTATCAGCCAGCCGTGTTGCGTGGGGTTGGATTAACGTCTCCGTAATTTAGACACATGTGTTTTCTGACAAATATTAACATTTGTAAAGTGAAAATGCAATTCCTCTCCGTTAAATTCTCTCTGTTTTCAGACATCATTAGTTAGCTGTGAGAGCGCAAAACATGTCTACTGAACATAATTAGTACTACATAACAATTATTATAATATAATTATATTATTTTGTTGTTAAAATATTTCCTAATGAAGACGTTGGATAATACTCTAATAATCAAAAACACAATATTTTATTGTCGTTAATATGATCTTTCTTAATATGTATATTTTTAACTTCATATTCATTTTTCGTGGGCATCGCTGACGTCTTGTGTCGTGGGCGGCGCGGCGCGCGCCGGGCAACTGCCCCCGGGTCGTCGCCCGGCGCAGGCGCCGCCGCGTACTAAGTTTTGCGCGTTTGCCAACGGAGCACTTTTTCTCTACCTTACCCCAACCCCTCTCGCGGACCTAGGTCCCGAGCCAACGAAAACGAACACCCGTTGTCGTTTTGTTGCACCATACGAAATTAAGATTTTCATTCCAGTTGATAGGATTACCAAGCTAATGCTTACGAATGTAGTTGTGAGCAGGTGGTTTTTGGTGATCGTAAGAAACGCTGGGTCGTGAGTTACGAACGGAATTGAATCAACCTCGTGCGAAACAGTGGTTGGGGGTGGGGGGAGATCGAACGTTCGTGCGTTGACGTCACGTATTGGAAAGGTCCGGGTTTCGAACGCCGATCCGCTGGTTCGTTTTTTTCCCCTGCATAGGTTTAGTCTCAGCTGTAATTTGAAACCTGTTTCTAAATTAACTTCGGGATGCAGTTAACTTATATGACACAGGAAGATAACTTAGTATCATTGGAAACCTTTTTCTATACATGATATGATTTTTACGAGGCCGTTGCCATTATATCAGACCAAATATTTTAGAAAATGTTTGAAGAAAAATATATATTGTTCTCTAAATATAATAGCAAATTCTGAGGAAAGATTTTCGGGTTAGTTAGTAATACGTATGAATTTCTTTTGATACCAATATTATACATTCTTTTAATAGTCTCTCTGCTCTGGTATAAAATGAAAACCTGTTCGAATCATCTGGTACGTAAGCTATGAGCTTGTTATATTCTTATGGAAATAGTATCATTGCAATTTTAAATACGGTTGAATTGAATTGCTTACGGATATTTTTCATAGACATCAAATTTGTTGTGGGTTTTACGAGCACGTCGTAAGCACATTTGCAGGAGAATCGTTGTATTGTGTTAACAAACGGGAAACTGGGAAGGCTCAGTCTATGGTAAGCTGCGCCTCAGGGAATTCTGGAGCTGCGCAGCTGACTCTCGGCCCACCCCCACTCATCCACCCGCGCTCCTTCATCAGACTAAGTATAGCGCCACGGGCAGACACAGCTGCCGTCGTGACCCGAAGACATCAAAGAATGTGTCATCAAAAAATATATCCAAGGAAGTGGCGAAATAGGAAGACTACCACACGCGAGAATATTTTTCTCAGACATTGCTTCAAACCGGAGCGCGGAACACAAAAAATATTGGAGTGACGCAAGTTTATCGAAGATTTCATAAACAAATAGAATACATAGTAGTATGTGAGTACGGTACATCTAATTGATTTAATAGTAGAATGAGTACCTTATTAAAAGAAATGAGTATTTACTATGATAAGATGTGAATTACGATACCGTACATCCTTAAGAATCTAAATCAAGAAATGCTGAATTCAGTAGTACGTCCACTATACGGATCACAACATTTTTATTTTCATGAAATTGTGATTGACTTGATACATTGAAACAAGTTATAAAATATAAAATTCATTCATTCTGTTTCGTCTCTCAACATATATGATTTTTTAACAAAGTCGATTGTTTCTCTTCCCTTTCAAATTCATGATAACGAATTCTCCTGCACTACACTAGGTCGGATATGGACACGAGACTTAGGAGTATCGTCCTCATTCATTCCCCTGGCGCCTTTGTTTGTATTATATTGCCACAGGCGATCGCAACTGTCGTCGTGCCGACGAGGAAAAGAAAGTTTCTGTGAAGAGCGAATCAACAACAAAACTACCAAAGTTCAGGAGTATGAAGCGTGAAAATTTAATTTAGAGACACGCCTCTTGAATTAACACCGCAATATAAAACCAACATAAAATAAACACCATTATATATATATATATATATAACATAAACATTTCTATTTTATTTCCTTAAGAATGAAATAAAATGGCGATTCTTCGCTAATAACTTTTCATTCATCACGCCTCAATACGAGGTTAATTACACATAGCTGCTTGGAAGTCCAGGCCTCGAATATTTTTTTTTTATATTGACGAGTGTAGGTTGCAACACAACTGACGCGAGAATATCCAGTGTTCCTAAAACCCGGGATTTTCATTCCGGTGCATCGCATCAGGTGTCCGGCCGCCCGGAGAATCGCGTGGCCCGCCCCCGTTCATTCAACGGCGCCTCTAAATCACGCTAATTATAGCGTCGTGGGCGAACGCAGCCGCAAGGTGACTCGTCCGCGTCTTTATTTACACTTTTGCGCAGGGGGCGCGCTTATTTAGAGCGTTGTTTTGGGCGCGTATTTCGCCCGCCGCGACGTCATCTCGCTCGCTATTTATTCCCGCGTACATCTTCGGCGGGCGCGTCCGCGAGCGTCGCGGCGCCGTAATTTCGGAGCGACGTGCGGCGTCGGGGGGGGGGGGCGACGCTTGGCGCGACGCGACGCGGCGCGGTGGCAGAACTGCGCGCGTAAATAGCAACGCGGCCACGTTGCACACCGCCCGCGCTCTAATATTAGAGGGTGGGATCGGGGAGGGGGCGCGGTCTGACGGGGGTGCGGAGAGGAGCGGAGCGGAGCGGAGCGGAGCGGAGCGGAGCGGAGCGGAACGCACCCGCCCGCTGCCGTGCCGTGCCGTGCCGTGCCGTGCGCAGCTGGCCGCGCGGCTCCGGGGCCGTGCCTGGGGCGTGCCCGGTGCAGAGCACTACGCTCCGCCAACCGCCGCTCACCGCTCTGGAAGGGTAGCTCAGTTTTGACCACCGATTTTTTGGGGCTGATTTTTGAACAGTAAAACGACGACAGTTTTTGCGAAATAATTGAATGTCAATGGCGATTTGTAGGTTTAGATACGAAACGAGACTTAACCCGACTTTAAAGAAGCCTGCATTTTCTCTCAATTGATGTTAGTTTAAAGGAACTCTCTCGATAGAATTTTTCATTCTACCCGCTACTGGTCTTGGGGAGATGTTGATTTCTAGCGATTTTCTATCTGACATTCGTTGGGGAATACCCTTTCCTCGAATACTCCAATAGGGCTGTCTCCGAAAGGCAGTTGTGGTTCCAAACGCATTGCAAGGTATATTAGAAGTAGTAATTTTCCTTTCTCATTCTCTTTGATATGATTTTCATTTTTTCGTAGAAGAAGAAGAAGCAGCGTAGAGTCGCATAATATCTAGAAAAAAACGTTCGAGAATTTTCAAGTTGCCTTGGAAGTGAACGCGACTCAAAAATACAAATGTTACTTTGACTTTAACGCCTGATATGGGTTTAAGAAGAGAATGTATTGGTGCGTGAAAGGTGAAACAAATGTTTAGTTAATTAAAACTTAAACTGTGTAAGAAAATTATTAAAATTTTCTCAATATATTGGTCTTTCTTTAGAACCAATTCCAATTTTTTGTGAAGCAGAAATTCGATAAAATAAAGACAATGACGCGTTTTAGCTTGTGTGCGTTGTAGGAAGCACATTGCCTTTGTTATTTATAATTCCAAAATCTCATTGTGAGTGGCTTACTTAAAATGGGAAATAAATTGACGTATGTAGATTATGATACCGAAATTGTGCAAAACATAAGAGAAGGATAGGACCCTGAGAAAACCTAGCCGTATCTATTTTTTTTATTTATTTGATTTTTAATTTATTTTCGTCGGTAAACAGTAAAATCTCTATACGACTTAAGGGGGAGAAGTACAATTTGCGCACATTATCTTGAGCTTCAAAAACCCCTACCGCATCCCTTTTACTAAACGTAGTTGAATGATGTATAAAGAAACCATCAACGCGTGTTTGGCAACATTTGAAAACTATATATTTTCTCTCCCGCGTGACAGAAAACTTATTTTCATTTTTCATTACAAATTCTGCTTCTGCGAGACGAGGATTTAAACCCCGCAACCCAGAAGTGGAGAGGTAGCGAACTGGCCGCTTGGCGTCGAGTCGTTTTAGGAATCGGGCGAATCGTCGCGGCGTGTCGCGATGTGTCGCGACGCGGCGGAAATACGCCGGGGCGTGCGCTCGCCTCAGCCAATCGCAGCGCGGCTCCGAGGGCGCCAGGGGGTGTGGGCAGCATTCCTCTCATATTTGGGCAACGGGCCAACGGACGTAAATGTATCCGCTCGCGTTCTCATGGAGGGTGCTCGTCCTTTCGCCCTCCTTCGAACGACTGCGACACACCGACGTCATCGCGGGTTGCTCCTTTCATTTGGGAAGAAGAGTCGCAAATAACGGCTTTGGCCCCGGACCTAATGAAAGGAGTAATGTTAGCAACCGAAAGTGCGAGTTTGTTTCTGGAATAGAAGTACGATTTTCGGCTCTTTGACTGTAAGCAAAGGAATATTAATTTAAGGGACAAGGTAATGTTTAGCAGGATAGGTGTTCAGAATAAACAATATCTCCTGGACTCTTCATTGAGGGTGCCTATTACTGCATTTGATAGTTATCATAATATTATTTCATATTTAGTTCGTTAAAAATTAATACATTCCATGAGTTTATTAGCTCTTATTTATTATTTAATTATTCATTTTTTGAATGAAATGAACTTTTGAATACTATCATATAGATATTTATGTGTTTGTCGACAATTAAATTGGTGTCTTCTATTTCTGTGTATCTGAAATTCGTATGAATTTTTGAAATTGTTACAAACATGGAGTTGCATTTGATATAATTTTTATTACGGTCCAAAGACTAAGAACTTTATTTTCCCACTGTGCTGAGAGAGACGGACGCCCTAGATACGACGGGAAAGCTTTTTCATTCTGTCAATCTACGCCCATTGAGTACCGCGGTTGGAGGCGTGGCCGTGCGGCGGGTTGCAGTTGTCGGGAGCATCTATCCGCGGCGGATGCGGCGGCGGCGGCGGAGGTGACGGAACGGCGACGCCACGCGACTCGAATTGAATTGAATTGAATTTGCCTTATTTTACGTGGCGAGACTCGGGCCATCAGGCCCGCTCTTACGTCTGACCACGCAAATTTCGCTACGCTCCTTTCACCAACTAGCAGAGAAAGGAGGTATTTCTTGGGCGAGAAACAGGCGATTTGAATTTAGCTCAGAGGCGTCATTTAGGCTTGGGGATCTTTTACATGCAAGTAAATCTACTAACATGGGACAGCCGGCTTTACTTCCCCTCCGAAGGAAGGCGTACGAAGGAATTTGTCGCCCTAAAAATCCACGGGTTTGAACCCGCGAGCTTGGGTATAACAGTCCGGTACGCTAACCGTCACACCATCGCCGCCGCCACTCGACGCCCGCCACAACCAAAACCAAGGCCGTCGTAACAGGCGTCGCCATCTCCGTCATCACGCGCCACGTGGCTCGCCGGGCCCATAACTCCCCGCGTAAAGCGCGGTCGGCCGGGTGCTTAGTATGCTAATCCGCACTCGCCACGTCGAGTGTCGCCGCCGGATAATGGCGGGGCTTACGCGTGTTCCCTTGGCCGAGGACCAGGCACTGCGCCTGCGCAGTCGTTCGCCCAAGGTAAATTTCGTATAATTGAAGAGTTTGTGTCAAACACATGTATTTTTCTGCAGTGAAACGTCGCTTTCGTGTAGAAGTCGACATGTGTAATGTTGGGACAAAATCTTGTCGTCGTTAATATCAATGTGTGGAACATGTGTCGAATAAGATGTAGAAAATATGGAACTAATGAGAATCACGTTTTCCGTGGTGGATTGGGGGCTATATAGAAGGGGCATATTAAGGGAAAGTATTGTTAAGGAATGAGTTACGTGATGTAAGGGAATTTCGTTTCTCTGCCGTCGTGTTGCAACCTTCTCCAAACAAACACCTATAAGGCATCAATTTTTTTTTATGTGGATTTCTGTTGTACAAAAGTGTAAGCGACAAAATTCTTTGGAGTTCCCAGTTTACCTGAGTATCATTTCACAATACTTCGTTTGTCTTTCACCCCATTTTATTTCCTTTCGTAATCGCCAGTAGAAGTAATGTAGAAGTTTATTCAAAACCACTATAAGACGGATTAAAAGATACTCATATAAGACGAATTATAGAGAAATAGTCTGCATATATGCTTAAAATATATGTCAGGAAAAACTGATGTTTTCTCTTAAAAAATACGAATGACTTTAATAACATGCTTTCTTTTCAATACATTTCTTTACCGAACATATGCTTGTGCATTCATCCGTGACTGTTCCATCTCATCTCTAGAGCAAAAACCAGAACATTATGACATGAAACTTCTTTAACTCTGCATCGCGCAGGCAAGCCACTTTGCGATGCAAAACGTGTTGACTTTTTGTGAAGATTAGTAGTGGAGGCAGAGAACGTATTGTTTTCCAATCGCAGATGGATATCGAACTCCCTACACGTGTCTTGTTCGGAGCGCAGCGCGTTCTCATCCCACGCGAGTAAGTGAGAAGGGGCGTGGCCAGGCGCGGGGCCGCCTGGGAAATTACGAGGTGCCGTAAATAGGGCGGAAGAAGATAGCCGCGCCTCCTCTCGCGTCGGCGGTCGCGCGCCGGGGCGCTCTCGGGGCACACTTCGGTTAGGGGTAACCAACTCCTAGTCCCTTCCAAGCGCCTCGAACTTCTGACGGCCCCAAAATCTGGAGACAAATGCGGTTATATTCTGCCCATGTAACGGGTGTTATCATTCCGCCTGGGGAATGAGTGCTTTCATATTTTGACGCGGTTGGCAGTGGCAATGCACCACACATGCTTTAATATCATCCATTGACTAACAATAGTTCTGTGGTGGTTCAAACCCTTCAATCCAAAAGCTTCAAACCCGCAAAAATGTTGAATACTAAAGAAGAAGGAAATTTTATATTAATACTGAGTCTATTATAATCGCAGAGCAAAGTATAATACTAACATGTGGGATAAAAATATAAGAAAATGTTTGAGTATTTTATTAAGAGTAAAGAGTTATTGGTCATTGTTCTGGAGGTGATGGTGATTTACGATGTAATAAGAAATTAATTTTTTGTTTGATGAAGATTAAATAAGTTATTATTTTAACAATCAAATTCCAATATAATTTACGTATACTAATTCTATCAAGGCACTCTAGGGAACCCAAAACGATTTAATGTGCTTTGGAGCACAGAGCTTGTTTCTTAAGGCAGTGATAGTTGATACTATGAGAACCTTTAATAAGAAAATGTGATGATCTATCGCATCTACTACATGACTCTAGGAAGGTTGCACAGTAATAACATTTCGGAGAACTTTTTCATCTAGGAACAAATTGAACTCGAATTTTGTGGGAGAATCAAAATAAATTTTGTCTGCAAAGCATAATTTCACCGTTTGATATACGCCAACAGTTACGAAATTAGGTTTTCTAGAAAATTTAGTTTCCGTATCTCCATCTGTAAACGACGTTTAGAAATTATCAGTGAATATTTAAATTTGATTCAGAAAAACAAGGAATGTGTTATAAAATAATGAAACGCGTACCATTTTGTACAGTCAATGATTCTTTATTATTTTCGTACTTTACGAGCCGATGACAACGAAGCTTTCTTGGAGTACTATTAACATTTTCACGCGTGAAGATTGTATTTACAGAGAGACGAGATAATATATGACGAGGTTTAAAAAATTGCTCATTACTAGAAGTAAAATTTATCTTCAAACCAAGTTCTACAGAAGACGTTAAATAAAAATTATTACAAAAATTATTTTCATGAAATTCAGTACTAAAGACTGGATGATATATCTGTCACGGTTTATAAACGGAGCTTATAAGAGTATTGCGCAGAGAATTGAATAGTTAATACAGTATTAGGTAAGTATTATGTTTAGACTGTGTAAACGCAGGGAAAGTCATGTCAATCCTTATCCATTACGTGTTCATTAGCTTTGAAAGTTTTTTATTTAAAACATCGAAAAGAAATATGAAAAAGTACCAAATATTTTAGACACTGTGTAGAATTTATCTTGACATAATTTGAAGATTCTGAACTGTATAAAAATGTACAAGCTATCCACGCATTTTGTGGAATCTTAACTCTGAATAAAATGTCACACACCTCATAAGATAACCATTGCATTCATAATAGAATGAGGGAAAACTGTAAATTGACATTGATTTTTTTATTTGTAACTGATGATTCTCGATCATATTGTTTTCAGTATTTTAGTTTTTAGTGATTGGCGATATTTGAAGGTTGACTCTTGTTTGGAGGTTTAAAATTTCAATAATTTGCAGCAACATAGCCACTTTAATTAACTATGTGGAAGGGAGGGTCTATTGACAATTTTATTAGAAGTTTGCAGAACATTCAGTGGAAAAATTAATCTCGCCCAAAAATATTAGTGACGTTTATAATTTACTATACGATTTGAAATCCTGTTATCCTTTGAATGTAGTAATTATGAAAATTTGTCTTTAGAAGCCTTTATTCTCATAATTATAAATCGTGTTAAACTATATTGTTTTATATCTTCGCTAATTAATGGAGAGACTGGAAATTTAAGGCAGGGACAAAATCATTCTTACGGAAGGTTACTGTCATTCATCTCTATACACTAATTGCATTTAAAAGTATTTTCCATCACAAATCTAACAAAAGAATATCAGTAAAAATATATGTATAAATAAGTTACCAATTAACAGCTTCGAACGTTCTAAAGAAGGAGACGGTTTCTGCATTAAGATTTGGAATCAACGCGAAGGTTTCAAGAGGCTCCATTTTTTGGCACACCCTCCTCGACATTTCGTCGCACAGCTTGCGGTATTCTTTCGAGAGCGAGAGGTCAGTTGCAGGCCGGGTGAATTCTCTCAGCGCCATATCAGATTGCTTCGGAAGTTATATCCCAACGACAGCTTTATTGCGTTAACCCATTCCGAAGCGCCTTCGCAGATTTCAAGCCAATAAGAGAACGGCCGCTTTTGTCTCGTAACTCTCGAAACAAAAGGCGAACGGGCGCAGCGGGGTAGCAATGTGCGATGACGAACGAGGCGATGCTAGATCTGCTGCGACCTTTCCTTCCCGTGCGTGCTCCGCGACCTCCTCGTTTCGTTTCGTTTCCTCTCCCCTTGCCGTGCCGCGTTGCACGGATTGGCGATAGTGATTAACTACAATACTCCCGGAAGCTAGTATGAGAACATCAGGAAATTAGCTCCAGAACCTGCCTATAATTCCAAACACATAAAAAGTACAAAGTCGTTTTGCGAAGAACATTTTTCTTTGTAGTTCTCAAGGAAAATAAATTAAGCACATAAAATGCATTTTTGTTGAATGTCTTATAGAAATTGTATATAATCATAATTATATATTCGTAAGATTAATATCGCAAAATAATTACAAACTATGGCATACATTAGTTGCTTCATGGTTCAGTATTTTGGGCGAAAAATATACTATTTCGATATCATGAACCGTTAAGAAGTGACTGGAGTGTCCAACCTAGGTGAATCATCGGGCATATAGCCACAAAATAAATAAAATTAAGTGCAAATAAAAATATTAGGTTAAAACATCACCCTATTTAGTTGCTATTTATTATTATTATACATATTATTATTTACTATGTTTAAAAGTCATTAATGTTTGAAAACAAATTACGCATTTAACTATTTTTAGTATACGGTGCATCGCAATGTAATCTTGTCCAAAAGACGTTATTTTAAAAAAAACTCTAGGTTGAGTTTCATGTTACAGTGTAGAGCTGCCAAGACACAGGCTAGTATTTCTCTTCGGAACATCTTTTTCCCCTCCCCTTTTCTTTTCCAACACTGCGGCGGATAGCCATCTCTTAATTCAATTTTCGTTCGTTAATTACCGCGCCACCCCGCCACGAAGGCCGGCGCGGCGCTCCCGCCATCCAGGCGAGCTGGCAGCTGCTTAGTGCAATGAAAGTCACCGTCTCCCTTCCGAGCAAAAATTACGTGTATTTCATCGCGAGCCCTCAGCGCTGATGGAGACGTCTGGAAGTGGAGCGCGCTTTTTATCTCGTCGAGAGATTACGAAACACGCCTTCCCGAGCAGATTTAATTATATTATCGAAATAAAACGCCTGGCTGAAGGTTGATGGTCCCTACGTAACTACAGAATCCCGAAAGCTCCCCCCCCTCTCCCTTCGGCGCAAGAGATATTGCCGTCATAAATTCAAAAGCTCGCCGTAAAATGCGGTACTTCCCGGGTATTCTTAACGAGCCGCGATTGTGCCGGACACGCTTGTAACGTCGCTGTATTTACTCGCCGTTTTCCCGTTCTATGACGGTGTAAACAACGTGTAAGACAGATGCTTTTTATTTCAATAGCTCTCTCCCTTCTCCGTGCCTTGAGGTTTTATTGAAGGTTCGTAAAAGAGACGCGTTCGTTGTGAGCGAGCGGGGTGGGGCGATTGTTCGCTCGCGCGCCCGGCTGTGTGTTCGACACCCGACGGGCGTCGCGGGCGTGGCCGGGCCTTGGAGCGGGCGGCGCGCGCGGCGTGCTGTTTGGGTGTTGCGCCGCTGCAGGCCACGGCCGTGGCGACGCCCTCCGGTCCTCGCGGCACGGGCGGAATGGAAAAACGAAGACAGGATCGCGACTGTTCTCGTGGGCGTTCTGTGTTCGCTACTTTTACGTGCATCAACTTCCGTTCCCTGAGATTTTTGCCCTGTTTAATGGGACATATTCATTCAATCTTGTGAACCAGTAGCGCTGCAACATGCCACAGACCTTATGTTATCAGTAACTGTTTTTATCGATCTACTTGAAACACGCCAAATCAATATTTAGAAGTATTATCTTGTAGCATCATCCAAAACTCACTTTATAATTATCATCGACCTCTCTATGCATTCATGAATTATATTATCTGACCTTGCAACCCTAATTCCATGAATTACATTTATTGTAATGCAATTTTGTGTACACAGATCTTTAAAATGGGAGGTTCAAAAATGTCCATGTACTAATGGCTTTTATTAGTATTTTTATATATTGGCTCGAAAAGTAATTTTTGCGAACCAATTTCCAGTCAGTAAATAAACATTTTGACTGAGAATAAATTACGTCGGTAGAATACAAAGGAATGTGTGATTTTATATTGGTTGAATCAAGATATCAAATTAATGGAATGCCTTCATCCTTGAAATAACCGCAGATTTTGGGGAAAACATGCTATCACGCGTGTCAGATCAAACACGCTTCACTTCTCAAGCAATGGTAATTTGCACTCGTGAGCGATCCGAAGTCATGACGCAAGTTGAGACCCACATAGGCGAATTTGCTCCAACGCAAACCGCAAAACTGTTCTCGCGAATCGCTCACCGCTCGTAGCGCTTCCTGGTAGATGTCAAGGACACGCGCAGTCTGCTTAATGACCCCTGCGGAATGTTCATAAAAGCCAAGGATGCGTCTTGCGACGTCTCTGCTTCCAGGGGCGGATTAATATTTTTGCCGCCTGTAGGCACATCAAATTTGCCGCCCCCTGTTTAAAATTAATGTTACATTTCAAATTGTAACGTTTCAGTAACAATTCCTCATTGATTTAAACGTTTTAACTTTAAAAGTAACATTATAATTTGCTCATTGTTTTCTTAAATTAAATAATTTTTTTGGATTAGCTAATTTTGGATATAAACTGTATCTTCATAGCAAGTAACGTTCAACATCATTAACGTTTCAACACTGAAACGTTAACATTAAAAGTAAACTAAAACATGACAACTAGAATTGCAACATGCTTTCTTTCGTCAACGGGCCTTAGTTTCTGATTCATATACTTCTCAAATCATAAGGTATACTCTAATGAAGTAGACAAATAAATAGCTTGTATTAAATATTAATATGATATTTTTAAAATAAAAATATGATTTATGCTGTTATAGTTTTTAGAGAACCAAAATTTGTTTTAGAAAATATCAAGAAAATTTTGCGCCTTTGAAAATTTGCCGCCGTAGGCACGTGCCTACTGTGCCTATGCGTAAATACACCTCTGTCTGGTTCCCAAAACTCCACGGAACGTCTCTGTCGCCTCTTTCGAAAATACCACTAAGCGGTTGTAAAGGTAATTGTTAGGCGTATTGGAATCGTGGCACACTTAACCTCAGTCCTCAAATAAATCAATCTTGAATGAAATATGTATCCGAAACAAACAATTTTGGAAGAAATATGGTTTGCGGCAAGCTCCGGGTGAAACTCATCAAACCACTCTGAGGAGTCAGTTAAAACTTTCAGCCTCAATGAATCATGAATGGTTACAGCTATTGAAATACAGTTTTGGTTGTGATACATTAGCAACCAGAAACAATAAATTATTTTTTTAAAATAATATACAACACTTTGGCCAGAATTACGCATGCCTTGCGTCACACGTTTGTAAGAGCTATGTACTAATGATATATTGTGTAAATGTGTACACATGTTCCCAAGAAATACTCTATACTCTACCATTTGTTCAGAGTATCGTAAAAGATTTTAAAAGTTCTGCTGATAGAGACGGTAATTGGAGACAAACACGCATAAGAATGCTGGTTCTATGAAATAAGGAAACTCATATTTATTAATGCTATACCAGACTATTATAATTATTATACTATTATTTTTACCATTAACATTATAAAATACTCGAATATGTCAATCGTGGAATGTTCAAAACTAATCATTTCCATCCTCCATTTAATGAGCCACCTATTGGCTAGTGAAACAATTTTTAATAGTTCAGCTCGGGATATTTTTCCTATAATGCTGATCCTCAAAATAGCATTGAATTGAAGTATTGAATTCACTTTATAAATGTTAATATTTGTTAATTCAAAATGTTTAAATTAGCGCAACGGAAATTGAATTCTTCAAAGGAATTTTGGCGTGCTTAACGGTCTGTTTTATTTGAAATCGATAGCGCATAAATAAACAAATGTGCTTAAATCTGTTTTTCAAAGTTTAGGACGTCGAATTAATTTGTATATCTCGCGATAATCAACAAAATTATATTTATTTGGTCCTTCTATTACATTTTTGGAAGTTCGGCTCATCTAGTATGTGCTCCACTTCATGGTAAGAGTAGGGCATGCAGCATACCGAATTGCATTAAATAATGTTCTGATAATAATGTTCTTTTATGCGGAAGAAGTTGGAAAAGGGGGAATGGGCTTTACATGCTGGAATTCTTGAACGAGTTTGCTAGTTTATTATTATTATTATTATTATTATTATTATTATTATTATTATTATTATTATTATTATTACTAGTATTATTACTAGTATTATTACTGTTATTATTACTAGTATTATTACTATTAAGTCGCTTGAAAATAGTTGTATAATCTCGTAATAATAATTACGTTCAGTCATAGTATGATAATCGTACCATGTTCCTAGAGAGATGTTTAATTGAGTGTTTCCCGGGATGTTTCTGTACACCCGTGGCAACGTCAGATTTTCTTGCCTTAGCCATTGCGCGTCGACGAGCGAGGTGTAATTGCAGCGGGGGGAGGGGCGATGCGTTCGTTTCGATAACAGCACGAGGCCGAGGCGGGAGACCGCGCGCGCGGCGCTTTATGTAACAGCAGCCGGCCTCGCGCGCTGGGAAGCCGACTGCCCCAGTGAGCGCTCCCGCATTTGCATCCAGATGGGCCTCGGCCACGACGCAAAGGCGCGCGCCACTCCCGCCATACGCCTCGCTCAGCGGACGTTTCGATTCGAGGGGGGGGGGATTATTTCAACTCCGGCGAGTGACCCAATTCAAACTGTATTATATCATCAGTTTCTTTTGTGTGCGTAATCTGGTACAGTCAGTGACATATTTGTGTTGTTTTCTTCTAGAAATTATGGAAATTACGTGAACTTATCCATTTAAAAAGTTACACAATGAGAAATTATTTGATTCTTCCTTGCAGTATGAAACAATTATTTTTATTTCATTTTATTTTAGTATAGGCAAAATGAATGCAATACAAAAATATTTTTACTCGGCTATAGACCGATGCTGCTCTTTACAGAAACGCGCCAAAGAGGTGCAGGATAAGTTTTTCAAAAATAAATCGACTGGATGGCACAAGACAGCCAACGAGAACGCATCAACGCGATGTTCCTACCACAACTTTGCATTCGAGCTCCGAATGACTCGTTCTGTAACCCGCTCTGGGGCGCACACGCATGTTACATTCGCCCCGCCTCGTTCCCGATCCGCATTGCAGCGCGCGGTTGTGTCCCCTCGCAGGGGGCGCGGCGGGCGCCGTGAATCACGTTCGCGCCACCCCGCGGCCTTGCCCCAGCAATGCGGAAAGCGCCCGCTTCGTGCCGTGCCGCGCCGCGCCTTGTCTTGGTCTTGGTTGGTGGGCGTCGTTCTGGGCCTGCTCTTCGCTCTTCCCAGTTTGGGTTCATGACGCTAGCGTGTAATAAAATGAAAGGGGGTGAAGGGAGGTGGGAAGGAATCTCTCGCTACCCCGTACATGACGGGGTTCGGTGAGAAGGGACGGGGAGGGGGGGAGAGAAGAGGTGGAATTTACAGATGAGAATGTAATGGGGTTGCTATAGGGGAGGAAATTGTGGCCGATGTCGGTGGGTGAGTAAGATTATGTGGTGCTAGGTGGGGGAAGTTTGAGAATATCGAAGGGGTGGAGAAATCGTGACTTATGGAGGGGTGGATTGTGAAGGACGTGTTGATGGGGTCGGGTTTGGAAAAAAGCAGTGTAGTGGGTTTTCTTTAGGGCGTTGTCTACGTCTTTCCGTGCGGTGTCAAAAATGTCTTTGTCGATTGGCGTTAGTTTCAGTGTTTGTCGGAGTCTGTTGTAGTTTGTAAGTGGAGGGGGTCGAAATGCGAGTCGTAAGAATCGGTTTTCTGTTTTAACTAGTTTTGTGTAGTTTGTCTTGGATGTCGTTGCCCAGGTCGCACAGTTGTAAGTCAGTATCGGTTTGATGTACGTCTTGTACATCATGTACATCTTGTACATCGCGCCGCGCCGCCGGGGCGCTCGTGAGACCGGAGACCGTCGCCGAAGTGGGCGCGGATCCGCGACGCCGCGGCGGATCGGCCGCAGCAGGAACCCATACGTCGCACCGGAGCCGGAGTTCGTTTTCTCTCGCGTCAAGCACGGTCCTTGCAGTTCGTCGAACGGGGGCACTAATATAGACCTCCATTGTGGCAGCAATGTTTGTGGGTTTTTTTATTCCTGCGCTCTCGATGGATTGGCATGACAGGTCGATTCACGTTTTTCTTTTTTTCCAACGGACGTTTCTGTTCTGTTCATAATCAGCCGTCAAATGATTAACTGCCATCAATAGAAGCGCGGGAATCTGTTTGCGACTAGCAAATCAACCCATTATTTACGCCTCACCACTACACCATTACTGACCGTCTGTGTGCAGTTATGCCCAAAATTTACTACAAGGTATGAAATTAGAAATGTCTGTACAATATCTTTTTCTCGTGAGTAGGTTATTATTAATCCTTTTTCTTGATTGTCAAGAGCTTTACTGCATTTAGTAGTAACTAAGACAGATTATTAAGGAAAATTTCGAACTGCCTTCAGATCAGCAGAATATCCGGTAAATTAACAACTTTGCATTAGACTGTAACACGCGCTACTTCAAACGTAGAAACGGTGCAATTTTTAGTTTGAAATTATTCGCATACGGATTGGTTCAATATAACCAAATGCTCGTTGAGCAAAGGTGCGTTTAGGTTGGTTGTACGTAGAAACCTGCGTGCATACGCGCATTTGCAGCTTCAAGGGCAGTAGAGAAATGCTGGCGAAGGACAGCAAGTCGTCTGATGGAACGTTTTACGACGCGATCAGTAGCAATCACAGGTATTCAGAAGGTAAACCGTCGAGAAAGTGTCGTGTCACTGTCTTTACTTTACGTTACTTTAGTTACATTATTACCGTCTTAGTTATGCAATACATATCATTTGTACACAAGAAAAGATACACACCCCAGAATTTGTCATTTTACAAGAAAATAGTTTTATCAAGAGCATTGCCGTTCAATGTGCGGCAATTGATTTTTTGGACAATATTCCATTTTCTGATCACATTTTCCACACGATTAAGTGATTGGATAACACCGAGGATATGTTATGTCAATATCTTCTCTCTAGAGTTACATTTACGAAAATTACCATACCATATCTGTTTTTCCCCGTAACATAGTAAATTGGAACGTAATATTTTTTTACGAGGAAACACAACCCCTATCTTTGCAGATGCGATGCGATTTCCCTTTCGCCAAGGACAACGAACATTGAGACCAGCTATCGTAACGGGATTTGTGCGAAACTGACGCGGGCGGGGGGGGGGGGGCGACAAACACACGCGACGCGACGCGACGCGACGCGACGCGACGCGAAGAGAAGCGACGCGACGCGACGCGAAGAGAAGCGACGCGACGCGACGCGACGCGAAGCGCGCGACGCGACGCGAAGAGAAGCGACGCGACGCGACGCGACGCGACGCGACGCGATGCGTTGTGTCGCGTCGCTGCGGCCTCCCTCCCTTCTGCCCCCTCGGTTCCGGCTGCGTCAAGGTGAGCGTCGGCACCTGCCGCGGCCGCGGCCGGCTCATTAAGGCACCGCAACCGCTCATCGCCCGCCTCCACCACCACCACCACCACCACCACCACCGCCGCCGCCGCCGCCGCCGCCGCCGCCGCCGCCGCCGCCGCCGCCGCCGCCGCCGCCGCCGTCTGGGTCGCCGCGCGCCGCGAGATGGGCGCGCCGATAGCCGCGCGGCCTCGCCCCCGGCGCCGCGTTCCCGCGCTCGCCCGCAGAGTATTATGGGCGCCGCGCGCTGGGGCGTGCGCTCTCAATGGAGGATGACGCCGCCCGCCAACTCCGCCATCAGACATCGCGATGCGCTGAAGGCCGCCCGTTGTTCGCGTGGCTCGGATACTGCTTGTAAATGATACACGGGGCGCGGAGGCGTATAGTAATGCTACGTGACTAGTACGGACGTTGCGTATTCCCTTAATTACTTTAATGCTTGTGTATGTATGTGCACTAAGTTAGTGGAAGAAATGTATACTTCTAAAGATAAAATCTGTAATGACTCAATTCTGGGATAAACGAGTGAATGTAAAGAAAGAAATAGATATTAACGTATCAGAAGTCGTGATTTGAAAATTAATTCTTGCAACATATTGTCTCTGTGTGATGAATTGCTCGTTTTAGTACATACATGATCATTTTGAAGTGAAAGTCCTTGACAATAATTTTTATTCCTTCGTTTGTCATCAAATAATGTGCTATGATGTAAAAAATATATCGTTCCTATTAAATTTTGAAGTAAATGTGAGTATTTTTAAAAGAAATGTGATAATAGTCAAACAAGTTACTTTTTTATTGAGAAAATGAACAATTAAATTCATCCATGATTTTCCAACCGCATGGATATGAAGTGCAAAATACCTGAAGATAATTTGGGCTGATCACCTGAACGTGAAGAAAGTAGTAAATAGCTCTCATCAAAACTACTTGACCTTCCAACTAATGAGTGAATTGCTCTGTTTTACGACCTTCTGAAGCTCCCGTTAACTATTCTGCTGTGCAATTCAGAGCTTATCTTTATGTATTTTGTATTTTCCCAATCAAGAGTTTAAAAATCTAGATGAAGGAAAATCTTTACATCTAATGTTAAAAATAACAGATTTAAAATTCAAGTCTATGGATGCCGTCAGCGGAATGTGAAGGCAAATGCGAGAATTTTATGACATTTCGAAGATACTACTTCTCACCGACGAAGTAAATTATTGTATATGGGTTCAATTTTCTGTGTTATGTGGGAATATTTTCAAGAATATAAAACTCAAAACACAATTTATGGAATTTGTAGCACATTAATTTGTATTCAACTTTCGCACAAAATCTGTTTTCTATTTTTATTTGAAAAATAAAACAAAAACCAACACGTAGATAAGATTCTGTAGATTTTCGAATTCACTTGATGTTTTGGAATGTTTCATCATTATGATAATTTAATTCAGTCAAGGATTTTTTAATATTTTCTGTCCCTACGTGAACGTGCCAATTTAATTTAATTATCTCGTGGTTGATGCAACATTTTCTCTTAGCTTCGGCACTGGATGCTAGGACCTGCCTCTACCAGAACGCAACGTCTAGAGTGATATTCATCGCCACTCAGTAGAAAGCGAACGCGCCAGGGGCGTGCGCCGTACCCCGACCCCACCCGGGGTGCGCGACCCAGCGAGTACGCACGGGCGACATCACCCTGCCGCTACATAAATAAACAGACAACGGAGCACCCGGTCGTTATATAAATCTCTTTCTCTCTTTCTCTCTCCGATAGCACAACGCCCCTGCACCTCAGCCCATCTGATCGGCGGGCAGTGCTGGGAGGCCGTGGGTGGGCAGGGGGAGGAAGAGGCGGGCGTGTGTTGGGGCGGTGGGCGATGGGCGGGGGGTTGGACGGGGTCGCGGGGTCGACGCGTGGGACGCCTGGCCCGCCCGGAATGTTAATGCAGTTCATCAACTTCTCGTTCACAAAAGAACGGGTCTGGCGATAGATTATCCCGGCTGATTATCATAGCGCGTGGGCCGCCCGTCGCGTCGGGGCGCCCCCTGTGTGTGCCGCCGCTCGCCGCCCGCTATGGCGGAAGGGATCATCGCCAATTTCGCGAAGCAGTTTGTTTTGTTTCTAGAAAATTTTGTGACATTTGGATATTGAAACAAATGTGTTCGTTTCTTAGCTCTCTTTTCTATTTTTAAGTCCATTTAAATGTTTCACGTCACAGTTATGCTGTTTCATTTTTCGGGATTTCTGCAAATTAAGATTGGTTGTTCACATTACCTTCTGAGGTGAATGTCAAGGTTGTCGGCTCTTAGGAATTCTAGTTATCGAATTAGAACTTGTCTCAAATCAATGGATCCTGATGGTACTATTGAAAAACTTGTCACATCGACAGACGTTTATTTACTTTACTTGGGATGATGAAAATAATACGCTTATAGTTATGATCACACGTACGAAGAAAAAAACCGCTTAGTTTAGCTCAGAGTTAGCATTGTCGCTGACTCTGCGGTGGCTCTGTCTGGGCGATTCTTGGGTTCGAGTCCTGACGGGGGAGGAATTTCGACACTAGCTAAATAGCTAGGTCAAATTCAGCCGCTGTCTGGAGGAAAATGCTAGCGTCCAGCTGTGCTGATCAGTACCATTTACTTGGTTTCTCTGATCAATACCAAGCGAATGCGACAATATATGAGGCAGTATTATTGAATAAAATCCGTTATAATATCTAAAAATAATTCTGCAGTTTTAATTTTGACATTTTGAATTAAGCAAGGCATTAGATTTTTTATTTGGTATAATGTAATAATTCATTTTTTTCATTTAGGATATAAAAGTAGTGATGTTATCCTCACACGCATTTTTTTTTAAAAATACGTTACCCTGCTTCAAGCAACATTTTATGCATTTTCAACAAGGTTTGTATGACGTATTGTCCAGACACCGACATCCTAATAAATCATTTTCAAACACTCTCCCTGAAACATGAAATCTGCAATGTCATTAAAAATGAAACATGCAGCGACCTACGCCACTTCGTATGTCATCCAGTACAGGAGGTCAACCGAATGGTCAAACAGGCATAAATAACAGCAACATGAAAGACGACTACAATAGCTCATTTTATGGCATCACTACAACGTAGGATCCAGCTCTACCATAGTCACACTCACCATTGAGAAGGTCCAACAGGGCAACTTGTCCTCACTTATAATTTTGTTAAACATTCCTGTCTTCAAGTTTTTATTAAGAACAAAATGACCATTTCATATGTAAAACTGCATGTAAAATAAATCAAAATAAATTGTATAAGTGATTGAGAAAATAACTGTAGAAATTTTAAGCGTGAGCTAATAAATGTATTTTTTTAACAAATTCATATTTTAGTTCGAGTCTTTGCTTTCTTCCTTTC
The DNA here is from genome assembly GCA_038098605.1 of Gryllus longicercus. Classification (NCBI taxonomy): domain Eukaryota; kingdom Metazoa; phylum Arthropoda; class Insecta; order Orthoptera; family Gryllidae; genus Gryllus; species Gryllus longicercus. The sequence goes on from JAZDUA010000540.1 coordinate 89,947, forward strand.
TTTTGTATTTTTTTATTGCCGTTGCTAGTTAACTCTGTTAGTCGAGCACATTGGAAAGCCCTCTATTCATATACAAATTGTGCATTGTCTGTATGATTAATGTAAATGAAGGCCTAATAACAAACACAAAATTTTGTGTACGAATTAAAATCACATCACGACACTTCACACCATAATAGGTTTACTATTATAGGTTTACTATAGGTAAAGCTTAAACGACAAAACTATGCAAACATTAAATTAATATAATATATAAACGAATGGTATGCTAAATATATTTTAGTAAATGAATTAAGTCAACCTGTTACGATGTGAAGTTGTTTTATTACCTACGTAACAGGTGTCTGCCTCATTTATATCTCTATATTCATACTCGTGGAGATGGAATTGAAAATTCACCGATCGATATAATTTGTATCTTTTCAAGTCACAAATTTGGAAAGTCTTTACATTCCAACATATCAGTGCAACCCACGATTAGGATCTCTTAATCAAAATTTCCCATTTCTGTTACATTACAGAACATTACTTGAAAATGCAAATGACTTTGGTTAAGCCTCTGAGAATCTCTATTACGATCGATGGCTAAATTTTCCAGTACGTCCCACTGAATGAGGTCGTTGTGACGGGGTCAGCGTGTGCAACTCGCGTCGTTCGAAGGAAGCGGAGACGGAGACCCGGGTTCGGCACCGGCACCGGACGGCGCGGCGTGCAACCAGCTAAACAGCGACGCAGGAAAAAAGTAGGCGGCCCGGTGAGCTGGCGCCCCGCTGGCGACAGCGCCCGGCGATCGTGATTGACCGCCTCGCCTGTACTCCACTTTTGGGCGAGGTCTGGCGCGTGCTCGCGGTACTCAGCGGACGCCGCACCTCGGACGCTAACCTCGTAAGGCGCTGCAGTCCCTTAAAGCGACGATGACGATGACGACGACGACGATGACGACGACGATGACAATGACGACGACGATGACGATGACGACGACGATGACAATGACGACGACGACGATGACGACGACGAGGACGAGGACGATGACGACGACGATGACGACGACGATGACGACGACGATGACGACGACGATGACGACGACGATGACGATGACGACGACGATGACGACGACGACGACGACGATGACGACGACGACGATGACGACGACGATGACGACGACGATGACGACGACGATGACGACGACGACGACGACGATGATGATGATGACGACGACGACGATGACGACGACGATGACGACGATGACGACGACGATGACGACGACGATGACGACGACGATGACGACGACGACGACGACGACGATGACGACGACGATGACGACGACGATGACGACGACGATGACGACGACGATGACGACGACGATGACGACGACGATGACGATGACGATGACGATGACGACGACGATGACGAGCATGATTCGCAAGCGAATAGGTGGCTCAAGATGTAGGGAAATAAGTAAAATTTTATTATTTAAAAGTGAAAATGTATTACCTTTGATTGGCATTTTGCCAGTGAGAGAGGTGACGTGAGAGACAGATGGCTTTGAACGTTTGGAACATTCCAAATTGCTACAAGATAGTACTACGTTGTTCTAAATATTAAAAATAAGTTGTGAAAATTTTAGCCGCGGTATCTTTTGGGAACAGTAATACAGTTGTTTTTTGATTTTTTCTGTGTTCTAAGGATGAAAAGGCATTTGGAAGTAAAGTAAGTCGCGCAATAACAATGGCGCAATGCCATTAGAAATATACATCTTCATTTTGTTATTCATTTGATTCAATTCTAGAAAATATAAACTTCCTTTTTTCTTTTTGCAAACTTTTCACGCAGAAACAAAAAAAAACCTGGAGTGCCACTCAAGGATTGTCACCACTGTTTGGTTTAAATAAAAACATGAGCTTACAATAACGAAGGTAATGTTGGTATTATTATGCTCTGCGAAATCAATAATGGCATTATAAACCTAATACGTTTGTGCTGTAAAAATCTGAACTGAAAAAAATCACTACATAACTTGATGATTTATTCAGTTAGTTCTCAATAAAATCCCTTAAGAAAGTCCACACCCACTATTAGTGCCACTTTGTCATAAAAACCGCAGGCATTTCTCGCGCCCCACCTAAACAGCTTCTCACCGCACGAAAGGCGAGTTACACACGTTGCAGTTACACGAATTATTCAGCGCGACCGGGACAATGGCGCGTGGACACATGTCGCGCGCCTCCGCTGGCTGCGGCGACGGAGACGGCGGCGGAGACAGTGGTGTCGGTGGTCTTGGGGTCAGCGGAGGGAGCGATGCAGAGGTAGTGGTAACGACAGTTGCAGTAGTGGAGGCGACGGATGCAGAGGTAGTGGTAAAGACGGTTGCAGTGGAGTGGACGCAAACGGGACGGTGGCGACAGCGGCGGCGGCAGCCGGGGTGGCGACGATGGCGGTGGCGGAGGTGACGGCACGCGCCCTCCAGGCAATTAACATGCGTCTCCGCGACAGACGCGTGGGCGAACCGCGCGCGTTCGCGTGCGACAGTTGTCGCAGCGGGAGGCACGCCTTGTCTCGTGCGGTCTTGCCGCGCAGGTTCAGCCCAAGTCCGCAGCACCACTTTCTCCGCGCGTGCTGAGGTTGGCGTCGTCGTCAATGCGCCTCGTGGGGCCGCCTCGCGTCGCCTCATGCGCCGCGACGGGGGTCTGGGGCGGGGCGCTTGGGCCGAAAGCTACTCAGAGGTCGGAAAACGGGCAACCATTTGATCTTTTTTTCTGAGAATCCAGGTCATCCTATTAATGCAATGGAAAGTAATAGGGTGCTGAATTATGAAACTCGCTTGTAATGCAAATTATGCATTATCCCCCCTGGAGGTGAGAAGCAGAGTTTACTGCAGGGAAAGTTCGTACTTACAAGGAAGTAATACCCACCGTGGCGCTTCAAAATTTCTTGTCCTAGTAATTCTGCATGGCTCTTAATTCGTTTTGACCTATCTTCCCTTGTGAAATTAATAGTACGTTTGCATTGAACAACAGTCTTCAAATTCTACGTCTGTGAATAAAATACAGTGATGATTACAGCCCCGGATTAATCCGGTGTCTTTTTTTTGGCGTCGTAGTTTAGTCGTGAGATATAGTTCCATATTTAAATGTTTGGTGAAATTTGTTTTAAGACCTTTTATGTGATTCTTTTTTTACACTCGTAATTATCCTTCTTTGAAAACCAGCAACTCCTTAAACTATTCCACGAAAAGTTACGTGACAGATACAATTGGTAAGTTCATAAAAGAGAACAAATTGCCTGATGCACGACGACTGCTCAATCTTGCTGTCATTAAACCGAGCAAGCTTTATTTACAGATCTTTTGCACATGAATTATAAAACTTCTTTAGTTGCAAATATTATGCATCTGAAGGATGAGTCATTCGATTATGCAGTTTCAACCTCAATAAACATGCATATCGTCGGATCATAACTCGACAATCGTATGTAAATATAGTCGGAATGATGGTGTTCCCGTCTTGTAATAATTATTCTTCCAGATCTTCATGTTGTAAACTGGGCAGATGTTGACAGCCCTGTTTTGACGTTCCGTTTGAGTTGGCTTATATACATATAAAACTAGAATACTATCGTGTATCAAACCATAATAATATTTATATTTGTGTAAACAATATGTATCTTTCAACGACCGTTTGTGCGTTGGAAAGGCCGGAGTATTCATTCGATGACTCATTATTGAAACGGATGCCTTCGAGATGCAAGCAACTCTAATGAAATGTGAGCTCTATTTCAAAGGCATATCGCGTCTTCCCGTCGTTAAGCTACCACGTGCTGCCGTCTCCCGAAAACCTCCACTAAGTGCATTTCAGATGTAAATTGGTACACTCCTCTCAGACGAGAAGAGTTCTAGCTGCTCTCTCAGACTAATTAAACAACGTCGATAGATCCATCTGCGGCTGCGTTAAGATGACTCAATCTCTGTCCCCCGTGCAACACATTCGGAAAAAGCCGCGACGCCAGGAGCGGCGGCGACTCGTTCCTTCCGAGTTACGGCGAATTAATGGAATATAAAACAGGGCGCGTTTTGGAGATCCGTCTGAGAGCTCTTCGGCGTCGGCGTCTTTGAGGCGACGGGGGCCGCCGCCGCTCCTAATTAAACGCCGCCGCCGCGCGCGCCGCTCCAAAGACGCCGCGACGCGATTGGGCATGCGCCTGGCCGTCACGCGTCTGCAGATACTGATGCTCTTGCGCCGCGGGGAAGGCGAAGGTTGCATCTTGCTACCCTTGTAATACGTATTTTAGACCCTGTATCATCAACTTAGGCGATAAAACGACGCAATTATCATTGTTTTCACGAGGGTTAAAATAATGTACGAAATTTGAGGATCTAGCTTGAAAGAAATCGGCATCCAAAGAACTATAAGTTATTCTTGTCTTACTAGAAGTTGGTCTTGCTACTCTTGTAATACGTATCTTCGACCCTGAGTCATCAACTTAAGGGATAAAACGACGCATTTTTCTGTTTTCACGAGAATTAAAATAATGCACGAAATTTGAGGTTATAGTTCTTTGGATGGCGGTTTCTTTCAAACTAGAAGTTGTTCTTGTCTTACTAGAATTTGGTCTAGCTACCCTTGTAATACGTATCTTAAATTCTGTGTCACCAGCTTAAGCGATGAAACGATGCATTATTTTTTCTCGAGGATGAAAATAATGCACGAAATTTGAGGTTATAGTTCTTTGGATGCCGGTTCCTTTCAATCTAGAAGTTAGGTCTTAGTGACTTTTGGTTTACTATGGTTCAGATTTTTTTAATGTAAAAGCCGTAAACAATATGCAAAACGTATTGCAAATTAAATTGATTAATTTTATATTTGAGGTCACAAGTATGACAATTAATCGGGATGAGTATACATTTATTAGGCTACTTTTTATCTTCTTGTTTAAAAAAGTGAACTGTTTTTGACTACTGGAGAATAGGTTTAGTTCAAGAAAGAAGAATTAGTCAGCGTAACGAGAGTGACACAACTGAATCTCCGTACAAGGTGAACAACTCAAAATTCATTATTTTCAATTATGTCTATCTCAGTGCTTCAAAATGACTTGTAATTAATTTTGTAGTGTCTTTCGAACGTGCAACACGTTCGCAAACGGTTGGTAATTAACATTGAATTGTTGCACTGATACGATATAACAAATTCTCTTAATTTTTCTTTGAGTGCCTCTTTGATCACCTTTTCACTCATTTATCACCAACTCTCAGATTGTACCACCACTGGCTCGTATTCTGACGCTTAATAAACCGCATCTCCTCCCCGTTAGGACACCTATTCTTGATTTACAGTGAAGAACTTCCTTTCGCGGTTTTTATGGTGGCATAAGCGCGTCCGTGCGCTGGGTGGTGCTTGCTGTACAAGGCGCGCATTAGAGTAGGCGGAGCGATCACTCCGTCATGCATGGGCACCGGGCGCTCGTGTTGGAGATTCAAACCGTCGCGCTTGAAAATATGAACCTTCTACAACGTCATGATCGGAGCGGGCGCAGATATATTTTGGCGGGTAACAGTTGTTGCATATGGTGAGCTCTAAAAAACGAAAAAAAAGAAAGAAAGAAAGAAACCATGTCTGCCCAATGACCGTGAACGGGTGATCTTGAAAGTTGAACGATAGGCAGCGACGGCGTACATCGGTGAATGCATGTAGAGCGCACCCAGGTGGAACAGTACCGCATAGCGATTGCGATCGCGTCGTAACTTATGCGTCGTGGTGGGAGCTACTGCGACCTTAACAGAGTTTTTGCGGGGTTGGAGGGATTGTTTTGAAGCGTGCAGATGTCGCTATCAAGAAGGTTCCATGTAGCTCTTCGCATGGCTGACTTCAATGTCTTTTGAACTTACTTTCAAACTTTGATGGTATTAACTCGTAACCGAAGTAACGTAACCGACTCGTGGACTGGTTTAGTGAATTTGTTTTAGTACCGTGGCAGATTATTTTCCATTATCATTGAGTTACTGTAACCATTAGAAATATCATCAACGTTTCTCATAACAGAAGTTAATCAAATTTTATGATGATTAACTTCCCTTATTACTTTTCATTAAAATGTTTTTAATTCTGGTAATTCTACTAAAAACTGCGTCAGCTCTATAATTTAAAATTGCTTTAGAATAATTTATCACTATCATCATTTGTATTTTGAAAAATATCACTGTTTTTTTTCTGACAACTCTATACGGTAGGAAAGACTTATCTTGTACTTGGTACATAGTTTTTCATTGAGAACAAATCCCTAATTATTACGATGCGGTTACGTACATTTTGTCGATCTACATGGAGACTGTTGTATATTATTATTATTATAAAATTTGATCATTCTTTAATAATGGCAGATGTGGCTAATGGTATGCATTTAGTAATTTGAAAAAAAATGTTGAAGTATTTTTGTTTCATTTAACTTAAATTCAGAGTAAAACAAAAACCTCAGCCAAGACATATAATCCACGTTTGGTTCTCAAATTTGTGGTCTCTGCCAATTTGGGGGTAGTACTTGTTGCCCTCGGACGCACATCTGAATACCCCCTTCCAGTTTGAAAAGCGGCAAACGAGGTCGGTTTGGCAACTTTTTTGCCCAGTTATTATTCAGTATTGAGTACGTTAACGTCCTTGACGGAACATTGTGTCTATATAATGAAATTAATGAAGCGTAACAAGTGTTGACAGTGATTTGCATGTAGTTATATTTAGCTAATGACCTTCATAGAAATGCAAAGCACAATTATTATTAGCAGGCGGGATTACTCTGGAACAAGGAAAACATGTTTTTCTTATCCATATAACTCTTTGGAAAATGAACTTTGTAGAGCAAAAGTTGAATTGATGCTATAAGAAGGGCGGTGAAGATCACTTACAGCAGTGCCGCTACTAATGTAGTTATTATTATCAGCGTACTCACAAGCCGTAAACCAGCATTTTGTTTGCTTTTTGCTACGCCTTGGCACTTTTATGTGCCTCATTCAATGTAATGCAATATTCATACTCTTGTTCAAATCGTGCCTGCATTATTAGGCATTGTGCGTCTTAATTGACGCATTGTAAAATATACGCAGGCGAGGTCAAAGGCTACAATACGAAACCGCCTCTGCAGCCGCGGCGACGGGGACCGTCGCGGTAATGACGGCTTCCAGGCGGGGTTATGGGACAGTCACGATGGATTTGTGCGCGGCACGAGAGGGATTATCCTCGGTCGGCTACAGCTTTACGACCCGGCCGAGACGCCAGCCCGAGTTCCCATGGGAGCCGATCGTGGGCAGAAGCGCGTGGGCTGCCCCGATTCCTTACATCGCCGAGCATTGCAGGTCGGCCGATGGGGTTCGGGATGCGTGTTTTGCTCCGGTGTTCGAGATTTCGCGCGGGTTTATTGCAGTTGTTAAGATAACGAGGTTTACAAGACGTATGTTCAAGAGGTTTAGGGTGGTCCTTAAATATTCCCCGCCCCCCACATAGATTTCGAGCACCCGCAGTCGGGAAGCACGAAGCTGCGGTGTTCTCATCATCTGGCATGGCGCCGAGATCATGAGGCTATTGACATACACGAAAGGAAAAAGCGTGCAACCTTGGCAATAAGCTCCTGGAAGCGCTGGCGCGGGTTCAAGTACCTGATCGTAAAGTATTTCTGCGCGGACATCTACGTGGGGAAGCCGCTGGTTTTCGACTTTCACTCAGAATATCGTATACCCATCCATCTGTCTGACATTTCGTTGCATGCGTTTGCTGAATGCAGAATAGGAGAGGTTTGGCAGGAACACACTCGAGATCGAGATTTATCCGAGATAAGACTTGGGAATGTCCATTTTCTTAATTTTTTGACATCTCATGCCATAAGTACAAGCAGTCAAGTTGTTTTCTTGAATTTAAAAGCTGAAGATTTTGACATTAAAACTACACACAATTTTCCTTTTCTACATCTGGTAAACATTTTAATTTTCTTTCTTACGCGGAAGAAATACCAATAGTTTATTGCATTGCATTCGTTTTGACAAGGCATTGGGTGTAATCCGTGGGTAATGGTCAGTGAAAAGTAACAATTCAGAAAATAAACTGTGTCACGAAGCACACACGCGGAACGTATGTAAAAATATATACGTACGTTTTACGAGTATCAAGCCATTAGGTTGATTGGTCGATGAGAATATAGAATTCACAAAAGAAAAGCGTCGATATTCCGTTGCATGAATATAAAATAACAGGTATAACTTCGTTATCCTACACAACATGCGATCACCGATCAAGAGAGTGACGTGCGAGTGGGTTGTGGAGCACGTGCTCTCCGTTTTTGGCTCCGCCGATTGCGCGCACATCGTCCGAAACGGAGGTCAAGATCTCCGTAGCGCTGCACGACCACCCGAGAGGCGGCGTCGCGCCGCGCCACGCCCCGCCACGCCACGCCACGCCACGCCACGCCCCGCCATGCCCCGCCCCGCCCCGCCACGCCGCGCCACGCCACGCCACGCCACGCCACGCCGCGCCACGCCACGCCGCGCCACGCCACGCCGCGCCACGCCACGCCACGCCACGCCACGCCACGCGACGCCACGCGACGCCACGCCACGCCACGCGACGCCACGCCACGCCACGCCACGCCACGCGACGCCACGCCACGCCACGCCACGCGACGCCACGCCACGCCACGCCACGCCACGCGCAGTCCATCAAACCACGCGACGCCTTTGAGCGGGCCGCCCACGTGGCTTACCGCCAACGCTTCGAAGGATGCAGGGCACGATCTCCGTCACCGCACCCCCGCTTCCCCCTTATCCTCTTCTGATTCTTAGGAGATTTCTTCTTCTTCGCATTGCAGCCTGTCCCCCCTGAGGTATGCAAACTATTATGGCGAGGAAAATGATGGAATAAATAGTAGCAGTGGCGCACAAATTGCGGGGAAGGGAGCTCATGTCCCCCTAGAAGTCATTGACACATAGTAAAAAATACAGGGTTTACTAGTTTTCTATACTGACGAAAGTCACTCAATAAAGAAATTGTTAACGTTACACATATTAACGATAAGTCGGTAAATAAAAATACATTTTATATTCAGCAAAAATTGAAAAAAAATTCTAAGAAGCCATCAGGACAGCTGGACACTACACCAGTAGCCCTCTTCCCCTCCGGACAATTCCTGGGTGCGCCTCTGAATAGTAGAGTAATGGAAGAAATTCTAGAAAGCCTGTCGTCAACATTATTTTGTTCGTACATTTTTCAATTGAATATTGGTACCTAGAAAGGCAAGTTGTTCTACGATCTGCGTCTCAGTTATGGTGTACTATCTCTTAGTATTTACACTCTTAATCTATTCACCAGCATTTAGAATTTTATTGATCTCTTGCACATTTAAATCTACACAAATTGCTACATCCCGAATCAATCTTTACATTATTCTCACCAAATCTCTGGCTTCCATCGAAAATTCTCATGAGTTTTGCCTCGATCCTTAATCTTATTCATTCCGTAATAGAATGACAGGCAAGCACACAATAGGATAGTCATCATACGGTTTGTTCAGATGTAGCAAGGGAAATATTATTCTGAAAGTGGAAACAAGAAACAAGTTAGAATTATCATAAATACTACAGATGAATGGGTGCATTGATTCAAATCTTCAATCAAACGGCAACATTGAACATTTCATTACTATGTAAATATTACTGGTTCGATTAGTTAAGTCATCTATAATAAATAACCAATTAGTTAAGTCATCTATAATATTACTGATCATCTAATAATTTTATTATATTATTAAATGAAAAGTTATCAAAACATTTGCTTCCAAATAATTTAGGATGCTTCGAAGTCCATCAAAATGCATTCCATCTTTCCCAACATTTTGCGCTGAGCGCCTATTAAAATCTCCGCCGGTTCTCGTTACGAAGCACTTGCTCCGTCGCCTCCGAGCGCAACCCCCGCGGCGCCGACGCTCGCGTGACTCACGCCAGGGTCACGGCCGCGGTCGCGAGGGGCGGAGACGACGGCCGCGGCGGCCACGGCGGCGGCAGCCGTGCGGAACCGCCACGCGCGTCTGCGGCGGCGTCGTCGTCGTCTAGCGGTAGCGGTCGCGGGCGCCCGCACGCCGCCTTCTCCCGAAGGATGTGCGGCGTGAATGGGAGCTGGTATACGACGCTGTTTGCGTGGTCGCGGTTGAACGGTTGGCTACTAGAGCGAATCGGTAATAGGACACCGTCGCCGCGATGCGTCGCGGAGTGTACTTTGTGAATGGGCGTGGTGAGGCGTGTGTGGAGGTACACGAGCCTCGTATTTCGTAATGTAAAGGGAAATATTGCGTGCAAGAGGCAGGCGAGAATGTCAAATCTTTGTGTTCGTGCGGAATTGGACAAACATTTATTATGGATTAGTAAGCGGTACTTGATGTCGCACCAAATGTGTGAGAATGATTTACCGAATGACCGAATAAGTAATTTTATTGGTTTTCTTTAGTGTAATGTTTTGAAGATGGGTGTAGCAATTTGTTTGATATATCACATCATAATTTACCTTTGCAGTATGGAGAAATAACCAATGTTCGCTCAATTCCACCCGGTTCGTTATCATTCGCTTTCGCTCCATCACATTTGAGTGTCATAAGCGTTTTGAATATTTCTTCTAAGAGAACATAAATAGAAAATAAAATGACCGTGTTCTCGAACTTTACTGAATCGTTATAATGCTCTTTTATTTTTAACCTTTCCTTGCAATGTCACGTACAAATTTGAATTGAAAATGGTATGTATTTTCCTGCTAACTGCATTGTAACAATTTTCACAATATGTACTATTCCGTCTTAAACTCGGAATAAGAGTTTTCCTTATGAGTTGTCAACTGCAAATGCACTGCTTCATAAAATACCTAACATCATAGCGAACGATTGTAGCCGACGTACTAAAGCTTCCTCACTCTTAAGTACAAGCATAAAGAATTGCTCGAGTGATGCATTCAAAGAAAGAAGTCTTGTTTCACGGGCTGAGGCAGCGATCGGTACTTCACGGCCAGACTCGAGAGGGAAGGGGTCTTTACGAGGCTCCTCCTTTACATCGCTGAGACGTGCTTCGGCAGCCTCCCCTTGCCTGGCTCACGTACACCGCCTTTCCAGCATCAGACAACACAAGCGGCGTACGTGCGTCAGATACACGATTCCGGCAGGTTTTATGATGTAGCTCATTACTTCAGTGGCAGAAACGAAGCGGCCGTTTGTCTGGGCGACGTATCTCCCGGCAGCGGCGGTGGCGGCGGCTGGGGCTGCCGCGGGTTGTGCGCGCTGGCTCGCCTGTCCTGCAACTCGCGAGAAGGGGCGTGGGCCGAGCAGCTCGTTTGCAAGGGCACGCCCGCCAACCCATGCCCCTCTCGACGGCGAGTGCCTCCAGGTGCCTTGCAGACGAGACGGCGGTTTCCTGAGCTCTCGATTGGAGATGCTGGGCCGCGGAGATACCAGGGGTTCTCGGAGAGCATGCCTCTAGCCTCTCTTGAGTGCGAACCCGGAAAATTGCACTCGTATTGCCCAAAAAAGAAATGCTAAATTTAGAAGTTGCTAGAACTGGTATCTACTCTTCTTTAAAGGAGAAGGTCTCTCTGTTACTTTTTTCTTTTTGTGCTTAGAAACATTCAACTTAATTTGTTTCAAAAAGTAATTGTTGTATACACAAATTTAGAATGTGTTCCTTGGACCATACTTTTGCTTAAGAAATATATTTAAGTATATAGTTATGAATTTGTCTGTAAAGAAGAGCTATGTACGACATGTATCTGAGATGTCTTTGGGTGACAAAATGTAAAATTGAAGGCACGTATTTTTCATTCCAAATCCAAATTTCTTTTAATGCATAAATCGCTCGAATATATGTTGAATGAATTTTAAAAATTAAATTTTATCACACGCACGTTACAAACTGTTACAGCTTCTATGTTATTCTAAGTATTGTTCCAAGTTCACGTGGAGACTTGAGGGTAAACTTGGCTATTGAAGCAAAGCTAAGCATTTTCTCACAGAATTCCTACGATCTGTCCAAAAGGTACTCGCTACACCAACATGTGAAATCCGATTTGTGGTCGTCCGTGGACGTGAGTAGCAAGGGCACGTACACAGAATATTTGAATTACTGAGTGGATCTTTGAAAACAGAAGGAGTCTTCTTGCACTAGGAGATTGATATTACACGTCGAGACGAAAATGTTTATGCCCAAATGTCTTGATTGGAGAGTGTGTTAAGAAGTTCAAATAGCCGGCGTAAGGAGTTTACGACTGTCTCATCAGCCTACACGTATATCAGAAGCGGAGGCCAACGCGGATTCCTCAGCCGCCCAGCGCTTTCGACCTGATGTTACATTCATGCGGGGGTGTCTGGCGTGAATCACAGCGGCGCGGCGCGGCGACGGGAAGAAAGCCGCGCGAATACATATTTCGGGGAATCGCGAAACTGGGCGGCGCGGCGCGGTGCGGCGCGGCGCGGCGTCGCGAGACGTGAACGGCGTCGCGATGCGCGGCCGTAGAAGGCGGTTGGACGCGGCGCGCCGCTCAGCTGCATCTCTCCGCGCCATGCCAGGGGGGCCCCGGACCGGACTTGAACCGGGGCCAGGGCGACGTCATCGCCTGATACAGTTACGCGGGTGAGAAGCGTAGCGGTCGCGGTTACTCATCCAATAACCGCGCGGTGAACCTATGGTGTGTAGAAATGGCGGTATTTATGGCATTCAGTATGCCTATATTTATTAATGATAAAAAAAAGCCAGGATTTTGAGAAACAAATTCTAGTCATATGAAAAGGGAGACCAAAATGATTGTCTATCTATTCTAAATTATTATATACAATGGTATCCTCTTGTATTAGAGACTATCAAACAAATAATTTTTAAATTCATTCTATTTTATTTGCATCTTGCATAAAATACGTTTCTCGAAACGGTGAACGACACAACACACCGAAACGCAACGTTTAGCGAAACGTTGTGTTTTATGGGTTTTTGTGCAGATTAGGTCCCGAAATCTTCTTTAAGCGAGATGCAAATAAGATATAATTAATTTAAATATGAAAACTTTGATTGTCTCTAATAGAAGAGAATACCACTGTATATAATATAATATAATCATACTGATCTGTAAGATTATTCATTTCCATAAGTTACCATTAAGAATTGGATTTAACAATTCACGTTTGAATTATCTCTTTTCCTCTTGACAATACGTGAGGAAACATGAATTGTAAATGTATAAATAGAAATAAAGCGTCTCGATGAGGTGTTCTGAACAGGAACATGGACATAGTACATGTTTAAGTGTTTGCGATCTCATAAGCACTTCTTATAAGGCTGCAAAAAGAAATAAGCCGCTCAGGCTCTTTTTTGCGTTTGCGATAATATCCGACCTTCACGTCACCCCGTTTGGTCAAGGTTATTCGACTTGCCAGGAACAGCACGCCCCCTTGTCGCGAGGCGTGGGAGACACCAGTTACCGTCTTCCTTCAGAGAACCGGGTTCGGTTCCCGGCGGTCTGGAAATCCGGCATTACTTAATTCTCCCGTGGCGCGGGGCGCGTGGGTCGCCCCGCCCCTCCGCCCTTTGCCGTGGGTCGATCTGCCGCGCGAGCGGCACGCGTGCGCACGTGTACTCTGGACTCGCCCACGCGGGGCCAAGTCGCGTTGAACCCGCGCCCGCCCGCCCGTCGGCTCGCCCTCGCGCGCTCCGCCTATATGGACCACGGCGCCGGCGCACGCCTTATTAACAGCCAACGGCCTCCCTTCGCGCCGGCTTCGCTTCCGCCGCGTGGGTTTATACGCGCACACAGGCCCTCGCGCCGCTCCACCCCACGCTCCCCTTGCTCCGTGCCGCCCCCTTGCCTGATGCACGCGACACCTTGGTGCTCCTCGTCGTGTCCCTCATTACATCCCCTTGCCACCATACAAGCAGCCCCCGTGTCTCCGCAGTGCCGTCCTTGCCTCCCCCCTTGCCTTCCCCTTGCCGTCCCCCTTGCCGTCCCCCTTGCCGTCCCCCTTGCCGTCCCCCTTGCCGTCCCCCTTGCCGTCCCCCTTGCCGTCCCCCTTGCCGTCCCCCTTGCCGTCCCCCTTGCCGCCCCCCTTGCCGCCCCCGTGCCGCCCCCGTGCCGCCCCCGTGCCGCCCCCGTGCCGCCCCCGTGCCGCCCCTGTGCCGCCCCTGTGCTGCCCCCCGTGTCGCCTCCCGTGTCGCCTCCCGTGCCGCCTCCCGTGCCGCCCCCCCGTGCCGCCTCCCGTGCCGCCCCCGTGCCGCCCCCGTGCCGCCCCCGTGCCGCCCCCGTGCCGCCCCCGTGCCGCCCCCGTGCCGCCCCCGTGCCGCCCCCGTGCCGCCCCCGTGCCGCCCCCGTGCCGCCCCTCATGCTGTCCCTCATGCTGTCCCCGGTTCCTCTTTCCTATTCCTTCCCACTTCAGAGTCCCCTGCTATTCCTGCGTTACTCTCCATCCCAGTGCGGAGTAGTCGTAGTATTGCGGGCGCCGGTCATGTCACCCCCGCCTCCTCGCCACCCTCGTGTGGCGACTGGTCGTGGGAAAAACGTGTATCGTTAAATTACATGTATTAGTTCGTTTGATGGAGGTCCGGATCTAGTAAATTACCTGTTAACTAGATTGAATGTCCTTGTTTGCAAGCTTAATACGTGTTTGGGTTGGAGCGTAGGTGTTCAAATATTGAAGTCGTAGGACGCAGACATCATGCGTTCGGTGACTTTGTTTCAAGAGAATAGAAGAATAGAAAAGAGTAATGACATCTTAAACGTTGAAGAATGGCGCCTAAGTATTGAATTATTTAAGTTTCCATCCTATAGTAAACCATTGCATTCATTATCCTATTGTAATATTTGTACTTAACAGGGAATACTTGGAATTTATATTTATGGATAACGAAAATTGCTCACTACAAATATAGCACGTAAATAATTTTTTGTGTATGAATCAGGGCATTGACATTTGATTTATTGAACGGTCATTAATCTCCGTTTCGAAATGGCAAGTTTCCCAAATCGAGTGCAAGAGAAATGCTGCAACATCGTTTACTGACTAAAACTTGAGCAAAACATGCACTGCGAAGTTACTCGCATTAGTTGGATGTATGGTTACCCCAAACTTGTAAATTACCTGGATTTAATCCCCTTATTAGGAGTCCGAGATAATCTTTTGGGCAGTTTTTGTTGACTTTTTTACATATCGTTCTGAGAAGTTAGACGACTTTCAAAATCTTGATCTTATGTAAATTCAATATTAGATCTAAAATAAAACAAATTAAACATATTTATAAGTTTCGATGTTATTATTTCTGGAGTAATTTTAAAACACGTTAACACCGTCGTAAATAACATTTAAACTCTCTAAAGAACTTATATAGTACTATTATAATATTCTATATAGGTTGCTCATGTACTTTATGGCATTATTTACGTGCTCTGTAGAGAAGATATACACCCATTTTGTGGTGATCAACAAGGCTCACACTGCTCAATTGAAACTCTCCAACCAATCAGAAACCAGAGACTGCAATGGGTTATGCAAACCGGTTGGTACAGTCGTAGCTTAGCGCTCCTTATTCTGGGTAGGATTAACTAAATCCGATCACGCAATTGTCAACTGTCATATGATGTGTATTAACAACTTGTGATAATCGGGAAGGTACACAGTTTATACAAACCGTTTTGCGTCGTGATAATTCCAAATTACATGCTAGTCATTCAAAGCGTTTTTGTTTAAAAGTGCTACATTACCTGTGGGATGGTTTTGGTGTTAAATACAATATAAAGAAGAAAAACATTTTCCTTATACACAGAATAAACGAGAAAAGAAACTTAATAAATATAAAGCACCACTATATGTTTGCATGAAGAGCTTTATATTGCTGGTAAGAAACAAATAATTTGTTTAGCCATGAAAATAAAACTTATAAGAAATTTAATATTTGTCGAGAGATTTTGAGTTGCTAACCAATTAATTGAGGCATTTCGCAGTCTGGTAGATGTTAGAGAGAGCATTTATAGGACAAATTATATTTGTTTTAATTTTATAATCTTTTGTTTCAACAATAAAATACTAATTTGTTCTTTAATCTCAGACGTTTTCCCCCTTTTACTTCTTTATTAAAACACAATAAATAGCAAACGAGAAATGTTTGCGTCGTGTGGTCACTGAAATTACAATTAATGGCATAGAATAATCCACCAATTTCCACATATCTAATAATATTCGGATAAAATGTGTCATTTATGTGATTACTCCGTTTGTTAACTATCCTCCGAACGCTAACGTTTGAAGCAACGGGCGGCATGCCGGGGTTCGTGACCGGGCGGCGCTGGCGCGGGTGGGGGTTTCCACTTTCTTTTCTGCGGATGCGCGAGCGGGCCACACGATTTCGCGCAGATACGCTTCTTGGAAGCAGTTGCCTGGCCGCGAAGCGAAAAGCGGCGCACGGAATACCAAGATCACCATAAATTATGGACTCGTGGTGCGGGCGAGACCCTCTGACGTGGAGCTGCCAGTGTGCTCGGCATTAGTATGCCACGCGGAACTTCATCCCGCTGTAGGTAGGGTGGAAAGAGGAGTGAGTTTTGTCGCTTCGTTCATAGTGGGTTCGTTTCTAATGGATTGGAGCAAGAGATTTTATATTTTAGTTGCTGTTGACTAAACTTCCCAAAATTGTATAAAACATTTTACATTTTATAATTCGTAAAAACTTTGTTAGGGAAGAAACTCCCCAGCAACGATTTCAAAAATATCAAATCTAAGAAAATGTTCAAAAAATGAAATTGTGAATATTTTTTTAGGGCAATTGCTGAGAATTTGTTGCATTTGTGAGAACTGTTTTGATATTCTTGGTTTATATTTTATATTCAATTTCAGTTGCTAATATATATACCGATCTAAAGTAGATTGTGAATGTTTTAAAGCAATAGTCGTCCAAACGAAATAAGAAAGAGAAAAAGAAAGAAAGAAAGCAAGTGCAAGAGAGACAGACAGAGAACGTATTTCTTGCAGGGGACAGAAAATTACATTAAAGGAGGGGAGTCTCAGAAGATGTGTGGAACTGCGGTTTCGCTCCCTTCAAGGTCCCAGAATTGCAACTTCTTATTTACAAACTCTCCTCAGGTTCACGGTGGTTGTCGCCGTTTAAAACGAGTAAAAAAGCAACCCAGGCACTTTTTTCTGAAACTAACTCAACCTGCCGGGTTTCATAGAGCCTTCAGAAGCCAAACAGCGGCCCACTGCACCTGTTCCCTGAAATTAGAAAGCGGTCGGGAAGAATTATTGGTATGCGGGATCACTACGCGACGGCGATAGCGCGTTAGCCTATTTGTCGATGCATAAAGAATGTAGGCGTCCTCGATAAGCGCGACAGTGAACACGGAGTCCGAAATCTTGTGAACGACGTGATACGCAACGGAGAAATGCAGAGCAATTTGCGCTTAATTGCTGAAGGATTGGGTGTTGGTGGATGTCGAACTACTGTGTAATCTCTTCTACTCCAGTCCAGAGCGCTTTCTTGTTGCAAAATTTCGTCTTATTTTTCTCGGCGGGAATTTATATTTATTGTCCAATAAATTAGAGTTGGGATCCGCGGGGGAATGTGGGGCGCGGTGTTGCACAGCCTCGCAGGTCATAAATTGAATCACGACGCATGGCATTTTTTTTTCAGTAGCACTTTCACCTTTTACTCTCAATCGCTAGCGCGCGGAGTTCACATTTGACATTCAGCGGCGGAGATACCAACGCGGAATCAAGCGACGAACCCACGTGGTTGTTTTGCGCATGGTGCAACATAGTGGTTGGGTGTTTGTTACGAGGTCGATATTGCTCCTAAGGATACTTAAAGTGGATGAATATAGGGGCAATGAAGTATACGGTCGAACAGTCATAGACTTAATTATTGCGGTTTTACACGACGCATTTCGTGACAGTTTTCTTTTTAATTCAGTCAACATGCTTTAGTAACATATTGGTTACAATGCGTTTGGAAAGTAAGGGAATGCAAAGGCTTATTCTATCTTCACCCATTTGAAAAAACAGATTCCATGTAAATGCATTTAAGACTTGTTTCTTACCACATCTATACAATCATCGCAAACATTTAATGCAATGTTTATAAGAGATAATCTGATTATTTTTTGAATGATTCTTACTAAATGATACTTAATTTCCATTATAATTGTTTCTCTCTGCTGCCGGACGCCACGTACTCGAGACATGATACCAAACCTTGGACGCTTCCTGGCTTACCGACTCAGCACGGTTTCGCTTTCAGTCTGTCCCCCTTGACGTCGGGGGGATTTGGTATGCGATAAACGATCGAATTTGGAATGCTGGACACCTGAGAGTGGGATAATATTTTTGGTAGCCTATCGGAATTGTGATCTGCAGAATGCAATGTACACAAATATTACTTTGTGTGAGACTTTGGTGATAAGTAATTGGAAATATGAGATCACTATCTCTTATAAACTGTCGATGTTCAACATTAGAAATACAAGATTTTTCAACGAATTTAATTGAAATTGTCATGCTTGTTTGAAATTTATTTGTTAGTTGTATTTTTCTACCCAATTAAGTCACTTCATTGTTTGAATTTCTTAGATATCTACGCAAAATGACAGTATTTTAACAGAATTTTGTAAACAAATGTAGCCTTTTTTTCTGAATGATGTTTACTAACTTCATCGATTAGAAATTTGAAGTTCTATTTAAAATCGCCCTAGCCAAATAAAGCGACCAGAGAGCTGTGACATAATTTCAAGCACCCTTTTACCCTCTTGTAGTTGTATGCAACACAAACATCCTTCGCAAATTGGGCACGGTTTCGCTTTCAGGAGTACCTCGACCGCCTGTCCACTTAGCATTGTTCGCCGTTTTCCTGTGCGACGTTGGCTGCGGCTGCGGCGACGGCGGCTTCGCCGGGCTCAGGACAATGCACGGGGGACGCGCGGCGCCCTGTCCCAGTGCGGCCTTGGGCATCGCGAGCAAATTACACGATGTCAGGACGCGGGCGCACGCGTGTTCTCTACGTGCGTGGGCGGCGGCGGTAGCGCCGTCTGGGAAGGGCGCGCACGTGTAATCTGGGGATTTATCTACAGCGCTGCTGGACACGTCGCCTCATGCATGTACTGAATTTCATTGCCAAGGTGGCTTTCCTAAAGAAGGACAGTTGAATTACTCACTTGATGTGTTATTACTCGTATACGTAAACATCGTTAATGAGCATTATTGCGTAATGTTTGTACGTTATGAACGATATTTATTTGTAATATAAAATATTAACTAATGTTTTGTTGTAAAAATTTAGAGAAGTGAATCCCGTGCCAACACAAGAGTGTGCACAGTAGAACGTGCATTCATAGTTTAGAAATATTACATATTATAAAGACCTTGGGACTGCAGAATGTAGAATTCAATTTTAATATCTAAGCTCCTTGTGTTGTGAACATCTTTGATATTCTAAAGACCAATGATATCTACTTTGAACACATCTACTAATATATTGAATGATTGTTATTTTATTCTCTATTGCCCTAAATAACGTTATTGCAAAAGTGTAGTTAAAATTGTGATTTGAACGGAGAAAAAAATGTGTTGGTCCTCCTACAATATAATTCGAAATGGGGTTCTTCTCTGCTACAGACTGGCGTATCTTGCGTTCAAATCGCTGTGTATTTCGTCTTGACCTCCCCAAATTGGCGCCCGGTGCCAGCGGGAAGGAAGCGAGCGATTTGCATGTTTTTGCGAGACATTGGAGGAGCGCGGCGCCGATGCTGCGTCCGGGAAACTGCAAAAAGAGCTCTGGTGTGACGGTGCGGCGGAGAAGCGTAAGAAACCTTTCCGGCGGGTGCGGTGGGAAGAGCGCTCTGTCATTATCGTTCTGAAATAGCCTCTCTTTTTAAGCGGTATCGGCCGTGAAATAATAGGGAACATCCTTTGCCTTCCAGGATATATCGGCTTAAGGTAGTATTGTGTTCTTGAACTTTCATAGAGGACTTTCTTGTGAATAGTAAGCTACGTAGACGAAACGTGCTGTACTGGGGATAAGAAAATGAAAGTAATACAAAAAGGTGCTATATAGGCAATGAATATCTTTACAAAGAATCTAAAATTCTTATTATATTAAGAAAAATGATACAAAATTAGTATAAAATATAAATATTATTATTCTCTCATACTTTCCGCTCTATTCAACATGAATAGAGCGATACACCTATATATCGATTAGAATTTTTTTATCATCTAATAAGTTTGCTAGGTATGATTTTTAATGGATAGCTATGATATTGCGACACATTTCTATTTCCAGAATTAGCACCCACTTTTTCCAGTTGGGCTAGTACGTGTGAAAATGCGGGGACATTGAAGCCGATCTTTCGAGCTCGTCGCCGTCCACTTCCGCGTTCGCAGCAACAGAACCAAAGAGAGATCGGAACCGCGAAGGCCGCGACGAAACCGCGAGCTGCGCCGGCGGCGTGAGATCGGCGAGGTGTCGCCGCCGCGAGCAGCCGGGCGTCGCCTTGCGTCCCGTCACGTCGCGCCGGGTACTGTTAGCGCGGTGGGGTAGGTCGCGCGCCCGCGGCGCCGCCGGCCGCCGCCGCCGCCGCCGCTCTGGGGCACTGGGGCGGCCGCTGCCGTCGCCGCGCCGTCACCGCGCGAGTGGCGGTTCCCACCGCCTTCCCGCCTCGTGGGCTCGTTTGCATACGCTTGTCGTTTGATTACTTGCATTGTTCTATGTAGGACGTGGGTGGCGAAACGGAGTTGCGTTCATCGAAGTGTTGGCTGAGGAACCAGATATTTTTCGGCTGTTTTGAGTTGATATTTAGGACAGAGATACCAAATAATTCCTTTTGTCCTACAAATTAACATGGTTAGTACATCTTATTTAAATAGAACTGAGAAAAGCTACGACTAAGATAAATTGAGAAAATGTGACATTTTCTCGTTAGATGTTTCCACTGTCTTCCTTTAATTCTTCACGTATGTTGGAATGTTTTCTGTCTTACTGCTGTGCCAGGGTTTCCCGATGTGTACAATAAATGGCCTCATACATAGACATATCTCGATCATGATGTGTCAGCAATTACTATAGGTTTAAACTTTCAACCACGAACATTTTTGTGAGCTAAAAATGAGGTTCCGAACATTTTAACGTTCCATAACACTCGTTGGTCTCTCCCTCTCACGCACCTAGCTTTTTTTCGATTTTGGGGTTGGCCATTGGCCCCCCATCCGAGTGACCCGCGGGGCGAACCGCTCCTGCCCACGCGACCTCGCCCGCCGCTCAAGAGAATATTAATCTGCGTCCCGGCTGGCCGGCCGGCCGGCCGGTCGGCCGCGCTAACGAAGCACCGCGATTTGGCAGCCCGTCCGCCACGCCGCCCTCGACAGCATAATCAGCTCCCGGCGCATCGCATCGCATCGCCTTGCCGCGGCGCCCGTGACGCATGGCGAGGATTTGTCCCTGTCCCGCGCGCGCGACGCCCGCCCCGGGCGCCCGTTCGCCCGTTCGCCCGCTCGCCCGCTCGCCCGCTCGCCCGCCCGCCCGCTCGTCTGCTCGTGCCTGTTAGCCGCGCTCGCTAACGCGCTGCGAAAAATCACTTGGCAGTGTAAATCATTCAGCGTACAATGCGTGGTGGCTGAGGTACTCGTTATTCAAATGCTTCGTGTACGTGATGGGCGGTTAAAATTTCGAAACGGTCGTTTTGTTTTGTGGTAGTTATTTTGGTCACTGGATTACGATGTGATATAAATTGTATTTTTAAAATAACGTATGAGGCTATTGCATTCCGATAATGTTAAATTTTAATTTAATTGGAAAATATTATTTTGTATTTTCACAGGAATTTCGTTTAAGTATAGAATAATTCCTGGATGATGGTGTAACATTTAGTGAATTGGGATCAATTAGTATCACTCAAAGTAATTTTTATAGAATGGTTACCAATATTTAATATTAATGTGTAAACATTATATGAAACATTGCATTCGCTGAACGCAACCGTTACATCACAACGCATAACGTATTCTTTATCGAAATGAAACAGTGAACCTAACACACACACAATAACTTACAAGTGAGGAAGAAATAACTGCACCGAATTCGGCAGAATGTGCAAACATTTATCATGAAAATAAAACTTCGCAGTCGGTTTTGGTAGCAAAGAGAATCCTACGTAACTCCAGCGGCCAGAAGCCACCGACCGGCTCTTCGTCCGCCGACCACCGTCTCGCCGCAGGCGACGCGTCGAAAGCGAGAGTGGATTTAAGAGCAGCGGCGCCGCTCCTTTCCGCTCTGCCCCACTCTGCCCCACTCTGCCCTGCTCTGCTCTTCGCTTCACCTCCTCCCGCGCCCCACACTCCGCTCTCTCGGAGCGCGTCGTCGGGGTAATTTAACCGGAGACAAATTAAGCGGCACGGGTCATTAGCACCGGCTCAATTAGAAACAGATAAAATAAAATTCGAATTAGAAAATGAAAGGTTTATTCGTGGCGCGAGATTTCCGAGCGGGAGGTCTTGCGTGTCGCTGCTAAAGTCTTGCCCCCACGGCGAAACTCATTAAAAGATGGTCTGCTTTATGGAATAGGTGCGGGAAAAGTGAAAAGAAATCTAAACCCGTTCGAGTTATTGCTCTGTATTTCATTTAAACTATAACGGCGACTAATGTAATTCTACACGAATCTTCGTAACGTTTGCTTAATTTGAAGTCACTACGCTGGTCGTCGTCGGCGTGTTTGAATTACTAAGTCGATTCACAGTCGGAGTGTGCATGCGAGAGGATGTATTGCTAATTGAGATAACATCTCGAGCAATCGCAGTGTTCATGAATAGCATACTCATTAAGAATGTATAGCTACAATTAAGATACTGAATGGAGGGTGGAGGTCTCGTAGCGGTCGCGGGTTAGGAACGAGTTCGCAAGTTACAGTCGGAAATCGGAGCGGAGCTGGGGCCGCGTCAAAAGATGTCGTCAACGCTTGATCTGCGCCGAGGCGCGCGCAGCGTATGGGCTTACGTGTGTGCGCAGCATGGCGCAGCGCTGCAGGGACTCAGGAGACACGACGTCGCTCCGCGCAGCTGACGGGGGCCCGTTGGCTTTCGCTGTCGACCGCAGAGGACTCGCAGACGCACTGGCCTTCCCTGCGCCGCCGCCGCCGCCGCCACTCGGTACCGAACCGCAGCCTCTTGACACCACCACTGTCGCCGGCGCCGCCGACTGCCTCTCCCTCCCCGCTGGGTTCCCCGCCTGTTCGCTCGCTCGGCTCACTCACTCGCGTGCCCGCCCGGTCCGCGCCCGTGTGTCCGTCCCGACGTCTGTTCGCGCGCCGCGCGATTCGCGCGTCTTTTATTCGCCTGCGCTCTCTCCGGCGCCGGCGGCGCACGCGGCGGCGGTGGAGGCGGAGGCGGGGACGCAGGCGGTGGGGACGCTGGCAGTGGTAGTGCCGGCGAGGGTTGGAGCGTGGTAGTTCAGGTTGGAATTAAGGCGACGGCGATTCGTTCGTGTCGGAGTCGGGCGGGGGATGCCAATGTACAGTGAGGGCGCACACAAGGGGCGGAGGTCGGGGCGATTGGTCGTAGGGTGTGTGCAGAGAAGGCTGCGATGGCGGGGGCGGGGGAGGGGCGGTTCCGGGCAACCACTGGCGTCGCGGGCGCCCGCGGGGCCGCATTGTTCCATTCGGGCGCCGAAGAGCACAACGCATGCGCAGAAACTGCAAGGTCGCCTCCGCACGCTGAGGAAGACCGGTTCCTTTTTCCTTTCGCGAAGTGATTTCCCGCTCGCCGCCCCCGACGCCTCGCACGCCCCCGATGGCGGCGGCGGCGGCGGCGCTGAGCGTAGGAGGCGCCCACACCGCGCTCGGGGTGAAGGAACGATATGCTGGGGCGGCGCGAAAGAACAACGCCTCGAGAGACAGTTTTACCTATTGGCTCTCACCTAAAATGCTCAAGTCACTTGGTGAGCATGCGCCAAAATGACAACACGGTCGCGGAATTAGTTCATAATTCTTTGCGTGTCAGAATGAGCTAATTATTTGGTGTGAAAAAAATAGTGTAATTATGATCTCTCAATCTTTGTTTCTTCTGGTAATATGATCTGCCGATAATGTTATCTTTTTTCAATGTTTGACACTGTTAATTTCGATTTGCAGGTTATGCTCGATTTTAGTGATACTTTTCTGAAGATTTGATAATTACTTTTCAGTCATGCATTAAACTAGTACTTATCTTCAGTAGTTATTGATTTGTAAGTGATTTTAGCTGTATGTGCACAGCAAACTACTCTATACAACGCGCAAAGGAGTCATAGTAATATAAAACAATTAAGTACGGAAAAGTTAAACACTGGTACAACGTGAATCAACATAGCTACCGTGTCGCTTATTGAAAATGATCCCCAGATTATATACTTGTATGTCTGCATGAATTCGTGCAAAAACAATGTATGCATCTCGTGCAATAGTGTTTTGGCGTACGTATTGGCAACCAAAATGTGCCAAAATATCAACAATTATTTAATACGCCAAATACTCACTTTCAGTTTTTTCAAGACTATCCAAGAATTTTGATTGATATTTAGCAGCGGTTACATTTAGTATTCTCACTCATGAACACGTTTTCTTATCCCTTAATATGTGGATTATCCTATTTCTAGAGTGGAAATTAAATATCTTTGATATCTACTGGCCAACTGCCAGTGGTATCCGGTTTTGGGAATCAGTGGCAGTGTGTTTTATGAACTTGATACGTAGACATCACTGCGCCACTTAAACGAGGGGAAGCAGTATAGCCGGAGGGGACTGGCAGCCTATTACAAGAGCGCGCTCTTGACTTTTCGAGGTAGATGATTGATGGTGTCTCACCGTACTGGTATCGTACTAAGTGGAAAAGTGAAGAATTACGCATTTCTCTGACACGACATAAAAAATTCGATCTGCAATTAGGAAAAGATTGTGAGACAAGGCGATCGTAAAATGTGATAAGAAAACACGTCATTTTGATGTACGTTTTATGTCTGAACTTTCGGTGTCAATAAGAGTAGTATGAGCTTCGAAGATGTTTCATCAACATTTGACTCTCATTTGCATAACAGATCTTAACTAGACTATCTTCCGATAATGTTTGCATCATCGAGAGTCGTATACGGAAGAAAGCGAGTTCGCTTTTCCATTCATTAGTGTGTATTGTTATTTTAGACGTATAAACGTCTTGACAGGCCGTTTAGAGCCGGAGAGTTGTTTATCTTGTACATTAGAGCCGGTGTGCTGCTGTAGTGCGCTTAGCTGGCCGGCGCGCGGTTACGTCGCCGGCGGTCCCACGGTCCCCCGCGGCGTTTGACTCCGCTATTGTGCCCAGAATTTGCATATAAAGCCCCGGGCCGGCGTCATTATCTCTCAGCGGCGACCGCTGATGGATTACGCGCCCCGCTACACCGCTCTGTGGGATTCTCGCGCAACGCGAGACGCGCCGTCGCGACTGAGGCACTGCCTGATCGGTGCCCGAATAGAGTGCGCTAGACTTCTGGAGTTCAGATGCACGTGGTTGTACGTACAACACGCCCATGAGTTTTGATATTTGATTTGTAATTTAGGCATTGTTTAAACCTGTTATTTATACTCACGTGATGTCTCGAGTTTCATATCCAAATTTCTTTACGAAACTCTAATATTTGACGTTGAAGAGAAATATAATGTTTAAAATGATATGTGTGTAGCTAGGTGTTTAGAAAATTAGACTGCATTAATCTACAATTAAATGTGGGATAGATTATAGAATAACGACACGCACGGACCATGGGGTGCCAGTGTATATCGGAATATTCTAAGGGTCAAGGTGTCCGAAGTGTGAAGGTTACCCGTAGCCTCAAAATTATTCACAAAAATAATTGTCGCTTATGGAGCACTTAACATTATTGATTTAATATTAGATGCCATGTCTAATTCTTTGGCGTTATGTAGGAGTTCAATTTAGAGGTCGAACCATATCTCCATCAATACTGCGATCCTTATATCCCAAAGATGTATGAAGCGAAGAAAGTCTTATAGTATGTTCGTATGACGGCATATGATTTGTCGTACGTTGGGTACAAGTAAAATAATTTTACCAGAAACTGATGTCAATCAGTTAAGCGCTATGGAATACATGTTTCATTTGGATTTTTGAGCAATCGTCAAAGTACTAGAATGCAGGAAGAGAAGAATAGATTTTGCAGAAGTGGGCGGTATTTTTTTAACTTGGAGAATGATCACGGAAAATCCCACCCGGATTCTTCTTTACTGGTTGATAGACGTTCTAACCCGGTGGGGTTGGAATTCGCGTACTTCCCCGTCGTTCGTGGTATAGGTCGCGGGATATATTCACCTCGCAAGTTCACGCGGGTTCAAAAGTTTTTATATTGTACGGGATGATTAATAGATTGTGCTCATATTAGTTCCGGGCAAAGCATTGAGTATTGTTGCAATTCTCAGAATAATATTTATATACATTTAAACATAATTCGAAGAAATAATTCACTTATTAAATGCATGTTGTATTTAACAACGGAGGCTATTTATTTATCCGAGGAACTTCTACGCTTTGAACTGGAAATATTTCTCGCTTTTAAGGGAAACATAAAAGAGGACATCCTCATTGCACCCTTCTTTCAGTGCAGTGACCCAGATCATTCGGTTTTCTCACCTCCCAGATATTCAGTCTATAAGAAATGCGACACTGCACTTAGCAGGGCCGGCTTGCTGGGAGGCAAATAGAAAACATTGGCACGGCATTAGAGTTGCACGAAAGTACATTTCTTGGAATTAACATTAGAACGAGCTAATAAGCGTAATTAGCTATTTGACGACAGACTCTGAGGTATAATTAACCTCTCTTTCCTGATCCTGAATGATCCGGGTCGAAATCTGGGAAGTATATATAGTGAAAGATTTATTATCTTTCGACGAAACGTGAATGGAGTTCTTCGAAAAACATCGCAAGATATTCCAGTTTTCTTGATTCTCACGGTCACTAGAAATTAGGTCGACGAACTTGAGAGAAGTTAAAATATTTACGAGAAATGAAATGCTATGTAATTAATTGATCATACAAATAGGATGGAATCGGAATATTAATGTAAGCAAAATGTGACGGAAATAAAAGTGGACGGAAATGCTCACATAAAAGATGTCTTGCTTTTTAAGAAAGAATGTGATAATGCACTGAAGTTGTGCAGAAGGAATATTGGAATGCGGTCACTTCCCCTCAGGAAGAGAAGCAGGTCCGGCTGGCGTTGCAGCAGCTTCGGGGAAGACCCACGCTGCAACGTTTCCTGACGTAGAGCGCGTCGGACTACGTCATTGGGAATCCAAATGCCCGGCGCAGACTTCGGCAACAGTTATCTGATTTGCAATACATCCCTTCTTATTTTCTCATTCTGGTATGCCAAGAGACCTTTACTTTCATTGAACTTCCTATAACTTCCTTTTTTGTGATTATAATGTTGTTTTGTATTCTAGTATTATACCTTTTCCTTTACCAGAAATCATTCGTAAAATGACATCTTGCGGCACAATATACGACGTATTTGCCGTTTGTGGCACGAATAATTACGTCATCACAGATTCAGCAAATCGCAGCGCGAGAATCGTGGGCAGGTAGCTGTATACCGACCACCCAACCACAGTTTTTCGTATGGATATCAAACACCGACAACGATACAAAAAAGTTATTTCCAAAATTTGAATTTTCATTCTTTTATAAATGTATAACACTCTTATACAAAATATAATCTATGCGACATTTATAATGTTGGCTTATTGCATTCGTACAAATTTCAAAATTTTCTCCTGACGTCGCTCGTTTTCAAAACATTAGTCCACTCATCCAACAAAACTTAACATTATAAATTAGTTGCATAATGAACTATTATCTTTCTAACTTCACGAGATTTCTGTTACGTAAACTATTTTCAGATTATTTTATTTGCAATGTTATTTGTCATTAGGTAGAATAGTTTATATTAGAAACATTTCTGGAATTAACGGTTTCCACTTTAATCTCCTTCGATTTCCTTTCAACTGTCTCAGATTTTGTAATATTGCATAAAAATAAGGGACCGTTTTCCATCTTGTAATGTATGATAAGTCTACTTGTGATGGTTGTTCTGATGATAAGGTTTCTACTTTATTATACATATAATTTAATGATTGAAATTGAGAGAGCATTGTTACTGGTTATATTGCTCAATATTTAATACATTTACCTGCCGTGTTTCAATATTTTGTACTGAATGGTTTCGTTCGTCATGAATGTCGACTGAGCAAAAATCGAACTGATTCATTCCGATTGCGTCACGTGAGAAAGGGAAAGTGTGTCGAACATTGAGATTTCCGTGTTCAGATGAGTTGTCCTCTGCAATACGCCAATAAACAAACATAACAAAATGGAACACCCGCCGCATGCATAACGTCCGTACTGTTCTAACTCACGGGGACAGCGTACGTGCGTGTTCATTGCTTGGAATCGTATCTCGCGTCGCCCGCCGCTCGAGAGCCTTTCCGTGTCGTTGCGTCTTCGGCCGAATTATTCGTCTGGAGCCCAGGGCGCGGCGGTCGCCGCGCTGCGCCAAATACGTTCGCTTTCCACTTGATCTCTCTCGCTCGGTGTCATGTTCAAATTCGTCGCTGTGACCTCTTCCGCCCAGCGTGGCGCCGCGGCTTTGTAACGGTGCGCGCGACCGTCGCGTCGGCAGCCGGCGCTAACGCCGCTGCTCCTTATGCAGAACGTGATGCAGCCTCGAAGCGCGCCTGCTGCATCATCTACACCGGCATGGAAATCGCACATTGAAATAACGGTGTTTCAACACGAATGCTGTTAAAACTTCATACTGAAATAAAACGTTCGATGAATAAAAAATAAATTTGTCTTATTCTCTTGAAATATTTTTTTGCCCTCTTTACATTTTGTAACGATTTTGTGCCAAAAAAATTTTCAAAATTTTTAATTTTGAATTTTTATTGTGTATTTTTATATGTTAGTAATTACGTTTTGTAGACTTGAGGTTTTAAAGACCCAACTTATTTTGTTCACAAAATAAACTAAATTTAATTAAGTTTTATGTTTTCCTCTTAAATTTGTAGAATACTAAGCGAATAGGAGGAAGAGTAATACAACTATAAATTAATGTAGAATAACCCCGTAAAGAATCAAAATATTCAAAAATATTTTGCACTTGTGTCTAAATATATATTGTTCAGGTTTCAGTACGAGTATATACTCTATTAGGTGATCTTAAATGTAGATATCGTGAGCGAAACAAATGGGGTAAATCGAGAATTCTTTGATAATACCCTCTTGTTATCTTTCAAATTTATCTTGATAGATTCAATGTTAAAACTATTACAAGGAAAATTATGTTAACTACATCATTTCTGTTATCTTCATAAAACGATTCTCCAAAAAACATGAGATATTGCGTTATCGTGTATCTCATTTCGAATTAATGGTTAGCTACTTTAGATAGAATCGCAGAGAAGATGTATCTTGTAACACCAAAAGTCAAGGGCACGAGTCCCATACAGTCGTGAGAGATCGACAAATCTAAAAGATTTGACAATGCTGGGAAAATTCCTCTGAGAGAGAAATAATGTTTACTGAAAGCTTACGTTTTATATTGTAAAACAATGGAATTGACAAGCATGTTACCAAACAATGTGAAATAAACTTCACAACAACTAAATGGCTTTTCTGTTGAATTTCATAAAGGGGAGATTCATAGTTTGCTATAGAGTAAATACTTACTAGTTTTCTTATATCGTGCAAAAATGTATATTACAGTAGAATGTTTTCTCGATATTTCAATATTCCCATGAATTAATATTAATTGCCCCTACTAATTCCCTTTTGGTGGCTTCTAATTTAAATGATTAAATTTATTCAAACAATCTGCGAAGTATTCATGTAAAAATCTACTCTTTAGAGAAAACGAATTATACATTCCCATCGTTCCATTTCCACTCATTTTACATTCAATAAAATCCAATACGTATTTGTCGGTGCCCTAGCTCTATGCGTGTTGCTGCACCACGCTTGAGACTTTCCACTGTTAGAGGGCGGCGCATGCTGAGGACTGAGGACCGGAGGAACAAGTTCACTGCCGGTGCGTTGCCGTAATTCCAATTTCCGGCGAGGCGACCGCCGCCGCCGCCGCCGCTGCTGCTGCTGCTGCTGCTGCAACGGCCCCGACAGCGCCGCTGGCGGATCTGGACTGATACTCCCGATAGATAGCGCCGCACGAGGCGAAAGGTCTCGCTTGCACCTGCTGCACTGGACCCACCACACGCCCTCCCCCACCCCACCCCACGCCTCCTTCTCTTAAGGGCGGTCAAGCGACCGTGCGTTAGCCGTCACTTTGAATTAAAGAGGACAAGCCTCATTTAAACTCGACCCAGCTGATGTAATGGCCGGGAGGAGCAAGTTTCGATGTTATGCAATGTTAATCGTTTCGTATATCGACATGCATGAGAGGATATGCCAATGTTCGAAGGTCATTTCAAACCATCAACACATTTATTTGTGAAAGTCTTTTCTATAATTAACCAAAAGTTGCTTTTCGCCATTTAAGAAGATTGCAATTGAAGAACCTTTATTCAGCGTACTCAAAATGTTATTGATCTGCAATGTATTCCGAATTAATATTTTTTTTAATGCGTTGACTACTATTATTTGGTGTAACCTGCGTCCGTCTGTTCGTGTTTCTGTTAAACTGTTAGATCACTTCCATTCCACCAATAGAAACAAATAAGGTGTCATTCGTTGGGGCTCGTTCTCATGATAGAAAACTAAATTTTTGTTACGGATCTATCCAGAAAACGTTAAGGAATTGCAGTAAAAATATTTGTTTTTTTGCTTATTTATGTGTCAATTGCGTTGTTGTGAGTCATGGCGCCACCTACAGAGATGATCATTCGTTTCCTCTCTACAAGACAAATCGATTGGCACAATTCTCAGCCGGTTCCCTCTAGTTTAAAGTATGAAAATAAACTTTATGAGAAGCTTGGACAATTTGTGACGTGTCGAGAGGATTAGTATTCCTGTTCATTAGAAATTTTATAATTGTCAGAGTAATTTTAATATAAAAAAAATAATTTTGTGAAAACTGTTCTAGGGACTAAATAGTATACGTATATTTCATCATTTGTAATGGACTGTTTCAACACATACATTCAGGTATATCTCAGGATATTCTTTTTAACAACTAGTTAGTAGTTTTATGAGTGGGCTTGCACGATCTCAGGGATATTTTTAGATCCAAGTTTAAGATTCTCATTTGTTACGACACGAAGTAAATTGTTCCTAATTTCCATACAATGGCGTAATTACGAATTATTTGAGAAACACTTCCCAATATAGTTTCTTACGCAATCTTAGCAAATAATACATTGACTTTTAGAGTCTTCAAAAAATGCAATGCTTGTTTTTAAAACAATTGAAATAAAAGATTAAGTCTACTGCGCTCAATTAATTAATCATGCATCAGAACCACAAACTGCTTTGCGCCACACGGAAATTGATCAATCAGTTACTCGCAGAATAGCAAGCAACCCAGTTCAAGAGCAGCTGTTGAATAAAAAAAATGTCTCCGCCTTTCCTTTCGTAGCCCATACCGAGCCGCGCGACGCCCGCGGCGTGAGCTATTGTGCGACGGCTATCTGCGACGCGCGCAGGGAGCCGGGTCGGAAACAGCGGGGCGGCAGCGCGGGGCGCCGAACGAGGCGGGGAGGCGGTCGAACAGCGCGGCAGAAAGGGAGGCGGGGACGAGGACGGGGACGAGGATGGGGACGAGGACGGGGACGAGGACGGGGACGAGGACGGGGACGAGGACGGGGACGAGGACGGGAACGAGGACGGGAACGAGGACGGGGACGAGGACGGGGACGAGGACGGGGACGGGGACGAGGACGGGGACGAGGACGGGGACGAGGACGAGGACGGGGACGAGGACGGGGACGAGGACGGGGACGGGGACGAGGACGGGGACGAGGACGGGGACGAGGACGGGAACGAGGACGGGGACGAGGACGGGGACGGGGACGAGGACGGGGACGAGGACGGGGACGGGGACGGGGATGGGGACGGGGACGGGACGGAGCGGGGATGGGGACGGGGACGGGGACGGGGACGAGGACGGAGAACTGGAGCTGGGGACGGGGCTAGGGTCGGAGACGAGGACTGAGGTCGAGGGTGAGCTGCGAGAACTGGCACCGGAGCTGGAAACGGAAGAGTTGGTGAAAGGAGACCGCAGACGGGGGCTATAGGCGCATGATGTTGAACACGACTGCAAGTCAGGGTTGATGATGGGAGCTGTGTTGAGGGAGCGGGGTCGGAATTTATATTAATTGTTTCGGTGGCCGGGGGTGGGGACGAGGGTCGGGTGCGCTGGGAGGAGGACGTGGGCCGCAAGCCTCTTGGGAACGCGCGCGGGCGCCATCTGATGGAGTATAAATAGGCGGCGGCGGCCGCCCGCGCTCGGCCCGAAACATTATCGTTGAGGCGCGGCCTTGGCGCCGGATTTGCATTCGTCAGAGCGGTGCAACGCCGCGTCTTGAAGCCTGTCTCACGGTGGAGGCCTGCGTCCAACCCCTCGGGCAAAAATGCCCAACACAATGGACAGACGAGATGGGCGTAATTGCCTGTCAATGACGCAGCAGTGGGTGGTTCTCCCTTTGTTGATGATTTTCGTAGGTTCTCTCGTATTTTGCTGCGACTAAGTAAATAGGCGTAATTTAAAGTGCCAGTCAAAGTATACAGAATTTGTATTCCGGAGTTAATTTCCTCCAAATCTGCTTGAAGTGGGTGGAGTAATTAGCAATTTAGAACGTCTATTACACAGGCTAGAAATTCAAATTACCATTTTTAAGAATTATAGAGCACAAAAATTAAAATGAGTAGTATTTACATATACGAGTACATGATTTCTCAATAAATTAATTAGATTGAGCAGAGACATTCACGGCAGAACAAATAGCTATAGCTAGATCTGAAAAAAATACCTAATGAATGATAAAAAAATAGAATGCTTTTAAGAATCTTCTTATTCCTTCCTAAGATTGGTGGAATTAGCATGTAGAGTCTTCATACTATGCTTCCCCCTTCGAGTAGTCACTCTCGTACAATACTGAAAGCGAACCATTGTACTTCTCTGCGACGCTACCTCAGCAGGATCTATCAGCGTCGTTTACGACCGGGCGCCTGCCTGCGGATCGATAAATCACGTGCGTTACGCCGTGTTTGTCGAAGGCAGCGGAGATGCACGCGTGCGATACCGGGGGAGAAGTGCCGCCCGACTGCGCTTGTCGCTCGCGCAGGCGCCATCCGCTCTGCGCCGGCGTCACGCGCGGGATCCTAGCTGTTGCGCCCACGGCGAATTCGTGCGGAATTAATTATCGAACGGCGCGGACTCGCTCGCCCCCCCCCCCCCCCCCCGGGCCTTCGCGGAAACGCTCCCGCGATGGAAACGCGAGGGCTTGCGCGCCGGGGAGATAACGTTTGCGGATTCCGTGACTCAGGGGTGGACCCGAATGGTTCAATAAAAATGTGCCGGATCATGA
This sequence comes from Gryllus longicercus, assembly GCA_038098605.1. Classification (NCBI taxonomy): domain Eukaryota; kingdom Metazoa; phylum Arthropoda; class Insecta; order Orthoptera; family Gryllidae; genus Gryllus; species Gryllus longicercus. The sequence continues at coordinate 123,531 of JAZDUA010000540.1, forward strand.
GAGTAGTACGTTTCAGTTATGATAAGAGATACATTTTTACAGCCATATTTGCATGTATTGCTCAAACTAAAGTATTCATGTTTATACGCACGTTTGCTTTTTTATGAATAATATCGTACGTTATGTGATAACATCTGAATGCAGATAAGTGAATTTCATTTTCTGTTTCTTTTCGTGTCTACAAATGACAATCAGACTGATGACATAGTTAAGTATTTCTAAAGTCGTATAAATCTAGGCATTTTCGTTATAAAATCATGAATAAATAAATGTACTAAATAACATAACTTTTAATAAAAATTTAAAAAAATTTATAATAAAAGATTAATTTATTCAAGAATCATGAAAATTTGTAATCTCTGGCTGGACGGATGAGCGGATTTTATATACGACGTTACAATATAAATTTTTAGTTTGTAATAATAATCGTGAATATTCATTATTATTCTTTATGCCTCTCATTTGAACATTGTCGTCAACACACTTGGCTTAGGTAGCGTAAACACAGGAGTTCACTTTTAATATTGCCTACATCCCATATACGAAAACTATGCATTAGCATACACATTACAGCATCGCATGTGGCCTTGTGTGAGCTACTGCCAATAACTTAAGAGGTTGTTCTGTTCATATGAATAGCATAATTTGCTCTGTGAAATGATGTACTATGTCGTGCCCGCTGCACAGTAAGCACGTGGTAATAAATTCTATAGCTTCCTTTTATAATTTCAGAGGCCTAATTTGTACACCAAGGCAAGTGGGCAGACGATTTATTTTGATACAAAGTCCGGCACCTCTTATGAAATTTCAAGAAGGAAAGTGAGGGCTAGTTTATGGTTTTCTTGAATATTTATTGAAATTTTCTCACTAAATTATCGCACCCTATTTGTGTTCACAGCGCTTTGTTCCCTTCCTGTTTTGACTTCAGTAATGGTTCATGCTAAATTTGAACTTATTTGACAAAATTGCTATTTAAAAAATCGTTAAACTCACATTCAGTTCTGTTTAGGATAATTATGTATAATGCATGGATTAAACATTTCCATTTTGATGTTCATGACCCTTCAATGTATACTGTGAGAGTGAATAAGGTTGTGATTTCTCCTGCCTTGTCTCTTGTTTCGTTATTCAGTTACGTTGCACCCGGTGGGAGTGAGAGATTCTTAACTTTCATCATACATGAAACTCTTTACTCTGTACTGTCGTTTATGATGTGTCAATATTAGAAATATTCTGATAAATGTTAAAGTTTGCCTCATGTATATGAAGAGAGATTGTCTGAAAAAAGAGGGAAAAACATGTGGTAGCACCCAATTACGATTTCTTGAGGTTTGCGATGCAACAAGCTTATAATGCATTAGGTGACTTTCTGTCTCGATTTGCAAAATCACTGACTTAACGGGTTTCATTTATCCGAAAATGTGATTTCTTACGCGTTAAGTATATCTCATTTTCAATAAAACAAACACAATGGTGTTTATACCCAAGTATTTATTTAGTTTCCCCCACATCATCTACCGTACGAAGGTGTCTTATTATAAAACCGGAGAACAATTTACTCTGAGATTTGCAAATGATAGTAAACTACAAAACAGGCGTAGGAGCCAGAAACTGCTGATTTGTTAAGCTTAAATTCTGAAAATTATTCGTAGATAAGAATACATAGAAAGATGCATTTTCATTAAATTGTGAAATGGTATTATTTTTGATAATTTGAAGCCCGTTTGATCTTGATCATAAAATATTTGTTATATTTACTCTCGTAGTGTATGTTATGTATTCAAAATTTAGTGTTAAATTCATTTGAAACTTCATTTTGCATAAAATAATAAAAAAAAATAAACAAGATAACACCGCACGTAGTATTTGATTATGTATGTTTCCAGACACGTCAACTGCAGTGGTCATTAGTCCTGTTAATGTACTGTTTTATCCCGGGTGGAGGCGGTGTTCCTGCTCCGCGGCTGGTGAGATCCGGTCAGTTGACCCTTTAGTTACAAGTCGATTTGTGAAGGATTTCCCCACCCAAGAATGCGGCGGCGATGGTGTAACGGTTAGCGTTTCGGACTGTTGCACCGAAGTTGGCGGGTTCAAACCCGATCGAAGCCGTGGATTTTCCAGGGCGAAAAAATCCTTCGTACGCCTTCCTTCGGAGGGGAAGTAAAGCCGGCTGTCCCATGTTAGTAGATTAGATCCTCAAGCCTAAATGACGCCTCTGAGCTAAATTCAAATCGCCTGTTTCTCGCCCAAGAAATACCTCCTTTCTCTGCTAGCTGGTGAAAGGAGCATAGCGAAATATACGTGGTCAGACGGAAGAGCAGGCCTAATGGCCTGAGTCTCGCCACGTAAAATAAGGCATTAATTCAATTCAATTCAATTTAAGAATCTCCTCAGACGGGTACCGGCCCAGTCTAGAGAGGCTGTAAGCTCCGCATTGCTTTTCTCCATATGTATGCTAGTATAGGTCATGTATGTATAAGTGTGTGTGGGGACGGAGGGGATAGGATAGGTCAAGAAGTAGAAAGGAAATATCGCTGATGCGTTTATGACTCATTTGTGCTTCGGCATCCTCCTAGTATGGGGGAGAAACCAGGGAAACCTTCCGATCAGTTCAACTGGCAGCTGAAGTTCTCCTCCTGGTATCGGTTGAATTCGTCCTAGCTATCTAACTAGTATCGGAAAACCTGCCATGACCTGGACTCGAGCCCTAGGGCATTCCGTTGGCAGTCGCCGCAAATACAGCAGTCATGTCCTTCTCCTAACTCAGCGGGTCACACGCAGTAGAATTTAGACCTATTGGAGAGAACAACACGAACTGTTTCCTTCCCAAAGGCGATTTTTTCAGCTCACTTAATCGGTATTAAATGCGTATGAGAGCAAAACATTTCCGGGAGGAGAAGAATAAACACGAATAATACTTCGAGGTCGAGAACCACTCAAAGGCAGCGCAAGGCAGGTCAAGGCGCCCCCCCCTGCCACACACACACACACACACACACACACACACACACAGAGTCACGGACAATCGGCGCCGAACAATCGGAACATCCGCGTGCTGCGCGGGGTCCCGTTGGCCGCCACGCACACGCGGCGACGCCCGCGCACGCGCTCTCACGCCGGGCGTCGCGACGCCCTGCGCGCGCGCGCGCGCTCGCTCGCGCGCCCCGACGCCAGCCCGTCCCGCCGCCCTCGCAGCCGAGGCCGCCACCGCAAGGACGCGCGGCTCGGCGATCCCGGATGTGGAGCCTGCTCGACGCTACGCGACGCGCCGCCTCCGTCGCCCCGCTGCCGCCGCACATTGCTCCCAAAGGAGCCGAAATCTCAACGGAAAGAGATTTTACTTCTTTTTAGAAGTCTTTATAATTACGGTTTTATGAAAGTTGCTTTAAAGGGACACGTACAGAAATTTCATAGGACGTTTTTATGGCTTTTAAATTTTCATATATTTTAACATGAAATGATTTTGTACCCAAACTTTCGTGTACATGTATTTTTAACTAAATATCTATTAATTAAAGTAATTGTTGGGCAGGATAAAAAGCAAATATTCAAAATTTAATTTTCATCCTCACCTGCGAAAATGTGCTTTTTTACTATTTCCTTAATAAAACTACTACATATAATGATTTTTTCTGTTTTCTTAATACGGAAGTGATCAGCTATGTTACAGGAACAACATTTACTAAAAGTATCTAACCAGTAGATTGTGAACTGTTTTTACCCTACATGATTGATCAAATATCATATGTGTGACTAAACTTTTCACTGTCTTTACGCGATGAGACAATTTACTGTAATATAAATCTCAGCCGTATTCTTCCACAGTTTTTGAAGTAATAGCAACTAAATTCGTTAAAGCACCAGGGAAAGTAACCTTCATAAAAAGGCTGGAGTACTTTTATGATTGGGAGCTTGTGAATTGAAACGTTTGGTTGTTATGAATAATCGTTTTACTGTGGTAATAAAGGTTTGCCACATTTCACATTAAAATATTGCTTGATAACAATGTATGAAAAATGTTATGACTAAATGGAATTTTTCATATTATGACGTTTGAATCCTATTTATAAGTAATGCATGTTTTCATTTTCATTATGTGAAAGCTTGCCTTGAAATACTGCAGTTTTATTTTCTTATTTTGCTGTTTGGATGTTTGCGTGCGAGATTTTTGGTGCCATTCCGGCCCACTGTGTCGCGACTGAATTGCGCTCGCCACCGAGGGCCTTGTAGGGCGACACTGCGCTGGCGGAGATTTCTAGTCGCGCTTCGTGAGTTATTGCGCTCAGCACAGCTTCTTTTTTCATGGGAGGAGTTGAAGCCTCAACGCCAACGCCGATGATCTCTGGAGAATTGGAGTGTCGGCTTTCGTGGCCGTCAGTTAGATCATAGATAAGTTTTTAAAGACGATAACTGGTTCGCAAAATATTAGGATTATAGAACGGAAAAGGATTGAAACGTAAAATAAAAGAATAAACAACACAAACAAATCTTTTTCTTGTTCTGTTTGTGATAAACATGTTTAACCATTTATTGTGCTACTTGGCGAGGTTAAGAGGATATGTGTGGAAGTACTTCCGTGCGGAGTAAAACATAGGGGTAGAAAGATAAATAGTATTAACGTAAGGATTATAAGGACGTTATCATAGAATAATATGAAGTCTACGAACGAGGAATCAACGAAATCCGTAGTTTTTATACGAATGTGAAGACACTCATCAAATAAATAATCATACAGTAGTTTTTCTAAGACTAATGAAAACTAATAAAAACTGAACTTAGTTATCATTTACGCGTATTTTAGTACATATGTTGGGGTTAATTATCTCTTTTTTAAAAATGTTGCGCACTACAACATTATCAATACCATGTTTTGCTGAATGAGAAATATTTTGTTTCACTTATTGAGAAGCCCATTATGTGAGTCTGAATTGTACACATTCCTAAAGGCAGAGAAACAAAGGCTGTGTTGCCGACGTTTCGACCATCTTGTCGTGGTCTTCCTCAGGGCTGGTATGCCTGAGGAAGACCACGACAAGATGGTCGAAACGTCGGCAACGCAGCCTTCGACGCGGCGTCACCCGGCCAGCCAAGATCACGCACATGACTCTGGCCGCGGTAGCCTACCACTTCATTTAACTACCCTCTACGGGGAGGAAGTTTACAAATCCACCAAAACTTTCGCATACCAGCCCTGAGGAAGACCACGACAGGATGGTCGAAACGTCGGCAACGCAGCCTTCGACGCGGCGTCACCCGGACAGCCAAGATCGCGCACATGACTCTGGCCGCGGAAGCCTACCACTTCATTTCACTACCCTCTACGGGGAGGAAGTTTACAAATCCACCAAAACTTTCGCATACCAGCCCTGAGGAAAACCACGACAGGATGGTAGAAACGTCGGCAACACAGCCTTCGACGCGGCGTCACCCGGCCAGCCAAGATCACGCACGTGACTCTGGCCGCGGAAGCCTACCACTTCGGAGCAACGACTGGGCTGAATGCGAAAACGATAGCACCGTTGAGGAAGGTCCCGTTGGGCAAGCGGAGCGTAAGAACGGGAAGCGACGGGGGGAGACGCCGGGCGAAAGTGCGGCTCGATCCCTCAGCCTATAATTCAGGCGCGTGACAAATCGGGCCGGGAATACGCACCGCGTGGGACCGGTTTGGCCACCGCGAGCGCCGCGTGGCGCGGGCGCCCCGGCGGCGGCGGCGGCGGCGGCGGCCTGGCACATGGCCCCCGGCGCTGCATTTGGAAACACACACTCGAAAATGCAGGCGTTCCTTGCTCGGTGGTTGGTACCTCCCTCGCCTTAAGGAAGGGAAGGAAACCGTAAAGCATGCTGTCATTTGTGTCCCCCTTTTTTTTTTCTTTTAGTGGTGAAGTGGGAAGTTACTGCACGAAGAGGATACGTCCAGGTTGAGGTTCATACAAGCTGAGGGACGTTCTTTGAGTTCCCTATTTCACCGGAATTTTTCATAGTGTAATCGGTAACCTGCGTGTAACCGTCTGCTACTCACGATTAGACATCTTTCGGACCTTATTCGGTTGATTGATTATTTTATTGTTTGCGGTATAGCCGTTAGTCCCGTTAGTGTAATCAAAGTTATATTCCAAGATGTAGCGATTACTCCTTCCCCACTGGATGGGGAGATCCAATGTACACGTAGGCTTCCGCGGCTCGAGTTCATTACTTCTAGGCTGTCCGGGTGACGCCGCGTCGTTGTCAGATAGGCCGACGTTTCGCCTGTCATGTCGCAGGCTTCGTCAGGGTAGTGACGGGGTACCTCACTACCCTGAAGAAGCCTGCGACATGACAGGCGAAACGTCGGCCTATCTGCCAACGACGCGGCGTCACCCGGACAGCCTAGAAGTAAGGGGGAGATCCAATGTCAATCTACACGTCTCCTACATTCCTCCCTCCAACGGGCACCGACACAGCCGGAACAATCTGGAAGCACCCTACAAATATCCTGACCTGTGTGGAGTGAAGTCCATATAAACGCCTGTGTATAGAAGGGGAGACTATAGGGCAAGAAAATGAAGGAACAATTGCGTGCGGGCCTTCACTCGTTTGTTAGTATACTGCTCCGGCATTCGCCCGGTATTGTTTGGAGAAATACCGAACAGAGCAGCCGACCACTAGATTTCTCTTCCAAACAGCGCCTGAATTCGATCTTGCTATAGAACCTGTGTCAAAAATGTGACACCTTCGGGTCTCGATCCCTAGAATATCCTGGTCAAAGTCGAGTAGTAGCTGTAGAGACACCAATTATGCTGGATCTGAACTAAACTCATCCAGTCCTACCATTCAAGCGAAGTTGCCCATTATACGCCTCTCGGTATGGTGGTGAAAAATTGACCCATTTTTCACTGATACCTTTCAGTATGTTCAATGTGAATTCTGGCAAAATGTGCATTTTAAGCAGATAGAACGGACTTTAAAGTCTCGTACATCAAATGCTCATTCGATTCCTATCAGCAAGTCGAATCGACGGGTATTTTAATGGTATCCCTCTACGTAGATTAGCGAGTAAGAATTCAAGAAAAACTAGGGTATTTCCTGAATTGCTTATGGAAGATATATTATAAACTCAGGGATATTGTCATGTTGAAACATTTTATCTATACTATGGAAATCCGTAATAAAATAAATGTTAAATATAATACAATTACTTGGCTTGTTCATTTTTGGGCATACAAATTTACATACAATACATATACGTATATTAATAGAATTTTTTTAAATGGTGATGAAAAAAGTAATTAAGTATTTTAATCCTCGGCTACAAATAATGCCCATCGATTTGTTTTGTCAAGAAGAATCGAATGAACTACGATCACACCCGAGGGTGTTTTAACAAAATACGTTTTATTAACTTTAAAATCCTGCGATATACTTTGCAAGTTCGTTTAGAAAATTTTAGAAGCAGCCAGAAGGATTAGTGTACCAAGTCTACTTGTCAATTCCTCACCATTAGATGCCTTAAAACACCCTCAAAATGCGTATTGGGTGTGTAAAACCGGTCAAAACATTTTTTTGTGAGAACTGCATTAAAATACCCTGAAAGGTGTAAAAAATGGCTATTTTCTCTCCAGGAGGTCAATATATATCAAATTGCAACTACTTTGCTCCCGAACGGTGAGGTTGAATAGCATGAGCCGTGAGTGACAGACGGACCCACAAATTACCCAGGTACACGGCCACAGGGAAGAATAATGATAAATAGGGTTGTAATAAACCCTACATGTGCTGTGGGTTGCTTAATTATTCTTAAAAGTAGTGCTTATTAGGTAATAGCGTATTACACAATAAGTTGATTATCGTTTGGGCTGCCGGGCGGCTGCGTGTGTGAGAGCAGCGGCGGAGGGCCCCTGCTGGGCGCGCGGGAAGGGCGGTGCCAGCGACACTTCCGGCGCGCCCGCGCCCGAGCCCGCGCCCGCGTTGCCGCCGCCGCCGCCGCCCCTGCCGTGCCCGAAAGCCTTAATGAGCCGCATTGCGAGACAGCACCAGCGCGTATTTTTCATGTTCTTGATAATGAAACGGTGTTGATGCGATGAGAAATGAATCGATGCAAAGATAAAGCCCGACTTCCAAGATTTTCGGTTTTGCAACGCGTGCTACGGTAGCAACGGGTGTTAGGCAAGCGCCCGCCAGACTGTAGGGGGCGTCTGGGTACCTAGAGTTATCGCTGGTGGTTGGCGGTGATCTTATCTTGAGCGGGGACCAGGTATTTTGAGGCGTGTTGCCTGACATTCAAAATAATTCATATTCGTTTCTACATTAATGTACAAACTTTGAGAACATATTGTTTTGTTTTTTATTCGTTTCAAAGAAATCAATTTTTTCGTTTTGGGTACAGCTTGGTCATGTAGTTGGCCGTACGATTGAAGAACAATATTGCTAATTAGGCCTATGTGTCAAATTGCAGGCGGTTCATGTTCTCCTACAAAATAGTGCGAAGTCAGCTTACATTCAGCTTTCCCTCGATATTTTTATGTTGTTGTAAGTTGTTAGGTAGTTTCCTGTAGAAACTTCTCGCGAATCATCGTATGTAATACTCTGGCTACAACTCAAGGAACATTTCTAATATGCAACTCAGAGAAACCCAAGGGTGACGGCTGCAACAGTTGCATCATTGTTGCAGCACTATTACTCGTCTCTGTCACTGCAACCACTAGACATTTTCGGCATCACAACCTTGGTTTGGATGGCAATAGACATAAATTATATTACTTTTCTATAAATGAGATATTTACCTACTTCCATGCATTATTTGGTGTATTTTTATTAATATTCAATGACACTATTGATGAACTATTATGAAATTTTGCATCTAAAACTTCAAGGAAGATCATTTCAGAACATCGAAGGAAATATTTGCCTCGTATTATGCATGATGTTTATCCTAATGTGAGGAGCATATTTTAATCTGTACTTACGCGGAAATAACATAGTCTGAGTTTAACTAAATTAAGAATTTACATGATACTTGATAAAATTGAGGAAACTTGGGTAAGAAATGCCTTTTTTTATTTGATCTAAGATCTATTGTTTTTAAATAAAAATTATAAAAGTAAGGTTTGTTACTCACATACAAATAGATACTTGGCTCGTATCAGGTGTTTCAAATTACTTACCTGAAAAAGAAAGAAAAAACAAGTGTTACAAAAATATGTACTATGAAACATTAAGTCTAAATACAGATCATGGAATACGATCAAAGATGCTTTAACAATAGTTAAAACGCTTGAAAAATTTTAGTATTGCTATTTTATTTATCTAAGCGTATATGTTTTTTTTATTCTGTAGAAACCATTGACGTGTTTAACACATCTTTCAAGTTCTATTGACACTTTTAACTTGCTAGCCACTGCATTTCCTTTAAAAGTTATTCGTCGTAGGTTTCTGATATAATTCTTGAGTTCTACAAATATTGCAAGATAGTAGAAGTCATTTAAAACTTCAGTAAGATGTACATTTTCATTGCTCTGCGGTAGATTTATGAGGCACTGAACATCTCCAGATGTATCAGTACTTCATTTAAATTTCACGTGGCCACTTTGGTCGTACAATGCGAGTGCAGATGCTTCCACGCTGATATTTGGCGACCTGCGCTCTGCCGCGAAGTGGGGCGCGCGGCGCGGTTTGCCCGTTGACGTGCGGCCTGATGCAGATCAGCGGGAGCTCGCGCGCAGTTGCACAATGGAACGCGCCCCGCCGGCGCGCGGTGTTTGATCGCGCCGTCGCGCCCTCTTTTTCCAGCCGCCGCGCCGCGCCGCACCACGCCGTGCCGGCTGCTCCGGCCGTTGCTCCGAGACGCAAATTTCGCTCCATTACAACTGTCTCCCCTCAATGGGACACGCCCGCGCGAAACCTGCACCGACGACGACGAGGACGATGACGATGACGACGATGACGACGACGATGACGACGATGACGACGATGACGACGATGACGACGATGATGACGACGATGACGACGATGACGACGACGACGATGACGACGACGACGACGATGACGACGACGACGATGACGACGACGACGATGACGACGACGACGACGACGACGACGATGACGACGACGATGACGACGACGATGACGATGACGATGACGACGACGATGACGACGACGACGAGGAGACCACAAGAGCAAGGGCGGGTGCGTAGGCAGCAATGGCAACAGCGCGTAATTGGCGGATTAGAAGCGGATTGGAGACTGGTTGGGCAACGACAGAGATGCAACGTGTGATGCAATGGTGACAACGACTGGTGATGCAGAGTTAATCTTTTGCAATGAAGGTTACATTTAATGAGGTGAATAAGCATATGACAGCGATGTTGTATAAGAGTGCCAGTGAAGGATGTATCGTTGAGAAGAGATCAGTGCAAGGGGAATCTCCCTTGCATTCCGAGATGCAAATTTGTAGCTTTAGAGACAATGGACGACGATTTGATGATAGCTGCCACAACATTACTGAAAGATCAACGAACATCTGAAATCGGGGGCGACGATTGGAGAAAAGAAAAATGTTTATTACGAATAGGAAACGTGTGATCCTTAACTTAATACTATTCATCTGTGACATTCTGTACACCTTGCCATCTTGGCGCTGAAATCTGTTCTGCACAATCGAGGCAGTTTCAGTTGTTGCAACGGAGGTTACACCTTTCTTCGTTAGAGTACTGCACTGGTCCGATCCGGTCCGCGTAAGTAGATTGAAGGTCGGATTTAATTGACCTGCACTGAGACTTGCTTGGCGGTGAGCAATTGAGGTGCATGCATGCAACTAGTTACGTCGACAAAGGAGTGTTTGATTGATGGTGTGGTTAAAAGAGTGCAATGTAACAAGGAAGTGCGAAAATAAATTATGGTCATGCTTTGTAATTATTTTATATCAGGTTCTAGGTTATGAATATAATTTTAGTCGCTAATTAATTAGGACATAAATGTAGCGTAGGTTAAACATTTATTTCGAGTATGTTATGTTTTCCAAATCTATGATGCAGTAAATTAATATACTTTGAAACAATAAGATCAAACATACAAACGTTACAAGTCTATTTCACTTATTTAATAAAAATGTAGCACAAATTTTAAATTTTACTTCACTTTCTATCACTCTATTCTTTTAATGGAGTTCTAACTATAACGTAATACTTGACTATTGTTTTCATAACTATATTATAGAACCTCTGGACTTTTCCCTGGATATACAATTACGGACAAAAACAACTATAAAATATAATTTTCTCTTTAGATAACATATCGCCTTTTGAATATTAGCTTTCAAGTACCTACGTGCTGTTCTGGAATTTTTCCTTTCTCTGGAACAATAGTTTCTACATAAGGGAGGTAATTTAACTTTTATCACTCACATCCCCCAAATTGTTTAAATAAGCCTGTTCAAAATCTTAAAAACTCAAAATACCGTTTTAAAAATTAATTTTAAAAATCATTCTTCTGCAGAAAGAAGTAATTTGTCTACAATTTTTAATATTTTTTGCACTAACTTTTTGGCATATTAAATTCATTGTTAAGGTGAGAGTGATAACATTCTAACTTTCTCAAAATCACCACTATCCAAAATATTCATTACTAGTTAACTGAACGAACTGAATTAAACTGATTCAATTCAAACAATTTAATTGGTCTTAGAGTTCGAGATAAGTGTGAAATCATTTAAAATTTTGGACTATAATTTTATACAATATTTATGTTGAGAAGCCATGGTTAGAATCTCGCTAATTAGAGTCGAAAAGCTTTAGAACCGCATCAATAAAACACGCGGAAACTGAAATTATCTGATCGTCCCTTGCGTGACTTTTGAGAGAAATACCAATAAAAGGCAGTTTGTTGGATGGGCCTTCATGTATTTAATTGACCCTGTAATTTCTGCGAAACGAAACAGCGCACTTCAATTTCTTGCCGCCATCATCAAATTCGAAGGCAATGGAAATTGGTAATGCCTCGTTTTTACGAGACTATTTCGAGTAGGTCAATTAATTTATGGGTCTGTGTAAGGAAAACCAGCAATCAAAAGTAATGTTGGAGCACGCGACATGTAGCAATGATAACTTTCAAAAAGTCAAAGACAGTTATTTAAAACTATTAGCTTAGGGGATTCGTGGGTTATTCATAAACGAAATATTTTTGGAAGTGCCTGAAATATATCTTCTGGCAAATCTCGTGATAGCGACCGCACGCGTAAGAGATTGGAGCGGTAGGGGGGGGGGAGGAGATGATGGAGAAGGTTGTTAGCGATCCTTGAAATTTTTGGCAGCTAAATTATGCGTCTTTCGTAGGCCCCGCACGTGTAGCTGATTTGAACTCTCGTGTCAGGCTTTTTTGGGGGTCGTGATAGTAACTGTTACGTCGGTTTGAGATGGTGTAGTCTTTATTTCATTTCATTTACTTAATTTTTTTAATTAAGCTAATATTACATTAGTGCAGTTTTGCATGAATATTTTCTTACTACTCCTAGAAGTGTGAAACTTTGGCCAATGTAGATGTATTGTGTAGTGACGCTCCCCACAAATCGAATGAATGTAGAGGTAATTTAAACATTATTTTCTGCTAAATTAATAGGGTACTTTTCTCCAAAAGAGGTTGTTACTTTTTCTTCAGTTGTGTGTATTACTTATAGTATATAACCATTTGTATATATTCATATAATTACATCAATCTGGATCACTAGAGCCCGTTGTTATCTTAGTGCGATGAATTGTAGCCCGAGCAAGGAAAAAAGCGACGTTAGCAAATTACACGAGGATTTCAATAAGGCTTTTTGTAATAAATTATTAACAAAATTATGTCAGCATAACTGGACGATGACGTCTACAGAATGGAATCAAGGAGCTGATTTAACACTGTATTGTTAGATATGTTGTTTAAATTTATAAAATTGTATACTATCTAAATTTAGCAGACAAGTGCGTATGCATTGCCGCACGAATTTATTACCATAGATACAAATTGTTTTGCCTCACTTCAATGCGGAAAAGATTTTTTGTCACATGTTTTTTTAGTGTATAAATACTCTTGTTTTTGTTATAAGAACTCGGTTGGTAACAATTGTATCCTAGAACCAATTGTGACAAAAATATTTTGAGAACTATGTCTAACAAATTGGTTTTTGAAGAGAATGAGGTATTTTTGCTTCACCGTCCGCTCATGCAACCGGCCGCCAAAGAACAATCCACGCGCTCGCCTCGTGCCTCAAAACAGGACGCCGCCGATGCATCTGCGCAGCATCTGGCCCGGTGCCGCACGGCGCGCGTATCTGGAATATTTCATCGCGAACGGCTTCGTTAGACGTGAGACGCCGCCCGCCCCCAGCAGCGCCCGCCGCGACGCGCCCGCGGACACTCAGAGCAACTCGCGTCATCCGAATCTTGAACTGAATTGAATTGAATTGAATTAATGCCTTATTTTACGTGGCGAGACTCGGGCCATCAGGCCCGCTCTTCCGTCTGACCACGCAAATTTTGCTATGCTCCTTTCACCAACTAGCAGAGAAAGGAGGTATTTCTTGGGCGAGAAACTGGCGATTTGAATTTAGCTCAGAGGCGTCATTTAGGCTTGAGGATCTTTTACATGCAAGTCAATCTACTAACATGGGACAGCCGGCTTTACTTCCCCTCCGAAGGAAGGCGTACGAAGGATTTTTTCGCCCTCAAACATCTACGGCTTAGATCAGGTTTGAACCCGCCATCTTCGGAACAACAGTCCGGTACGCTAACCGTTTCACCATCGCCGCCGCCATCTTGCTCTGGAAACGGCGCAGGCGCGCGATTACTCTGACAGGGAATGGTCCGGCGCAGGCAGCGTAGAGAAGCACGCTTTATGTTTTCCAGGGAAATCGAACGGGAGTTGTTTGTGCCCCGGGGCTTTACGATCGAGCGCCTGAGGGATATTTTGCAGAACGACTGTAAAGGACCATTTTGTTCTCTGGCGGAGTACTCGTTTTTCCCCTTTTTTTAGATGAAATGTATACTATTTCGCGTGAAGTCAAATAATTTTAAGTTGGTACGATAATATGAGGATGATAGCTTGTCAAATTTATTTATTTCAGGTGTTACTTGTTATAGCTCGAACTCTTGAGTTTAAAAATACCTGACTGCAAACCCATCAAAATGACCGTACGAGTTCTGTGAGCTAAGTACATAATTATAACACAACATGTTGCTACAAATGTTAGTTTACACAGTGTTTGTAATGTAACACAGCTGATTCATGCTTGAGAAAAAATACCTGACACGAATCGTCAATTAGGTAAAGCTATATAACATAGAAGCAATGAGTCCAAAATTATTTGTTTTGCGTGCATGGAAAGTGAGGGTTCTTTTATTTTTACTTCATTTCTCTTTACTGTGTTCACCTGGAGATGGCGTTATGTAATATCAAACAACAATTTTAAATTCAAATCCGACACGTCTCATTTGATTTATAACTATTTTATTTTAGATATTTCATGCACGTTCAGCACTGAATTATCTTGATGCTTTATGCATGTGAAGTAGTGTTTGTTCGCTAAACTGAAGACTTTATCGCGGACACAACCTGCCGAGGAAGTGTCGTATGTCTCAGTCCTTTAGTAGTTTCTTTTATACCTGCTGGTCACGCTCGAAACGTGCATATCATCCTTCTCTCTCTACAGGTTACGAGATTACTCGTCGATTGAGATATAACAATTGTTTCGGGTTAGCATAACTTCCATAATGAAGTGACATGCAACAAACCATAAATTATCCGACAAGCCGGAAATTACGAGTAGCCCAGACTTTTTTACAACTGCGGTCCGTCGTTCAAATGGTTGTTGACTTATAAATTAAGACATTGAATACGGGTGGTGGTGATGGTAGTCCGTTTCCAACCTAACAAAATCAAAGTTTGTCAAGAATATAAAGCAATATTACGGAATAGTAAATTGCATATTTCATTAAAAAGAATAATATAATTTAGATACTAATAAGTTTGTAAACATGTAGAGGATATGTTGGCAATGAATTCAACATTCCCAGAGGGAGTAATTATCACAGTTAGGAGATTAACGACAAAATAAATGTAAGCAAGGATACACGCTGACGTCTTGTTGACCCTATACTCAATCAAAGGAGGAATGCGAAGGTCGCGGACCTCATGAGACACGAGGCGGAGGCGGAGGCGGAGGCGGAGGCGGTGAGAGCGAAGGTGATGGAGAAATCGGAGTCAAAGGCAACTATGTAGGGGCGGTGAATTTCAGAACTTAATCGGAATTTAACGCAAAAATTAGTGTGCGAGCGTGCGCTGAGGCAGACGAAGAACGGAAGGTCGAATACCATTTAAAGATTGATCGAGAATAGGAGAGAAGCATATTTTTGGCTCTGATTGCAGAATGCATCTTTCATGTGACATCTGTTAGTAACTACTGTTCTAATATTAACTCTTGCGTTTAAAACGCTATTACGTCTAAAATGCTTCATACAACGCAAATTATGTTTTGCATTGCTCGTTTATATGCATTATACAAATTTGCCAGACACGTCTCTAAGGAGGGAGGCTCATGGAATTTAATCCCCCCCCCCCAGAAGTCGATGAAACATAAAAATATTGTTTTTACTAATGTTCTAAAATAAGGAGTCATTGATATATACATTTTTTTACGTTGTAAATATTAACTATACACAAAGAAATAAAAATAAATTTTATATTCAGCAAAAAATAAATAATTCATTGTAAGAAAACATCAAATCAGACGGACTCTAATGCTTTTACTCTATACCCTCCTCTAGGGTGCGACTCCGAAAACAATTACGTGTTTTTTTAGGGAACGAAGTGTTGAAGAGAATAGCGCGAGTGTAGGGCAACGGTAAGAACGAGCGAGTGCAGGGGTGGAGCGTGGGCGGGGCGAGAGGGACGGGGAGGAATCTCGAGCGGCACGCCCCAGCACCTGGGGCTGCCTTCGCTCACGCGTCTGTCCCTGGGCCGGGCCGGGCCGGCTGGTCGCGTGCGACGCGCGCCCCTTTGTAGGTGGTCGGAGCACGCGGCGGAAGATATTCACGTGTCCATTGTATCCTTCAATAGCCGGCCACGTAAATACGTCTGACCCGCGAATTAGGAGACAAAAGCGAGAAGGTCGTGTTTCGCGGAGACGCGGATAAGTGGACCTCCCAGGCGCCGGGCGGGGTGCTTTGAAGTGGCCGGCCATGCCGCCGCCCCGCCGCCGCCCCGCCGCCGAGTGACAATGCGGAGGGGCGGCTGCGACGTCGACTCTGATATGAGCGGGTGTATCGGCGGTGAAGGGTAGAGTAATTTGTGGTTGGTTGGACCTGAACGCAAAGGTCGAGCTGAACTCCTCAAGGGTACACGCCGGAAAGTTAAAAATGATGAACAACCGTAATGCGTGGAGGTAGGTAATTGTGACCTTAATGATCGATTAAACCGTTTGTTTCAATGTTGATTTCCATACGCCCAGTAAATTCAATTTTCCGTCATACCGCATTTTCATGTTGTTTACGAAGATCAAGCAAAAACACGCATAAAAATAAGGTAGTTGAGAAAATATCCTTTGTTTCTTTGAATTCTTTAAAAATAAAATTATTGAAAATGCATTTTAGGGTAAGAAGGTAAGAAGGAACTTCGATAGTATGGTTTTTAGATGACACTTATGTCAAAAAAGTTTAAATGACGTCGATGATTTTCGATATGAATGTTTATAATACTCAATAAAATTCGTTGTTAATAGTACTGAAACAATATATATATATATATATATATATATATATATATATATATATATATATATATATATATATGCAATTTTAAGTTGCTAAGTTAAAAGTATAAATGTATAAGTTGCATCAGTATTACTTTCGTGTTAATTCGTGTTAAAATAAAAAAAGAAACTAATTCGCAAAGTTATCGCATTGAAAAAAACTGTATTACGATTAAACTTTGACGCGGAATAATGATTATTTCGTCAGTTAAAGGAGAAAGGAGAAGTATCATATTTTGTGCTGACCTGAGAAGTAAATAACGTGTATTTAATGAAACCATGTATTTTAGGACACTGAATTTTGACGCTCATACGCGAAGGAGCGGTAGGAGTGATACGAAGATGCGATGATTTTCAGGGTAGGCGCCTTCAGAGGATCTCAGGGCGAGGAAACTGGAGCGTTGGGTGACATTTATGGCCCGGGCGTTGGGGGAAACAGGGAGGTGCGGAAAGAGACAGCTTAATGCTTCGGGCAAAGCCTGTTTCATCTCCACATCAAAAGCGGCGCCGGCGGTAGCGAACTTTTCAAGCAACAGCATGAATATCCGGCAAAAAATGTGTAATGAGTTTCATTATACATCAAAGTCTTGTTAATTGAGCTGCTGTGATATCAAGGACAATACAAAAATTTACCTTGAAAGTGTAGTGATTATACATATATCGTTTTTAAAAATTAATTTTCTTGGTCGATTATCGGCCAACATATGGCGCGTCCGTTTTAGTATGCGTGTTTCAGAATGTGTCGTAAAAAATATTTTATGTTGAATCGTAAAATATGTATTTTATGAGCATAGTGACAACAGAAGGATCCTGAAAACCTTGAGAAATGTTCGTTAAATATGATATATTGATGGGGAGAATTTAAGATCAAAAAATCAGGATAGTAACTCTGAGATAATAACTTCAAAACGTTGGGTGAATAACCATATATTTGGGCGTTTGGGCTATATTGCTTTCTGTTGGTTCTGCATGCCTTCGACTGTGAGGGACTGTGAGACATCATATTAATATAGTAGAACATAGACTACTATTATTCTATTTTATGCGAGAAATATATCAGCAATTTATGACCCTTTGTGACATTTGTGTAATTATTGTCCTCATTAGAGTAGTCTATTTAACGTATTGAATCATTAATTCAAATTATACATATGTTCACTAATTACGTTGATGTTACAGACAAACTTTAAAAAAATTATTATAAATTGTTTTTTTTTCCTTAAATTCTCTACTTCTTCTTCTTCTTCTTCTTCTTCTTCTTCTTCTTTTCGAGGCAGATAAAATTGGAGTATCTTGTATGTAATAAAAATTGTGTATTATATAATTATTACAATTAATTTATTAACTCGCTAAATCGTTCGTTTCCCTTTCGATACGTTACTCGCAACTGAACTATGAATGTGTACTGACTTAAAAATGAGCAAGGTACGAGTAGTTGCATGACCTGACGTAAGGATATTTTACCATCAATATTATTCTTTGGTCCTTACTTACGTACAAATTTCCATATGTATAGTCAGGTTTTGCCTTGACTTTCAATACCACATCTCATCTATAGGAGCACTCGTTTGAACTAATCTTTTGAATAAGTCTAATTTTCTCTTCAAATCCGAAAAGAACAGGGAGGATGTAATTGTGAGTAATAACCACTTCTGGGGAGTTCATAATAACGCCACAACAGGGATCATTTGAGACTTTTACACGATGGAAACTAAAAGAAAAAAAACCTGACCAGTTCCTCGGTGCTGCGACCAATCGAGGCACATCTGGTCTCGTGGCAGAATCTGATTTTTCATTTCTGTTCGAAAGCAGAAATAGCTCAGTCTCTGTTTAGAATCTGAAGTATACATTGAGTAATCCTCAAATCATATGCTCAGGTAGGATAGGGAATTGAAACATATTAAATAAAAAGTGTCTGCAAATCACAGGATTTTAAACACAGTGTTTGCACATCACAGTAATTGCAATTTCCTTGCTTTTCAATCTCCTTCGAATACATTTGCACAAAAAGAGCTGTTACGTTGTGCACGGAATTATTAGTGCATATAAACTCTGACTTTATATTATTTATGCAGATTTGAAAACAAAAGAATATTATTTTAAGAAGTGTTTATGAATATCCAATTTCATTTACATTTGAAGGAGTTGAATAGAACAAATCCCATTCTTTAGTCTAGTCATGGTAGCTTTCATGTCAGTCAGGCTAGTTTTAGATATTTTCAGGACTGAGAAATGGAATGACATTTTTGGAATTGGGAAAAGAAAGTAATTGATACTACATTTATCTATCCACATAATTAGTCACCACAATTCTTTGTATAGATATTCCCTCATGGATTAGAATGAATTATTAAGTCACACACAGCTACCTTTTTATTTCTTCGTACCTTCCTTCGAGCGTATACTAATGAAGTAACGCCATCGTGGCGGGTACTATTCACCGAAGAGAAGAATGGTGCGCGATGCGTCTTTCTCCGGTGCCGCTAGTTGCCACAATAAAAGGCTGAGAGAGCCGGGCGCGTGGGTGCTCTGCCCCGCCGCGAGCGCTCGCGCTTCACAAGGTTATTGTTCGTCGTGACGCCGCCAATTGCGCGCGCGGACGAGCGTGAAAGGGCGTCGGCGGCAGAGAAGGAGGAGGAGAAGGCGATGGTGATGATCGCAGCGAAATAGACGATGGCGGTGGCGGTGGAAGGGAAAGAGACCGTGATAAATACGGTAAAGGTGGCGGAGGTGAAGGTAAAGGCAGCTGCAATTGAGGTGACGGCATTGGAAACGGGAGGCGGCAATGAAGGTGGAGACAAAGTCGGCGGCAATGGAGGTGATGGTGGAAGCAGTGGCTATGGTGGTGTCGCTAAGGGCTGTGCTTGAGCAAAAGGGGTAGCAGCAATGGATGGGTAAAGGCGCCAGAAATGGATGTGACGATGTAGGCGGCGGCGATGGTAGTGGAGGCAGAAATGGCGACGAAGGCGATGGCGGAAGCAGGTGCGGTGGGGACGATAAGGCAATGGCCGCGGAGGCGGGGGAGGGAAAGGTGGCGGTGGCAGCAACCGCAGAAGTCTGTGCCAGTGGTGATTGCGGCAGGGGGGAGGGGCGAAAAGCAATGCTTGCCTCCGGGAAGGCCGCCAACCGGCAGGTCGAAGTCTCCACCCCCGCACCTGACCGTTTCGCCGTGGCTGATTCGCTGTCACGGAGCTTCAAACCTATGTTTAGTAGACAGTTACCGGCCTTCTCTAGACAGACAATGGCGTGTAACGGGTGAAGAATATTATGCGGGAATGACCTACGGTTATTTCCGCGAACTTTCCGCTCTCTTTTCTCCTTCGGAACGACGTTTTGCATTCATTTTTGAGACATTCGTGATTTTCTGTTGCTGGGTATTTCTGAGTAAAACACTAATTTTGCTTCAGAGCCAAGAAAAAAATAGCACATTTGATTACTTCTAGGCTGTCCGGGTGACGCCACGTCGTTGGCAGATAGGCCATTTGTTGGCCTATTCATTGTTGGCCCATTCATTGTTGGCCTATCTGCCAACGACGCGGCGTCACCCGGACAGCCTAGAAGTAATGGACTCGAGCCGCGGAAGCCTACGTGTACATACCACATTTGAGTTCAGGTTCAAATATTACATCGGATTTTTTTATCTGTGTTTATACAAGAAGTCGTGTATAGTCCGCAATCGTCTATTGTGGGCGTTCTCAACATCTTTTGCTCTGTAGTCACCGGGCGGAATCATCCACATGTCAGTCGTTGGCGCAAGGGTCCGCGCTTCCGAGGGGGCCGGCTCCAGCGCGCGGCAAGGCCGGCGAGGCGCGGGAGCGCTGGCCGCGCGCCACGCACTTAATGATGTCAGTAATAACGCCGCTCTCCGAGTACTTCTTTTTGCGCTTCGGCCTGCCCCGGCCCGCTCCCTCTCCAGCTCCCTCCCCAGCTCCCTCCCCCGCTCCCTCCCCCGCTCCCTCCCCCGCTCCCTCCCCCGCTCCCTCCCCCGCTCCCTCCCCCGCTCCCTCCCCCGCTCCCTCCCCCGCTCCCCCCGCTCCCTCCCCAGCTCCCCCCGCTCCCTCCCCAGCTCCCCCGCTCCTTCCCCCGCTCCCCGTTGCTCCCCTCCTCCCGCGCCGGCCCGCGTCGTCTCTTTCGACCAGTTCTACGCCCCCACGCCCCTCCACCCAGCTCCGCACAGATCCTTCAATTATTGCCGCTTCGCCCCTTCTTCCTGGAATTCCTTCTCCCTTGATCCCCTTCCCCGTCAAGCTTCCTCCGTCTCCCCACATCCTATTCCCTCGTCCCCCACCTCACCTGTGCCCATCCCACTCCGCGCCACCCCGCACTCTTCCTCGCCGCACGGCTCGTGGCGCCGCGGGCGGTGTCCGCTTTCGGGCCGGGTGCCCGCCGCTCCGCTGCGCGTCGCATCGCATCGCGAGTGCCGTTGGAACCGCGCCATGCGCGCCCTTAACGACGTCGTAAAGGCGCCCGCGCCGGACGCGGACCCCGCCCCGCCCGGAGCGCCGAAATACACGTCCGAGGACGCTGGGCGGAGGTCGGGGGTCGGCTGAGCAGGAAGGAGTGCGAGGAAACGCCTGCAGCCGGTGTGTTTGCTTTTGTTGGGTAAGAAGGTGAAGATGCTTACAATGTCCTTCCAACGTGTGTAATATATCAGATGATTTCCTTTCCTGTGACGCGAATAGGAGAAGCAGGCCCATGAAAAAAAATATAGACGCTGTAGGAACTTGTAGGGGATTTGAATTAAACGAAATTTAACTAATATGTTCAGAGAAGGGAATTTAAACTAATACTATTTATTTCACTTCTTAGGTGGACTTAATTTGCTGTTTCTCATTGAAGATTATGGAACTAAATGGTAAAATGGTAACACTATTTAATTCGAAGTTTAAGAAAATGAGTTACATTTTACGAAAAGGGTAATGAAAATACAAGTCATACAAGGAAATAAAAGGCAGTGTGTGCAGCGAAAGAGTAGTTTTTAGGCTGGAAGATTTTATCAGAAAATAAGTTCAGCAAAAAAGAAACAAATGTGTTGCCATTTGTAGTGAAGTTGATGTTTAGGATGTAATACTTCCAGTAAAATAACCATTCTAACGCATGTAGGAAGTAGGATAATCTTTACAATATTTCCTTTACATTGTTTCAATATATTAATCAAAAATAATGTAACCTGAAATAATATTTCAATAATGGTAGATATAAAGACAGCCTAGTGTGTGTATTCAGAGAACATTTGATTTATGTGTATTGTAATGAAGAATTTGAACGTACTCATGGCGTTCCTATAGACAGAATAATATATTTAGAAGTCTTGATGGGCGATACTTTCATCACATTAATCTTCCCACGACTATTAAATCATAAAGTTTAGAGAATTTAGAAATATTCTCAATAATAAGAAAAGCAATGAGAAAAGAGAAGTATCCGGGCCGAGAAAATCGTTCACGTCCATTCGAGGCTCGACCTGCCTGTCGCCCAGCTAAAAGAGCGACGGAGCGAGAAGCGAAGCGGGACGAAAGTGCAAATCCGCTGATGGAGCACCTCTCCCTGGACGCAGCGGCGCGGCGCAGCGGGGTGAACGCGCCAGTCAGCACGGGCGATGCGAGGGCTTGCGGTCTCTTGGCCGGCCTTCAAGGCTTTCGCTCTCGCGTAGACGAGCCGCTGCTTCGGACTCATTTGTCACACCGCGGACGGTGGGTCGCCTTCGTAATCTGGGTTTGTTTATTGTTCGCTCCGCTTTGTTGTGAGGTGTATTCGTGTAAAGTATAGAGATGCGTGGTTACGTGTGGTGACAGTTAGTAGGCATTGTATAATAGCGATGGTGATTAAGAGGGTTCTTCACGTCAAAGATAGCGTAGAGCTTGTTAAAAGTGCATTTTTTAAACCACCCAACGCGTATGATAAAATGTGGAACGAAAAAGCTGTTAGTGTTTTGGTATTGGTGTTGACAGTGGTAATCTGTATTAACAGAATCGTTTGTGCGTGTTTTGTGACGTAATATATTCCTGTCAGTTCTCTAATTTATCTACTTTTCTGAATGTTATGTGCATACTATTTAAAATGTGGAATTCACATCATTAATACTACACATAACTACGTAATATTTTGGAAAGGTTAATCTTGCCCATATTATTATTCATTTATCATGGCAAGGTTTCATAAAACAAGTTTGTTTGCACAACTCATCACATTCTACTATTTAGAAGATTTTATATTCCTACCTCTAGAACAAACACTAAATTAAAAAAACTTTCCAAAGTTTAATGAAAAAAAAAAGAATTGAGTTATTTATATAACTAATATTCTTGACCAATCTTTTTTGTTTAGTCACGTTGTTATCGTGCTTCTTGAACGATATTGCCCAGTTCATGTGTGGACCAAATCGTTCATAAACTTCATTTTCTGTTGCTATTATGTCAGTGTTAAAGGTGTCGCTGTGGATGTGGAACCTAGCCCTTTCTTTCAATTTCAGTTTCTAGCGACGACGATAGAATACGCCTGAAACGCCGACGAGCAGTGTAGGGTAACCCTTAAGTCATGGTTTTTGCACAGTATTTTTGTGGTAACTAAATTACTGCCCTGACGCGCAGATGATTAATGTGTCTAATTAACACAAGCAATATTTAGTTATGGCAATCATACCCTTTTGAGAACACACAGACAATAGCTGATATACATAAGTGGGTGCAATAATAATTTCATTAAAACAATTAATCTGTAGATACATTTTAAATTCCCCCAAAAGAAAAAAAGCTTTAACATTTTATTACTGTAATATTTGTGATTTGTAGCACAAGTGGAAATTGAAGAGATTAGAATATTCATTCATTAGGTTGGATAATTGGATTGGTTCGAGTAGGAAGAGGATTTTTAAGCCCTAAAAATCTAGTAATGTGCTTTTAAAAATATGCATTTATGACCTAAAAATACTTATTAAAAATATACGGTTTAATATGCAATTAATATGAACAATATTTCATTTTCTCTTTAAACCTTTCTTGATAAAATTCAGGAAAAGCATGCTTGGAATGAAAAGATATTGAAGTAAATATTCACCTTAGTGAAGTAAACTGTATGTCTTTTTATATTCCTTCAGAGTAATTTAAAATATATGTTATCAAAAAATATTCCACATTTGCACAAGTATTTTATCATCTGTATATAAAAAAACAACCGCAAACTTTAACAAGCTCTTTCGAATCAATGATCGCTCTCACGTAAATAGATTTTATGAATATATGCTACGATTTAGGTAAGTCTCTATTGTAACGCATTATGCAAATTATACGCCTATAATTACACGAATATCCACCAACAGAAAAAATCGGACAAATATGTTCAAGTATGCACTAACATATTAATCTACATAGAATCATTTTCTTACAAAATATCAGTTAGATATGCACTGAAGCAACGAGCAAAAATATGACAAAAAATAGAAATCCGATCCCTAGTTATGTATCTTATTTCGTAGTTGAAAAGTATTTTCTTCGTTAACGAAATGTCGGAATAAAATTAATTGTTCACTTTGTATTAAATGACAATCCTGAATAAGATGTTTTTCAAGAATCCAAGAAAATGTACTTCACGAATTTCAAGTATCAAAGAACTGATAAAGAACATTGGTTGAAATTCTTTACGCTTAAACAAGTCTGAACAAAACAATGCTCTAGAAAGAGACACTACACATACTATTGACTTTCCAGTTCAGCATTCCAAAGTAACGTATTTGTAGTTGCGTTAAAGCCTGGAATTTTTTTATGGTTCACATATAAAGTACATCATTTATGGACTGTTTTCATTACAATACATTACCATCCAGCCCTTGTAAATAGCTACACATACTGAACAGAAAGAAGCATTGAAATCTGGAATGTATGTATGTATGTATGTATGTATGTACTGTATGTAATGTATGTAATGTATGTAATGTATGTATGTATGTATGTATGTATGTATGTATGTGTGTGTGTGTGTTGAGTAATTTAGCGTTTTTACGTATGGGACGAAACTCAGGAACCGTTTTGCAAAACAGGTGTGATATTCACTTGATATCTTCCCAAACCAGTTCAGTAGAGTGTAATACCTCTCTTCTGATAAGTAGACGCTGAGTAAGCGCATGAAAAAGCTATATCCAGTCGTTCTGACCAGATGTTTTAGACATATCAGTGTTTTACGATTATTTGCTCGTAAAGTGGAGTTGTGTACTCTTGGAAAGGATATTCGTCGTGGGTTAACGATGATCTGAATGGTATGGTAGAAATAACGTTCCAAGAAATACCTTCATCAAAATACTCCCGATGCCTTACTCAAATGTATTCTCTTGTAGAAAACTAGTTGATGAGCAATTAAAAATAATGGTGAGCATCATGAACAGGATTGAGGATCATTTGAGATAAATGGTAGAATTTAGAAATTCCAATCAAATGTTTGCTATTTAAATTTTACGGTTGAGATAAGAGCTAAAATCAACGTGTCGGCAAACTTGTTTAGTGTTTACTTGAAAGTTATGCGTAATTTTTTAACTAGAAGATATTTTGTTACCAAGTTTTATTGAAGAACATTTCGATTATTATAAAGTTAAAGCCTAAGTAATTGGCGCCATAAACTGAAAAATATTAAAATATATGTTTCGTCTGCCATAAATCCCTGTAACAAAAGTGTTTATAGAAATTTTTGAGAAATTTGCTTCTATAATTTCGACGATTTTGGATTGAAAACCAATACATCATGTGGTTCATTTTCTGATGAAATACGTATTTGCAATTGGAAGATACCGATATGATGAACAGTCATCACATAAGATAAAGTAAGGTTTTTTTATTATATCTAAACGAGGGGCATACCTATTTAAATACAATAATTTCTTTATTTGTAAATGTCTATACATTCGCGAATAAATGGTACGTATTCGTATTTATAAATCTCGTGGCTTATGATTTTGAGTGAAAATTGAATTGTACAAGAAGAAATGGATATTTATAATTTGCTTATTATTTTCTATTGCTATAAGTATTTTCTCTGTAATCGATGAGAATTATTTTTCAATAACTTTTTGTTAATTGTACTAATATTGAATGTCCGCTCTAAATAGCGCCATGAACGCCTACTGAATTTCAATACGCAACCCGTCACGCAGGTATGTCATGCGAATTGCAGATATCAGGCGTGCCTTTTAGCCAATTCGCGACGTTCTGGGTTGCGGCCCAGTGATTATTATCGGAGCACCATCACACCGCGATCGATGCTGAAGATAGCGCAAACCGGTCCATACATCTCAGATTTTATATCTCGGCCGCCGCGACGCCGCCACGCGTGGTCGGACAGGAAGGATACGCGGGGCCTGTTGCTGTTGGCTTGCAATTTTACTTACGGCCAACGGATTAAGTCTTGCGCCCCGCGTAATACGTTGCTCGGGACGCAGCTGCTTCTCGTAAAGAAGCGTATTACGTTGTGCATCGGAGCAACTTACGCCACGGACGAGTGGCCTCTTGCAGTACGACGATCGTGTGCCTGCAACTTTGTTGCTTCATTAACATTCAAATTATTCTCTTTGCAGTAAGTATGAAGAGGAAAGTACGGTGCGCGTTGCTGCAAAAAAACGCACGATTTAGTTCTCACGCTACATGCATCTAGATAATGCCGACCGCGCGTATTTCCGTGCTGAGAAATATTGCCGCAGTTAAGACGCTTTGCACTTGGCTTCATTTTTTCTGGGTTTACGTAAAAAGCGAGTCCGTGTAACATATTGTGGCATGTGTATAGCGTAAGTATGGGTGTTTCAAGGATATTACTGAATAAATTTGTACTTTGTATTCGACATTAAGCGCCGCATTAGTCTCGAAAAGAGACAGATATCGTTGTGACATTCTCGAGTTATTGGTCTTCTTTAGTGCCGGACGAGGAAGATACAACGCTATTCGTAATCTTTGCAGTTGAAGGTTCACTTGAAGGTCACACGCTTACCGTAAGCATTGATATTTAGTTGCAGAGAGGTGCCAAATACGCCATGTAAAAAGACGTTGTTACGCAGTAAATTAGTCGCTAGGTCCCCTTTACTCTTTTTTAGACTGCAATAATGAACTTTGCTCACTTGCGCTGCCTATACTAGCAACAATGTTGCAACTTTCTAGAAATAATTTAGCTTCTATGAAGTTTATATACCGGTTGCGTGTTCATTACACACTACTTACACTAAAAAACGTGTTATCAACAAAAAAAGTGAAGTTAGATTTGTGTTCTTAACACTCATGAAACCTTCTTGAAATTATTATGCAAGTGCAACATGGGTTATATTTTATCGTTTTTACACATAACGAACACGGCACGGCTGTAAAGTTCTTTGATATTAAGCCTACAGCGTAAGTGTCAAAATATGACATTTCAGAATTGCATTATCGTGACCCACCCAACAGTGAAGGAGAAAATATTTCAGCCGATTTCAGTGTACATTATCAATGTAGTAATATTCTTTCCAATGTAGTACCTTCTATTTTCTTGTTGCTGAGAAAGTCTGGAAATAATAATTCATTTTAGATACCTATGTATGTCCTTATATTAAAACTAATTGAACTGTAATATGATACGAACTATAATATGATTGAAATGTCATAGCAATTTACCACACCACAAATGAGAAAACTAGATGATGTATTCATGCATTCTCTCTCAAGAAGGGTCTTTAATGTTCATTAACAAAATATCTCAAATTAATGAGTCGCTTTATGACTTTTATTGGACGGTTATCACAGCCTTAATTAATTCGTTGTATACGTTTGTGAAACGTTTTCTACTAAAAATAATAACTTAATACGATGTCTGGTAATTATTTGGTTGCTGTGTTTTTCTTTCATTTCCTGTCTCTACGACTCGACACGGTCGTCACTCTCACATGAATTAAACACGTCTTTACCGAACATATCGTTTAACGTACATCATTATTGATTTATGAGAGTTCATATTCCTACTACATCGGGTAATTGAATGACACGCCATTCAACAGAAACGCACAGAGGATGTTCCGGAGGGCGAAGCGACCGCGGGCCGCCAACTCACCGTGCGCGTCGTCGCCTACACCAGCCCCGAGTAGAGGATCCAGAGGGAGATGAGTAGCACGAGGAGGATGATGTACGTCATGACGATGTTACCCGTTTCCGAGGGAGGCGGCATGGCGAAGGGCGCGGAGGGCGACGGAGGGCGACGGAGCGAACGAGGCGCTGCAGCTTCCGGCGACGGACTGGCGCCCGGCGCCGCCGCTCGCCCGCCCGCCCGCCCCGCCCCCGCCCCCGCCCCCGCCCCCGCCCCCGCCACGCCCTCGCCCCGTCGCCCGCCCGGCCGCCCTCTGCGCACGCCCGAGGCGCCCCGGAATAACTGGAGAAGACCGCGCTGCGCGGGGTGCGTTTCAAGAGCCCTCTTCTCTTTCGCGGCGATGTGTTTTTTGTCGTTGGGTGACCCACTTCATCGACGTGCGAAGAGACACGTGACGACCTTGCTCAACTACCAAATCGTTTTTAAACTTTCGAAAAATGGTTGGAATTTATGGTTTCCCTTGCAGACAAGTGGGGTTTATTTCGTAACAGAAAGTATGTTGACCTGTGGGACCAATTTTTTCTGTATGTTGACGTGGATAGTTAACACATTTTCTATACAATTTTCGTTTATTTCTAATGTCCCATAATACCATACGTTGAGTTCATTCTGAATTCTTATTTTGATTGATTGAGAATGCGCTTATTGCTAACAACTGAGAACAAATAGTGCTACGGGTTTGTTTTAAACATTTCCTTTATTCTCAAGTAGCACAATGATGCGGAAGTCAGTGAATTTATTTCTGTAGTAACGGGTTCAAAACTCAACGGTTTTACAAAATTAGCCTTTTCAACACACACTCTGCAATGAGCAAAATACGTATTTTTCATTTACAAAGTTCTATAATTATTAAAATTGTAAAAATAACGAGAAAAATAAGTTGTTTTTTAGAGATAATGAAAAGTGATGATTTCCAATAGAGTAAAGGAAGTAAGGAATTTTCCCGCATTTGAAGAATACTGGAATTAAAAACGCAAAACTTCGAAATCGGTCGTCTAAATTAAGGAAATTTTGCATTCCAGAGGAGCGACTCGGCTCCAGGCGCATGCGCCCTGGCGACGGCGGCGGTGGCGGGGCGGCCGGAAAAGGTGGGGGGGGGGGAGGTGCGGGACATTTGGCGCACCGCCTGCTCCGGCAGCGCGTCTGGACTCCGCCCCTGCCACCGCCCCCGCGGCGCGCGCTGACAGGCGGCGTTTGGTGCAGATATAAATACAAGCGCGCAACGGCCGCCCGCCCGCTCGGCTGCTCGCGCGCGCATTCGCGTCACTAGTGACGAGTGCTGCGGGCCCAGTAGCAGCCGGTGTCTGGATTTTGGCCATGCCCAATGTATATATCTCAGATAATATCGAAATTGCGCATTGCAGTAATCGCCAAAATTTGTATTTGGAGAACGGTTATTTCGATCAGAAATTTATTTTGATGGGTTTGAGTGTAAACTGACTCTATGACATGTGGTCATTTGGGTCACAAGGATTTATCTCATTTAATTTTTGATTTTTATGTCTGTTTTGTCTAGTCATAATTCATTATATTGTTCTAATTACACTGAGCGTAATTTGTTTTCCTTTTAAAATCTCATTTTTCTCAGTTTCGTGAGGTATATTCTTTTATTATAGTAATCTCTTAGCATTGGTTTTTTCATGAATAGTAAAGTGCAATACGCAGGTAGGGGCCCACCGTTTGCGAGATGAATCACTGTTAAAATTTGTTTATTATTTTGTCACCACTACAAACTTGGTTTCAGAGGACTGTTTTAAGAATCACTCATATATTTCCTTTCCTCGTTGGTTGCTTTCTTCATGTTGTTGACGAGGCCGTGCTCTATTTTGTAGGTCACGCGTTCGTTGATGACAGAAAAATTCTCTGACTTCTTCAAAAATATAAATACCAGTCTCATAAAAAGCGATGCCAAAGTCACAGTGACGGCGACCTTGCACTACTGTTAAGTGATACGCACAAACAGAGTTCAACAAAGTTTTTTGGATGCACTTTTCTGTTTTATTTAAGAATTACCTGATCACTCACATATTTAAAGTATTTTGAAAATAAGTGTTCATAATTAGTTGGCATTGATTTCAAGTTTGTTTTGTAACTTAGAGTACTAACGTGAATATAATCTGACGTACAAGTCAATGGAAAATGAATGTAATATGAAACAAAAAATAGACCGTTCGGAAACGTATTTTCGAAATCATCTTCAAAAGAATCATAACGTCTATACAGAAGACTATAAGAATATTACATTTTTTAATATTATTTTGAAGAATAAATTATTTTTAGGCCAAAATTTTACGTGATTGTTATTTTTCTCTAGATGTAATCATACTAATGATGTGAACCTGAATATTGTGAATTTAGTATCGTATTTTTAAAAAATAAATTAAATAACTAAAATACTCTAAAAATATTAATAATTATATTTGCACATAATAATATCTAACTCATTCTTGCATATCCTTTTCTGTGATGAAAATATTAGAAATAAGTATTACTTCATTTCCCAAATCATGATTTATACATGCATTTTACATTATAGCGGGATATTTTGGAATCTCCATTCGAAAACAACATAAGTTTGGCATTCTAATTCAGTCATCAGGAAACACAGGAGAACGTATTTCCTCACTATTTTACACTTACAATTAAAAACTCAATATTAAGCAACTTTCGAGTGAATTAACAGTAACAGTATATATCCATTTATATCAATCTCATATAATCGTATATTGTCACCTCTGATAATGAAATTGTTTGGAATGTCATGTCGAAAACTCCCCTCATTTTTAATGTTGTGTTGAGGTCACATGTACTCCGTATGCTAAGCTAAAGCTGTTGTTTCAAACTTTCAGTTACTAAAAATAAATTATATGAACAATTTAACCCCCTAGTTTGGCACTTGAAACTTCCGTATGTACAGCTGTAGTCCTTCCGTAGGCAAACTTTGCACAGCCTCACTCTGCCGACAAACAAGGAAAGCACTGTTACGTCGCACAGTCGAGTGACATGCTGGGAATACTTTGAGGTTTTTCGAGTTCCTTGAGGACAACGTGTGTTATTAATTATCACTGAAACAATCAAGACGTGTTTTGGCACACTAGAACCTGACGTTTGACATGTAAATGATTAGACATAACATAAATTAAAGGTGTCTGAAACGATTGCATTTGATTGTGCAAGAAAGCATAGAGCCCTCAACCAGTAGTCAGAGGGTTTTTTGATTTCCAGCAAAGGACACGCCTGTCTGAATGAAATCCTTTTTTTTTTTTTTGGCGGGGTGGATATAACTCTGTTTTCTCACCATTACATTTGGTCGCGCCGTACAATAATGTGAGTCATGCAGAATTGGCAAAATTTAAAATTCAAAGCGATTTTGCTGCGATATAGTGATATCCATATCACTATTGTTCATTTACATCCTCACTACGCGGTGTGAAATAGACCATCTTATTGATACTGTTGATACGAATGTCCATACGCGTATAAACGAGGGAGACAACCGGAAAGAAGTTCCAGCCACACGCAGCTCACTCATCACAGCGAGCCACCCCCGCGTGCGTCATCCCCATCGGGGTGGGACGAGGAAGGAGGGAGGGACCGGTGGGCGTGGACGGGCGGGGCGGGCGGGGCAGGCGGGGCGGGCGGGCGGGGCGGGATGGGCGGGCGGGCGCTGCCTGTCTGGGCAGACGAACGCTCGCAACGAGGCGGAGCGACGCGGCGGTCGCCGGCCCAGCCACCTTCACCCGGGCGGCACGGCACGGCACGGCACGTCGCAGATCGGGTCAGCGCGTGACGGACGCGCGCGGGCGGGTATTTATACGCGTCGCTCGCCCGCTGACGCAATTAGGCCGCGGGCGCGCAAATATTGTGCTTGGCGCCGGCGCCGGCGCCGGCCCCTCGGGCGCGGGAACGCGGCGGACGGGCCGTCTCCGCCCCTTTGTGATGCGCATGAGGCGCACCGTTGTGGACGGGGCGGCTTGCCTGCTCCTGGGGGTTTATGGGACCGAGGATACAAAAAACCTCTGTCAGCGGGCTGCATAAGAACCTGAAGGCGATTGTTGAGCTGTAGAATTCCAAGTAGTCTATGAATTTGGCTCAGGTAGTTTTGTGCAAGGTGAATTGAAAAAGGTATATTGCAATATCTACAAATTACTAAATAGTCTTGTATAAGAAGTAGTATAATTACTATTTTACTCGGGAATTTTTACAAGGGCACCTGCAGTTGAATGGAAAATGTATTGTATATCACGTGACTCAGACAACTCTGACACACTAAAACATCGTTCAAAATCAGTTCTAAAAAAATTGAATGGAAATACATTTAAAAAATCCCCAATCGATTAATAATACATTATTGACTAATTAAGTATTGTTTTTGTATATTTAAAGTCAAACTGTACTTTTCCTTATTAATAATAAAAAATAAAACAATGTCACTGATATACATTGAGAAATATAATTGATAAATATGTTTCATGAATTTTAAATATTAAAATTTATTAGTGATATCAATGGTCTTCAATCACTTACCCTCTCAAGTATGAACCATTTCTATATCTATTTATATCATTCTATCATCATTCCAATGAGTATCAACTTGCTTTGTATCTACGCGTGCGCTACGAAGAGGGACAAGACTACATTTTTGTCAAGCAGCTAAAAAATGTGCAAGTGGAAATCGTATGGAATGGACCCAATTAATTAAGTAGAAATTCTTCAGTAAAATATACGCGAGAGAAATGACTACAGAAAAGCAATATTTGCATTTTTACGTAAAACTCGTATGAAATTTTGCAAAAGCTGAACTCATTATACTTCGTGTTATTTGCAGGCCTTCGCCGTCGACTTGGAAATGCGCGAGCGAAGATTTCAAAGTCGGCTGCATGAAATCGGCGCTATTTCTGCTAAGCCTTGTGAAACCAAATACCTGAACACGATCAGTGACGCATTCCACACATGTCTCATTTATCCATTTACTTAAGCTGTTTGTAAAAAAAAAAAAATTAAAAACGTGCGTTGCGAACGGGACGCTTCGCGAACGCCGAGCAGCTGGTGTCGGCCAGCGGGGCGTTCATTGCCAGGGGGACGTCACGTGTCGCAGCGATTTGCTCAGCAATCTACTAATGCGGCTCGCGGGCGCTGCCCGGAGAGAGGACGCGGCGTGGGACGGCGTGAGGCGGGGCGTCGCGGCGACGAACACGGGGGGGGGGGGTAAATCCGCTTGCGTCGCGGCGGGCGGTCGCCTCACGCAGCGCCGCGTCGCGTCGGAATGCGGCGGCTGATAGACGGTGATAGGGCCGAAGAGGGCTGTAGGAGATTTAAACCCGCGCGGACACGCCCGTACGCACACGGACCGCGCCATTTAAGAGCAATTGACGTATCTCGCAGATTAATAGCCAACAACGGAGATCTACGCAGATCCCTGTTGTGCGGAGGCAAACGATAGCGATTTTTTTTTAATTTTTTTTCAACGTTTGACAATGTACCACACGTATTGATTAATGTGTTCGCGGACGTCAGTACCGTAAGCCAATGTTCATGGCTTAAAATGTTTGTTCTCACATGCCTGTTATGAATCCATGTAGTTACTGTTACTTTTCCCTTACATGATAATATCTTAAATACCTGAAGGAAGCACACATGTAATTTAGGGTATGTGAATATTTATGGATTATTTGGTTTAGTTTCTTTTACGTATTCTGATGCATTTACTTTGTGACGCTTCAAAACAGACGGAAGTTTAAAAGTACTTTTACCTGACGTGTTCGTACTGTTATTAGCCGTCAGTTGAGGCGTAATTGAATGCGACAGGAAGGTCTTAAGGTCCTGAGGATCACGTAGAGACGTAATTGAGTGACACTGACAAGCGCCAGCCGAAGAAGTACATTTGGCAGCTGGTCGCACAGTGCGTTTCGAAAGCGTAGAACATTAGGATAGAATGAGGAAATGCATGTTATTAAACGACCACCGTTTAAAGAGGATTCAAACTCATGTTACAATACGAAGTTATTAGTCACATTCGTTTGACTTAACATTTTCCTGGAATAGCAAGTGATACTAATGCATTACAGAAATGGAAAATCCCCTATTGATTTGTCATACAATTTAAGCTTACAATTTTCATAATCAATGGTTACTTTTTCGACAATCATTTTTGTAGATATTTGAAATCCATGTATGTACTACCCAGTTATTATTTACAGAAAAATAAACTATTCTAAGCATAAATCTTCTAAACACCGTATGTAGAAAATACTTTATTTTTAATTTATGTAATTAGAACCATACACCAAACAAAAAGTTAAAATGTTGAACAAATCATGTGTCAAATCAAGAGTCAAGTCGGCTGATTATTTCCACTCGATGACTTTTCTAGTCGTCAAGACGAATGGGCAAGAAGCAGAATCACTTGAATAAAATGATTTTCAATTTAAGATCTCCTCGTTGTTTCCCTAAATGAACACGAGGTCAAACCCTAATCTTCCCAGGCCACAGCGCACGGGTGAGGAACGCGCACATGCCGTCCGTCACGCGGTGCGCGCGCCCGCGCGGTAGTCCGCCTCTGAGGGAGGCAGCCAGCGCGAGAGGTCGCGAGTCGGGCGAAGGGGGCGGGCCCGTGCGTGCTCGCGACGGCGTGAAGGCGCGCTCGCACGCCCCGCTAGCCGCGTCGCCTCGCGCCGCGCCGCGCGTCCGTCGCCGGCCGCGCCACCCGCCCACTGAGTGCGCGAGCTCCTGCGGCCGGGGGCGCTGGGGTCTGCGCGCACGCCTGGCTTGGGCAAGGGCAAATTCAGAAAATAATTGTGGAGAAGAGCGTTTAAAAACAGGAAAATGAATATGTTTTAAATTGTATTTATGTACATTCGTAACTAATGTACATATTAATTTAATTTTTTTAAATTAATTAATAATACGTCTGGAAAATATTTTACATATATTTCTACTAGTATGTACTACTTTTTCTACTATAAGAAGTTTAGAATGAAATTCAAACACAAACTAAAATATTATTTTATTTAATACGTTAGTTGTTAATATTATTGTATAAAAAAATATTTTCAATCTTGAATGATGGAGGATAATTGGAGCAACTTTTGAGGATTGCTTGCATTATTAAGAGGTAAATTGCTCTGGAAGCACTGGAAAGATTGATATGGAACTGTTTTCTTTTTCCGAATCCACAGCAAAAGTTGAACTTCGGTAATTCAATTTAAAATACTGTTATGAAACTTGTACAAATAATTTAATCAAGATACACGAACAATACGCATTACAAACAAAATTGATACAACTTGGAAGAATGTTGGAAAAACGTAAGAAAGCGATGACAAAGCATACGAATTGTTAAAATGTGAACTCTTAATATTGATTCGTTTGCCGATTATTTTAAAATTAATCGCTCGGTGCGAGTCTAAAGAAAGATTGGTACATTTTTATTCTTCCGTTTTATATATTTACTAGGGAGAGAGTGTTACATCCGTGTATCAATTATGGAAGCACTTCCATGTTGAGTTTGTGTTACGTAATTATCTGGCAACCTTTCCTGATTGGTACCCAAGGGCATTCTTAAAATACAATATTCTTGCCCACCTTTATGTAAAGACAGTATTCTGCATCATAAAGCTTATACCGTTTTCTCAAGAACATAATCCATATTTGGGGACACGCAGAAGTAAAAAGTTCTTTTTTCTACCTATGTGCTTGGCCATCAGTCTTAGACAGGTTTCAGACGTTGCTTTGTGCCGTTTTTCCTGCTTGTGCACCTTTTCCTTCAAAGAGTGACAAGAGCCTTCTGTGTCAGGCAGTTGCAAAAGCGCTTGGGCCTCCTCAAAGCTTTATGCCTCTTCGCATTTCGTTCCATCAAAGAGTTGAAAACTCTTCCAGACAGACCGTTTTGAAAAGGACTTCTCTTCCAGAAAACAATTTTGCTCACCTGCTCCTCGACATTTCATGCTGAATTTGGCTTACTTACACACTTCTAATTCCATCTGACTTTGACAAGACGTCAAGGGGAATGTGTCCTGTTATTCCTGTCACTTGAGTGCCTTTCACACTTCTGCGGTAATTACAGTGAAGAGTGAGAATGCGACAAGTTTTAGAAGACGACTATGAGTGATGAATGCTAAACGAAATAACAAGTAAGAAGTAATTGATTAAATCCAGTTTCAACGAATTCTCTCGCATTACTTACCAAAAATTTCTTATTCTAATGTATCTGTATTATGATAAATAAATAAAGATATTGTCTGGTATCAATACTTTTTATTCAGCTTATGATCGTTTCGATCGCATAGCGATCATCCTCAGAGCTAAAATGTAAAATACAAATATTATTAACAGGTTGTAGTTATTGTATGCAAAATGCGTAAGCAAACTGGATCGTATATACCTTGCAGCTTCTGGGCCGAAAACAAAGTTCTGCGAATTTCGCGAATTTCGAAATCTACCTCACCAGCGATCCAATTAATAAGTATCTGTATTATTTGTTATTGGAAGTTAAAGTTTCCACACAAAGTGTTCACATCCATGATCGTGACAGATTCTTTGTATTATGTACAGAAACCCGCATTCAGTTTAAACTCCAATATAATCGAGAGAGAAGGTTGATTCCAATAGTTTTTTGCGTCACACGAAAAGGGAAAGCATGAGGGATATTCCTAGATAACTTTGGAAACGAAATCGTATCATGCGTACACACTTATAAAGGTAGTCCACGCCATCCTTGGGCTCATTCACCCAGTGAATATCGATTTCGAAATGCACAGGAAGCCAGGCACAGTGGGAAGGGAGCTCCGCCCGCCCCTCGCACTGGATGCCGAGCCGAGAGAGGTTCGCGGGTCACGGGTGGGGCGCTCGGAGCTCTTAGGGCACCTTCCCACGGCGCGGCCGCAGCGCGCTTCCTTCAAGGAGCACAGCCCTTCCGACGCAGCCACCGCCGGAGCCACGGCCGCACCGCCGCCCGCCGTGGAAGGGGGTGGGGTCTGGAGGGGTAGGTTTCGGCGACCCTTCGGCGACGACGAACAAAGGGACCGGAACAGGTAGAACGCTGCGGCCGCGGCGCAGTGGGAACGCTCCCATTTAAAGCTGTGTTCTGCTAGCGGTGGCGCGTGGCCCCTCCTCCGCTTCGCGTAGCTGGAGTTCGGCGTCGGCTGCCGCAGCAGCCGCCACCCGCTGCACGTGGGAAGGCCTCCATTCAAACCAATGCTCTGCTACGCGCCGCGCTGCTGCGAAGCGCGCCGCGGCCGCGCCGTGGGAAGGGGCCCTTACGCTGGGCTCTGGGGTCTACTTAATGGGAACCGCTGCACACCTGCCTTCCCTACTGCCAACACCGTCAATCAGCAGAGAATTAAAAGGTCAAATCTGATGAACCTCAAAGTGTGCAATCATTCAAAGGTCCTGTAGTAGACTATTCTACAATTTAAGTAACATACCGATGTAGGTAAATTATAAATGTGATGATTGATTGCTGTATATTGTGACGTCTGCTTAAGAGCTCTGGATAAAGATGTCACGGATCCTAAAAACAATGACCTTTTCACATCAGCGAAAAGAAGCCGCTCTCTGAATATTTTAGATAACCACTGCTTTTATTTGTCATTCTCGAAATTTTCTAGATTATCTATACGGAGATGATGAAGCAGCAACACAAAGTATGTCGCCCTCGCAATCGTTCCTTCCCTACCTCGTTCCTAGCACAATTAGGTCCATATGACTTGAATATAGTACGGGAACTGCGTCTATGTTGTCATGGCAGGGCATTCAATACGAACAGGCACATTAAACAAGACAGAAATAATATCGTAGACAAAATAGGTTTCGATGTTTCCAAGAGCTACTTCCAATATTGTTTTGCGATGACATGATTCTGACGGTGGTAAATAATGATTGTCATAATATTTAAACTTAGGCTTGCATTTAAATTTGAATCCATAAAATTCCGCTTAGAACGCACGGCACGAATACCCACGATCATTCAAAGAACGCCTCTCGTGAATGGGCATGTTCTCGGCTGTGGGTGCGCTGCATACTAATAACGAAGTGACAAGAAACTAACGAACAGTGTTTGCTTTTCGAAAGGGAAATAAATATCTTTTTTCGCGGCCTTTCCTCCGCCTGGATGTACGATGTGCGGAACCAATGCTTACGTAATGTTAACAGAATACATTGCGCGTCGGTCCTTATTTGTACGTAACAGTGTACCAGCGTTATAAATATTGTAACTCGCCATGCCACGTAATTCTATTAGTGTCGTTACTTTATACGCAGTATTCCATTTAAAAACATTTACAGAAATGAGATGTCATTTTCAGTCTCTTATGTATGAAAAAGTGAGATGGGTCATAAAATAATATTTCATTATTTGTGGCCTACAATAAACTTAGAGACTAGAACTTTTACCACACGTAAATACCTCTACTACGTATAGAACATATTTATTTGTACCATTGTTAATATATTCAAGAATATTCAATGTATTCGTGAAGCCACATCAAATTGGCGTTCCCAAATCAGAATTCAAGTTTTCTCTTCGTGGTACCAGTAATTTCCTTTTCCATATTCCTAAGCCTTCAATGTCAAGGAGGTTATTCTTCTAAACAGCCGATATTTCAGAGTCGAAACGTGTTATTTATTAAATTACTCCATTCATCATCGTATTAACTTCGCGGAAGATCGCCAACGAACGTGTTTGACCGGGCACTGACTCTTTGCCCTTTGATTTCATAGAAAACGGTGTGTTGAGCTTTTCACGTCCGTTACTCAAAAGGAATAACTCTTGCAAAACAAGTCACGACCAGTGCCTTATCTTCGTTTCTCGAAAAAGAGTACTGGAAACAAGTAATATCATGACATGTGATTTCAAGTGCAATTTACATTACTGTTGACACATTGAACTTTTATAATTTAAAAGAGTCAAAGAATGAGGCGCAAAGAATGATGCCAACTTTTCTGAGTCAGTATTATTTTTAAGTGTCCTCTGTGTAGATTCTTGGTACTTTCCTTGCCTTCGTTTGAATCGTAATGTCTGTCTCAACCATCTTCCTTTCACTGTCGTTATGTCAGTCACAAATAGCTAACCTTGTAGAAATTATTTCTATCTCATGTGTATACTAGCAAAACCCTCCCTTCTCACATAATTCTTCCCATGTCCAATTCTGCTTATTTACATTGTTAAGTTTCCTGCTGTACTAATTTCAGCCTCATATTTTCAATCACAACTCGTTGAATAATCATTATGAGTCACCACTTTCTGTTACGCACTTATTTGATTTTTTTCATTTCCCGCCTCTTCTCGTGGTGAAGCTGTGCTTTGCGTATTTCCCTATAAAATATAATAATATTTTCCACCCCTATCATTTTTTTGGCAAAAATTCCCACCGGCTTCTGAATCTCCTCCATCACTTCGGCAGTCCGTTCCCTCCACCGCCAACGCCGCCACCTCTTTCCCCTCCCGCGCCCTTTCTTCTCCGCGCGTCCAGCGCTCGCCATAAAGCAACGCTGGAACCCATAAAGCAACAGCAGCAGCGGGACACCGCGGCTAACGAGCGGTGCCGTATCGCCCGCCGACATCTCGCGGCCGCCCGCCCGCCCGTCGGGGCGCTCGCCCGCCGCGCGGGACCAAATGAGCCCTCTTTGCCACCGCGCGCCGCCTAATAGTCTCCGGTAAAGAGACAGGCGCGCCCCCACGGTGGCCCACGGGCCCCACCGCTCGCTGTCCGCTCGCTCGGTCGGAGAGATCTACGGACTCATCCGGGAGGTGCCTACCCTTCCATTTGAACAAAGTTGGGAGGAACATTTCGAACTATCAGTTGAGTCCATTGACTGTTAGTTTCTTCTTAATGTGGAAATATTTTATCTTAAATGTACTGATACGTCTCTGTATTTAGTTAGCTGGCAATGTTCGTATCCTGTGGAAATTTTGTGCAATGTCAAATTGAAACGCGGGATAGAATTTAAATATTCGTCTCGTTACAGACAATTATTGAAAAACAAAATCACTATATTTTTATGGAAATAAATTATTTAATTTCAGCTTTATTTTATATGCATTTCCTTTTATTAATAATTATGTGAAACTGCTGCTCTCCCATCCTTAGAGATAGTAATACATTTTGCCGTAATTTATAAGTACATAATATCACCATTATCTATTTAGGGCGAAAAAATATTGAGATACAAATATTTCGCTTAGTATAAAGTAACAACGTTCGAAATTAAACAATATTGTTATGTAAGACGTGAACATCTGAACTACTTACATCGTGACTATCGACGCAAGAAAATGTTTAATCATTACAGTTCTCTTATATTACTTTACAAATGGACAGAGACATGAAAACAATTGTTCTCTTGAAAACACTAAAATTTAGTAGCATTAGTCTTGTTCTGTTTACGAAACTGACGCTACAAGCCCATACGCACAGTAAAGCAGTCACGCCAGCTCGGTAGCTGTGATTTAGAGGCGGCGGGAGCGCTGCCGTGTGCGTTACGGCAGCGGCCCGTGAAATTGGCTCCCGCAGCGGCCCCACCCGCTCTGTTGTCTCCCACGGGCAACTCCCGCCGATCTCACTCTAATTAAATCGGAGGAGGATATCTGGAGCGCTTCATTGGATGTGCGCGGCCAGCTCCGCATTCGCTCCGCCGCCGCCTGAGTGATATCTCTGTAAGCGGCGGCGCTTCGTCAGTCGCCCCTCGCTACCAGCGAGAATTTACGTACGAGACGCGAGACCGGCCAGATTGCGGGGCGTAGAGCAGGTGGATAGAAACGCATTTTTTTAGGGCGTTATGCATATGCATGAGAGCTCGTCTCCAAATGGGAGTCTTTAAAATTTGATTGAAAAAATGAAAAACCGCTGCGCATAACAGTTAAAAGTTGCGTTCGATTCATCATCCTTGTTTGCCGTCGTGATAACCCAGTTAGGATGGTAATTCATTCACGATGCTGCGTTCGGAGCATGAAATAGCCTAATAGTAGGCCTCGTACATTTACACCTAGGAATTATTATTAAGTCAAGATGGACCGTATTTTGTTGAGCGTGACGAATCACTTTTGTACCCTTTTCCGTAAGAAAATGAAATAATAAATTTGAAACAAAATCGTTCTCAGTTGGAAGGCTTGAGATATGCTAAACATTAGACAAAAATATTTTGTAATAACGTGCTATCTTTCCTATTACCAGTGTAATCTGCTATTTGTTTACAGCGCAGTGCCAGTTTCCTTTGCCAATAGAAATGCGGGAAATTAAATTGAGGCTAAGAAAACTTAAGACGAACCTCTGTATTTAATAATATGTAATAGCATATGCAAGTTTATAGGCTGATATAAAAATCTTCTGGTTATATGATTGGTCAAATTGGAAAATGCAAATAAAACTTGTGAATTGGTTGAATTCGATTGCTTCCCTATGCGTTGTCTTGGTATGATAATATAATTTTAGAAGATTGCTCTTTCATTGCGGTTATATTTTTCAAAACAAATATTTTTATCGAGAACTAGTTTTGCTGCCCGACATAACATACACAGGCTCCATTTTCGTATTCTTGGTAGTGATAGCACATTGGCGTAAGATATGCAGTATACGCAGCACTATCGGAAAGCAATGTCCGACTAGATTAGCAATGTAGATGAACGTGTAATGTATCGTAATGTCCCCCATCCCGTTTACACATTAATCAAAATTGAATCGTTTATTATGAAATCATGAATCACTAAAATAACGACCTTGACGATCCCTACGACAGTTGTGCGTTTTATGGACACAAATACGGAGTTACAAGACGCAAGTAATTTTAAGCTTTATCGTATACCATAAAATATCTCAAACGAATGTGATTCTTCTCTAGAGTAAGCATCTCAAACATCTATTTTGAAATAGAAATAATCTCATTTAGATTGAAAAGAACTTCTCTAATGTACAGTGAGAACGTTTGAGTAATATAAGCTGATCGAAAAAACATTAATAAAATACAAATCGTCCAAAATCAGTACGTAAGGGCAATAACAAATGCACCATGGTGTTTCTAACATTCAACTACATACAGAATTCAATCTGATACAAGTAGCCCATCACATCACATACCTCTCGACTAACTTTTATATAAACTTCATGCAAATACCATCTCTACCCGAATTTATCTGTGTAAAAACGGAACCCAGTACACAAGAATCGAAGACATGTATCCATTCCATTTGTTTCTTAAATTGTTCTCTGAAATGGAATAAACAGAGGTGCCTCATAGGTTTCCTCAACCAATGTATTAGCTGAAAGAATTTAGTTATAAGTTAGTTTTTAAGTCACCAATGCATGTGACAAAGTTATTGTAATAAGTTTGCAATCCCCTTGAAATGTAATAAATAAAAAAATAGAAGCAGAGTTTGAAGTCAATTGAGTTACTTTACTTAAAGCAAAGCCAATAATTTCCTCCGAACGACTCCCCTCCGAGAGCTCCCCTAGATTTTGACTATTGTTGAGTGCAAGTGGCCACTGGCGTGGGCGTGAGGGGGCGGAGCGAGTGTTTACGCGTTAGGCGCACTCGGCGAGCGGCGTCCAGGTTCCGTTCCCCGCCGCGGGCCGCCGCGGCGCGCATTCCGCTCCGTGCTAATGAGGCTGCGTCGCGTAGCACATGGCGACGCGACGGGACGGCGTGGCGTGGCGTGGCGTGGCGCGGCGTGGCGCGGCGTGGCGGTGGCGTGGCGTGGCGTGGCGGTGGCGCGGCGTGGCGTGGCGTGGGCGTGGGCGTGGCGCGGCGTGGCGTATCGCGGCGTGTTGCGGCGTGGCGCGGCGTGGCGTGGCGTGGCGTGGCGCGGCGCGGCGTGGCGTGGCGGTGGCGTGGCGGTGGCGTGGCGTGGCGGTGGCGTGGCGGTGGCGTGGCGGTGGCGTGGCGTGGCGGTGGCGTGGCGGTGGCGTGGCGGTGGCGTGGCGGTCGCGTGGCGTGGCGGTGGCGTGGCGGTGGCGTGGCGGTGGCGTGGCGGTGGCGTGGCGGTGGCGTGGCGTGGCGTGGCGGTGGCGTGGCGTGGCGTGGCGGTGGCGGTGGCGTGGCGGTGGCGTGGCGGTGGCGTGGCGGTGGCGTGGCGGTGGCGTGGCGGTGGCGTGGCGGTGGCGCGGCGTGGCGTGGCGTGGCGTGGCGGTGGCGTGGCGGTGGTGTGGCGGTGGCGTGGCGGTGGCGTGGCGGTGGCGTGGCGGTGGCGTGGCGTGGCGTGGCGTGGCGTGGAGTGGCGTAGCGCGCCAGCGTAGGGACCGGTTCCCGCGCGAGGCCCGGGACGAGAGAGGAACGCCCCGATTAACGTCACGGGCGCGTCGCCCCCAGCGCGGTGTGTAACGCACATACCTCCCTGCGGGGAGTTTAGGGAAGGGCTGTTTGTTGAGGGGAAGGGAAAGTTGCGACACTCGAGGGACAACTGTGGTCACTTCAAATGAACGAAGACGAATGTTTTTTTTTATTCCAAAAGTTTAACGTACTATCTAGACCAGAAGAAGAGTTCAAAATGATTGTAAGATCTTTGCGGGCGAGTCGGCCAGAACAGACTAACCGCATTCCTTCACGCGATGAGTTGTTTATCGAATAGATGGGAAACTTGTCGCCTTTGAGGGACAACTATACTTAATCTATCTAATAGAAATATGA
The DNA here is from genome assembly GCA_038098605.1 of Gryllus longicercus. NCBI lineage: Eukaryota > Metazoa > Arthropoda > Insecta > Orthoptera > Gryllidae > Gryllus > Gryllus longicercus. The sequence continues at coordinate 166,993 of JAZDUA010000540.1, forward strand.
TATTTTTAACATGCTTAATTTTAAATCGAAATTAGAAAAGCAGTTTTCTCTTCGTGATAATCTCAGCTTGTCCATGGTGGTTCACTCATAGCACAATGTGCCAGACACACACACAAAAAAAGTATTTTTTACACGATGTCTGATTATTGTGTCTTTCAAAACAATCGTGTTCATTACGGTGCGAAGTACATTCTTTGATGCTAATACAAAAGTTACAAGGTATCCTCTGTGCAGAATTTAAACACTTGAATAACGTTATTGTGGAACGGAGATGCGGTAAGTAAGCATCATTTACAAGATCTATCTTCAAGCACTACAAACGCCTTAGTAGCCTCATCCCATCGCTGGTACTTGTGCCTTGAAAGTCGAAAAGCCCTAATGGCGGTTCGAAAGCCTCTTATTCACGCATTCCTCGAGAGCCATTGAGAAGGCACAAAGGCGCGTTGTCTGCTGGTAGCCGCTTCAAGAAGCCCTGCGAGACGTTCGCGCCTCCGGCCGCGGGCTGTAAAATCCCCCGCGCCTGCGCCTGCGCCGGCGCCGCGCCGCGCCACGCCACGCGCTCGTCCCCGAACTCTTTGGCCCGCTTCCCACGGCGCGACCGCGGCGCACTTCCTTCAAGCAGCAGAGCCCTTCCGACGCAGCCACCGCCGGAGCCACGGCCGCACCGCCGCCCGCCGTGGAAGGGGGTGGGGTCTGGAGGGGTAGGTTTCGCCGACCCTCCGGCGACGACGAACAAAGGGACCGGAGCAGGTAGAACGCTGCGGCCGCGGCGCAGTGGGAACGCTCCCATTTAAAGCTGTGTTCTGCTAGCGGTGGCGCGTGGCCCCTCCTCCGCTTCACGTGGCGGGAGTTCGGCGTCGGCTGCCGCAGCAGCCGCCACCCGCTGCACGTGGGAAGGCCTCCATTCAAACCAATGCTCTGCTACGCGCCGCGCTGCTGCGAAGCGCGCCGCGGCCGCGCCGTGGGAAGCGGGCCTTTGACCTTCCCCCGAGGAGCGGCACGCAACGTGAGCGCCGACCGCCAACAGCGCGGGAGGGAGGGGGCGGGCCCGTTTGCCCCGCGGGTTACAGGCGCCGGGACTTGTACAAATGAAGTAGTGCCGCCGGACTACTGAAGGAATCCCTGAGATTTCGGATTCGTGTGCTTTATCAAACCAAACACGAGGGAGAAGGCATTTCATTAATAATCATTTAATATATCAGTTTTCTTTAAACAGCTGCGGGGGTTGTATTCTAAAACGGAGGTAACATTCCATGCATGAGAGGCTTATGCGAAAGCTTTCGTTCTTTTCAAAATCCACTTACTAGTCCTGCAAGTAGGTTTTAGTTTTGATGATAAATATTTGCCGGTAGCTTCTTTTGAAAGGCATAATATTAAAATGCAGTGCAATTTGGACATTTTAAAGGATCATTTACCAAAGAATGAATTTCATTAGGTTAATTGTTATGAAACCTGCTTTGCAGAAGCTTTTGCCTAATTTAACCTTATTTCAGAAGTTTTTATATGATCCCTTCGAGATACATATTTCATGTTACGTTTTACTTTAAAGTATGTCAGTGATATCTAAATGAATCATACTTATGTCACATAAAGATGATTGGAAACTCTCTAGACATCTAATTACTAAATTTCTATGCGCGCAGAAATTGAAAACTAAGCAGCCTTTGGCCATGTGGTACGTCTCAGGATTTGGCAGAAAACCAGAAACCCTGAAAAATTCAAAACAAAGAAACAGATTCGATTTTGACTAAAAATATTTTATTGTGTTATTTCGCGTATTTTAATGCTGTGGGTACCGATTGACTTGCCAAACCAGTGCGTCAATGCTTATGGCGCAACTGACGTATTGTGACAACAAGGCTCCAAGAAAGAGGACACTTGCCATTAAATATTTGCTTTTTTCCTATTGCGTTATAACTGTAACTTTTTGATATTATTGATACGTAAGAAAACTACTGTAATGTATACTGAACTATGTAAATGTAGTATTTATGTTACACGGGAGTATTTTGTTTGTTGTTCTTGAACAGTGGGCATTTTACTTTTTGAAAAACTACTTAGTGTAGTTTTGTTCAGCAGAATATTTGCTGCTGCAACTAGTTAATATAACTATTAACATTCGAATATTAATGTATCTGGTTTTCAAACTTTCAAGAGATCTAATTTGGCAGGGAACTATTACTTCAAGTTTTTTCTCTAGAAGAGATTAGTGTAGTAACTATAGTAATGCGTGCTGGTAAGTTGTGCATGCCCCAGTTTGGATGAATGTTTTGAGAGTGACGAAGACACTCCCACAAGCATGTAAAATCTGTTGCTGAGGGGTAACGAGCGAGATGTTGTCAAGGCCTTTGTTCGCGAATGACAAGTTCTATTTTTACAGCTGGGTGAAATTAGGTGATTACAGACACAACTAACTGGGTGAAATAAGATGATTATAGACATAACTAAACGTTTGCGTGAACTTTATTGTATGTTTATATTACAGTAATATTATTATTTTACTTCGGAGCCCTTACACGTTTCATTGCGCAAGTTATTTCTGGGAATCCTGAAGTCTTTCTTAATTTGACTTTTGCAGTTGCGTGCATATATTTAATAACCAACGTTATTCATGATATTTTATTATTTATTCTTGCAACTTTAATTTTGTGAAGGTCTAGTTAGAAAACTGAAAATCATAGTATTTATGTTCGATCATAGTAATAAACTATTAAGAAGAGTGGTAAATTCAATATTTGGTCAATTTTTCCTTCACAGTTAATAAATATCATGTAGCCCCCGACAAACCGACGTGTTGGTTCGACCTTAACCCAAGTCTTCGTGTGCCATAATTGTATTCGAGCGCCGAAAGATCAGTGTCTGATTATTGCAATAGAGTGGCATTAAAAAGACATTTGCAGACACGTTACGAGATTACAAGTCTCAAACGGCAAGGAAGATTACACAGGTATCTCTCAACCTCGCTGCGGTCCGTCTCAAGAGGTTGCCCGAAGCCACAGCGCGTTATGGTAATGCCATAACACTGCTGAACATACGCCACAGACGAGGCGCCATCGAGTCTTCCCATTGAGAAGCTTGTAAGCCCCAGGCGCATCACTCTGGAAAGGCAGCGGGCGTGAGAAAGCGAACCACTCGCGCAAGGGTATCTCTGCGAGCGGGCGAACATGAGAGGGCAGAGTAGAAGGAACAGCTGCTAGAAGACACACCCAGAAATTGCAGTGAGAATTGTTCCGAAACTGACCCCTTCATGTACAGAGAGAACTAGTTTCTTGGATGAAATATCCTGCAGTAGTTTTTTTTTTTCATTAAAATGAAGTTTGAATTGTGGTTCTATTTACACCAAGATTTAGAATTCTAAATTAAGTATTTTTTAGATAAACAATTTTCAGTGTCTCAATATGTCTTTCCGCGATTCAGTGCACGGAGGTCTGAGCGAAGCGTCACGGAGTTGGACCGAACAGACCGGAACAAGATGAAGGTTAAGAGGGAGTAGCGTGGAGTGAGAAATAGGGCGAGGATGTAAATAAAATTTCTTCAACCTCACACCACAGATCGAATTCATTCTGTCTAATAGGTAATTGTAAAAACGGTTAGCAACGTAGGGTATTTTAGCTAGTTATTAAAGAATACCTAAAAATGCAAATAATGTCCAAAATTGTGAGCGGAGCACCAGCGGGTTATGGACTAGAGAGGGCGCAGTGGCAGGGCGACTGGTCCGCGCGCGCAGGTGTCCGGGGGCAGGAAGGCGAGCGAGCGGCGAAGGGGGGGGGGGGGGGCGGGCCACCGGAAACCCGAGCCGGAGACCGCAGCCGGGGCCGTCCGGTTTTTGTGGGCCGCAGCGGCTTTGTCCGCGGCCGAAGCCAGCGCCCGCCGCGACGCGCGCCGTCTTCGCCGCGTCGGATCCTCCTGCGCCTGGGACTGTGGCCTCAGCGCGCACGGGAAGGTCGCTTCACAGTACCGCGCCGCGCCGGTTGGCCCCGAGTGGGGTGTTGAATGACTGTAGTTGAATTGAATTGAATTGAATTCAATTGAATTAATGCCTTCTTTTACGTGGTGAGACTCGGGTCATCAGGCCCGCTCTTTCGTCTGACCACGCAAATTTCGCTTCGCTCCTTTCACCAACTAGCAGAGGAAGGAGGTATTTCTTGGGCGAGATACAGGCGATTTTTGAATTTAGTTCAGAGGCGTCATTTAGGCTTGATGTTTTATATGCAAGTAAATCTACTAACATGGGACAGCCGGCTTTACATCCCCTCCGCAGAAAGGCGTAGGTAGGATGTTTTCGCCCTTAAAAATCCACGGCTTCGATTGTCTTTGATCCCGCCAACTTGGGTAGAACAGTCCGGTACGCTAACCACGATAACACCATCGCCGCGCGCGGGTTGGTTGCTGGCCAGAGAGAACCACGGCTTCTGTTTGTTTGCGGTTGCTTCCTTTCGATCGGAAAGGCTTGTGGCATGCGGACTCTCCAGCTCGGTTTCTTCTGTTTCAATCCTGGATTCTTCGAGTGAATGAACACGCTTTATTAACTCAAACCGAAAGTTGTATTATGGGCGTCGTAAGATGATAACTGCTTGAGAGATTCAAAAAGGTAATTTAGCCCTTCAAACTCTTGCGAAAGAAAATAAACTAAAAGATACTAACATTTGTTTTCAAAATATTAAGGAAACATTACTTATGTTTCCAGATGACCGAGCTAGTCACAATAAATGGTCTCAATTACTAAGTACGAAGTATTGAAGATTCTCACCCTACCATTTTAGTTTCTCACTTTTCGTGTGCTTTCTTTCACGAAGAGCTTTGCTACGTACAATCGATATCACGTATGGTAGTGACTATTGGAGATGTTCACAACCTTGTGAGCCTGAGGACCAAAAATTTATAAAACACCTCTTGAAGGGCTGCATTATCGATACTTCTCGCATGGCCATAATCAATAAAAAATGAATTACAAGTGTTACACGTTTTTTCAGTTTTCTCATTTTATACTTTGGGTACGAATTGTGGGATTACATGGCGAGAGATATACCAGCTTTACCTTTACTATCCTTTTCGCAAGGAAAATGAGATTTTGTTTCTTCTGAAATTAGTTTCTCTGATGAAAATGTCTGATGAAATGTTGATGAAAGAAGTTCAACAGTAGTTTCCTATGTCTCATTATTCTACACGGCCCTCGGTGTCTCATTGGTTAGAGTGCTCGGTTTCCGCGGCGCAACCCCGGGTTTCATTCCCGGCCGGAGCAAAATAATAACGGTGCGCTTCCCTTACAAATGTTCCAGGATCTATTGCTGTGTGATGACGAGAAATTTCACTCTAAGGTTAAGAAGACCAGTGCATACGATGAAGGGATTTCTTTGTGCTAACCACACCCTTATCTCATGGCCGAGAGGTTGGGCCGCCTCACGTAGGCCAAGGACCGTAGCGGGCACTCGAGCAACAGAACGGGACAGGACATTATTCTACACTTCACACCATAAAGTCGCAGAAAATACACCGTCGAGGCGAAGATGGAATGCGAGTCTTCAATATTGCTCTGTTCGTCTTGTGTATAGTTCGAGGTGCACCCAATTGAGCTGAAATGATAAACTATCTTTTGCTGAAAAAAGGTTGATCACTTGGTATTTGTATTAATCTTCCTTGTTATACTCGTATACTCTTTTATAATCATGAGTCACAGCAGGTGCTTATTTAAGTTACCTTCTTCGCCATCCGTACTCGAACATCACACGCGTCGCCAAGACAAAACCCGACATTCTGTTGAAGGTGTCCGCGACGTGTTCACACGGCCCCTCCGCCTGCACCGTACCGAAGGAGGCTTGTAGCGATCCCGGGTTCGCACCGCGCCATTAATCTTCCCTGCGGGCGCGCGCGCTCTTCCGGCGTTCGCGAGGGACGGGTGCGCCGAACACGCCGCGCGTCGCCCGTCATCCGCACAGTGAACGTGTTAGGGGAATTGGCGAGCGCAAAGCGGCGGCGATGGTGTAACGGTTAGCGTTTTGGACTGTAGTACCCAAGTTGACGGGTTCAAACCCGATCGAAGCCGTGGATTTTTTCAGGGCGAAAAAATCCTTCGTACGTCTTCCTTCGGAGGGGAAGTAAAGCCGGCTGTCCCATGTTAGTAGATTGACTTGCATGTAAAAGATCCTCAATCCTAAATGACGCCTCTGAGCTAAATTCAAATCGCCTGTTTCTCGCCCAAGAAATACCTCCTTCCTCTGCTAGTTGGTGAAAGGGGCGTAGCGAAATTTGCGTGGTCAGACGGAAGAGCGAGCCTGATGGCCCGAGTCTCGCCACGTAAAATAAGGCAAATTCAATTCAATTCAAAGGGCTCCTAAGTCAACGTCGGAGGAACAAAGGCGCCGTGAGAAGGTGGCGGTCGCGGCAAATTTTGGTGACGAGTTGCGACCCGCTCTAGGCCCATTCCGCTGTGGGAGGACGAGTTCTCGAAAGGCATGGGTGGAGTGTGGACCGGGAAGAAGAAGAAGAACCTGACACCCTTGTGGAACACCCGTGTCGACAGCCTTGCGACACGCCAGAACGCGTGTCGGTGGCCACTGTGAATGGGGTTGCTCTCACAGAGATCGTTGAGTTTAAGAATTCGCGTGTCGTATTGTTTTGTTGAAAAAATAGCGGTCCGCATTCTTGTCGCCTTTTGTTTCTGCCTTCAACTGAACATCTTGTTGTGATTTATTTTGCTGCTTTTTTAGCTGTGTCGGTTTGGCAGATTGAACATTTGCTTCCATGAACTACGCATCTAAGTGGTCGCCCTCGTATTGAATTCCACACGCCCGTCTTATTAGAAGCATTTACCTTGACATTAATTTGGAATTTTGGCGATTTACAATAAAAACGTACCTATGCGCTGACTCACACGTGTTTTATGACATACCATTTTAGCGAACCGTGCCGATACTCGTATACTCTTTTATAATCATCGAAGTCGAAACCTGCCAAACAGCTTAGAGAGAAGGATTTCCTGCGCGTACAAGTTCATGGACAAAGCCGGATTTGGATTTTACGACTTCCTGTGCACAGGTTACAGAGCTTCCTTTGCTGGGTCTCGACCTTAATTTTCGGCGTTTTTGTAGTGGCACTTTCGAAGGGAGAGTCCTAACGGATATTTTTGATTTTCGCCTAATTGCCGTTCTCTTTTCTTGTATGAAATGCAACCAATGGCAAAAAATAAAAAATCGCCAATTTAGGACAGTAAATATGTAAATTTTTTAAAGCTGGTATGTTTTTGGTGAATATTATGAGGTAATAAAACCAAACATTCACTAATTACAGAGGTACGGATTACAGATTCTCTGTGTAGTGCCCGCTCACACACAACAACACAACCTAGTTTTAGTTGTATTATTTGTAAAGATATGACTGTAAATATTGAAAGAAAAAACTAATTAATATTTATTTTTGTTTACGTAAGTGGATGTCACATTTTATTATGATCAAACTTCGAAAATTTGACATTAATATTAAATGTTTAAAGTATGTTAAAGCACGAACAATACTGTTTCCTTGTAAAATAACTTTTTTAACGGAAATGAGACCTGCCGTTGTTGGTCTTTATAGTGCTGCGAAGCTCTTTTGAAATTTCGAACTCGACTCATCTGAAACTTACCCGTACAAGAATGCGACACATTCTCTATCCAGAGACTCATCGGAAGCTGCAAGCGAGCGCTAATGGCTTGTTTCTATCGGACCTCGACCTCGCGTTCTCAAGGTGGCATTTAATATTTCGACGTATCTCCTGGCGCTTTTCCACGCTTATGATATAAATGTAGAAACATTAAAAAATTAATTAGATTCCTGAATGCTTCTCGGTCTTTTATCCGTGTGGATAATACTTGGCAGGATGTGTTTAATGTAATTATCAGATACCGTTCCGCTTAATTGAACTAATTAACGACCTCGCTTGTCACTCGTCTTATTTCTCGAGACGGGCCGTACGGCAACATCAAGAAGAGAATATGGTAATACTTTTGCGGCTTCAGAAGAACCCACACGCATTAAGTCGCAATTACCGCATTATATCATCAGAAATGTATCAGTGGTTTTTACGAATGGGGCAAGCGGGTCTCCCCGGGAGGCGGGGCTGCTCGTAAGAGACGCCTGGGTCTCCGGGAGGTGCCCGACGCTCCAGATGTGAACGAGATTAATTTAAAAATCATCTCACGCTCCTTGCCTAACAAGCGGTGGCTGGCTGCGCGTGTGCGGCGGGTGGCCCGAAGGAAGGCGCCAGGCGCTGCAGCGGGCGGGAGAATTCTATCCAGGCTTTTCAGCTGGCGCATTTCGCCACGTTTTTTAAGGCACGTATAACACCCTTTTTCCTCTGCTATTATGAAGCAAATCTTGGTGAAAAAATCCACGAAATTTGATTTTAAAGACCTCCTCAGTATGTCCAGATCCTTTGGACATAATTTATAAAGTGTAAAAGATATGAATGAAAAGAAAAGTATGAAGTAAGATTAGACAATATTTGTATCTACTTTTTTATTAAATAACTCATAATGATTGTAACATTATTCCATAATATCAATGACTAATAAAAACGTACTTGAAATGTAGTTACTATAATAAGAATACTTACATGTACACTGTATTCGACGTTTGGAAATCGCTGAGAAACTGGATACCAAATCACGAGAAGTGCATTTATTAAAGCAAGAAATATTTATATCATTCCATTTCTTTTAAAATTCCTTCTCCAGGAGAATCTTGCCTGACTGCTTGGTACATGAATACAGTGTTGGATATAAATTAGTATGGCTCGTACGCAAAGTAAATATTTGATATCATGACGATATCATTTTGTTTATATTAAATGTTTAAATTTGGCCATTCATTAGTCCGTCATCTTAGTTCTTCTTTTTGCATTAACCTCGAAGTACAAGCATAAGCATCTAAAACTATTTTCAGGTAACTTTCTTATACTCGCGGCATTCTTGGAAGGCAGACGAATTTTCTTGTGATCTTAAATTAATAGAAAGTATAGTAATTGCCGTTCTACATTTAAAACGTTGTCAATTACAGTTGTTCGAACAGGAAAACGTGGTTTTAAGATCTCTCGTCTGGTTACAGAATTCTCTCCAGCCAAACATTAACCGTACGTACGGCGGCGGCGGCGAAGGTTAACGTTTCGGACTGTTGTACCCAAGTTGACGGGTTCAAACCCGATCGAAGCCGTGGGTTTTTAGGGCGACAAAATCCTTCGTATGCCTTCCGTCGGAGGGGAAGTAAAGCCGGCTGTCCCATGTTAGTAGATTTACTTGCATGTAAAAGATCCTCAAGCCTAAATGACGCCTCTGAGCCAAATTCAAATCGCCTGTTTCTCGCCCAAGAAATACCTCCTTTCTCTGCTAGTTGGTGAAAGGAGCGTAGCGAAATTTACGTGGTCAGACGGAAGAGCAGGCCTAATGGCCTGAGTCTCGCCACGTAAAATAAGGCAAATTCAATTCAATAAGTACACGATGGCATATGGCTCGAAATCACTTAACTGTGAATGTTACGAGGGCTTCCACGCTTGCTTCTGGAGAGTGGGCTCCACCAGCGGTTAGTGCAGCCGCATACCGGAGTCTCGCGGTTGACATCGTGTTCCTCTTTTTATAGGCGCGGCGGATGATCCCGCTGGTCTCGTCCCACGGAAGAGAGCGCCGAGTCGGAGGCTGCGGTTCTGCCAGAGGGAGCCGCGATCGCCAGGTAAAACTGAGAACCCTTTATCGCTGAAGGATCAGTTACGGGTATCCGTGGCGCTTTTGTTTTGGGCATTATCCTCTTAGGTCAGGTGAAAACTAGAACCTTGATGAGTTACATTATTCCGTGAGAATTTCGTAAAAAATAATTATGAATGTAAGTAGTGTTGTTATGAAATTGGTGACAAGGTTAAAAGTGAGGTAATACAAATGTGCATGAAGCTCATTAGCTTTATTTATTATAAACATCATTGCCGCTAATTGGATGAGTGGAACTCTACGTGAGTAATACTCTACAAAAATTGAAGAGTACCTCTTTCTTGGTACCTAAGAATGGAGATAGCAAGTAATTGCCTAAAGAAATTTCATTTTATTTAATCGTGAAATCATAATGATGGAATTTAAAATGTAAGTTGTGGCTTATTCTTGCAACAGAAATACCCGTACATTGTCCGGACTCAGAGATTGGAGACCACTGATCCGCCCAAGATAACAACTTTATCTAATATGTTCCATTAAAAAATATTATTGTGAATATTGCAATATATTAGACATTTTTTTCAATTAAGTAACTATCTAAATTGATTAAAAAGGATTAATTATCAGCTTCATATTTGCAATTACAAACTTTTGCTTTAATTTCACAGTTTATTGAAATTGGTTTTACATTTACTGTTCAAATTCATGCACGAAATATTGCCAGATAATTGTGTAAGTAGTCAATTGAAGAGCAGGTGTCGCACCGTCAGTTGCAACGGATGAACAGTGGTGACGCAAATGAGTCGTTGAGTTCGCAAATTGGAGTGCGCGAACAGGGCGGTTGTCGCGCGACCCGGGGAAGGGAATTGGCGCTGGGCGCGGCTGACAAATGGGCGACACGGCGCCAGCGCCACCACACGCCGCTTCGCCGTAATTATTACTACAGCGCCGTCCTTGCCTCTCGGTGCGTCGCCGCAGCGGCGCGCCGCCCTCTGAAGTCCCCGGCCGGCGTCTGAGCCGCGCCGCTCACGCTGGCGATCGCCTTATTATTGTCCGATTTTCTTAAGGATGGGATGATTTGACAGCTAGTGCTGGCAACACAACTGACGATTCTGTGGTCTTTGTGTCCGTGAACTTATTAGACTCTCCTTCCTCCATTCGTTCGTTTGCAGTTGGCTAACTTGTAAATAGTTACGACGCTCCCTGGCTGTGATGTCCTCGTCCGACGAAAATACAGTGCGCCACGAGAAATAATTGAAATTAGGAAGTGCAGAGCTTTGTGCTCTTCAGTAAAAATTCTTTCATTCTATAAAAATTACATTGAATTTAGTTTTTATGTGATAAGTATTATATTAGTTTTAAAATCGAGTCTTGAATGTGAGATGCGTACTCGTGACGGTGCACGTGTTTACTTCTCTGAAGTACACGTGATGTTCACTTGTTTCGCGAACTGTCACTTTATCCCATTCTTAAGAAAATCGTTCTATACGCCAGAATGTCTGTTGATGTACGCAGCGCGGTGGTTAGTTCGCAAGCATTAAGACTCTCGGCGTTGGAGTTGATCGTGGCCGCTCCGAATGGAATGAATAGTAGTGAGAGAAAGTTGTTGAAAATTGACATGATTTTTTTTCTCGTCCTTTGTGAATTTTTTCTCCGCGTCGTCAGAGAGAAGCCGTGGAAGCTTTCGAGTGGTGGAACCAACAACCCGGAATTGGTCGATGATATTCAAACTGTCCCCTCCAAATACTGTTTGAAGGCAAGGTTAGCCCAGTACAAAACCAGATTTATTTTTATAAAAATTGACTTAATAATTGTAATAATTTATAAATTTACTTTTAAAGTATAACTAAAATAGGTGAAGATAAAAACATAGTGTAACTTAAGGTAGAGGAATAAGCACAGATAAATAAAGTGCCTTGGAATCAACTAATCATCGAAGCCCTTTGCATCACTGTACGTACAAAAAACCCGCAACTGAATGCGTGTGTCTAGCATCTAGCGCCAGTTGCCACTGCATCCTCATTATCCTCGCCTATTAAGTTCCTTCTTCGTAATAATTGATGAAGATACTTACGTATGTCACTTAGCGCGAACGATGCGGTTCAAGAGTTCAGAGACCCACGTAATAGGCTCTACCTTCGCCATCAAGCCCACACCATCGTCACGCCAGCAGGACGTGTACAAGCGTCGGAAATGTGACAAATTGCCGACAAGGCGCCACCGCCACTACAAGCAGGCGCGCTGTAATGAGTGCGATCAGGAAGCCCAGCTCATCGACCCGCGGCCGCAGCCACTCTCGAAAAGCCCCGGCGTTTATGTAGCTGGGTGATTGCTCGTTCGATGGCGCGCCTTATTAGTGCAGGTTGGCTCATGCTCAAAATTCTCATGCAAACTAACCCGCTCAAAGGAAGGCGCTCGCCGGCGCTAAATCCTTGTTCTTTCGCCCCCTTTGGTTCCCTAATGAACATCGTATGTTCAACTGCGCGATCGGCTTGTCGCATACTTTATTGCTTGTGCACACAGCGCTGTGGCAGATGTCCAAGAATTGCAGTTTTCAGGTGTAATTTAACGTTATCTCGCAGATGCTTTAAATACGCGTTATAATTATTGTCTCTACAAACAATTTAAGACTTTAATTATAGAAATTTTCTCCATAAATTACAAATTTTTAAATTAGTATTTCAGGAACTTCTAAGAATTAGCTTCTCGTTTCTAAACACGTTTGTAATTATAAGGTATCATTTCTTCTAGGCGAATTGTATATAAGTATTATTTGTTTTTAATTAATTTTTGTAAATGTATGTTTCTTTTATTATTTTCTTGAAACTTTGGACAGTGAAGTGCAGTGACGTGCAACGCAGTGAATTGCAATGGTTCGTAGTGCTTTGTTTGGCTGTGAGGTGTAATATTGCCATGTACAATATTTAGTTTATCAATGTCATTGTTATCTTTACAATTATTATTGTTGATGTTTTTATTATTGTTGTAATTATTATTATTGTTGTGATTACTATCATTAATATTCGATATATATTTATTTTGTAAATTACTTCCATTGAATTGTATTCATTTGCAGTTAACTACATCTTATCTTTTCAACATCTCTTCAATTCTTTTCATTCTACACGCGTGTTCCAGCATCCAACGGAGTCCGGTCAGTTCTCTTTCTTTATAACTCTCATAAAAACATCCATAGCCTCAACTTTCATTTGCTTGTCAATTATCTCTCCTTTCCAGTTATCGATTCGTTACGTCCTTTCCCCCCTGTTGTGTTGTGGGTTCGTTTGCGGCCCCTTCCCCCGCCGCCCCCCCCCCCCTCGCGTGCCGATTCCCGCAGCCGCCTTGTAAACGGCGACCTGGCCACCGCAGCCACCGCGGCTCCGACGCGCTGCCACCGCCGTGGCAGCTCCGCATTTGTTACTTCATTTGAGGCGAATAAACAACACGTCATCGCGCAGTCGTTCGTGCCGAGGAGGGCGACTACCGGCGGCGCGGGAGGGACGGCAGCGAGAGGCAGATTCGGAAGCTGATGAAGCGGATGAGTAATGGTATCAGCTGCGTTGTCTACTCGCGTTGCGACTGGAAGCATTTCCTTCTAGACTATCCAGATGATCACTTTCATACTCCACAAGTAAAGCGACGTATTGGGAGATAAAATGTGATTCGTGATGCTTGTTCTGCATTGTTTAAACACATTTTTCGAAACATGATATAAATGCTGGAAAAGAAACTTAAGAGTATACGTGTATACATATTTTGATATTATATAAGCGGAATTTCTAGGAACAAAATTAAGATAGAAATTTTAAGTCAATGCAAACATATTACGTTCACAGTTTAATGTTCGTGGTGAAATCTCCAGGAACTACACATGAGATGATAGTATTGAGCCGTTGCATCTTCACGTAAATTACAGTAATCAGCTCCCAAAGTACGTCAAAACACGCAGGCCACGTCTCGGTGCATTTTCAAATGTGTGCATAGGAAGTTAACGAAGTTGAAGAAGAAAGATTTACGACGTCCCGATGCGCTAAACCCTCGCCTCAGCGGCCGGGAGCGGGGCTTCCCCTCACGCCTTGCCCGGCTTCGGCTGCTCGGCCGCGTCTCCGCCGTTCGCTCACGTACAGCTCATAATTTCCCGGCCGTCACGTCGGGCCGGAGGCGCCCGCCGATACGCTTTCGGAAAACACACGTTTTCCCCCGCGGGCGCCAATGGACGCAAGGGCGTGCTCCCGCCGCTTTTTCCTGCTCTGCGCCGAAGCAGCTCCCGACCGACGACACGTGACGCGGCTGCCAATCGCGCTGTCGGCGAGTGCGTTCCTTCGAGTCGCAACGATGCTCCTCGGAGCGAATGAGTGGGTTAAATTACGTTCACAAAGGATTTGAAGAACAAAACCCATAAAAGGAAGAATTCATAGCTCGCCACTTTGACATTAATAGCATCAACACTACTTCGATGCTACGAAGGTCCCACATGCAGTGTCATTTGCATCTTAATTTCCAGAATGTTTCCTATTCCTAGAAGACCATCTGCTAGTAAATTATTTGGGAACTTTATCGTCATCGGAGATTAAGAAGAGATATAACAAAAGAATGTGAAAGCGAGGCTACATTTCGTGTTTAATCGCCAAGTTAAATCACCGAACATTCAGCGCTCTCCTCACTGGGTGCATTTCTGAATGAACAAACTAAAACAAGGATTAAACAAGTCAGAACCGCAGCTCATATCGTGAGTTAGTTCACTAAGTTTAGAGACAGGTAGTTTGTGACACGTAGACAAAACTCTGGTCACAGCTTAGAGTTAATTGAAAATAATGAAAAAGAATCGTCGCGCTATGAATTTCAAGTGACCTCGTAATATCGCGCTGCATCACCAATAGAATTGCGGAGGCTAAGCTTTATTAACCAGACAGCATTTCGATACGAGCGCTTGCTCTGAAGCTGACGTTCATATTAATAGCCCATATCCTCCTCCGTTCTTTTTTTTTTTTTATATCGTAAAGCCCGCGGCTCGTGATTGGATAGCTCTTCAACAACCTTTGGCTTGTCCGCTGGTCCTTTCCCCGATCGGTAACACGGCACCGGTCGAATTAGTTTCCGCGAGCTGCATTCCTGCGGCGGCGCGGCCTCCCGGCGCGGCGGCAATACGTGAGCGGGGGCGCAGCACGTAAGCGGCCGTCGCGGCAGCCGCCAGCGCTGCGCGTGTCTCTGCTGCGCGCTCGGCACGCAACGCAGGCGGCGCACGCGAGAGCGCAGAAGCAGCAGGGTGGCGCAGCAGCGCCTGGAAGGTGGTTGGCTCAGGTTCTGACACGCGAAACTTTGGGATCTGCGTTTGGTTGGATCGCGTCGTGAAGAATGCTACTCGTTAAGGAACGCGATTGGGAGACGTACGTCACAAAACTGTTTAAATCGGGATAACCTGTTCGAAATTGGTAATTTGCGGGTTTTGGAGTATTACGTGATAAATTAGATTAACCTAACTTTTTGTGGGTCATATTCCTGCATAGTTTTCAAAACGTTGAATAATAGAGAGAGAAAATGAAAAGTTTTGTGTTGAATATATGAGTACATGTCTCGTATTAAGTAGAATGATTAATATTTTTAGAAAAGTATAATGCAAGCTACAAGATAACAATGAAAACAACAATTTTCATTGATTGACGTTATGCGCAATAATCTGCAGCATTACGAACCAGTCGTGGGCTTAGGCTGGTGCAGTCTCCCTCAGGGAGGAGGCGGAACTCAGCATCCAGCGGGGGAGGAACAACACCACTCCAGCCAACATCACATTCACTACACTAACGGGAGATATCACTATTGTAGTTGAAGTGCTCGGAAACATCAATCAAACAGTAACATTTTACAAAAAAAAGTTAGCTTTGGAAACAAGTGCACGGTCTTCGTGTCGCCTCCTCCTAGTTAGATTCGAATCCGATTTTGTTCAGCAGTGATATTGTAGTCTCCAAAGGTAGCTATTATCTTCCTTTTTGCAACCAAATAAATATGTGAACGTTGAGACCGGGTTTTGGAAGATTTTTTTTTTGGCAAAATTATGGCCCTTATCCTTTTCAAGTGCAAATGCATTCTACTCTTCCATTGAAATCATTGTGCAACTTCGTGGAAGATTGGTCGGTCCCTTCCCAAAATCGACCTGGCAGGCCTTCAGCGAAGCACAGCCCGGGTCTTGCTCACGAAATGGAGTACACTCAAGGGATATCGTAGTGGAGCACTAAAATCACGTATGCCACGAATCAGTAAAAAATTTAACGTGAAGAGTGTTTTAATTATTTTTACGGTTTTTCTTCATTTTTTAATGTAGTAAAATCCAGGAGACATTAAAATAGCAGTCAGCATCTTGATTAATTTTATGAATGTCTCCAAAGTTAGAAAAATGTACTTTGGAAGTACAGTTAAATTTAATGAATAACCCATAAACAATACAGATTTTTTTGCCGTCAGGGTACACTTTCATTTGTGTGAATTATACTGTATTAAAAATATACAATATTAATTCTATATTTCTGAAACTATTTATTGGCGATTCGCATGACAGAAGATTGAAGATATTTACGAAAAGGTGCTGAATTTTGCTTTTAATTATAGACGTTTGCGAGAATATCGTATGATCGCATCAGCTGGACGTGAGAGACTCGTCGGCACTTTTACCATTTAATTATGGAGTCGTCGCCATGTGACTGGTCGTTGCTCCTCCCAAACGGCGTCGGACAGGGGTCAGCGCGTCGGCGGCCGTAAGAAAGCGACCTCGCCGCCTCTGGGCGGCGGAGGCGGCCGCGGAGGCGACAGGGGGCGGCTGCGGGCGCCGGGGGAGGCGGTGCCAATCGATTAACGTCAGAGTCGAGCGGCGCGCGCGATGTACGCGCGGAGGCGGCGAATTAATCGAAACCGCCACCCCGCCCCCGCCCCCGTCCTCGCACCTGCCCCGCCCTCGCCGTCGCCGCACACCGCCGGGGGGCGGGCGGGGTGGCGCCGGCCGACGCGAGGTCGCAACCTTTAGGCACCGGGCGAGCCGAGATGCGCGTGGGGCTTCGGTATATTGGCTTTCGTCCACGTGCCGACGGCCGACCGCGCAATTTCGTCTCTTTCTGGGGGGTTTTAACTCTAACAGTTTTGTGAGAGTAAGCTCCCAATGAATTTCAGATGAAGGCAATTCAGCAACCTTAGCATTCGTGGCAAGTAGTTCGTAAAAAGAAAAGTTTATGCTCAACAATTATCTTAATATTGAATCTACTCGTTTGTTGGTCTCAGATTGGCACTGGAGTTTAAAACAATTGGTTCTTTGTAGAACTTATTTAAATAGATTCTGATTTTTTAGTTCATTGTAATTAATATGTGGGGTAACGAAAGCATTAAATGCAACTTAAATTCTAATTAATATCTCTTACTGAAGATGCATTTCAGTTGACTATAATGTAACTCCAAACTCTCTAATTCCGTTTGTGCAGTTTTATTGATCCTATTTCCCGTCTAAGTAACCACTTAATTCTTCGAATGACTACTGCACATTTTCCCTCGTTCCTCCTTTCCTGACGCGCGGCACAGTCGAGGAGAACAGATGTGCTTATGAACTAAACACGGATGAAGGGGATTATCCTCCATCTGATGCCGCGGTCTTCACTAGCCGTTTAAAAGCGGCCCAGAGGCGTCGCGCTTTGACGTGTGTGGCAGGCGCGGGCGGGCCCCGCTGGTGTGGAGTAGACGCCTCCGCGTCGCGGAAAGTGGTGGCGAGGAGTCGTGACAGGTGCGGCTGGACGAGGTGGAGTGGGACGTGGCGGGAAAAGGAGGCGAAGGCCAGAGCGGGCTGGGGTGGGGTGGTACACGATCAGAAGGGGCGGGATGGAATATCTGCGCTAATGGTTAGGTGACGCGCCGCCCACTTCAATGACGCCGACGTCTCCGGCGCGAAGACGACCTCTTGTGAAGATACTGGCGCCACCGTCGCTGGGTTCGGAGAGTTCGAGGTTGCACAGAAGGAAAAATTACAGAGCATCAGGAAGTTTGGCATTTTTATTGGTGAAGGCGTTTTCGTCAGGGATGGGGTAACCCAGAATTCAGAAAGATCTGGAAACGAAGATTGTTTTGAAATATGAATGTGAAAATGTTGGTAATAATAGGCAACTTTATACGTTTCCCTTAACATAATCTGAATAAACTGTAGAGTTCTATTCACTGACTTGAATTAATGCCATTTTAGTCTTGCAGCTCCTGCATCCATAAGGACTCACGCAAGAAGCTGTTGTTGATTTTTTTATGAGAGAGACCGTTATTCGCATTGACAGGCTTACATGCATTACTTATTTTATTTATTAGATTCCCATTTTCTACAGATTTTAAGAAATCTTTTAATCTTCACTCCACATTTAGTTAATATATTTTGGATAAAGGAAGCCAACAAACGATACGTGTGTGTCTAACACCCTAAAATATTACCTCTCTTTGAACATTATAAATTGGCAATTACTTTAATAAAATATCCTTATTAAATTTCTTTAATAATTTGTTTATTTAATGTTGTATTTGGAGTTGAAGGTTTTCATAATTCTAGAACTTACCAGTAATTACAACACAAGGCTAATAATAGCAACGTCGAACAATGTACCTCTTGAGATATTCGAAGTGGAAGTTAGGCGATCGCGTGACTGAAACAGCAACATCGCAATGATGAATGCGCCGCCGATTAGTATCGTCCCCGTTGCTGTCGTTTGGTCACATGTTGACAAGAGACGATTTGAATACTTGAATGCAGTCCAAGTGCTTTGACTGCTTAATCCCAGCCTCTCCACTAAGATTTTATCGGATTTACCATTATAAATGCATCTTCTTAATTCTCAATGACACATTTGTAAGCATCCAAATGTGCCAACAGGATTGCGTTCGACAAAAAATGACGTGATTTTGTTTTCGTGCTACCACTAAAGTCTTTTAGCAATTGGACTAAGTCGTTAATTATGTGGTCACAACACATTTTTGTGTAGGATGACAGTTTTCGTGGATTTTACACGCGTCACCTCCAGGATTTCAATGTTATTTACTTGACGAAATTACAGAACTACACAAATCTGACATATAATTAGTTTGTTATGTTATTTGGTGTATTATAGTTTCAGAAAAAAATGAATCTTAGTACTGCAGTTGTGCCTCAAATAAACTGATATAATATAAACTATGCGTGCGTCGCCCTAATATGAATTGCTCTACCCGAGACATATCCCGAGAGAAATACTTTTCCTTCATTCAAAATGTTATATGTTAAGAAAATATTTGTGCAACCAGTTCCACCTGTGCCGTCGTCATTAAAAAGGCTCCTTCGGAGCATGAATCAAGGACGGCAGCGCATGCGTGAGTTCGTGCAGGCGCGTGTTTCGCGCCCAGTGACAGAGGAGCTGCTCGTCAGAATGCGGGTCGAACGCGGGGCAGCAGATTTGTGCTTGCAGAGATGTAATAAACTGGAGTATATAATTATCAGAAAATGTATTTTGAATACTATATCATGGAGCTGAAATGATACATTTTAGAACTTCTAGAGTACATGCGCAAATAAATAAGAAACTATTCGATCAACGATAATTTTAGAATTCTTTTGAGTAACATACACATTAATGTGACCTGGGAACATGTGCCAAATATGAATTGGGACTTATAATTTCTCACAAATGTATTATAGTGAAATAGTGCAACCCCTTAGATTACTTCTTAAGACAAATATTCTGTATGAAGACTAATGAAGTCTGTCATTTTTTAAATATACTATCCTACTGAAGGCTTAGCACACGTTTATGGTATTAAAGTTATTAAAATAATAAAAAAAGGACTGAGTACAGATTACATGAAAATATATATGTTTTAACTGATTAAAATTCAGTGGGACATATTGTTAATTCATTATTTTATTTTGGGTTTGGAGGTTAAAACTTCCAAAGTACCAGTAATCTAAGGATGTTTGAACCCGTTTTTATCTCGGCGAACTTACGCAAAACGGAAAAGTATGTATGACTAATGTATAGGAAAACGTTAGAGAATCAATTCCAAATTAGTTTCAAAAACAAGATAGTACTAAGATTTTATTGCAATTCAATCAGAGTGCATTACTCATTTTGCAGTGAGAGAGAGTTTTGCATTACTCATTTGCAAAAAAATAAATAAATAAATAAATCGAAGCAGGAAATGGCGAGGAAAATTAGAGAACGCAGCAAGTTATGAGATGGCATTTGGCAGGGAAACTATATACGGAATCACAAAGAGTCGTGAAACCCAATTCAAGCAGTGAACCCATTATATTAATCCCATAACTCTAACATGGTAGGTATCCTAGCTACTCCCTCACATAGTTTCCCCACAGAAGCGCTGAAAATTAATTAGGGGAGTAATAAATCCCGGCCATCGACACGGGCGAGCGGAGGCCAAAAGAAGCAACGCGCCGGTGCTGCTCACGGGAGCCACTGCCATCGCACGCACGCGAGGCGCCGCGCCGCGCCACTCCTCTCCACTCCACTCCACTCCACGCCGAGAGGCTCGCGAGCGGAGAGGCACTTCGGCGGCCCAGGGCCAGGCCGCCGGGCTTCATCAAACTCCGAGGCTCCCTAACGATATTTAATGTTGAATGAAAATGCTAGGCTGGCCACCATGGCTAATAAGACTAACTAATTTTTGCAAAGATACTGCATTGGCAACTGTTGCCAATGCAGTCTCTTTGACGGAAACATCCTGGATTCGAGATCTGTCGATGGAGGATTTTCGACACTGATTAGCTAGGTCAAATTTATCCCCTTTCTGTAGAAGGATTCTAGCGGCTGGCTCTTCTGGTCAGTAGTATTTCGTGTTGTCCAAGATCGAGACTAGACGAGAGCGATACCGTAGCAAACGGACAAGAAACCGTGCGCGATCTTTCTTTCATCGTCTTTGACCCCGTCCTTTCTCAAATACACACACTTACATGCACTACAATACCATATATGTCGAGACATCACTCGGAGGCTTGGAGCTTGTCTCGGCTGGGGCGTTGCCATTGATGCAGATAAATGGGGGGGGTGTTAGCCGAAATCTCTTGTTCCAGCAAGGGATGGGCCGGATCTCACTTTCTTGCAGAGGAGATGGATATAGACGGAGCTGGAATCATGCCACGTGACAGAAGGAAAAGGATCCAGTTCTAGAAAACGAGAAAGCAAAGTAGTCGGCTGTATATATATTTGATTGATTCAATTTGATTCATTGATTGTTTCCGGGCACATCAACTGCTACGGTTATTACTCTCATTAATGTAGTGATTGTTTTATTGCTGGTGTCGGTAAACTGAAGAAATCAGGTACGGACCTATACGTTGGTTTTCGTGTTTTCCCCTCCACATATCTTCCCCAACGGAGCTCCGCTCCATACGGAACAAGTTCCAGGATTCCGACTGGACTCCCGACTTGTGTGGTACTGTACTGTATGCACGCGCGCGCGAATGCGTACGTGTATATGTATGTGTGAGTGAGTAAGGGGAGAGGATAGGACAAGAATGAGGAAGAAAATGACGCGCGAGGTCCATAGCCCGTTTCTTAGGGTAGGGTTCTGCTTTAGCATTTGCCTTATACTAATCGGAGAAACCACTGCAAACTATTGAACATAGCAGCCGGCCGTTAGAATTCCTCTCCAGACAGTTACTGAATTCGCCTAGCTGTGTAGAAGCTTTAATTCCCTCTAACAGCCGTCTAAGATAATAAATGTATTGTCTTGTGTATTTCCGTGAGGACGCCTTTCGAACAATGCGGGCCTAGCGTGTGAGACGGCGCGGCGTGGCTCGCCGCCGGTGCATCCCCCTGCGAAGCGCTTGTCGTAAACCGCGTGGCCTCGCGCCGCCCCACCGCCCGACCGGCCCGTCAGAAGCGGCAGCTGAGGTATTTATTGGAGCGAATTTGGCGTCGGGATATCGATCGTAAAGCCCCGCGCCGCCGCCGCCACTGCATATAAAAAAAAAAAAGAAAGAAAGAAAGAAAGAAAGAGAAAGAAAGAAAGAAGAACGTTCGCCTTCTCCGCAGTTTGTTTATTTCGCGGAGCGCTTTCGTTCGGTAGCTCTGACGCTTTACAAGCCGTGACTAATACGAGCCCACGCTGCATTCCCGAGCGAGCGCTGTTCCAAACGCGGCTGACTTTGCAGCCCCGGATTCGAATGCCCTTCTATTAATAAATTTACCTCGCGAACTGCCATGCGACGGTCTTGCGGATGGATTTACGCGAATATTGAATTGAATTGAATTGAATTTGCCTTATTTTACGTGGCGAGACTCGGGCCATCAGGCCCGCTCTTCCGTCTGACCACGCAAATTTCGCTACGCTCCCTTCACCAACTAGCAGAGAAAGGAGGTATTTCTTGGGAGAGAAACAGGCGATTTGAATTTAGCTCAGAGGCTACGTCATTTAGGCTTGAGGATCTTTTACATGCAAGTAAATCTACTAACATGGGACAGCCGGCTTTACTTCCCCTCCGAAGGAAGGCGTACGAAGGATTTTGTCGCCCTAAAAATCCACGCGAGCTTTGAACCCGCGAGCTTGGGTATAACAGTCCGGTACGCTAACCGTCACACCATCGCCGCCGCCAATATTGTGATCTCACGGCTAACACACACACACACACACACACACACACACACACACACACACACACACACACACACACACATATACACACACACAGTTTTAATTAAAGAAGAATTATCTAAACATAAAAGCCTTCGTGAACTACACGGGGAATCGCCTACGCTTTCTCTGGCGTTCAATAGCCCGTCAGCCTTTAACATTCAGCTTCCCAGAAAAGCAACGCGATCTCTCTGAAACGAGCATTTTTCTGGCGACACTGGAAGTTCTCTGTAGTTGGATAAAACATTCTGTTCGTTACACCCCGAGTGGCTTTGTACTCAAAAGAGTATTCAAGTGTTTGTCTCCAATCCGTTAGATTGTGCCGTACACACATCAGCAGTACATAACAAGTGACATATATCAAAATTAACCTTTTTGTTAAATGATAAAATATGTTTATAAAGAAATGTAGTTTGTTGTTAAACACTTCACGACGATAGTTCGCTTGCCAGGAATCCGACGTGTAGAGTAAAGCACTTCATCTCTGCCCGCGAAATGCGCTCTGGGCTCCGCCCAGATTGAAGCCATTAGAAATAAAGGTTTTGACAAGGCCTCTATCTTGTATAAGATATTTGCTCCTCTTTCTTTTCTTTCCAGTGTGGATAGACAAACTACTACTGCTGCAATTTTACCCGAAGACAACTGTTTCATATAATGGGTTCATAATAAACCTTCAGGAAGTGCTCTCATAATACACCTCTCAGAGTATTCACATTTAGTGGGGATGTGTACTAAAAATACGTGGTGTTCGTTCACTGTATTTAGGAATCATAAGATCGAAACCGTCAATTTGATTACTGGTTAATAAAATGAACACATGGCCGTTGATCTGTGGAATTTCGCCGCGCAGCAGGCAGCAGCATCGCGATGCATGGTTTCTGAGCGGTTGCCGGTGCTGGTTATCTGCGAAGTTCAACGGCCCCGACAGCCCCGCTTTGTCCGGGGCGCAACGCGATCCGCGGGGAAATAAAGCGCTGTGCTCGCAGCGCCGGCAGAGCCATAGAATCGGACGCGCCTGGCTGCGTCCGGGGCGGAGTACGCGGGCGCCCGCCGGACTCCCTCCCGGGCTTCGCCGGCGAGACCCTGCCATGCCGGTGTGTGGCGAATCGCTGCCCGCGGGCCTGCGTGCCTAGGCGATCTGCATCTCCGGACAGCGCTCGTTGCGGAGTATCGGTACGTCTTAATGGCTGTATACTCTGAATATCTATGTATATATAAGTTCGTGATGCATTCAATAGAGATGATGCTTCAAACTTTGGTAGACTCAATATGCTGATTGTATCTTGCCCAATACTTTTATGTATCGCGTAGGTTTGTGGGAGGAAACATGAGCAGTATTTTTTAACAGTAAAAACTGTTGAAGTTTTTTGTTTAACCATTAAATGTTTATCGTTTAACCATTGAATGTTTGTAAGTGAGAAAGTACAACATACACACATGCATACATGTTAACATGTATGCTTGTATAATTTCTATTAAATCAGATTTATCTAATTGTGAACATTATCACTATGTTAGAGCAAATATAACTCACTATTTTTAATTTATCAATTTTAATTTGCCAATATCTAACCTTTATCATTATCTAACCTTGGTATTTTATCACTCGGTTGGGAAGTTTAAGGATCAATTGGTAGTAAACTGACATAGTTAAGTTTTTAAATGTGATATTTTGGTTTTAGAACTAAAAATGATATTCCATTGTTGAAATTTTTGGGCATGAGAATTTAAAACAATCCCTAAAGTGCAATACCTCTAAAATATATTCTTATTGTTAAAAAGATTAGTATGACCGTTAACAAATCTTTGTAACAATAATGTCAAGAAAGAAGAGATCCTGAGCAGAATTCTGCAACGGAAACACCAAATGTATTTTCAGATGTTAACTAACGTGGTTTTCATGATCTAACTTACTCTGAATACCTATACTTATAAGTTCATTATGCATTGAATGGAAATGATACTTCAAAGTTTGGTAGACTGAAAATGGGGAATTTATCTATCCCAACACTTTTATGTATCGCGAAGGTGTGTAGGAGGAAACATGAGCAATATTTTTTAACAGTAAAAGCTGTTGAAGTCCTTCGTTTAATCATTAAATGTTAACCTCTCAACCATTGAATGTTTGTAAATGATTATTATTAAGTTTGTAAGTTGTTAGGCGTTGATAGATACACCCTTAAGCCTGAAAGTAGCTGAAAACATGCCGTTGCCTACATCTGTCTTGCCGGCGTGCGTACGAAAAAACCGAGAAAGTAACGACATCCCCGTTCACAAGCATTTCGACCGAACGGCCCACGAAACAACAACGAACAGACGAGTAACGCAAAGCGCCTCAGCCAACTTGTCTCGGCAGAACGAGCGTCGCAGCCATAGCGTAAATTCCCCAAAGGCGCGGCCGCGGCCGGCGCCGCGCGCGGGGACATTAAACTCTTGGTGCCCCCGCCGCAGCAAAGCGCAACGCAGTTGGCGCGATATTTACAGCGGGAGGCGCGGGCGCCGACGTTTACGAGAAGGCGCGCGGGCTCGTCCCGCCGGCGAGGCGGCGCCGGGGTCGCAGCCCGCCGCAGGAAAGGTAGAAACCGCTCGTGGAGGCCGGGCGGGCGCCTGCTTGAATTGCGCTCGGGTTTATGAACTCGGCCGGGCGAAACCAGACGCGCGTTAGGACTTGCGTGATGGAAGTCAAGCCTGCTGTGGCTGAAACGTTCAGATCATCTGGACACAAGACAAATGTTGCATCTCAAAAGTTGACATTATGTAAGAAAAAGGTTCTCTCCTCACAGATGTCTTTTATTTCGCGGCCAAAGCGAAAGTTCATTACTCATCATTCATTGTTCGTAGACTGCAATACTGGCACAAAATCAAAAACTGTAATGATGCACAGACTGGTACTAGCATATGGTATTGGTATGAAACGTTCAATTGAAGGGCTTGAAACAGTAACAAAGTAAGCGACATGGGTCACACAGAATCTCTTGCTATTCGTAAATTGTAATATCTCGATTTTGGTGGCTGCGTGTCTCATCTTGTTGTTGCCCCAAGCACTTCATGCATTTGAAGTAAACTTCTATAGTATGGCTAAAGTGCCTTACACGTTACTGCCCTCAATTATTACGACATTGGCGTGTGCTAGGGTAGCTACGCTCACTGAGTATAAGAAGGTCGTCGGTGGAATGGTGGATTAGAACTCGGTATTTTTTGCAAGGATTATTGAATAACAAGTATGTGTAAAATTGTACCAATGCAGACATATTAAAGTGTATTTTTAAAATTTAATAACAACTAGTATAATGCTCTTTTGATACGTTATACTAAATTTTCGATAATACGTCGTAATGGAATGCTGAAGATACAATCACGCCATTGAACAGTAATTGCTTCTAATATGATACATGTAGATTCTGGATACCCGTCAAAATAATATTGACAAATTCATCTTAACTTCATGGTTTTTCACTGGAATTTTTAAATAAACTCCTCCTGAAGACGTAGTTGTCATGCGTTTTTGTGTTGGGTGTTTATAGTTTATTATTTTTTTGTGGTATTTGAAAACTCTGAATTTATGATTAAGTATATTTGGACATCTCAAATTTAATTCCTTAAATACGTGTTGCAGATGAGTTGTTCTTACAATCGCAAAAACTGATCCTCTCGTGCTCAATTATGATACGTAGTGATTGCTGATCCTCTCGTGCTCAATTATGATACGTAGTGATTGCTGGCGGCGGCGATGGTGTAACGGTTAGCGTACCGGAGTGTTGTACACACGTTGGCGGGTTCAAAGCCGTGGATTTTTAAGGGCGAACACCTTTCTCTGCTAGTTGGTGAACGGAGCGTAGCGAAATTTGCGTGGTCAGACGGAAGAGCAGGCCTATTGGCCTGAGTCTCGCCACGTAAAATAAAGCAAATTCAATTCAATTCAATTCAATTCAATTGCTTGCGCGCTAGGTGCTGGGCGTCGGTGGAAGAGAGTTGATAGAGAGCGCTGACCGACGAGGTTGCAGAGGGAACGCTTGGGTGATGTAGGGGGTGATGTAGGGAGCGATGTCGGGATTATGATACGTAGTGACTGCTTGCGCGCTGGGTGCTGGGCGTCGGTGGAAGAGAGTTGATAGAGAGCGCTGACCGACGAGGTTGCAGAGGGAACGCTTGGGTGATGTAGGGGGTGATGTAGGGAGCGATGTCGGGATTATGATACGTAGTGACTGCTTGCGCGCTGGGTGCTGGGCGTCGGTGGAAGAGAGTTGATAGAGAGCGCTGACCGACGAGGTTGCAGAGGGAACGCTTGGGTGATGTAGGGGGTGATGTAGGGAGCGATGTCGGGATTATGATACGTAGTGACTGCTTGCGCGCTGGGTGCTGGGCGTCGGTGGAAGAGAGTTGATAGAGAGCGCTGACCGACGAGGTTGCAGAGGGAACGCTTGGGTGATGTAGGGGGTGATGTAGGGAGCGATGTCGGGATTATAATACGTAGTGACTGCTTGCGCGCTGGGTGCTGGGCGTCGGTGGAAGAGAGTTGATAGAGAGCGCTGACCGACGAGGTTGCAGAGGGAACGCTTGGGTGATGTAGGGGGCGATGTCGGGAGAGGCGATTTCAGAGAAGGGGCGGGTGCGGACGGCCCCTGGCGAGGTGTGGGAGGGCGGTGGGCGAGAACAAACAGGAACAAGAGAGATCGAACGGCCCCCAATCCTCGGCCGACGATGGCCGTCAATTACCATCTTATAACGGTGTAATTTACGTTTTTCAATTTCATTTGCCCAAATTACAAGGTGGAGAGGAAATTTCGGTAGGCCCTGTTAATTAACGTCGTCTCCGAGCGACAAGCGTGTTTTACTCACGGACGCGGGCGGAGGTCGGAAATTTGCATTCGCTAAACGAGATCTGTAGCATTACATTTCGCTAAAGAGAATATTAGTTACGGAAATTCGTAACGCCGCCCTTATTTCGAAGCTAGACCGTTGATAAGTGGTCAGTCCGATGAGTACGCTGCCACAGCCGTTTTAGTTGTTTGATTGATTTATTGCTTTCGACTGTTCTGTTTCGTTTTAAACACTTGACATCTGGAGGACCCCTAGAGGACGATACTGAATCTCGCTAAGGACATGGGTTGTGCGTAACAGTTTGGCAGTAACTGTCAAGTGTCCGGCGAGAGGTGATTAGTTCGCGGGCGGTGATCTGATTAGCAGTCAGATAGCATTAACGATAGCGCGCGAAAACAGCTGGCGTACGTTGACGAGGCGCCGCGCGACACCTCGCCCAGGCGTCGAGCTGGGTTCGACAACCTCTCACCAGGTGGCAGCAGCGTCGCGCGCGGCATTTTCTCTCCCGCTCTCTCGAGTCGGCGCTCTCCGTCTGGAGGCGGTTGTATTCTTCTTGCTTATGTTTTGTTTCCGTTGCTTCTTCGCCTTCTTTTTCTCTCCGGTCTACTCCTCTTGCATTTATCACGAGCAGCAGGTTGTAAAGCTGGTTTTGTTTCGGAGCCTTCGGTAAAACCATCTCGAACCAACTGCCCATTAGACGCGCGGGACCGTCGCGCGCCGCACCGCCGCCGCCGCCTGCCCGCCGCCGCGCTGACCTGCCCACCGCACGCGGGTAAAAAATACCGTGCCCTTTTTGTTTGTTTGTTTTTTGTTCCGCTGCGGTGAGCTCTTTATCTCGCGAAGGACTCAGTCGCGGGCGGGGACGCGATGCCGCGCGGTTTCAGGGCGTCCCCGCGCCTGCCAGGCTGCCCACGCGATTCGGGAGAGCGCGCTTCGGACGTCGGCGCGCGAGACGCGACGGGGATGTCGTCGCCGCCACCCTGGGCCGCCGACGCCACTCGCCGTCCCAGCTGACTCATCCGCCGCTCCGCGCCGCTCCGCTCCGGAAGACCGAACGGCCTCGTGTGGACGCCGCCGGCCTCGTCGGCGGGTTCCGATAGGTGAAGTTAGTTTTGTGTTTCAAGTACGACTGCTCTCCCCGAAGGAGGGGAAGGAAGTTCTCAGGCCGTGGGCTTCAAGGCTGCGGGTTCGATGATGAAACCCAACGACCGGTCGTATACTTGACCTAATAATTAATTTTGATAAAATAATGGCGGCTCTGTTTCGGAAGGCGATTTTTTTCTGCTGTCGTGTGATCTTGTGAAGTGTGTTGTGACGGGTATTGATGCTATTGCTTCAGTGCTGGTAGTGCTAGAAAAAGGCTGCTGCTTCATTTGCATATTCGAAACGTTTTCGTGATGTAGCGCTTATGAAGTAAATGTGACCGTAAGAGTTTTGCTTTTTCCTCAATGATATTTACGTCCTGTTCACCCCAGAAAGTGCTTTTCAGTTCTCTGGTTGTAAAAGTTCTGAATTGACAGCCCCGTATGACAGAGCTCGAACATTTCTTAACCGGTGCGATGAACTCTCATATCATAAACACAATTAAGACTACCTTCTGAAAATGTCTTCTCCTATAAAATTATCGATAACTATCAAAATATATATTTCGCTACTTAAAAAAAAACAATGAAAACTGTTCCGTTATTTTTATATACAAAATGTTAAAATGTGTTACTTATTGCACGAGCAATACAACCGAAAGGAATTTATTAGCAGTTACTTGCGTTAATTTGGTATGACATCAACTGTGATCAAAATTTATTAGTTTTTTGGGTATTTTTGGGTATTTCAAAGGAGTGGCAAGAAGTTTAACTTTCTAATTTTCTTCCTTGATCCACAAGGAGTAAAAATTGATTCTGTTCTAGACGTATTTTCTTCAAAGGAGCCCCCAAAATCCCGTCCAGGCCCACGCACCTCTTCGAAAAGTGTCTTCTTATACTCCTTTTAATTATAGACTCAGCGCATTAATTAGCTCTCAAATACGTTTGCTTTTTGGAATATTTCCACGATTTATGGCCGTCATAATAAAATTGATCCCTGTCACTTTTAAGGTATTGTGAAGTATCTCGACGAAAATCCGTTATTAAATGCGAGCGTCTTGGGTGGCACAAATTGGTCCGCGGCGGGAGAATTTCCCGAAAATTGATTGACCGCTCCGGCAGAAGCACGGAAGCCGCCTGAATACTTATCAGGGAGGTCGCCGAGTGGTGACCACGCGGAGGGGGGGGGGGAGGGGAGTGCGTGAAGGAGGCGACCGTCGCTTAGTGGCTCATTTAAATCAATAAGGCTTCCGCAACGCGTACACGCTCAGCCACCGCACCCAAGCGGTGCGTGGCGGCGGCGGCGGGCGCCGTGGGTGGTCGCCTGCCTGCCCGCCTCTGTCAGGTGCGGCGGACGCGTCGCAAAGTGTCGACCGGCGCCCCTCTGCGATTACTCGAAGCGGGCCTGGCAAGCGATGTTTCGGCGCCATTTCGTCGTGGCGGCGCTGCCCGTATCCGCCGGGTCGTGGCGCGACGGGTTTTCGCTTAGAGGTAGTTTCGTGGGGCGCTGAGCTTCTCATGTGTCCGGCTGGAGAGGTTTTGGAAGGATGCGTCCAACTGGTTGGAATATACTCGTTGATTTGTTTGTAACGTCAGAAGTGCTTAATGGTGAGTTGTGATTATTTGAATTTATTAACAGTAGACCTATTTGTTTCTGCCTCTTCCAATTCCGAAATGGAATTATTTGGTTGACTTAAGATTGAAATCACTTACTATTTGGTATAAATAGAACTTCTCATAAAGTCGAAAGGAGCTTAATGATGAAGGACGCAAATATTGGCAATGTTGGTATTCGAAGGTATTTTAGCATTGTGGTGTTCCTCACCTAGACAACATTTTTGACAACGTAATACTCATTAAGAGTGCAGTGTGACTATTTTCAACTGATGTTAGTGGCATCAGACGTCATTCAGTTGTTCTACTACATCGTTATCCGATTTATGAAATTAGAAGTGGAGAATGTTGGTACAATTGCAATTGACATTCGCTGTAATAATTATTAAATTGCTGCTGATGCAATTACTGAAGAATATATAGTTTGCTGGTTACAGAACTTCGATAACGTCTGAGGTATAAATAAGTGACTGCTGTAGTTTTCTTCATATTTGTGAAATAAGACAGGCGTGTAAAACATACTGAATGTATTTTTCGTAATGAGGGAAGGTGTTTTGACCGCAGTTTTGCGAGTAAAATCATCTTAGTTGGATACAATAAGAACATGAAAACGTAGGTATGGCTAATCCTTTAGGACATGACATTGACTTTTATTCGCGTTGTGTCATGTTCGTGCGACAACTTCGGGGCGAAGGGTGTTACCTAGTTATGAACAGGACACAAGTTATGTTATTAGTTCTTAAAACTACAGGGAGGGAAAAACCTTACCTACTGGTTTCTTATATAACTGAATTCGTTCTTTCGTGTTAAGGCAATAGTTACGTTATTTTATTTTGTGTTCGTGTTTATTTCTTGTTTGCTTTTTTTAAAAAAAATGGAGTAACAGCAATCAACAGACGATGTTTTTCAGAGTTACAAATTCACGAAGTTAAAAGAATTTGCTTCGAATATTTCTGTATTGCTAATGCGGGTGTATTTAATTCCAATCCGTTAATTCTAATATTTTTTGGTACAAACTGATGATTTACTCGCGATGTATAATTTTTCTCGAACAGATGGGTCAGTTCTGGTTGCAAGCGATTGCGATAAAGGAAATCCCAATCATGCGTGCGCATTCACTGTGCTGCCTATGATTCGCTGTTGCGGCGGCCGCCGCCGCGCATGCGCGGAGGACCCCGTCCGTCCAGCTCTCGCCGCTCGCCGCGCGCCGGGCGCGTTCAGTCGAGCGGGCGCTGGCCGCGGGGGCGGTCGCCTCTGTGTGAGCGGCTGCGTCACGCTAGCCCTCGCCGGAAAATAGGCGAAATGCGTGTGGTTTTATTACACGTATTCTCATTTAATAAATACTTTTTTCGAAACAGTTGTCTTAATTTTGATTCACAATTCTGTTGGGTAACGTTTCTTATAATGAAGACCATTAGAAAACCTAAACAAAACTTAAGAGATTCGGCGTGGAAAATGAAGAGTTTTTTCATATGTTGTTTTTTTACGTTGATAAAAAATGAAACTGTTTTAGAAAGAATTGTTTATGTGTCCTCATAGTCTGTGGGAACGTACTCACGTATCAAGTTACATATTCACTCACAGATTAGAGTCTTGTGTTTTTGTGTGAAAAGTGTAGAAATTGATTTTTGATTCAAATCAAAAACAATATATGCAAATTTATACGCGTGTTCGTGTAAATTGCCGTGTTTCGTTGCCAATAAACATTTTTCTCAGTTGATTTTTTCCATGTAGCGGCATGTAGTTATTTGTTCCCGAATTTGAGGAGAGATCTTCCATTGTCGCTTCATTTTCTTTTCGTTATTTGTCTAAAATAATACATGTTGAAAAGTTGTTTGAAAGCAACACCCGATAGTTAACATTATTAGTCAATTGATTGTTCAAGTACTATATTCCTCATTTTGCAATAAATTAAATATTCTAGCCATGTTCAAGTACTATATTCCTCATTTTGCAATAAACTAAATTTTCTAGCCATGTTTTAGGAGAGGCAGCAAACCGTTCATAGAACCCCCATTGTTCACCAATCTCCTCACCTGGAGGTGTATTTCTATTCGCCAGAAAATCCTCGCTTCGGCATCTTTAAAATGTGTTTTGCTACCGACCGTTCGACTGTATGCAGCTACGCGATTAATTCATTCACAAGGCTATAATATTGGGAACATCAAATGTTTTTATTGATGGTAATTTAAATCATAACGTTTCCGAAAACTAAACGAGTAAACTGGCTGTTAGATTAAGTAAGGAGGAATAGAAGTTAATTCAAAAGGATAGCTACTTTAGTTGGTATAAGTTACTTCTTTACCCATATTGTCAGATTTCACCCGGTGCACCTGTCCTAAACATGGAAGAGACTTCTAAAGCTCTCCCAAATTCCGTCTGATTCTCCGGAGCAAGATCGGGGCGGGCCTCCGAGCAGCGATCGCGGGCGTGTGCGCGAAGGCCTTCCTCCTTCCGGCAGACTCCGCCGCGTCCCGCCCAGAGCTTTCGGAGGGCGCAGCGGCGGGGCGATCGCCGAGTAACGGGCACCGCAAGCGCAAATTGGGCGCTCGAGGCTGGCGCGCGGCTCGGCCCTGGTTGCTAGGCGGCGGCGCGAGGGCCTCTGGCGGGCGCGCGGGCTAATAGTCGCCTGCGGAATGGCACTGCACCACAAAACACGGTCCGGAGGGTGGGGGGAAATAAATACAAGGAAAAACGGAAATTGGTCTATATGCAAATATTTAGTTGCCTTTAAGTACTGGGTCCCTCTTAATGATTGTTAGGTGCTATAAACGGGTTTTTGTATTGGATTTTCAATTAGCAGAATGTTTTGCGAGATTTGGGCATGTTTTGTGGCATGTTTATTCTTTACCGCTTCAACTGCATGGTAATAATTGGGCTTTGAATACGAAGAAAAGAAGCAGTAAACATAATACAAATAAAAATATTGATTGTTGTGTTCAGTAAAATTGATTCCATCCAAATATCTGCTCAAATTGTTAAATTTTAGTCAAATACGTGAAAGCTAGAAAGGGACATTTAAAGAAAATGGATGCACTATGAATTTAAGAAATTCATTATATTATGATTTGTTACATGAAAAGTTTGCGAGAAATAGTAATTATCTGAGAGAAAAGGTCGGTTTGATTGATCGCATTTCACGTGACTTCCAACATAACACTGAATCTTGTGATGCGGTTATAGACAATTATTTCCTTTATTGGGAGGGGAAAAAACGCGCTATTTAGTTACCTCAATCTTTCTTTTATAAGTCCCATTCTTCCTAAGTGTTAAATTGGGAGTATAAAAAGAAAACTAATGCAAATATAATTTATTATCAATCTATATTAATAAAAGTTAATTGTGTGCTTCTTCTACTTAGCCATGAAAGTAACATTTGAAACCGTGGAACAAGGGATCGACATTTTAATTCGCATTCCCAATCAATGTAAGAACAGACAGGGTACACAGGCGTGCCCACGTCTCTCGTTATGTGGAACGTGGTACGAGTTGCCCCCGGAGCGCCCTCGGCGTGTAAGAACGCTGCTCGCACGGCTTAAGTGCCTGCTTAGCGGGCGCGGAACGCGTCGTCGACGCCCGGCGCGCTGCACGCACGGCACGGCATGGCGGCGGCGGCGATCGGGGCGGGCCGGGGCGCGCGCCGGCCCACTCGCGCCGATGATATCGCGTCCTCCCGCGTGTTTGCCTTGCCAGGCGCGGGTGCACGGCCCCTTTATGGCCCGGTACTGGTCATTCCCACAGGCATGCGGCTGCCCGCCCCGCCCCGCCCCGCCCTGCCCTGCCCTGCCCGGTCCTGCCCCACCCGCCCTGTCCTGCCCCGCCCTTCCTGTCCTGCCCCGCCCCGCCCCGCCCCGCCCCGTCCTGTCCTGTCCTGTCCTGTCCCCCGCCCCGCCCCGCCCCGCCCTGTCCTGTCCTGTCCTGTCCTGTCCTGTCCTGTCCTGTCCTGTCCTGTCCTGTCCTGTCCTGTCCTGTCCTGTCCTGTCCTGTCCTGCCCCGTCCCGCCTCGTCCCGCCTCGTCCCGCCCCTTCCCTCCCCGTCCCGCCCCGTCCCGCCCCGTCCCTCCCCGTCCCGCCCCGCTCT
Source organism: Gryllus longicercus (assembly GCA_038098605.1). NCBI lineage: Eukaryota > Metazoa > Arthropoda > Insecta > Orthoptera > Gryllidae > Gryllus > Gryllus longicercus. The sequence continues at coordinate 200,894 of JAZDUA010000540.1, forward strand.
GCCCCGCCCCACTCCGCTCCGCCCAGCCACGGTGTTATAGCGGCGACGTGACGACTCAACACTTGCTCTCGTACGTGTGTTGGAGCGACTTTGCTTGTTTGTAAGTGTAATGCGTATGTATGTGTTGGGTGCGTGCATGCGTGTGTGTGCTCGCATGTGTGTGTTTGTGTGTCTGCGACTGCGTGTTTTTGGCGCGTACGAGACATTTATTGCTGCTGTGACATTATTCACGAGATATGCAATGTAATGTACTTCATTATGTTAATTTTATAGGAGTTTTCATACTGATGTAATTAAATATTACTGAATTTGTAGAATGTTTACCCATAATCACCAATATATGTCAATAGCTTTATAAGACTCAGTTTGTGTGCATGTGTGTATGTGTTTGTGTGAGCGAGCAGAGGGGTCGGTGCTTACTTGCTAATGTGTGCTAATGCATATGAAGATACTTTTTATGTTTTGGCAGCTACAGACCTGCAGTCATTATTACATGTCACAGTAGAAGCACTGAAATTGATGTATTCACTACAAAGAGTGAAGTAATTTCTGTTCCATGTCTTTTTATAGTCCAGAATGATTCTAAACTGTAATACAAATGAATTAATAAATGTGACAAATGCACATATATGAAGTAATACATATGAAACAAATGAAACGTAAGTTTACCCTAGGCTCTAGAATTCATCTCAATTGTTCCTCCACGTACTCTCAGAATAAAGCTCAAAGTAGAGGGCGCTACGTAAGGACTAACCAGTTTTTTTTTCCTTGAAGAAATAGTTCTTCGCATTAAAGTCTCTTTCCTGTTCGTGTCGTATTTATATCTGCTTGTTGGTTTAGACTACATTTGAAGGTATGAAACAACGGTTTCTGCAATTGCACTTGACCATGTACGCCCGAGGGCCCAATGCGGCCTCGATTACGGATACAAGGCACGGCGCTGCCGTCAACGCCACCAACTCCTCAGCTCCTTCACCGCCACAACCGTCGCTTTTGCCGCCGCCGCCTTCGCCGCCGCCGCCTTCGCCGCCATCGCCTTCGCCGCCACCGCCTTCGCCGCCACCGCCGCCTTCGCCACCGCCTTCGCCACCGCCGCCTTCGCCACCGCCTTCGCTACCGCCGCCTTCGCCACCGCCTTCGCTACCGCCGCAGCCGCCGCCGCCGCCGCCGCCGCCGCCGCCGCCGCCACCGCCTTCACCACCGCCGACGCAGCCGCCGTCGTCGTTACCGCTGCCAGCGCCGCCGCTGCTACTGCTACATCAGGTACCACGCTCCGGCGCCGACGTCGCTGTCACCAGCGGCCTCGCGAGCCGCGGTAATCGTCTGCCCGGCCTTGCGAGGCGGCGGTGGTGGCTGTGGCGGCAGCGGCGGAGGCGGTGCGACGGTGGCGGCGGAGGCGATGGTGGCGGTGAAGCCTGACTGCCCGCCTCCGGCCCGTACCTGCCGCGCTCGCCGCCGCCGCCGCCATCGTTATTGCCGACGCGGTTTGATCGTTATCCCGCGATAGCATCAAAGGCCGGAGCCGAATTTTTAACGGGAATTTCCCCTTTCGAAAGGTCACTGCCACGCCGACGCTATTGAATCTCTTTGGTGAACCAAGGAGCACTCCTAACTCACTTCTATTGTAGCTAGAATCCGCAATATGTGGGAAACGTTGAGTTATCTTTATTTATGTCCCATGTTACATCTTGTTGGTATTTCATACTTACTTTAATTTATTTGCGTTGAGAAACACATCGGAAAGGGATTAAAGAACGAGTCCATAAAAAATGGCCATTCTAGAGAAATATTACGAGTCTCATCAGTAGTGTGTGCTCACAATCTATGCCGCTCTCTTTCAAATATTTATTTTGGCAGTTCGTGGCACAAAAGGATAGGTCACATATTCTAAATAGATGAGGGGGGAGTGAAATATATTATTTTCATTTTACATTAATTTTGAACATAACATTTTGCGTATATGAATGGGAAGGGACGAGAGGAAGTTGAGAAAACATCCATTTATTTTCAAGGATGACACATAAGATGTTTCCAAAATGATTTGTTTGCATGTATGGATTAAGAGACAAAAAGGGGAGGGAGCGAAGGCTCCATCTTTTATCTTTATTTCATTAATTCTCAAATGTAGAACAACATGACGCTCTTTATGAAGTAAATGTATAAGATGTCATTCATTACAAATTACAAATTACTAAATACTAAATTATAGGAAATAGAAATGACAATAAAGGTTGATAAGTTTGTGTTAATATGCTTGAAATATTCTTCTTAGTTAATAATTTTCCGTGAAAATATTTGAGTAAATTATGTTCTTTTGTACTTTTTAAATTACGTCGTTAGAAGAGGCAGTTGTATTAGCTTTATTAGTGAGGTATTCAAGTAATCAAATGCATTAGTTGTTTCCGTCCGGGATAAATGTGCGGCTGAGAAGCAGTTTGAATGGGCGCCGGGGAAGATTCGTGCGTTCCTCGTCCTCGTCTTCGTCCTCGCGATGCCTGCCGACGTCCTCTTAATGCGCACGCCTCGTCGCCGCCGCCGCCGCCGCCGCCGCCGCCGCCCCCGTCCCCGCCGAGCGGCCTCGCAGGCGTAGCGCCATCGGGGCCCATTAGGCGTGAATTAAAGCGGCCGATTACACGGCGGTAGGCCCTAACTCACCCGTCACCACTAAATCAGCGGCTAAACGCCCGGGCCGCCCTTCCGGAGAGCGGTCGCGTCCACGTCGCCGCCGCAGCGGCCGGCGACGCCGGCGGGAGGCCACGCTTCGCACCTTCTCCCCGGCGCTCGCGGAGCACCGCAGATAAAGGGTAATGGCCGCGCAATTATTTGCTTACAAACGCTTCGCTTTATCTGACGCCCGTATCCGTTCCGCTCGCGGCGGCGGCGGCGGCAGGATAAATAGCGGCGAGCTTCTGCTCCGTGGGCGATCGCCCGCGCTGCAGAGAGTTCTCGGCCCCCGCCTTTCTCGGGAACTTCGCTGCCTCCGCCGGACCGCCGTCCGGTAGGAGCACCGCACGACGCAGCGGCAGCCGGTGCGGTTCGGTGGTTTCGCTGGCCTTATCGCGAAGCCCGAGCCACCGCCGCGGGCAACCACCGGCCCCCAACTACTCCCCTTCCCTAGCCCTCGCCCGGCAACCACTCCGTAAATCACAGATACCATCGTAATGAGACCGTATTAGCGAGATACGTTGAACTTTATAGTTTCGGTGCGCGATTAAGGCTTTTCAATAGCGCAATCGCGCCGACGTATCGACGTGTTTTAAGGGAAATTTTCACGTTTCCACGCTCGTAAATCCGTCAGGGACGTAAATTTTTCCTGTCAGAGACAGCAGAGAGCGATCAGCGTAATAACTTGGCGTCGCGGAATGCCTTATCTGATGCGCTCCCCGTGACCCATCGAGCGTGCACTTAGAGTAAACAGATTGGATAATAGCGGCTAATTTCGTGGAAGGTTTTTGTTTTATAAATTTCATTTATTAATTGGATGATGAACATTAATGATAATGCCTTTCAGAGGCCTCGCCAAAGAAGGGATTCTTCAGCGAAAGTCGAGTGTCCGCTCGTTTGCATACGAAATGGCCCTAATCGCGGCGAGCGCGGTGGGAAAACGATCGTTTCGCTTAGCGGGAATTGCGAAGATTCGGGAATAAATTTCCCAGTTTATTTCCACTGAAAATTGATCCTTTTTTGTATGCTACGTGGACGCACTTTTTGCGTGGGTTCTTGATTCACGAAACTTTTGAATTGTTGCGATCAAATTTGCATATCAGATAAAATCGGATCATTTATCCAAATTGCGCTCAGCTACATTCGTTCGTTTTAATGTTTGGAAGAAAATAGCGTATTCACTTTGCATATTTAACGAAATAAAAAAATTAGAAATATGTATAGAAATGGTAATAGAAAAACAATCTAAATTCCAGTTTCTAGTTATCATAAATATATCTGTTAATATGAAACTATTGGTCGTTAATTAAAATTATAAAATTTTGTCACAAATACCATTAAATTACGTTAATTACGAATACCAAAATTGACTCCCAGAAGAAAAAAATGGGAGGGAATTGTTTCTGGGTAGTGGCTCCGCAGCCTACGGTGCCTGGGGGTTGGCTGATTCACTGCACTGCGCGTCGCGCGTGCGCACAAGAGACGCAGCCGTACTTACTGTGAGCTTCATCGCACAGTCTTCGCTCCCTCGGGCGCGAGTGAAAGTCCTCAGGGGGGCCGAACTACGAGCGAGAGGCCGAAAGTAGAGCACGGCGGGGCGTTGTGTGCAGGCCGGGGCTGCTGGGCTGCTGCTTCGCGGCGACGGATTCGGACTGACCCCAACAATTACGCGTATTGCGGCTTTTATACGGCGATTAAAAATATAGCACGTTCACCTTAAGCAAAACGTCCAACAGGGCCAAAAAGTACGAAACACACTAGGTCGCGCCCCGGGAGAAGGGGAGGTAGCGACCGCAGGGGAGGAGGAGCAGCAGCAGGAGGAGGAGGAGAGGAAAAAAAAAAAAGTCGGCACACAGTGTCACAGTTTTGCGACGACTGCCGTATTGAAGCGGCGAGCGGCTGGAGGTTCCCCCCCTCTGCGTGAGATCTGCACGCGTACGCCAGCTCCCCACCGCCGTTTGCCCGCGCGAGATTTGGGCACCGGGTCAGTCGTGTGGCACCCGGGCGTCGGGGCCTGGCGGGGCGCGGTGACGCGTCGCCGCGGGTGGGGGCGCCGGGGAGACCCCTCGAAGGGGAGGTAGTAGCCTTTGGGGTAGGGTCGGGGCGCTGGCTCCTCCCCCTCTTGTGCAATCGGCGGCGGCGCGGCGCGTGAGTGATCGCCCGGGCAGCTCCGGGACGCCGCTTTGCCTACTCGCCTCGCGTATATTTCTTTGTGAGTGGTCACTGCCGCGCGATATGAGAATTCGCCTATTGGTCGGAGGCGGCTTGGGAGAGGAGGACTTGTTGGTCGTGTTGTGCAAGGCGGCGGCGGCGGCGGCGGCGGCGTACGGCCTGCCCCGTTGTTTTGTAAGCGACCTTCCTTGGTTTCTTCGCCTCGCCCGTCCCACACGGGGGGGGGGGGGCGTGTGTGCGGCGGCCTTGCGGCGCGTGGGGGACGGAGGCGGCGGGGCGCGTGCGCGCGGCGCAGTCGTGCGCTCGCGTGCCCGCCGACCAGCTTTCGATTCCCGGCGCTGCCGCCCGGCGCGGGGATCTGGGTCACTGGGGAAGCCTGAGAGCGGCCGCGTACGCCCCGGTGCCGCGCGAAGCCCACCAACCGCCCGTTCGCCCGACGCCCATGCCCGATGCCGGCAGCCTTAAAGCGGAGGAGGCGACGAGGGCGATCGCCCGGGCGATGGCGACCGGTTCCGATGAATGGAGGGACGGCTCCGCTGGGTGCGCGCCAGCGCGTCGCCGCCGGGCCACTGTGCTCGCCGGGCGATGCGCCGGGAAATCGGGCGGCCGCTCCCAAAACAGAATCGTGATAGGCGGCGACGATGGTGTAACGGTTAGCGTACCGAACTGTTCTACCCAAGTTCGCGGGTTCAAACCCGATCGAAGCCGTGGATTTTTAAGGGCGAGAAAATCCTTCGTACGCCTTCCTTCGGAGGGGAAGTAAAGCCGGCTGTCCCATGTTAGTAGATTTACGTGCATGTAAAAGATCCTCAAGCCTAAATGACGCCTCTGAGCTAAATTCAAATCGCCTGTTTCTCGCCCAAGAAATACCTCCTTCCTCTGCTAGTTGGAGAAAGGAGCGTAGCGAAATTTGTGTGGTCAGACGGAAGAGCGGGCCTGATGGCCCGAGTCTCGCCACGTAAAATAAGGCCAATTCAATTCAATTCAATATTACCTACAACGAGAAAGCCCTTGCTGGTGAACCTCTTCCAACACGCGTACCCGACGGTTCCACACCCCTTAACATACAATTAAAAGTAATGGGCTTAGAGGATGGCGTGAGTTCACATTGGAAGTGCCACTTCAGAATGTTTCAGATAGCAGGTGAAGTTGAAGCATGACATTGCCCCGCCTTGTATTGCTATCTTCAACTTCAATTTTTGTAATTTCGTGGCGAGACGGTATGTTAAAGCAGAGTTCGTGTCCCATGCCATAGTAAATTAATTCTGACTTTGTTCCATATAAAGTTTCCGCTTGTTGTATGTGTTCTTTCAAAAGAAAGTAATTTTTAACATTTGTGTGACACTTGTGCTATATAAGAACTTACGATATTTTTTCGCTAATTGTGACGTACAACTCTAATCGTTTTTCCACCACACATGCGCTAAAAATAAGAAATAGAAACAAAAGTATTTTTGTCAATTCCAGTATGTCAAAAGAGGGGGAAAATTCAATTTCTTCGAACGTACGGGTAACGAATTCCTTAATTTCTTTCTCCAGGTTCCTCTATTAAAAACCAGGCGTCAAATTTCCGTTTTCAATTTGCAAAACGGTTATGTAGGCAAGAGTGCCAGTGACATCTGCGAAACCTTCAACTAATGCTTAATAGTTTTGTCAGTAAATTTTGCAGTGTAACACGTGTTTTCTACGTAACTAATACTGCCGGAACTCCCTTACGCCATAAGTCACTGAAAAGTTCACCAAAAGGTTGAGTTTGCTAACCGTGCTGGGAAAGAAAGAATTTAACCTATAACATTTAACATGGAACCCATCCTCCAGGGCTTCAGTGCACTTCGTTTCTTCTTCGCTAAGGTTGAACCTTGCGTAACGTTGCCCCGTCACAACATTTCCCGGTAACCAAAGCCCCCTTGCACCGAATCCGCAACCGACAGCTCGCGCGCAGACCCGTTCGTAATTATGCAGATCCGTCGAATCGCCCGACCGCCCTCTCTGCCCGACTTGGCGCGCCGCGCCGCGCCGCGAAGCGCCTGACAAGCGCGACGGACGCGCGACCGCGGCCGAGCGGTGCATGTCAGCGCGCGCGGAACCTGCTCCGAGGTGTCCCTCCCCGAATTCGCGCTTCTTTATTAGCGCCTAATGGCCGCCCCGCGTGTAACCGCGTGTAAAACATATAGCACGCGCCCAATACTAATAAAACTCGCACCGACCCGTGGGGGCGCGAGGGGGCGGTGCGGGGCGGTGCGGGGCGGTGCGGGGCGGTGCGGGGCGGTGCGGGGCGGTGCGGGGCGGTGCGGGGCGGTGCGGGGCGGTGCGGGGCGGTGCGGGGCGGTGCGGGGCGGTGCGGGGCGGTGCGGGGCGGTGCGGGGCGGTGCGGGGCGGTGCGGGGCGGTGCGGGGCGGTGCGGGGCGGTGCGGGGCGGTGCGGGGCGGTGCGGGGCGGTGCGGGGCGGTGCGGGGCGGTGCGGGGCGGTGCGGGGCGGTGCGGGGCGGTGCGGGGCGGTGCGGGGCGGTGCGGGGCGGTGCGGGGCGGTGCGGGGCGGTGCGGGGCGGTGCGGGGCGGTGCGGGGCGGTGCGGGGCGGTGCGGGGCGGTGCGGGGCGGTGCGGGGCGGGGCGGTGCGGGGCGGTGCGGGGCGGTGCGGGGCGGTGCGGGGCGGTGCGGGGCGGTGCGGGGCGGTGCGGGGCGGTGCGGGGCGGTGCGGGGCGGTGCGGTGCGGGGCGGTGCGGGGCGGTGCGGGGCGGTGCGGTGCGGGGCGGTGCGGGGCGGTGCGGGGCGGTGCGGGGCGGGGCGGGGCGGGGCGGGGCGGGGCGGGGCGGTGCGGGACGGTGCGGGGCGGGGCGGGGCGGGGCGGGGCGGTGCGGTGCGTGGCGGGGCGGAGCCGAGCCGGGCCGGGCCGCCGGGGTCGCTCGTTTTATCTACTTTCTACTTGTCCCTGCATTTGTCTGCTTGCGGGACGCGCCATGTATTGGGATGTTAAATAGCAAGGGAATGAGTAATTCATGTTGGAGGTACCCGAGAAATAATTAGTTGCTTCGGATTTGCAGGCTCCCTCGTGATGGGTATTGAATTGACGTCAGTCATATCGGTGTCACTTATATTGTTTCAAATAGTTAAACATCTCGACGGATCGATTCATACTTGCTTTGTAAATGATCAATTGCCATTCTGTTCAATTGTTATTACAGCTTTTTAGAGTGTTTAATTTCTCTATGGGTTCTTTTATTGTAATATATTTTTTGTTGGCCTGATGTCACAATCGTGCATATTCTAAAGATATGTCTCGGAAAAGTACCCTAATGGCCGAAACAATCGATTAGTAAATCGTTGGCATCCATACAAATTGAAGTATAGTCTAAAATTTACTACTACGTTACGTACTGTGTTATATAATTCTTAACAATTCACGAATATGTTGATTGTAGTAAAATCATTATCAGGAAGATAATTAAGAAATGATGGCTAACATCTGCAAATTATTAATTTCAATCTACTTCAATGGTACTTGCTTTGTTCATTTCTGTAGCTTCAAGTATTTGGAGGAAAGTAACGCCTCCTGAATCGTTGATCCCAATCTTCCCTCTCGTTCTTATTCAGTTGTAAGGAAGGGAAACTATAGTACAAGAAATCAAAGAGAACACGAATATTGAATCTCGTAACCGATGTATTAAGATTTGTTATCCACAACTCACCATAAAAACTGAAATTTTTAAAACAGAAATACATTGCTTGTTTTGTATTGTCAGTATTTTTTGCACATTCTAACGGGTATTATGAATGACAGCGAGTCTAAGTTATTTTCTGATAGTTTTTCCTACACTCGTGTTGTGCGAACGCATAACGTTTCGTGTTCCGTTAAAAAAATGAAGCCATCCCGTCCTAATAGCATGGGCGTTTACGACACGCAAAACCGATATCGTAGCATGAACAGCAGTTGTCGGCGTGTTTTCGGACATATTTTTCCCGCACGGTAGTATTTGTTTTCGTATCCCTATTAGATCAGGGGACAATTGAAACGCTCGACAAGAAACACTTCTCAAACGCCGCCACTTTTGCCATTGACCGCCGCCGCCGCCGCCACCACCACCTCAGCCACCGCAGTCGCGTGGTCGCCGCCAATAAAGGAGACGATCTCTTTCTTTGCCTGCGCCATGAGGCGAGGCGGCGCGTGTGCGGGCGCCTGCTTTTTCTCTGCCGCCGCCGCCGCCGGCGCGGATTCTTCACGTCCTCGCCGTAATCATATCCGGAAACGACCGCTCCGTCGCCAACCCACTCGGTCGATTTCGTCCGGTGGGCCCAGCGGGTGGACATTGGACCTTAACGAAGAGCTGACCCGTTGTAAACAAGATGATTAGTGCGGCTTACGATTTTAACGGCTGATATCGTCTATTAAGACATTCTCCACAATGAAGTGGACGTTCCTGGTTGTAAAGTCGAGGGTTGTTAATTTTTCCAGTGTTTTAGTTTTTTAGAAAACGCGTCACACCTCAAGTGTCGGAAATACGTTGTGGTTTGTTATCACGGGTACATTTTGAAACGAACGTACGAAAGTAAATTACATTCCGTACACGGCTGCTTTCTGCATGCTGATATATGAACAAGAATTATAAAGATTCTATAAAAAGAAAATTAACGTTTTTAAATTCAATACCGTTTTTGCTAGAATTCTCGCAGTCAGTTAGCCACAAAGAGAAACAACTTACAGTAGTTCGTACCAAAATTTATCATAGGAAACCAGTCGGATAAAAACGGCGGTCTGCAGCAAATAACTCATTTCTACTGCCCAAGTTCGCATTTCGCGACCAAACCCGATTCGCTTTATTAATCTCCTCGTTGGCCTATTGCGATGACAAATACAACGCGGGCGACAAGCCCCGCGCAGCAAAAACGCGAGTCGTGCGCGCTCACCGCCTTGCAGTTTGTCTCCTGGCGGAGCGCGCGCGCCGGGCAGCGGGCACGGACCGACTTCGGCGCCTCCCGGCCGTCCCGTCCCGTCCCGTCCCGTCGCGACGCAGAGGAAATATGCGCATATATTCGAACGGTGCGCCAGGCCAGACGGAGCCCGCTTGTTTAGAAGCGAGTAAATTATCTTAATAGGCCGGGTGAACCGCGGCGGCAGGCGCTGTGACAGGCGCGACCAAGGGTCGTCCCCCTCCGCCTGTCCGCTTGCGTCTGCCCGGGTGCGCCTGGGTGGCGAGAGCTTCCTGAGCACGATATGGGCACGGAAGGATTCCTAAGGATTACATTTGGCTTTCTTAACGTATGCTTGTTGAATTCATTTCGACAATAACAGTTTATTTTTTCGGATTTGATTTCCCAAATGATATATTCCCTTTCGGATGTCATGTCTACATCTCCACAACATTTTCTGTAACGAAATTTCGATGGAAAATCTTCACCGACATTGCACTGCAATTTTACAAATATTCAAATCTAAATAGGTGAAAATAGAAATAAAAATCTATCAAGTATATGTCGGAATGAAACATATTTTCACGCTAAATGAATAGAATTTAGTCTCTTAAATTCATCTTGAAAAATATAGTAGTTTTAAAATATTCTTATCAGTTTTCCGTTACTTTGACTAAAAAGTTGACTATTTTGCATTAACAAATCAGATAATATACTATTCACGAAGAAATTAAATAACGATAAGCATGTGTTAATTTTTAACGTAGACTATATGAAGCCAAAATAATTGAAAACATGCTTACCGCCGTGTATATAGGTAAATAGGAGTAATCTGCGATAAAAAGTTTGTATTTTACATTTCATTAATACGTTACCATCTCAACTAACATGTTTAGAAGATATTTCATCTTCCGTGCTCTCTAACAAAAGATATGTTAAGGAAACTTGCGATTTATATCATATAAAGAAAGAATAAAATGTGAAAATACAAAAAATACAACACTTACCAAAATAACGTGATAAACATACGGTTTTACATGCGTAAATTATATACAATAATACAATAAAATACAACACTTACCCAAGTAACTTAGCATTTGTACATGCATAACAGCGAAGTTTACCACATTACTCGGTTGTTTAATTTTATTGCATTATTTCATATTTTATTTTTCTCCTCGCATGTTATTTATCGTAGGTTTCTTTTAATATCTTCTGATACGGCAACTAAAAATGAAAATCCTTGAAACATGTTTGCTGAGACTGTAACATTTTAAAATAATATTGTGAAACACAAACTTGTTATTGTAGAAGATTACTTTTTATCTATCCTCAAAAATTTGACATGAATATTTTTAAGAGGGGTTCAAGAGTATCAAATTGATGAATGAAATTGACGAGGCAGACCAATGCACGAGGAATATGCGATTCATGAACAATAAATTAAATTTCTATGCTCATTGATAAAATTGCGCATATCTGAGATAAAACTATGTTTATAATTTTTGCAATTGGAATGGGCACCGACATTTTTAACGCGCGATTCAACTTTTGAGTGATGAAGATAACTGTGCACGAGTCATTTCTTGGAAAATAGTTCCACTCAGGCACATCGCAGACCTCCCGCGGTACTCGTCCGAATTAATACATGCGGCATGTCCCCTAAACTGCGTGTAGTTTGTCTTAATAATTTACAACATTTCACCGATTTGCCGGGATTGTTTCATTTATTGCGAGCTGTCATTGTGACAGCCAAGCCCATTACAGTAATATACAGGGCTGCTTCGCCGTGAAGAAACAACCGGCGCTTAGTAGGGGAGTGAATTGGCGGTTATTTAATCACATCCAGCGACGTTCGGAACGTGTTGTGTCCCGGCCAACAGATTTTTGTTCGCAGTCGACACAGTTACTGCGTGTAGTCGTATCTCACGCACAAACGAAGTGATAGTGACTACAAACTGCGCCTGTCTATGTGGTGAAATTATTTACTTGATAACGGAAACAAACGTTTTAAAGAAACGTGATTTCGACGAATGGCTTAAATATTAGTTTCCATATTTTTATGATATGTTATCTCGTTTGGAAGTTATTTTTCTCGTGATTAATTGTGCTATAATTTAAATTTAGAAAATGATTCTATTGTTCTTAAAACAGCAATATAGAAGTACTACGCAATCAAGAGTGTCTAAGTGACCCTTCTTTCCGGACGCAAAAGGATGCTTACCTCGCTTCTACGTGTCTCCCTTGACCTGGTAACCTTCGACAGGTGCAGGCGTAGATCGTTTTTCAGAATCCCGCTTGATCCTCTACGGTGTGGTGTGAATGGGCGGATACATCGTATTGACGCTCCGATGCTTAAGTCGCAGAATCCACCGTGAACACCTGCAACAAGCGGCGATCAAAGAACCCGCGACCTGATTCGTCACCGGCCTGTTCCGAGTTATAATTGTGGACGATCGATTAGTCAAGTATTGCATTTGGTTCGATACAGAACATTGAACTTCTACAAATCCGAAGCTGAAAGAATTCAAATATACCGACAAATATATTAAAAACGGAGCATTCGGTGTGGCAGTGAATATCAAACCTTTGTGCGCATTTGAGTTTTTTTTTATTATCGACAGATGTGCTCGTATCATATTTGTTTCCGTGTTGTCCAAGTCTTACTAAAGTTGTCGTATTAGCAGATGTCATTGCGTAGGACTTCGTCGGATCTGATATCTATGTCGTAAAGATTTTTAAAACATCTCATTGACAAGTGTGTCGTGAATTCGACATTAACCTGCTTGATGGCAACGTCCTCCCAAATATCGTGAACCAAAAACACTACATCTTTTCAAAACCAACTTATCCGCAATTGGTTGAGTATTGATTAGTTTATTAAGTTTCCTATGATTAAAGTGCCCGAGTCTGCGTAACTGGAATGGTTAGTAAATTAATAGATTGGTGATTTTGTTAATAGTGACGATGGAAATGAAGATGAGACGAATGTCTGGGCAATGTTAAAATACGATAAATAATAAACGTGAGAACTCCGCGGAAACCGCTTGCCTCGTCCCCTACAAATTCCAAACGCAGTCCCGGAAGATTTTAATCCACATCCCCTGAGGGGAAAAGCCGAGCCACGAGACGCCCCCGCCCCCGTGCGCTGCGGGAAATACGCGCGAGGCTTCTTCGTTGGCGAACGCCGGATTAACTGTTTAATATTCCCCACGCGCGCCACTCGGCCGCCGCCGCCGCCACCACGAAACAAAACTGCCTCGACCGGACACGCGGGCGAAGGCGCTGCGCGTCGCCGACCATCGATCTCCGATGCTGCGTTGCGCGTCGAGCCCTCGACCCGTCCCTTGCGAGTGCGGCGCGCGGTACGCGCTTATTTCTACTGCCACGCATTCTCCCGGGTTTGTTAGCGACCAAGTTTATTGCAGTGAAGATTAAGTTTCTTTAGCAATTGTTGTATTATTACTGATGGCTTAGATAATAGATTGCATTTGGCTTCCACTCCACAACCACAAGATGAATGAATTTATACTAAACAAAAGATGCAAAACCCACAATCTCAGTTACCGCCAGAAACATTTGCGGTATGTAGGTCGGCTTACGTGACCATACAACACGTAAAAAGCCGTCTACATTCACGTTAAAACAAATGTTCGATACAGTTCTCTAGTACGGTCCGTATTGGAATGGATTGACGACGTCGTAAAGTTATTTATTTCTGTGGGTGTTATAAATTGTGAATTAATCTATTCTATGTTATAAATTAAGTTTTGATGAAGTGATACCAACCTGAAAATAATAAAAATCGAGGAACTTGTATCCTTCATAAAAAAATGAGCAAATATTTTGAGGAAGGAAGCAAGATACGACTAGAGTTCCAATCTTAAGTTGTATACAACCTTTCCATGATCTTTCATTATTAAAAACATTTAATTTCTGTAATTTATTGAAGTGGTTAACTGTTCTAAACTAAGCCTTTCTTCTATCTGATTAACAAAATATGGAAAAAAAAAATTATAAAAGCACATGACCGTTTATTCATTCGTAAGAGTATGGAAACATTTAGAAAATATGCTAATACACGTTTAGATACAAAGCTTTTGGTCATGTGAGATGTGCATATGGTTTTGTTAGATTCTGAGGAACTCGGTAAAAACTCAAAAATAATGAAAGAGTTTCGATTTTGACCAAACAATTCAAATATTTGGTTGGATTGTCGTATATTATATATGATTGATTTATCAACTTAATTCTCATTCTCAGTGCGTCGCTGATAACAAGCGTTCAAAGAATAGGCCACCTAAATATTTATTATTAACACTTAAATATTTGTTATTAACGTGTAACCTTGTGGTACAGCAAATTTTGATATTTTTATGTAAAGAACTGTTGCAGTATGTACCAACATATACTTATTATATTATTGTAGTACTCGTGAAGACTGTTTTGTGTTAAAATATTTAATTTGGTTTGTTATACGAATGTACCTCATTTGTTCTTCAACAGTTCGAGTGCTTGGAAAATAAATTTGTGTGGTATTGTACAGGAGAAGTTTTGTTTTTGCAGGTCACTAGTATTTATTAATTTCTGAGTACGTCCCTTTGTGACGCCAGAGTTGTATTCTTAGGAGAGACCAAGACGTACGGGTATTACGTTTACCATCCTACATGGCTGCTTTGAATAATATTAATACAGAAATATAAGTCATCAAATAGTTTTGAATTTCCTCCAAAATCGTAGAGAGATAAAACGGTGACATTTCGCTTGTTTTAGAAAAACTGCTGTAAAAACAAAGTGCTGTGTTAGAAATGTTTTACCTGGTGATTAGTGATGTTGGTGAACGTGTCACACATCTGCTAAAAATTTTATAATGATGAAAGAAGAGTCTGATGTAGTGTGTTCAATCGTGTTAAGTGCACGGTGCTCAGTGATTAATATTGTCACTTACAATATGTGAATTACAGTGCTTTACGTGTGGTCCCGGAAGAGACTGATTGAATGTATTCTTTCTGTTTGTTAACACATTACTGATTTAATGTGCATTATCTCGCCCATTTTACAACAGTGTTAATATATAAACTGGATCACTAGTTATATTTTGTAAATTTAACGTCGATATCTACTGGGATATCTACTTTGTCATACAGACAACTGAACTCTATGATCAATATTCTCTACCTTTTTATCCTCGTCTCAAAACAAAATTAATGTATTTAGTACATATATTTCATATGAAAGTTTTAGTTACCTATGCGTGCGATTAACATTTAAAAATCGTCCGTATTTTTTGTCGAAATCTGCGTTAATAACGTTAATTTCTGGATTTCACGGAGTTACAATAATTAAAAGATAATTAACCTGAAAATTGAAACACTGTTTGAAAAGCAAAACGCGTTCGTTTTTCAACCCCGATATATTCCCAAGTTTCTGGCATTTGAGTTCTTAGTATTACGATAAGTCCAAGCATGTCATTATCAAGTGAACTTTCCATATTCATCGCATTAATTCAGGTTCTGCTGCTATGAATTAAGTACGTAATGCTGAAAAATAAGTTCTGCAACATTAATCCTAGTATCTACTGCTTTAGTTTGCTTCTTACCATGTGAAGCTTTTTCCTCATTTCGTGTCTTACCTGCATTCAATACAACACTGATAAACAAAGTATTTTACGGAGTGTGCGAAATATGTGTGAAGAAAATTCAAATATATAATATGAGTATTATAAACAAATCTTTTTTCGTCATTGAATTTGAGTCTTGTCCTAAGAATGACACTTTACTTGTGTTTGGCACAGTAATTTAATGAAGTCTTCATTAGTAATTTAAAGTAGTATAACATTCTTGTTTTCATTTTGCTAGTGATTCTTACAAAAATATGATTGTGTCCTTCATTTTCTTTAGGACATTGAATTATTCATTCGCCAACCATCCAAACCTTCTTGTTTCATTTTTCGTGTTGCTTCATGAAACTTTTAGAACTGCTTTACGACGTTCATTAAGTCAACGATATTATCGAAACAAATCGAAACGATATCAACTCTCTATCATAATTCTGAAAGAGACATCTTTACGATTTTTTTTTGTCTTGTCGTGTGACAATATGCATATGTAGCCGTCCTTCAGCCATTCTCTGAACCAACATGGCGTCCTTTCCTTGGGCGGAGAGTTTCTAGAAGCTCCCACGGCCGCCATCCTCGCAGGACAAATCGCTGCCGACGCACTGTAAAAAAAATCCCGCCTCGCCCCTGAAGACACAGGCCCATATCGGTGCCGCTACTTGGCACCGTGCACTGGCCGCCGCCGCACTTAGCACAATTTTCGAGCACTTTGCACATCCGGTGAACGTTGTCCCGAGGAGGTCGCCGGCCAGGCCGACGGGTGCGTGTAGGCGGGGTTCGGCGGTGGGCCGAGTGGTTGGGCACGTCCGCTGCCGCCGACGGGCGTCGACGCGAGGCCAGCGGCGTTCGCACCCCTCGCACGCGCGTCGCTCGTCGCTTGTCGCTCGCGCCGCGGCAGCCGCGTCGATTCCCCTCGCGCGCGTACAAATGAAATCCTCCCGCCGTCCGACTTTCTTTTAAGCCCTCCCCGCCCGACAGCAAGTGCCGTCTCCTCTCCCTACCCTCGGCCCGGCGTTCGCATCTGATATATTATTACGACTCTTTCGTCAGGCGCTTTCCCTTCCTCGCTGCGCCTCGCCACAATGAGGTCAACGCCATAATTGGTTTGGAAAGCGCGTATTTTTAAAAAGCCGCAAACTGCCGCGGAACGCGGGGGTCGCGGAGAAGGAGGGGGAAAGGGGGGTCGTGGAAGTGTCGCGGCGCTAGAGGCGGCCTGCCCCGCGGTGGGGTTTTTGCCCCACTTTGCGGTAAAGGGCTGCCCCGCGGGCAAGTGGGTCTGGGCGCGTGAGTTTATTGTGCCTCATTACGTCAGGGCAGTTCGCGGCCAATTGCGATAATTACGTGCGCGGCGGGCGCGGCGGGCGCGGTAGGGGCGGCGATCGGTGGCGGGTGCCCGCGGCGAATCCGGCAGCCGGTGACACGAGTGCCGCGTGCCGCGTGCCCTCGCCGCAGCCTTGCATTGTCTGGGCGGCGCGCGGCGCCTGGCGGAAGGGGGGGGGGAGCCCGACTCCCATAAATCAAGTATTGACCAAATATATTTTGAAATTCTACTCGCCAATTAAGTCGTGATCATGTTCTCTGTTAGGCTGCTGATAATGTATCTCCTTAATTTCTCACTTTTTGTGCAAGTTTCATTTTGTTGTTAAAAGGATTAGAGTTCGTTGTTTAGAATTCCACATATCTTGCAATATATTTTACAGTAAATGTGTAATGTTCTACAAGATGTAAAAGTTCCATCTAGCTGCAATAACGTTATTGCAATGCCACTCCTTCCACAATACCACAGAAATTTAGCATGACAATATTAAGTAAAAAGTATGTAATTTAACACCAATTGTGAAATTTTGAAAAGTGTACCTTTATTTAAAGCCCTAAACGTAATATTATTTTCATTCAAAATTCTTCGTTAAAAACGTTCGATGCGGATTGTGTAAATGATAAAAGCTAATTTCTACACGCGTTTTAATATTCATCTTATCTTTAAGTAATGTTGAAGTAACACGTAACCAGTCTCGCAAAACCAAGCAATTTCTTCTATAATAATTAAGAATATTAGAAGTATTTAAAGAGAGTAGTTGTTTCCGAAGAAAGTAACTTGAAGGGGAAAAATCTAACTTCAGAATAATTGGCTACAATAATAAATTCTGTACTACATAATATTAGAAGTGTTATATAAGAAAGTAAAATTATTACTGTTAATTTTATCCCGAATGATCATCTTAGAGGTTGCATTTCAGAAACTTATTAATTCACTCTACTACATATTTTATGAGATGATAAACTGAAAGTAAGCGTAATACTGTTAATTATTTGAAGGTGTTGGCGGTTGTTACTTGACTATTAAGAAGTAGACATACACTTGAATCGAAGGCGAAATTCTAATACCTCGGTTTATTTCAGATATAAGAAGGTAACTAGTTTTATTCCTTGACACGCATAATTCTTTTTGCTATATTTGAGTTTTCTTACTTGAAGTTTATATCGTTTTGAAATTATTGCTCCGCAGAATGATGGACATTCTTGTCAGCGCAAAAAACATTGGAATTCAACGTGTTAATTACTTCGAATTCTGAACTGTTTCCTTCTCTTTAACCTTGAAGTTAATCTTTTTGGTATGTGATTTTTGTCAGTGTTAAGATTGTTAATTTATAGATTTTAATGTTATTAATCATGACAATTTTGTTGCAAACATAAAATGCTATAAAATTATTTTAACTCTTTCGTGAACATAAAATTCACAACGTTCGCGACGATCTATAGATACGTAAGTGGCTTGAAAGTAAGTAGTACAGTATAGAAGCGTTAACCTGTTACTGTTTGCAATTACATGTTACGAATTTTTATAGAATCATCAATTACTTGTATTTTGTGGGTCTATAAACCCTCTTGGAATGTGCAATTGGTAGCAAAGCTATTCATGGAGACTGCTATTCAGTATCTACGTTGTTGAAACAAGATAGGTTTAACAATCTTATTGCATTTGAGTAGATCTGCAGCCGTTACATTATAATATGTAATTAAACTATGATGCTTATATATTTCAGGAAAAAATGCTAATTAAACCGTCGGTATCAACGAACCCTACGTGATATACATTTAGATTATCTGCAAACTCTCAGGAAGCATTTGGTTCTTCAGTGATGAGGAAAATACTAGCGATCGTTGCAAATAACTGCCTACTCTTGACGTTGGTGTGTAGACGCGGGATCGACGACTCCATTTTGTTGACATGATTTACAGCCCGATCGATTTTATTCTGGAACCTCGAAAATTAGAACAGCCGATCCAATCTTGCAGCAACGCCCACTTTACACTGCCAATGTGCATAAAAATCGGTTCCATGCAATCTGCCGCGGCCTGCTGTGCCGGCCGACCGGATAGGTGAACGCTCTCATGAACGTATCACTCAACTCGGCTTTGAGCGCAATTCCGAAAAAAGTACCGCCATCACTTGCAGTACCTGTTTTGGGATCAGGCCATTGCGGTAGGAAAGTCCCCGACACGAGCAATTATCCCTCAATTTATTCGCGACGTATTGACCCGACTAAGTAATTGCCCGAGTAATCCAGGTCGGTGTGATATCCAATAGCGTGTCGCGGACTCCCGTTCGTGCCTAGCGACCGAGGCGACAGTTGCTCGAAGTTCGGTATCAAAGACAGTCTCGAAGTACAGAGATTGACCACGCGGAAAAAATTACATAGATATCTTCTCTCCTGGCAACGTTTCCATCGGTGAGTCCCACATGTGTTCAGAAGAAACAGTACTCGCTCCACAGATTCTCCATTTATTTTCCTATCACCATCTTCCTTTTTTCCTTCCTTTCCATATACTCCTCCTCTTTATTTTCATCTTCAACTTCTCGTCTTTCTTGTACTTCTTTCTACTTGGCAAGTCCGAATGCCTGGGCCGCAATAAGCACTCAAAAGTTGGTTTAAAAAAATACTTTTTATGCAAAAATGTCCATTGTAAAAATATATAAACACTCCACAAACATGAAGATTGTCTATTACTTACAAACGAAACGAATATATTTGTTCAGAAAGAAAACTTAACACAAAAATAAAAACGCAGTCAAATTGTGTAAATTGGATCACCTCTTGTTCACATTCTCTTCAGCAGAATTGCATGAGTTCTCCAATTTGCAATTTGACACATAACATAAAACATACTTCGGATTAGCCTAACGGCTCAGTGATGCGAGTCGAAAGTGTTCTAAATATTGTTTATTTGGTAAACAAGTTCCTTTGAATATTTTGTATTCTAAAAAAGTTAAAATTTTATGGCTTTTAGGAATGAAGTTTTTAAAATGTTCGAAATCATACACTAAAAGTGTGATAATTTTATTTTCAAAAATTTTTTCATTGAAACTTTTACATTCTTTCTAGGTTTATTAACTTTCTCTATTTGATAGTGAAGAAAAAATACTGCGTAGTATTGTAATCCTGATAATACTGCGTAGTATCATGATCCTGATAATTTTGTTTTGTATTTAATAAATATAAAACAATGTCACAATTTGGTTCTAATGCAAAAGTAATTTATTATATGTTAATTTTATGTGCGTGCTCTCGTTGTTACTGTATGGTATTAGTGTAGGACACAATAATTGCGCAGAAACTACGGAATCCCACAGAACACGATGTGCACTTTGGTCAAGTAAGATACAAAACATCGATATTACGAATATCTAATGCGGGAGGAAATTAAGAGTATATTTGCAGTTTTTGGCCATGTAAGCAGTCTCTATGATTTCGTTAGATATCCAGAAACCCGAAAAGTCAGAAAATAATTATATAACTATCAAACAACTTAAGTAATATATATTAGTTATATGAAAACATATAACTAATATATATATATATATATATATATATATATATATATATATAACAAATATAGTTGTAAAAGTATTCGTTAGACTGTTTTCTATTGAAATATTGAATTTATTTGAGTGTCATACGAGACATTTTTTTTTGTGCAATTTGCATACTAAGTTTTGGAAAATAAATGTATATTGTTTTGTTCTGCAGCGTTTTTGTGTTGTTGCAGATCACTAGTACGAAATTGAACTTAATTTTACAATTTATTATTGTTTTAATATTAACGGTACAGTTTTGCAACAGCTCCAATTTCTCCATCTTCACATATTTATTTCTAAAATACCTTGTTGCTGCGTTTTTAATTTGATCACTTACTTGTAAGGACTAAAATCCGGTAAGGTGGTTATCATTATCCCGAAGCAGAATTTCAATTAAAATAATGAATAACTCTGAAGAAATGAAGTAGTTGAGGAATAACATTCGGCCATTCTTGACTGAGCAGCGTTATCGTAAAGAGAGTAGTTGTGCTAATTTTGTAGTTGGTAACCAGCTCCATGATTTTCCCCCTGCCTATACAGTACAATAAAGGTATAAACATTTATGGAGAATATGTTAGGTTTTGTTAATTTGTCAGTCCACACTTTCCTATGCGAGATAGAGATGACAGGCGAATGCCTGAGCGATCACTTACTAGCGACGCCAGCCTTAATTAGCTGAGACACAACTTTGACGAGATTCACGCTCCCCTACTAGCTTTTCATTCGGGAGATCATTTAAGCCGGCCGCTCTTGTAATTCTCAGGCGTCGGCGTTTCAATTAAAACGGCGTGTGACATCAAGGCTAGCGCACTAAAAAGTTTGAGGGCGGCCGCTCTCCGAACGCCGCTAGGCCTCGAGCGGCGCTTCCGGTAGCTTGGCCGCCCGCCACGCATCGCTACATTTGCCTCATATGCATAACACACCCGTAAACTATGCTCCTGTGATACTGCGACGAGATAGCCGGTATCGGTTTGGTGTCTTTTTTGTTGCGTTTAATATTTCATGATCCTGCGCCGATACTATCATCCGGAGCATAATCGGCCTGCTTAGAAGTGAAGCGGTAGTCCACTGCGCTGTTATTCGAAGCTCCACGCAACGAGTAACGTGGTTGCTCTGGCTACGGCTATTATTAATTTAAATACAGAAATTAGATCTGCTCTTAGGCGCGCTCTGTTTCGGTTAAATTTATTCCTGCATGCGTTCACTTCAATGTCTGGACGAAGGACGAGGTGACGTCTTTGTCAGAACGTGAGACGGGACCGGGCGATGCTTGGTGAGGCACTCCTCTCAGCCCCAAGCGATGGAATTCCAGAGAATATCTCCCATTGGAAGTAGCATCGGAAAATACGGGTTGTAATGTTTTTCTTTTTGTTTCTTATCTTCTGCCACATGAGATGAGAATCTGTTCTAAGCGAATTTCGCATGAAAGTGTGAGTTGTTCTTCTTTTCGTGAACTCGTGAAGTGTTTCTGTTTAAATACAATTTTCACCACATTTGACGCAACGATTTTCAACTAGTAGGTCGCAATGTATTTGTTTCTTCTTTCTAATTAATATAATATTAGTATAATTAATGTTTCCACATTAAGTTAAGAAATGGGAACGGAAAACGCCAAAAAAAAAAACTTTCAGCATGTAATTTGGACATTTCATTACACAGGACATTGCGATATACTTTGTTGTACAAATCCTGATTGGAGAAATGTTACCGCCGCTAGTCGGAAGATTTGAGATATATTTTGAAGACGAAATAAAATGACCAAAAATTATTTTTATGTTCAGAAATCTCCGTGTTCTTAATTATAATCCAAAATCATCTAAACAACTTCATATTTTCTCATTGTTAATACGACTTCTCATTGTGGAGAGATTCTGTTATTAGTGCTAGAAAACTATTACTCTGTATGTTAAATTCGCGAAGGAGGAAACAACTGACCTAAAGCAAACCCGATATAAAACTCCATAACCTTCAGTTAGAAATGAGTTCATTAATTCTATAATTAGTCATAAATACCGGCGCCAGCAGTAAATTCTTATAGCTTCAAAGATACAACTTGCTTATTTAAGAAAGTTAAACCGCTACTTCCAGTAGAAGAGTATGGTATTAAGCACACTGTTGCCGTGCATGTATTACGAAATCATGTGGTCGACGAAACGAGATTGTGTGCTTGGCATCAGAAAATGTTCTGCACTTTCGTTTCATTATTTGTTGAGCCGGTATACCGAGTCTGAGAGAATGTAGCGACATGAAATTTGCGTGTTCCATTTATCCCGCATATGTGAAATGACCTTGCTCGCACACACTTTTGTGTAAACATAGTCTTTCATTGTGAATGTTTTTCTGTGTTTAACAAGGCAAGAAACAATTTCCCGTTTGCTTGCTAACATTGAATGTCACTTGTTAGAGTGTACCTCCTGCCACAAAATATTTTATTTTCATTGACTGGACACAGTCATTTTATAAATATTGAAGCTAAAATAATTCCGAAAGTTCGGATTTATTCCTAATTTATTCCTAATCCCTCTCGCAACAAATTACAAGAGTATTTAAATTGCAAGTTACCAATAAATTTATTTGATGTAATGTTTATATTTTAGAAACTAAGAAACAAGTTCGTGTACTAACTAGAAAATATTGCAATTGTCTATTTTCACAGTACAGAAAATAAATACTACTAGAAGCAATTATTTCATACGTATATTTTGGTAAAATCATGTTTGAAAACAGTAACAGCCATCTTGTCTTCGTTTTTTGAACTTTTTATTACTTTCACTAGATAAACATTTTGCACATAACTAAAATAAGCAATTGCATATGACATTTTTTCCATACAGAGGTGGGAAAATTAATATATTTAATGACTATCTCTATATATAATTATGAAAAGTGAAATAACGTTTTGAATATGTCATCAATTTTGGCTGTCCGAGACTTGTGTAATTCTGTAACCTTTCTGTAAACGAGTTAATTTCATCTCGTCACGTCGACCGGGATGGAATTGCGAAAAATCTCGGTTTCTCGGCCGCGCATAATTACCGCGATGACCCCCAGCGCGATCCACGTCACCGAAATACCGCATGCCTCACACTTCACCCGCCCTGCGTCAAGTGTCACCGGAGCGGCATTGTGTCGCAAGGCGTGCGTGGTGCGGAAGGCCACTTGCCGAACGGGCTGCCCGGTGTCGCAGAGGCCGCCGGGCGGCTGTGCCACATTGGCCCAACCGCCCCCCCCCCCGTCTAACTTCCCATCCGTCCAGTTACCTGTCCGCCATTCCAACTGCCAGCACACCCAAAATACTGTCACCCGCTCATGCAACTGCATACCCGTGCCAATGCCCGCCTACCAGCACGCATCGTCTTCCCCGCCCTTCTTCCCGCCTACTACCTCTCCGCCCTGCTTGACGGTCCTGCCTTACTTCCCGTGTAACTGTCCGCCTGCCCGTCCAAACTCCCGTCCAAACTCCCGTCCAAACTCCCGTCCAAACTCCCGCCCAAACTCCCGTCCAAACTCCCGTCCAAACTCCCGTCCAAACTCCCGTCCAAACTCCCGTCCAAACTCCCGTCCAAACTCCCGTCCAAACTCCCGTCCAAACTCCCGTCCAAACTCCCGTCCAAACTCCCGTCCAAACTCCCGTCCAAACTCCCGTCCAAACTCCCGTCCAAACTCCCGTCCAAACTCCCGTCCAAACTCCCGTCCAAACTCCCGTCCAAACTCCCGTCCAAACTCCCGTCCAAACTCCCGTCCAAACTCCCGTCCAAACTCCCGTCCAAACTCCCGTCCAAACTCCCGTCCAAACTCCCGTCCAAACTCCCGTCCAAACTCCCGTCCAAACTCCCGTCCAAACTCCCGTCCAAACTCCCGTCCAAACTCCCGTCCAAACTCCCGTCCAAACTCACGTCCAAACTCACGTCCAAACTCACGTCCAAACTCACGTCCAAACTCACGTCCAAACTCACGTCCAAACTCACGTCCAAACTCACGTCCAAACTCACGTCCAAACTCACGTCCAAACTCACGTCCAAACTCACGTCCAAACTCACGTCCAAACTCACGTCCAAACTCACGTCCAAACTCACGTCCAAACTCACGTCCAAACTCACGTCCAAACTCACGTCCAAACTCACGTCCAAACTCACGTCCAAACTCACGTCCAAACTCACGTCCAAACTCACGTCCAAACTCACGTCCAAACTCACGTCCAAACTCACGTCCAAACTCACGTCCAAACTCACGTCCAAACTCACGTCCAAACTCACGTCCAAACTCACGTCCAAACTCACGTCCAAACTCACGTCCAAACTCACGTCCAAACTCACGTCCAAACTCACGTCCAAACTCACGTCCAAACTCACGTCCAAACTCACGTCCAAACTCACGTCCAAACTCACGTCCAAACTCACGTCCAAACTCACGTCCAAACTCACGTCCAAACTCACGTCCAAACTCACGTCCAAACTCACGTCCAAACTCACGTCCAAACTCACGTCCAAACTCACGTCCAAACTCACGTCCAAACTCACGTCCAAACTCACGTCCAAACTCACGTCCAAACTCACGTCCAAACTCACGTCCAAACTCACGTCCAAACTCACGTCCAAACTCACGTCCAAACTCACGTCCAAACTCACGTCCAAACTCACGTCCAAACTCACGTCCAAACTCACGTCCAAACTCACGTCTAAACTCACGTCCAAACTCCCGATTCCGCTTCAGTCTCCTTGCCCCGTTCCGCCCCGCCCGCTCCGCCCCGCCCGCTGCGCCTCCATCAGAATGCTAATGGCGCGGGCGGTGGCGCGACAGAGGGTGGGCGCCTCGCCTTGGAAATCGGCGCAGCGCGGGAGGCGCGCGCGCCGGCGCGCAGTGAAATTTTACGACCCGAAACTTGTTCAATTATTGAGTAATTTGAATTGTGGAACAATGACTTCGTGACGCGCATGTTTATGCACGAGGCGGCCCGGCCGCGGGCGGTCGCGGGGCCGCGCGGTCCCACCCGGGGCCTCGGGGCAAATTCCGTTGCGCGAGGGCCTCGGTGGAAGATCCGACCGGGAAGATCGCCATCCGTACGTCGGCACTGTGCCTTCGTCCAAGACCGGCTTATTTAGTTTCGCGACTCCAAGTTTGCTTTTCTCATCGACGACGACCCGCATCTTGAACGCGTACAAGTAGTTGGAGCAACACTTTGGTATACAATTCAAGGGGCGTAAATTGGTACTCGATGGTAACTTTCCATTGGATTTGTGGTTGAAAAACGTTCAGTGCATGAATCATAAATGAATAGTTGAAATAGGAAGAACTTGGATGATAATGTAAATGGGAAACGCTTCACATTTAATTTATACTTTAGAAGTTTTTTATGTACAGATTGATATATTTGCATATTTTTAAACTTTTTACCTAAAATTATATAAATATTTATTTTTAAGGAATTTTAAATTTCCTGCAGCTTATATTACGCATATACATTAACTTTTAAAAGACTGACGAACCGGAACAGGCGATGTAAAATTGATGGTGGATTAAATATAGAATTCAAAATTGATAAGATGGAAGTATTATTTTCTACTTAGAAACTACTGCAAACCCTTAAGTCATTATCGTGGACATTTTTTCACTTTTCTGTAAATAAAATGGATGGAAGAAAGGATTTCGTTTCTTTGAGCTATGTTTCGAATTGCCGATATTGCAGGAACGAGAACAAGCGTCTTACACGGTCGTATCAGCATAAAATCTTAACAAAACTCATATGATTGTGTGAGCTCATATTGTAAAATAACACTTGCAGAAGTAGATCTGGTTTTCCCTACTCTCTAGTTGAAAAAGATATCTACGTTAATACAATCGCGAGTTTTGTAATCAAACGCTACACATCTTTCGAATTTATATGTGTATTTCAACATTTTTGTGGCATATTGCTGGTTAAAACTTCCTAAAACTTTGCATTTGCAATTTAATTCTGCAAACCCGGTTACAATCGCTTGCTGGTCGGTCTCCATTAAGAAATTTGCAAATACTGACGTCAATGAACTGTATCCTGCAAGGTTCATTGTGATTGACTTTCTATATAGCGATCGCTCAATCAATATTAATTGCTCTGTAACCTAGATATATGAACCGGTCATGTCAAAATGCAGGTAGTGAGCTTGCGTCACGATCGTGTACTATATTTCAGGATGAATCACCTACTCGCTTCTCGACGATGAAAAGATAAGGTGCATTAATCTACTAGCTTACCCGTGGGTAGATCTGTTTCTTATCCCGTATATGTTTTTGCCCCAACTTTTTTAAGTGTATTAATGCAAAGCACATATATGGCGAAATATTACGCCTTCGAATAATTCCATTAGTGAATTAACTTTTATAGGCAAAATGTGTATTGCGATTTTCGTATATTTCTGCTAAAAAATCATGCAATTTTTTATTTTAATTTAAGCTTCTTTCGATTTAATGCTTTATCAATACTTTACAAAGTTTTATTATTATATTTTTTTATGTAATACTTCAGGACTGGAATTCAGAAAACATTTTTGTTCATATTATTTGCTCTACCGTTTTAGAATATTGTCTAAGACTGAAAACGCAGGTGGTATTCTTTAATATTCATTATCATATGAAAATATGTATTTTTTATTAAAAATCTAGGTCGAATTCAGTCGCTGTCTGGGAGAAAATTCTAGCCGCCGGCTGCTCTGATCGGTAGTTTTCCGTGGTTTCTCCCATCAACAGCAGGCGAATGCCGAAGCAGCACCCCACCAAACGGGCCACGAATCGCGCGCGATCTTTCCTATCTCTTCCTTCACGTATTTTCTCTCCTTACCCACACACTAATACGCACTGCACAACACACATCGGAAGATCGGTCTGAAGCTTGTCCCGGCTGGGGCGGGGTCCCACGCTGGTGTGAAATACCTGGTTGTGGATAATCTCATTAGCCGATGGTAGGTTGAAGCGGGATCGTGCCATACAGCGAGGGAAAAATCACCGCCACCTCCCGAGAGGGTGAGGGAGGGTGAGGGAGAGGGTGAGGGGGAGGGAGAGTACTACACTTATGGCACTAATGACCCTGTTTAGTTGACGTGCTCGGAATAACTAAAACAAACAAATTTATTAAAAATGATTCAAGCGATTGTCAAAGTAAGGAAAGATTTAATCGCCGTTCATTATTCGATAATCCCACACCGAATGACACGGAATGAAATGTAGCCATTGTGGTGACCAATAGTTTCATGGCAGAATAGAATACGTTGCTGGCGGCATCAAGGGACGGAGACCCTTAAACATACTCATTTCCTTCGCCCCCGCCCTCTTCGCGAACATACGGAAAACTACATGCTCTATCGCCGGCATCTAGAGAAACAAGACGACCCCCTTCATTTAGAGAGGTTCCTGCCCGTTCACCTGCCCCAACAAACCACGAAGAAGTCGTGATTCGCCTGTTAAAGATCTGAACCGTCGGTATCTTTTCAATTTCCATCTACGTGGCGTTGTTGAAAGCGCACGGGACACGGAAGATAAAGCGAAACAGGTTCCATATTTTTTGGGGCCGTGTAACGGCGGTGTAGTCGCGGCGTGTGTAGCTCCGCCGTGGCTGTGTTGATTGCCGAGTCTATAACTCTCCTCGTCACTCGAGGAATCTGCAAGAGCTACGACCATAGTGTAGCTACGATACTGGTGAAAAATAGACAAAGGAAATATCTGCATAAAATGAAATACGTGTAACTATGTGTTCAAAGATACTTCGTTAGTTATGTTTAATAGTATTTGTCATATTTCGAAAGCTATTTCTCTTTGACATCTGATCATTCTGTAAAATCTAAAACCCTGCATCTTTCAAAACCTAAGAAATATTTTGTTTTAGTGTCAATTTCTTGAGGATAATTCTCTTGAATTTTTATTTTTAATTAATTGTTTATTTTAATTTTTTAATGCATGAAAGTTGTGAATAATTACAAAATATAATGTGTAGGGAACCCAGCCGGAAACTTGTACCGCCTGGAACGGTGCCCTGCTGGGGGACGATACTTGGAAGGGAAACCCCGCAAGAAGTGTGTTCGTAGGTGCCAGATTCGACGTTCTTGCAAGGGATGATCATTGCCACTTCCCTGTATATAAAACACACTAAAGTTAAGGTACTAATGACCTTACAAGTTGGTGAAACTGGAAACACTAAATACAATAGCACTTACTCATTCACTCGATCAAAAAATGATGAAATATGACTGAAGTGTTGTCTTGTGTCAGTACTTAATATACAATTTGGACCAGAATTTCTATAGTATTTCAGTATTTCATTTATTAACTGTTCCCCAGATTTGTAGTCTGTAGGTTCAGACCAGTTTTTGTGTGATTTTCGTAGACCAGTATTTTATTACCTAATTTCATGTACATTAAAAGGAATATTTAGAAACAATATTCACTAAATAACTACGAAAAGATTACAAGATAATTTTCTTATCATGTAGTCGCACATAAGTGGACAATGTGTTGTGATATTTATTATATGGGAGAAATCTTATTTTTACAAAACATGGTCAATCATTACTAGACATCGGACGTTTAGAAAAGTGTCTATTATATCGGATGTTTCTAAATTGTTTTTAATATAAGGGCATGAATTATGAAAGATAAAGCCCTTTCACTAAGTTTTATTTGGTATTTTTGGAATAATAATATATCTTTTTGGTTTAAATTAATCTTGTAAATCATTTTACGTTTTAGTACTCCCAATACTTGTTTACCAGTATCGATTAATTCTTTTATTTTGCGAAGACTTAATTTGATGATAGGCCTGACACATTCTATGTCATCGGAACACACAGACTCACTTTTCTCGCAATTCACACAAGAATTAAAAAACTCAATGGATCGGTCTCGCGTGCTGAGTTCAGATTTCGGATACAACACACACACACACACACACACACACACACACACACACACACACACACACATACTCTCGCGTGTTAAGGGGCAAGTGGACAACTTAACTTTCGATATTGATATTCTATCGCAACATATGTTTTTCATGGAAGTGAAGGGAAAGAAGGTGATGTTGATTAAGTGTTAAACGTTGTCACTTTTATATTCGCCGTCACATTACAAGATCAGCCATTATACTACATTAGTGCCGACGGTTACTTGATTCCCCAAATCATCCCGCCCACTGATTTCCTTAGAAATGAAGCTGAGGCACAGGACAAATCGAGCAAATGTATGCGCTAATTTTCATCATAGCTACTGAAAAAATTCAATGTACTGTATACCTACAATTTTCCTGAAAGCTGTCTTTTAAGAAGTTAATTAAGAAAATTTCCTTTAAAGTGCTGGTGGGCGGTTATGGAAATGTCGGTTAACAATCTGTTTACATTATAATAAATGGATTTCAGTGTTCGTATTAAGAAAAATGGGTCATTGGAGGGATGGTTGGATATTGAGGGGGTTTAAAAAGAGTGGTCTTTAAGAGAGATTTCACTGTACTTATCTGAAATACATAGACGTGCATTTATTTTCATATTCTGAATTTATTTTACAACATTAATTGTTGTACATTTAATACCTTACACATTTTTATTTGTAGGAAAAGGGTTATTGCAAGTTATTTCAACAACAAATTTAGAAACATGGACGAATTAGTGTATTTTTCATTAAGAGCTACACATGAGTAATATATAAAGAGGGGGTTCGGTGCAAACCTAAGAAATATTTCGACTTTTTCCCCTGTAGAATAACCTGTTTTACAAGTGTAAGATTATTAAATCGGCATGCGAAGTTTACATGTAGGAGGGTTACTGTCCTGTATACAGAATGCGACTCTAGAATTCTTGCAAACGTCATTCTGCACCTCCACCTTTGCAGTCTTCGTGAAGTCGGACAGCAAACATGCCCATGTCCCCTGTTGCAACTGGTTGTAAATCTGTCAGGAGAGGGACGTTCCTGGCACCTGGCGAGACTTGAACACGGCTCCTCCAATCGGTTTACCCAGCGCAAAAAACCTCGGTCAACACGGTAGCGGTTCAGTTTTGGAATAAGCACAAGGAGCTGAGAGCCAGAAGGACGAACTGAACACATTCAACTTGAAACTTACTAAAAAATTCAAATATCCTCAAAAGAATGTTAAATTATTTTTATGATGAACTTGATTTAATTCAAAGTTTATAAGTGTTGTCATTGGATTGCTTCAAGTGATAAAAACATCGTTTCATCGTTGTTGTTTTTTCTTAACACTGATGGATGTATAACAGTAAGACTGCAACATACTTCATTAAGAATTGTCAATTTACACACACACACAAGAGAGCACATGAAGCGATGTAGACGTGTTTAATGCGTTGTAGCCCCAGCTAAACGTTGTATTGAGAAACACAAAGTAGGATGGTTGAAAACAAGGCTATGAAACGAAGTAAAATCATAAAACGTAACGCATGGGCGTTAAAGAATGCAACCTGTTTTACAATGTTCAATAAAACCAGCATTCGGCAATATTTCCGTCTGTTTGAGTAATGACAGGCGAGAATCAAACAAGTGAATGTGTCCGATGGAGAACCTGCAGAAAGAGCAATGTTTCTCAAAGAAAAGTACCCACCCAGTGTACCCGACAGAGACCGTGGCATCCTCGAACAATGCAGAGCGGAGCAGGTTGGAGATCGCTGACCTCGGCAGGGCGGAGAGGCGTCGTGTGAAGAGGGCGGCAGAACGGCGAGGGCGGGTCGCAAACGGAGGGGCGTGCCGCTCCGGGCGGCGCAAGACAAACGGCGATGCGTCCTCTGCCCTCCCGGCCTCCCGCGCCCGCCTTTCGTCCTCCGGTCTCCGATCCCACCGCCCCCAGGCCCCGGTCTTCCCGGCACATCCTCCGGTTCGCCCGTTCCATAGACCCCAGGTCACCTGTCTCACGTTCCATCGTCTCCAATTTTCCCCGATATCTGTGCCTCTCATCTCCAGTATCCCGTCCCCTTTGTCTCTGACCCTCCGCCCAGTTCTCCCATCCCCTGTGCCTCCCACCCTCCGCCCTCCCTTCCTTCCGACCGCGTTCCTTCCGTTTCCTTTCTCTCATCTTCCGTTCCTTCCATCATCCGTTCCTCCCATCATCCGTTCCTCCCATCATCCGTTCCTCCCATCATCCGTTCCTCCCATCATCCGTTCCTCCCATCATCCGTTCCTCCCATCATCCGTTCCTCCCATCATCCGTTCCTCCCATCATCCGTTCCTCCCATCATCCGTTCCTCCCATCATCCGCTCCTCCCATCATCCGTTCCTCCCATCATCCGTTCCTCCCATCATCCGTTCCTCCCATCATCCGCTCCTCCATCCCACGGTCCTCTCGGTCCCCATGAATCCCAGTACTCGGGTCCCGATTCCTAAGACCCCCGGTCTCCCATCCATTAACTCACCTCCCCTGATATCCCCGTTCTACGGTGTCCCTGATCCTCGTCATGTTGCATCTCATCCGTCCTCCCGTCCGTCCTCCCGTCCGTCCTCCCGTCCGTCCTCCCGTCCGTCCTCCCGTCCGTCCTCCCGTCCGTTCTTCCGTCCGTTCTTCCGTCCGTTCTCCCGTCCGTTCTCCCGTCCGTTCTCCCGTCCGTTCTCTCGTCCGTTCTCCCGTCCGTTCTCCCGTCCGTTCTCCCGTCCGTTCTCCCGTCCGTTCTCCCGTCCGTTCTCCCGTCCGTTCTCCCGTCCGTTCTCCCGTCCGTTCTCCCGTCCGTTCTCCCGTCCGTTCTCCCGTCCGTTCTCCCGTCCGTTCTCCCGTCCGTTCTCCCGTCCGTTCTCCCGTCCGTCCTCCCGCCCATTCGTCGGCCTTCTCGCCCTCCCACCCACTCGCCCGTTTCCTCCATTGCATTACGTTAAACGCGTCGAATTCATATCCTGGCGATGATGGCGCGATTGCTATCTGGTGCCGTGTACCGCGGCGAGCGCTGCCCCATAAAGTGTCCGCCTTTGTCGCTGCCGCAGCTGTGTGTCACACCACGCCCGCGCACACCGCCGGGTTTCGTCGCTTGCTCGCTCATGCAGTCGCCGGCGGCGGCGGCGCAGGCAGTTGGGGAAAACGGCTCTTCTGTATTCGGAGAAACGGACGGGAGGACTAGAAATCAATTTTGGGTAATGAGACAGCCAAGCGTTTGCCTGCTTGAGGATGTTTCGTAACTCAACAAAGCTAGAAAATGTATTGGCGGTATTTACTAATTCAACATGTGAGGCAATAGTTGTTTACAGATATTTAAGGAATTAAGTTTGAAAGTTATGTTTATTTACTTACCATTTCATTTTTTACCACCCATTCACTTTGGTCTTCGAGGAGTTGACACAATTACTGCTGCATTTTTGAAATTGTAATGTTTTTTTTTTTTAATTTATTTTCCTGCCTGTTCGGCATAGTATGCCTTTCAGGGGTTTTAATCTACAGTTTATAATTACAGAATTTTTTGGCCATTCGGCTGACAGTATATGAGGGGGACCACACGGTTACCTCGTCAACAAAGTCTGCAGAGCAGTAATTCAAAGAAATTTATTAATTTATTTATTTATTTTAATTAATGTATTTATTTAATTTTTCAGCAGCGGAATTGATTAATGGGAGGGGATGGAAATTATTCTAATTTAAGGTGGTTTAAGAGAGTCTTTGGGGTATCGAGAGATAATGCGGGTTGGGATGGAAGCATTTTTGCCTAGATCAAATATTTGTGCACTTGTACACGACGGAAGAAGGGTGAAAAATCTGTTACTCATCCGTTGAATGTATTCGCTAATGGAAGGAATGTTAAGCTCTCTGTGAATTTGCATATTTGGAATAAACCAAGGGGCTTGCACGGCTTTTCTTAGGTACTTGTTTTGAATGATTTGTAGTTTCTTTAGATGTGTGTTTGCTATATTGTTCCAAATTTGACAGGCGTATGTTAATGAGGGACGTATTATCGTTTTAAAAATTGATAATGCGCAGTCCAGACTAAGCGATGATTTGTTGTTAATTATTGGGTAAAGTTTGTTCATTTTTGCGTAGGTTTTGTTCGTTATTTCTTGAATGTGGTTTTTCCAAGTTAATTTTTGATTCAGTAATACACCCAGATATTTTACGGGCGTTTCATTATTAAGCCAAGGAATTGCAGAATTATTAATTTTGATTTGTAGTGGTTTATGTATTTTTCTTAGTGAGAATATTTTAGGCTGTGATTTGGTAGGGTTTATGGCAATTCTCCATTTCAATGTCCATTCGACAAATTCATTTAAGTCCGACTGGAGATCTTTGCAAGCGTTGGTAATGTTTGAATTTGCATTGAATAATACTGTATCATCTGCATAGAGTGCTATTTCTGAGTAAGTCATTTGTGGATAGTCAGCTATATATATGTTGAACAATAAGGGAGAAAGTGGGGAACCTTGCGGCACGCCGGCTTTGATGATATGTGCTCTTGATTTATTGTTGTTTATACTAACTTTGAAATCCCTCTCTGACAGGAAGCTTTTAATGATGTTTTGGAGATAATCGGGGGTTCCCAAGGTTTGCAACTTGTAAAGTAGCCCATGATGCCACACTTTATCAAAGGCATGTGCGATGTCGAGAAAAATTGCAGCTGTGTACTTTCGGTTGTGAAATGCTTCAGCAATGTACTCTGTTACTCTTAATAGTTGATGACTTGTGGAGTGGTTTGGACGGAATCCGAACTGCGTATTTGGAAGTGCATTGGTTTCGGTGAAAAATTTAGATAGTCGGGATTTTATAAGTTTTTCAAATATTTTGGCAAAGGTCGGTAACAAACTAATTGGTCTATAGCTAATAGGGTCTTGTGGATTTTTGTTCGGCTTGCATACTGGTGTTATAATGGCAGTTTTCCAGGTCTTTGGATAATATCCTAATCTTAAACAAGCGTTATAGAGCGCTGTTAATGCTGCAATTGCATTGCGAGGTAATTCTTTCATCATTTTATTATTTAATAAGTCATGTCCTGCTGATTTTCTCGGTTTTAAAGCCTTGATTATTTGATATGTCTCAGACGGGGCTATAAATTTAGTTTTTATTGGGACGGAATATCGCGGTATTGACAAGTTTGTTTCCACTTTTAGTTGGAAATCAAAGTCGGTTACCGGGTTATTTGTAAATATTTTCTCAAAATGTTCCGCTAAAGTTTCAGCTTTTTCGAAATCCGTCGTTGCTAGACCTGAGTTAGAGGATAACTGCGGGATGAAAGATTTTTCCTTTGTAATCATTTTAATTGTGTTCCACATTGTCCTGGAGTTTGGAGGGATGCTGCCTAAAAAATTTTGGAAATGTGTACACCTCACTTTATGTAGTTCTTGTTTAATTTTAACCGATATGCTGTTTAATTTTTGTTTCACTATTTTATTGCGTGAATATTGCCACAATCTACGAAGGTTATGTTTTTCTTTAATTAAATTTAGAAGTGGTTTAGGAAGCGGAATATAATTTTTGGTGAAATTCCTAACTTTAGTAGATGACCTTTTAATAGCATTTTTAATAATGTTTTCGAGAGAGTTGATACAACTGTCGATATCAGATGATGTTTTAAGATTCTCAGGAAACTGACATTCGTTTATTAGTATGTTTCTATACATGTCCCAATTTACTTTACCCTCTATAATTTTTTCGTTTTGATAAGTCTGAAGTTCGGCTTTGAAAGAAATTATTACTGGATTGTGGTCTGAGTCTAATTCTGGTTTTACATTTTGGTAAATCGGAATGTTTAAATTTTGTGTAATAAGTAAATCTAGAATATCAGGAACTACATTTGGGTTATAAGGGTAGTATGTGGGCTCTGGAGGAGCTAGTATATTAAGATTTCTTTGCAATGCGAATTTATGAAGAAGTTTTCCATTATATGAAGTAGAATTACAGTTCCATATTTGGTTTTTACAATTTAGGTCTCCTGCTAATATTATTTGTGACCTGCCATCAAACAATGCTTTCAAGAAACTTGACGGAAACTTTTTGTTGGGAGGTTTATATGCAGCAATCAAGGTTATGTTAGAAGAGATCAGTTCGATATTGATAATAATTGTTTCTATTTCATTTGAGGATGGGGATTGTATCAGTGTATGTTTAATTTTTCTATTAATGAGAATTGCTACCCCACCTGATGCTATATGCGAAATTCGATCATTGCGGTATGCTAAATATTTTGGGATCGAAAATTTTTCTACCGGCTTTAAGTGTGTTTTTGAAATACACGCAATATCTATGTCGTGGACTTGTAGAAAGTATTTTAGTTCGTTTTCTTGGCGCTTTATGCCATTTGCATTCCAGTTGAGAATTTTGAAGTTTTCTATTTTATTTTGAGCCATTGAAATGAACAGAAATAAGTTTTTGAACCATTTGTTGCAACTGAGGAATGATTGCAGAAAGAATATTATTTATAATTGTTTGGATTAGGTTTTCATTTATTACGTTCATATTTTGGAGGACTGGGGGAGAATTCCTGTTATCTGGCCTCGGCGGCTGGCTAGCGCGATAAGCAAAAGAATGCAAGGGCGTTGAATTAAGCGGCAGAGGAGGAAACTCTTGCGGGGCATAGTGATAAGGTTGTGTGTTTTGGTTTAATTGGCGGTTTGAGAACTGCCTATTTGGCAGATTGTAAGCTGAAAATTTATGATTAGCCTGATTTAAATTATATTTTTTAACTGCTTCTTTGTAAGCTTTGCAGCCTTTGTAGTTAGCCGTGTGTTCCCCATTGCAGTTACAACACTTTGGTACATTATTATGTTTAGGTTTGTCACATTTCGAGTAATGATGGCTTTCTAAGCATCTCACACATCTAGGTCTCCTTCCGCAATTTGCCTGTGAATGACCGAAAGTCTGACAATTTTTGCACATTATTGGAGTTTTAGACTTTACGCGCATTTGAACTCTGACAATGCTATATATTAGCTGATTTATTTTTAAAATTGCTTTGTTATTTTCATTATCAGTTAGATCGACCGCAACGGTACTTAACGGTTTACGTTCTCTTCCGAACAGTCTAACAACTTTTAACACTTCAAAGTTTTTCGAAAGTTCATTAAATATTTCCTCTTCTGAATAGGTAATTGGCAGATCTTTTATGACAACTGAAAAAGTTTTTTGGGTAGGATCCCTATATGTGTGATGCTCGATTTTCTCTTTTTCACAGAATTTTCGATATTCTCTATAGTCCTCTATTGAGTTGAATTTAATTTTTATAGTGTCTTTTTCTAATTTAGTAGAAAAATTGTTTTTTGTAATACTTTTTAGTTCACTGATAAATAGGGGATAATCGAGTACTTTATGGACATAAAAGGGGGGTATTTTAATGATGGATTCTTCACTTTCTTCCCTTTCGTTTGGCGAATTTTCTTCGGTCATATTTTGAAGACCTTGGTACCTATTTTTGACGGTCACGTTATACAGTATTCTTTTAGAAGCATTGTTTTCATCTGGTAAATCTACGTGCATGCGTTTTAGATT
Source organism: Gryllus longicercus (assembly GCA_038098605.1). Classification (NCBI taxonomy): domain Eukaryota; kingdom Metazoa; phylum Arthropoda; class Insecta; order Orthoptera; family Gryllidae; genus Gryllus; species Gryllus longicercus. Next base: position 237,534 of record JAZDUA010000540.1, read on the forward strand.
TTTACTGTTTTCATTAAAACCACTGGTTGACTGTTGAATAACTGTTTGTTGCGGGGCAGCACCATACCTGTTATAATAAGCATCTTTAGTGCTTACTGACTGAAGGTTGGTCAGAGTCCCTTCCGGCTCTCCATCCAGCTGCAGGGCGGTCGGTTGTGATGTGTTGAACTGTTCCAAGGGTTGAATATTTTCCATTTGTGGTGGAAATGCAAGCACATCTCCATTCATTGCTGTGAACTGATCTGGTGTGCCACCATTTAAAACGTGGGCTGCAGACACCAATTGGCCCCCAAAAGCGGGGGCACTTGTTGCGAACATACAGCTTTCGCTGCACCACTACACTTTCACTTGATAACACAATATTTCGTTATTAGCAATAAACAATTCTATTGCACAAAAACAATCACTGTTAGAAATATGGGGATCCGCTGGTAGCGGCGCCCGTTTGTACTTGCACTAAACACGAGTTTGAGCGTAACACCGAAGCACAGCGATAAGCGGAGCGATGCGATGCTTACTCCACGACGTCTAGAGCGAGACTGAAATTGTAATGTTTAAAGAAAAATGATTTTGTTTAAACTGTAAAAATATTCGAATTTTAGAATTACTAATATTAGTGTTATTTATTTTCACCATTTGCGATCACTCCGCCTTTTTAAATATTTTAAAAGAAAGAATCGCGTTGTTCCTGCTTGAAACGTCTAACGGCCAGGAATTTAACTATGCTTTTCATCATATGAGACCTGTAGTGCCTGCGGAAAAATTATTTTATAGCAAAGTATTTTATTAATAAACAAAGGTCTTTGAAACGCGCAATTAAATTGAACGGATTCACAAAGATCCAATTTACATTTACTTGGTTATCAATATTCCCCATTTTTCTTATCACTCCAGTTACGGGGCTGAGCGGTCTCAGAAGAGCTAAACATCCTTCAGTCTCATAGAAAGTCCCAAAATGGTTCATTTAGTGGATTAGATGCCAAAGAAAGACAAATAACCCGTGACTCCATGTGCAGGGTCTGAAACCCGAATATTAATACAACAGAATGCTCCTTTCAAGTTATTAAAGATGGGAAGTTTATTGCAGTGAAACGTGTTTTGCGGATTGCACACAAAAATTTTTTCATAGTAAATCTATAATTTTAGTCTTTCTTTGTTAAAATCTGTTTGATGCACCGCTGGAATCCGTATCATTTACGGTGTTTAATGTGTGCACGGGACAAATGTAATCTTTCATCATCGTATTAAAATTATGTTGGGAAAATGGTGCAATACGATTTGACAGTGTATAATTTTCTTTTGTCCGAAATGTCCAATTGTCCTCTTGATATTATTCTTCATTAAAGGAAATATAAAAATATCTAGGAGTTATTTTCTTATAAGATGTAAGACATTCCGTATGTTGTGTTGAAAATTAAACTATTTGACAAAATGCATTTACGAAATGGTTCTTCATTAACGCATAGCGGTTCTTCATTAATATAACATTATTAAGCCATCGAATCAAGTGTTTCAAGATATCAAACAGAAGTTTTATAACTAATGTTGCTGTATTAATTTGAAGGGTCTACTAATTTACAGTGAACGAAACACTTTAAAGAAAACTACATCTTGAAGTTATTTAGATATAATGTAGTAAATACATAATAAAGCATTGTGCATCAGAAATTTCTGGGAAAGTTTCAGCCAATGACATCTATATCAAAATTAGTCGGCATTTCCGATAAAGTTCAAAATATGGTACGTAATAAATGTATGAGATTGACATTGAACAAGTTTCTTTATTTAAAATTAAATTTAGAAATAGGTATGCTTAACATAACAGTATTTTTGTGGTTTCACTTCGTGATTTTGAAATTTAGTTGTCAAACACATTGGTGCTTACTGCGTCGCGAGAACGCCAAGTGGGAGCGTCACCTCGGTTCGAGTCTTTCCACGATGTTCCATCAGCCCTAAAAGGTCCCCGAGCGCGAGAACAATCGCCTACTGTGATGCAGCGTTGGCTGTGTGCAGCGCTGTCAGGGGCCGCCGCTGTGCAGGGCTGCCTGCCTCTGCAGTGACGGGGGCGGCGGCGCGGCGCGGCCCACGGCCACCGGGAACTCGCCTTCACCCGTGACCCGCGCCGCGCCCGCGACCCCACATCCGCGTCGCTCCCCCCTCCCGAATCTTGCCGCCAACCCTCTCGCTGCTGCAGCCGCCGCCGCCGCCGCCGCCGCCACCGCCGCCGCCGCCACCGCCGCCGTCACCGCCGCCGCCGCCACCGCCGCCGCCGCCACCACCGCCACCGCCACCGCCACCGCCGCCGCCGCCACCACCGCCGCCGCCACCACCGCCGCCGCCGCCACTACCGCCATCGCCACTGCCACTGCCACCACCGCCTCCGCCGGCACCGCCTCCGCCGGCACCGCCCCGCCTCCGCCTCCGCCGCTGCCTCCGCCGCCGCCGGCACCGCCCCCGCCCCCGGCCCCGCCCCCGACCCCGCCCCGCCCCCGACCCCGACCCCGCCCCGCCAACGACCCCGCCGCCCCCGACCCCGTCCCTGCCGCCCCCGCCCCCGTCCCTGCCGCCCCCGCCCCCGCCGCCGCTTCTGCCTCCGCCGCCGCCTCCGCCTCCGTCGCCACCTTCGCCGCCTCCGCCTTCGCAGCCTCCACCTCCGTCTCCGTCTGCCTCTGCCTCTGCCTCCGCCTCCGCCGCCGTTGCCACCGCAGTTGCTCCAACGCCCGCTCCCGCTCCGCTTCTGTGGGCGGCGCCTGCAGGCATCGCTGCTGCTACTCCCTCCCGCGCAACGCCCTTACAAACACGCAGGGAGGGTGGGTGATGGTTTAACGCCGTGTCTTTTATTCGTTTATCGGTCGTGTTTCGTTTCTCATAAGAGAAACTAAAACAATCATATAAACGAGTGTACTATACTCTATAAATACGGACTCGTACACCATCTTTACCTACATCTCATTAGTTTTGATCGTCCTTAACGGACGGTGGATTTATCGGACTCCATAACGGATGACGGTCGTTAATTGTATAACTTCATTCCTCCATTTAATTGCGTTAAATAGATAATATCGTTTCAGTAATTATGTCAAAATATGTGTAATGACAGAGAAATAAAAATGGGAGCAATGCCAAAAACTATAATAGAATAATATTTATCTTAACAGTAATGTCCAAAATATTTTGCATATTTATCCTATTGAGTCACTAGATCAATTCTATTCTTATAAATCAGATGAAATAAACTACTAGTTTGTATGCAGTAATTGTAACTGCTTCAATAGTTGCCAATAGTTAGCCAAACCAGTGATTCTAAGAATGCACTGAAATCATGACTCCTTGCTTTCATTTTATTGTTCCTCATCAGTTTATCAATGCATTTCATCTTTAGTTGATGTTATTCATTTAATGACTGTATGAAATGTTCAATTTGTTTCGATTTAAGTTTTATTTTTAGAACTTATATTCGAATTAAATTATATATTTTAAGTTTTTTATTTATTTTTAAACCGGCGTCAGGATCTGGGAACTCCTCCTTTATCTGAGGGACGATCGGTTGATTTCCGAGAGGTTGATTTCCAGTCAGCCATATTTGAGTTAGGAGGAGGCCGTCACTTCGAAGTCTATCGTCTGATAGTCTTGTGATTCTTGCTCTTGAACGATTTGTTTTGTGACGATTTATCATTTATCACATTTTTAAGTGATGTTGCCCGGTAGTGAAAGGATCAAATTGCTCATGCATAGAAAATCACATTGGCTTGATTTACATAGTTTACTGGCAAAAAACCTTTCGTAAGAAAAATGCTACCCAGCTCCTTACTATCAAGGTAAATTTTTTATTCATGTGACGAACTATGCTACATGTAAATATTATATTTAGGCATCATAAAGTTTAATATAGTTTTCCATTGAGAAAAATTAATTTTAGTATTTAGCACTTTTGCAGTGTGGAGGAAATAACACACACTTTTCACATTTCACTCTCATATTATTTACATTACAAAATGACAAACAACCCAATTGTCACAAAGAGACGAACGTATATAATAATTAAAGAGGTCAGAGAAACAGCTGTTTGACTCTCACTTTATTGAAAGGAGTGTACAAATATGTACTCTTAGGTGGCAGATTACATTTTACTGCTGAGTTGCACTGTGGTTCCTTACTTTCGTGGGTCGAATATTCGACGCCAAATTGTCATTATGTACGTTGTCTGGTGGCAACCATAATGTTCATATAAAAATATAATTAGAAATTTAACAAGTGTTTTTAAAGTATCTCGGTGAGAGAAAGGTTAACTTCAACTTATATTATAAGCCCGTGTACTTGCAAATAATTTAATTTTTCTCGATAGTTAGTGACGTGCATTCCAAAATTGTAGGTATTGTAACACCCCCAGTCGTCTCGTGAGAGAACGCCCGGTAAGCGGTCCGGTTAATAGCTCAGTCGGTGATGGAAGGAATTGTTAAACAGATACTGGTAACATGAAAGAAACACTTTGATCACTGGTAAAAATCACTTTTATTCCTGGGCAAAATAATTTAAAATGCCCCAGGGAAGTTACACTTGTAAATAGAATAAGAAATCTGAAAATTAGGTGGACAGATAAGAAGATGAAAAGTTAGTAGCCAGAGTAAAGCTTAAAAATTAGGAAGACTTATAATTAACATTACAATGGTAACAAATATTACAGGTCAATGTGTCATAGCGCGACACCGCATTACAGAATTTACGCAGGGATGAATACCCTGAATTATATTGCCTTGGTAAAGTTTTTTGTGGGCCCGAGACGGGCGCGTTGCGGCCGAGGGGGGCGGCGGCAACCTTCACAGAGGGGGCGGCCGGGGCGATGCCCTTGCACCCACTCAGGCACGCACGTCAGCTGGTCGGCCGCCTGGTGGCGTCACCCAAAGGGGCGGCGGCGCGTGGCGTCTGGCGTTGAACTGCGTCTGGGAGAACTGGCAGTAACTGGTAGAGAACTGGTAGTGACTGGTAGAGAACTGGTAGTAACTGGTAGACTTGGAGCGGCCGGGCGATCTCAATCTCAGGAACGTAGTAATTAACTATGCGTACCTCTGATTCTCATTATAATAATTGTCGAACACAACTTCGGACAGTTTAGCAATCCTTCGGAGAAACGTTCGCCTCTCTTCACGGCGAATTCCCACCCCAGAGAATTTTCTCTGTCTACTGCAGCCGGCACAATGCTCAAAACTCGCAGCAAAATAACATAAGTCCCACGTAGGCACATTCGCCCGAATAATTCCCACCCCAGATAAGTTTTTTCTCCCAACTGCCCTCAGCCTAGAACTCAGGCTCCTTCCGACGAATAATTATAAGTTTTTCAGAGGCACACTGGTCTCTCTCCGACGAATAGTTACCCCCAGAGAAGATTCTCTCCCGACTGCCCCCCGTCTAAATGATCCGGCCCCGTCTGATGCTCTGCACTTTCTGATATTCTCTCACTCGAAATTGTATTAGGTCAACTTTTACCCCCCACTCGTTTTCTCGTATGTTCCAGCTCCTTATGATAGTTGCGTCGCTATTGGCCAAAAGAAATGGCGCATTACGTTATTTCAACCAATCGTGACAGGAGTAGTGAAGGAAGTTTCAACTCTTTGCGTCACTGTGAGCGTCCAGAATTTTCCTATTCCTTCTAGAACACCGGTCATGCTTGCACAAGGCAGGCGTTGTCGGTGAAAGAATTTATCGCTCTGGGATTCCCTGGATGTCGATTTCAAGAGCGTTCTAGAAGGTTCGCAGCTGGCCATGCGAACACGTGCTTCTCGCAGTGAATCTTTCGACGACTGACCCTTGTAACGACTTTCTTAATGTGCCGGGGGCGCAAACGGGTGTCGCGATAAGCGAGGTTGCACGTGCAACGCTGTCTGTTCATTTCCCAACTGCCCTCAGCCTTATGAAATTTTGTATGAGGAAATTTGTATCGCTACAGTATATTGAAAAGTGTTTTTATCCAACATTGATAACAAGGATCTGCATTCGTATGCAATTACTGAGAGAATCCAATGCTACGAAGTTAAACCGAATTGTTTAAATTTTGCGAGTGTGATATGGATCATGAATAGTTTCCTCTGTAGGAGAACAAATGAGTGTGCACGATTCAAAGTTTTGTAATATGTCCAAGAATTGATGCTCAGAAGTGAATTTTGCTTCATATTGCTTTCAAAACTTGGCTAACAGAGATCCATTGAGATAACCTACCAGCGTTTGGTGTGTGTTGCGTAACTGTACGATAATAAATTGGTGCAGAAATCCTTGTAGTTCCAGCATAATTTACTGTGGAACAATCGCGAAGGCAAGCAGAGATCTCCAGGCGATATGGACAGCGATTGCATGTTCGGCCGGCTTGGGCAGGGTGGCCCGTTGCCCCAGGCCGTTGTCCGCTGGGAGTGGAGCACACACCTCTAGGCAAAGTGTGAACGGCGGAATCCGGGAAAGTGCTTCTTACCGTACGCTTGCAAAACATGGAAATATTTTAAATACACATTATTTTATAAATGTCGCGCGTTACGTGCGTTACTCTTTAAACCATTATATTTATCATCCCATGTGCAGAAACGATACTTGGTGATGATTTCTTAGAGCGAAGCTAGTTCTTGTTTAAGCGCAAAGTTTAAAATTATTGTAGAAGATATTTTTATTAAACCTTTTGTGGCGTATATTAATTTGATGTGATGGGAGATCTACTACCATTTTAAACTTTCAAATAGTAAGAAGTAGTAAGCGAGACAACAAAACTTTTTCTATTAAATGGGGTATTTTTTTAGGCGTGAACCAATTATTCATTTTGGCAAACAGTTAAGCCCATATTCCGTTTCCTGCTATAAAACACCACCAATGGCCCTTGCTTTTTAACGAATTAGAATGCTTGTTAGTCGTTAACGACACACAAAAACCCGACTGAAATTATTTATTTTTTAAAAACGTGACTGCCACATTCTAAGCTCCTTGTTTAATGCTATTTGGCGAGTTATTCGCCCGCGTGTTGAGTAAATACTACTGCAGTAACTTCAACCACTTATTGAAGGCGAGAGTTTTTGTGGTTTGAGCAAGACTTTTACGAGCAAACAGCTGTTCCCATAATTAAGAAGGTCACAGCTGAACGGTGAGAAGAAAAACTACGTACAATATTTTGTGTCTGAGAAAATAAAAGAACTAACTTGTATAAAAATTACCTTCCAAGGTGAAATCCCTCCTTTTTCTTTTTACTGGCTGAAAAAAAGTTATTTCTCATCCCAAAGAGAATGGAAACTGTATAATGTAAAAATATTTTGAATACAAAGAACAACCCCCAAAAATTTACAAATAAAATTGCGACTAATAATAGTAATTTCTCAATACCGAGTTTACTCGACAAACTAAACGTGTTCCAATGGATTTAATATTTTAATAATTATAATGTTAAGTCTTCCCACATGTTTCATAATGTTAAGTTTTTCCATTTTCATCTTCATCCTATCCTCACCCCCTTACTTACACCGTTACATGCCATACACTACAACATTGCCGGGAGACCGGTCAGGGACGTAGAGCTTGTTCGGGCTGAGGCGGTGCCCCTTTGGGGGGAGTTATCTGCTTAGGAAAGCCCTGCTAGCCGATGCATAGGTCGGCGCCGGATCTCACCATACAGCGGGCAAGATCAACGCCACCTCCCGAGGAAAAACCTGCATTCCACTTACGGTACTTATGACATTAGCAGTTTACGCGCACGGAATCGCTAATCAACCGATGAACTGTTTTAAAATCTGTCAAAAAAATACAGTCGCAGATGTGGACCAACTGTGCAGAGTAGCCTCGTCGCCACAGTCACGCGACGCGCGTAGGCTTGGCGACTAGCCGCCCGCCGCCCACGGGAGCACCGGCGCGGGGGCGGGGGCGGGGGCGGGGCGGGGCGGGGCGGGGCGGGGCGGGGCGGGGCGGGGGCAGGATGGGGCGGGGCTGGCGGCTTCGGCTGCAGCGACCGCAAGGCGCCTGGGGGCGTGGCCTGGAGGCGACGCCTACCGCGGGGTCCGGGGGCGACGGCAATTAGCAGCGGCGCCTCCGCCCCGCCCCGCCCCGCCCCGACAAGGCGTTTCGATCATCCCTCCAGACATCTTAACTAGGGTCTCGCACACGGGAAAGCTATCGCGCTGGTTCATGTCGCCAAGGTACTAGTTTTCTCTTGGGAGAAACGCAAGCGCTCACGTCATTGGTACATTATACCTGAGCATGATTTTCTCTGATGGAGCCTTCATTCCTTACAAATTATGTGTAAAAAGGGTTCTTTATAAAGCATAACTGAAACGAATTATTGTACGTTGTCTTGAACATTGGCAACTTCTGAGAAAATATTGGCCTTCTATTTTGGACACGTTTGGTCTGTTGGTCTGTTGGACACGTTTGATTGCCACAAAGGAATTTTTATTTAACTAAAACGTCAATCGGTGAATATGCTCCACAACAGTAATCTTATCTTCACATAATAAGTTCTATTATTAATACTTAAATACTTATAGAAAACTACATGATTATTTGCGAGCCTTTTCAACACAAGTGCAGTAATCTATTAGGATGATATATTGTTCAGTTAGTGGAAAAGCGTGAGAGTTATAATATTTTTTACTCCACAACTCTTTTCTTAAGTAATAGAAGTCGAAAAAGAAATCAACTTTTGGTATTTTAAAAAGTGCATGCATTCGGTGAAGCGAAAAGTTCAGTATGTTTTAATACCACATATTTTAACTTAGGAACAGTTCGATATGTTTCCTGCCACATTGTTTGCATGCCCCATTATTAGGTAGTGGTATTGAATGGAGATTGGATCCAGCGAATGCACGGCAAACCATCCGTATTATCTTCACCTTCGTACTCGCTGCTCAACCTGTTATGCTTATGTCGTATGTTAGGAATTCGTTCTTTTGAAGTACTTAACTAATTTATGGTGGAACATAGGTGTGCTAGTTCATTAAATGGTAAGCTCCCTTCAACTTACTTGGTTTCATCATTTCTTTATATAATTGTATTTGAGTGTTAGCAATAAGTTTCAATAATGAGAGATATTCTTGACTTTTATTTGTTCACTGTATTACCTCTACTCCCTAAGGACGACATAACTTACTTGCGGGTATTGAATTCATTTTAATATGTGTTTTTTTTCTTTTTGCGGTGCGACCTAGTATGAAATATTTGACACAATATGCTATTATTAAGTCTTCATACTTTTTACCAGATTTACTCCTAATATAATTATTTAATTAGTTTTATTTGCAGTTCCGTACTATTTTACTTTATGAAAATTATTAAGGGGATTTTATGACACGGTTTAAAAGGTTTATTTTGCACTAGCTCGCACGTAAATGCCAAATTGATCTCCCCAAATAGGCCGATGTGGGCGTGGGGAGACGGTGACCGCCAAGGACTGGTCGCGAGCCCAAGGGCGGCGGGGCCTCCAGCGCAGTGCACTGCTGCAATTAACGGCCACTCCGGCCCGGCCGCCTCTGCCACCGCACCGCACGTCGCGTAATGTGCCATTGTGCACCGCGTCCCCATTAGCCCACGCACGCAATAATGAGGTCGCTAATTAGCGAGATATTATCCGCCGCAGCCCTGCCCGCGCGCCGAGAGGCGCGGAGGTCAAATTGAGGCCGCCCTCTGCCTAATAGGGGCCGCGCTGTTCGCCTCTGCGCCGCGCGGAAAGTAATTTGAGACACTCCAAGCAATTTGCAACATTTCACGTGCGCTCCGTGTGTGGACGCGCCCCGCGTGCGCCCCAGGTGGCTGGAGAGAATCGCACGGGGCCTCCCGCTGCGCGCGTGGGCGGTCGCGATGGAGCGGGCGGTCTCGGGCGATGAGCGGATTCGCGGGCGGAGGCTTGCAATGAGAGCATCGCTCTGCGAGGGCCAGTTACTGCAAAACAAAATATTTTTAAGTTCGTGTTGATTTTTATTTATAACTCTCATGTTTATTAGGGTTGTTTGTTTTGTTGTGATGTGAGGATATTTCTAGTTGGGCTTCATGATATATGGCCTTCCGGACCACATTTTTTGGGGGTCAAACTGCTAGAAATGAATAATTTAATTATACTGGGAAATCAATTAAAAGTTTTCGTTTGCAAATAACTTTTATTTTTCAAAAACAATTCTACTTTGCTACTCTAATCTCCCAGGATGACCTTCAGACTGACAATAGATCTTGTCTGTCTCGAATTTATGTATGGTCCAAATGGGCAATTCTGGACTTCATCTTTTGAGTGTGTCTTCACACTGAAAATATGTACATAAAAAATGAAATATATTTAAGAATATTATATTAATAGCTTTACATTTATACATGTATATTTTATTACTTTATTATATTAATAGCTTTACATTTATACATGTATATTTTATTACTTTAGTATCTGTAATTTCTTATCTTTTAGCATTCGACAAATGTTTGTTGTTCACAGACGTAACTAGTGGTGTAACAATGGCACAGTAGCACAAACGTTTTCGTTTTTTTCCCTCTTTTTTTTCTGTGCTAACTTTTCACCTTTCCCTTACCTTCTTCCGAGCTGACATCTATCGCCGCCCAAACTCCCTTTTTTCCACATTATATCAATTTTTGATCACCTAATGGTGGAACTGAAACATGAACGTTGAGAATATTATGGAAGAGTAAAAGCTCATCCTATAAGGAAAGTTTAGTTGAAAAATGTGGAGCCGATATTGAGGAAATGTCGTTTGTACGTTTCTGAAGGTGCGCATTTTAAAGCTTATTTCCACCGAAAACGTTTGAGTTTTCGATAAACTTCATTAGAAATAAATTAAAACGATTGTAATCACGAATGCAATAATGTATAAAAATTGCTGGTAGTGTAAACATTAACGACGTGAAATGTGTTTCAAAACAATTACTGCTGGTTTGCACTTTGTCACGAAGTAATTCAGAGCAGTTTTGTTGAGTTGTATGAATAAAATTAACATGTTTCATTATTTGATTTGTTCTCGGCAACTTGTTCATGTGGCGATAAATATTTTTCTATTTGGAAATTGTAAAATTATTCTCGATATTTTAGTCAGAATTATGAGGGTCACTAAATTGTTGCATTCAGCAATAGGAATTTCCATATTTAACACAATATTACCATTACATATTTATGTAATTTTCCGCGTCTTCGAATCTTTGAAATCTATAACTTAGAATGGGTAAATAATGGGTTGACCGGGCAGTATGGCCAAACTCGCTAGATACAAGTATCAGTGTTCTGGGAAGATGGGTTGTCCAATTAAGAAATCAGACACTTATGATAACTTCTGATTTTATATAATATATATATATATATATATATATATATATATATATATATATATATATAATTTATTTTTGCCCTCTCGGCATTTCTGTCATTCAGGGATGTTGATTATACAAAATTTTACTCATTAACTTTTAGGTATAGACATCCGCATGCCTTACCTCCTTTCTCAGGGGTCTGATGATACATTTTAATTAGCCAGTGAAGGAAACTGTGGATGACAGTTTTTGGAGTGGGAATTTTTTAAGGAAAGGGTGTTAGTGGGTGGAATTTTAGGGAAAGGGATGATGGGTAAATGATTTAAGGGGGACGAAGGGAGTCTTCAGGGAATGGTGATCTAATTCTCTTTGATGAACTACCTAGTTGGTGACTAGACCTGCGTGATTGGGGGAAGGAATGAGAAGAATTGTGTGTCATAAGATTTATGTAGTCGTTAATTGCTTACATATTTTGTTTGTTTTGGATTTGCATGTTGCTTATGAACCAAGGGGCTTTAATGACCTTTCTGAGAAATTTATTTCCTATTACTTCTATTTTATTTCGGTTTGTTCGTGTGGCGTTATTCTAGATCGGGCAAGCATATGTGAGGGTTGGTTATTATTGTTTTATAGACAGGTAATCCGCAGTCTGTGCTATATGCGGAATTTGTATTTGTTATTGGATATAGTTTAGATATTTTTGCATAAGCTTATCTGCTGTAGATTTGATACATTGCATTCAGTTTAGTTTAGTGTCAACTAGTACTCCTCAGTATTTTACCGGTGTATTTCTATTCATCCATTCTAGATTTGTGTTTTGAAAGCAGAGGAGGGGTGGTTGGGGAAGTTTGCGGAGAGTGAAAATTTTGGCTTGAGTTTTAGATGCGTTTATCTTTATTTTCCAGTTTGTGCTCCATTTAATGTAATTATTTGGGTCAATATGTAGGTTGTCGAAGGCGCAGTTAAAGTCTGATGAGAGGTAAAATGTGCTGTCATCTGCGTAAATCTGTTTGAGAGTCTTGAGTTAATACGTACCGAAAAATATATATTTTTTAGAAAACTTCTGATAAAATATACGTGCCGAAATGTGAGATTTCGTCTAAACAGTATAAACAGATTGTCGTCTTTATTGACGTCACACAGGATATTTTACAAGAGCTTTTACATGGAGGCCAAGATTTATATCACTAAACAGAAAACATTTAGACTAGAAGTGTCATATTTCCACAAAATCACATGGTTGTTTCTGTGTCTAATTTAGTACGAAGTCTACTTTTCATCTTTTTTCGCAATCATTTTGATATCAGAAACTGATATTATTCGATTATTCTAGATTCCTGTGCTAATTTTTTTTCTAAAAACTTACTTTCCTTAATAAATTCGCAGATTTTAGGGCAGGTAAAACGAACGTATTAAAAATCATAATCACATTGTCTGGAATGGCTCACTTTCAAACTGTTGAAGCTGAAAAGTGATCTTCATCCATTAAAATATCCTGGACAACGTATGTTTTAATATATTAAACTTCGGCAGATACAATAAAAGCATCTTGGTTTCAAGAACAAAGAGAAACGTAAAAGAAAAATATCAGAATAGTAATATTAGTTTTAATTTCACTGAAGTAAAATTATTCGGTAAAATTCTCCTCTGCCGAGAAAATAGATAAAGTAAATTAATACTGCGATTACTACAAAATAACCTCTAATTTGACAGAATTGATTATTTTGTCATGAACTTTGATATTTACATCCATAAATGTTCAATTACCCGTGAATTCTCGCGACATCAAAATTATACCTTTTATTAATGTGCTTGTTGGCCATGTACAGCTTGACGTACAACTCTCGATCATTAAATGCTATAAGTGAGAAATGAACAGTTCAGAAATAATTGTAATACCAACGTCACTTTGGATTAATAAGCGAGTATTATTCTTTGTCATTTTTCTCATTGAGGAAATACGTGTCTGAAAAGTATCAGATTTTAATAAAATTATTAGATCCGCAGCCCCAATGATGTATTTCGTTCAAGTTCCTAAAAGAGGTTGATTATTATTTCATTTATATTTTATGACTTGAGTAATTATAACTATTTTTGTACTTGCTCGACACGTTATAGGACAAGCTATTCAATCGAAATGTAATCAATACAAATGTATGAAGTGTTTGCAATGTTTTTCCCCTAACCTTTAAGCACTTTTGTTTCTAAGTGAAATATTCTTAGTTTTAAAAAAATAGTAATTTAACTGAGACATTCATAAAACTTCAATAAATTGTAAATAATATAGTATATAAATAAAAAAACATAAGTGTAAATAGGAAATATTAAATTTTCGTTCTGCATTAATAAAACCTTAATTATTGAAGATTGGAATTCTCAATGGTTTTCAGCATTACAGGTCCCACTAATCCTTCATTGAGAAATAATTATGTAGTTACATTTTCTCGGGGATTCTTCTATAACTAGTAATGCCACGATCCTACCTTTTTGAATGAAGAATATTATAATGACCCTGTTGCTTATTGAAAAATCAGTGAGAGTCCTATGCAATTAAAACATTTTAATAGAAAATACCTTGCAATACTTTCGGCATTTAACAACTTTGATAACTCCAGACTTTAATTAATTTGTGATTACCGTTTCATGTACTTTAAATTTTTAATATTAATATAAAAAATTACGTAACAAACTACTAGCTGAAGGAACCCGCTGTTACTCGGGAATTTATTAGTCATAATTTATTAGACAGAGAAAATGAATGAATTATAAATACTATAATGTAAAATGCACATAATTTAGCCTGGCCAACCCGCATCACCCGCCTCCTCTTCTCGTACCAATGTACATCTTCCACACCACCCATTCTTCCTGTCACCTACATTGTGTCCCACCATCCGAACTCATTGTAAATATTCCCCTTGTACTCGAAGCGTAATTGTGCTATAGAAATGAATCAAAATGCATTTAGTAGGAAATTTAATCGACTTCCAAAAAATTTAGAACCATAGCCATACTAATATACTTACCATTTTTAATATATTACTGAAAAAAGAACTTAATGTCTGCTATGAGAAATGAGAAAGTGATATTAGAATGGTCTTTCTAAATTGCATATAGAAAATAGCATGTTGAAATATACGTATGATAAATCGTATATAAAATTGTATCACTGAATTGTTTATTTTATTATTTTACACCAAAAATAGAATTAGTGGTTGAAACGTCTTCATCGCACCGACATGCACACGTTGATTTTTCTATTTAATGACCATTACCGTGCGATTGCTAACGTCTTGAGAGACGCACCCTGCCGGCGCCCGTGGAAAGCGGTGGCAGCGGCGCGGCCGACGCTTCTCGCTATTCATCATGAGTCGTCGCTCTCCGGGCGCCCATTGAGCGGCGCGCCGTGGCCAATGGGCGGCGCATTGTGCTGTCAGCGCCCCGTTTGCCGCGCAACACGCGCGCGCGCCCTGTTTACACGCGCTAATGCGCCCTCCACCCCCCCTCAGCGCCCTGCGCCGCGCCGCCACGCCACACCACGCGCCGCCCCGCGCCGCCCCGCGCCGCCCCGCGCCGCCCCGCGCCGCCCCGCGCCGCCCCGCGCCGCCCCGCGCCGCCCCGCGCCGCCCCGCGCCGCCCCGCGCCGCCCCGCGCCGCCCCGCGCCGCCCCGCGCCGCCCCGCGCCGCCCCGCGCCGCCCCGCGCCGCCCCGCGCCGCCCCGCGCCGCCCCGCGCCGCCCCGCGCCGCCCCGCGCCGCCCCGCGCCGCCCCGCGCCGCCCCGCGCCGCCCCGCGCCGCCCCGCGCCGCCCCGCGCCGCCCCGCGCCGCCCCGCGCCGCCCCGCGCCGCCCCGCCCCAATTTGCTGCAACGGACGCAAGCTCCGCCCGTACACAGCAAATGAGAATCAGTCTCAAAGAGATTTCCTGACGAGCTCCGAGAGATATGCGGGTTTCGTTAAGGCAGGACTTGGAGTAAATGCATCGATGAGCGATGTATTACATATGCTATTGTTTGATGGATTCTCTCTGGCACGAGTATTGCTATATCATTAGTTCCGTTAGTGTAGTGAATGTTATATCCCGGTAGGGGACGGTGTTCCGCACGACAAGTTGACTTGTGGGTTGTCCCCTCCGGGTCTTACTCCCAACGGTGCAGCACCCCAGCCGGGACAAGCTCTTAAGCTACCGAATGATCTCCCGACATGTGTGGCATTGTAGTGCGTGTAGGTGTAAGAGTGCTTGAGTAAGAGGAGAAAACATGAAATGAAGAAGGAAACATCGCGCGCGGCTCGTGACCCGTTTGTTAGAGTACTGCTCCGGCATTCGCTTGGTATTGATCAGAGAAATCACGGGAAACGCTTGATTACAGCAGCCGGCCACTAGAATACCCCCTGAGACAGCAGTTGAATCCGACCTAACTATCTACATAGTGTCGAAAATCCGCTATCGTGGAGCTCGAACCCCCGCTGCAGAGAGAACGGTAATGCTAGACTCGAGCGTCCGGAGAAAACTTACTAAGTACCAGTTAAGCAGCTGATAGGATATTCGAGTGATATCCGAGAGGGCTCTGAACGACAGGATCGTGCAGGCCACCTGGGCGGGCGTGTTTTTTTTAATTGAATTGAATTTGCCTTATTTTACGTGGCGAGACTCGGGCCCGCTCTTCCGTCTGACCACCCAAATTACGCTACGCTCCCTTCATCTAGCAGAGAAAGAAGGTATTTCTTGGGCGAGAAACAGGCGATTTGAATTTAGCTCAGAGGCGTCATTTAGGCTTGAGGATCTTTTACATGCAAGTAAATCTACGAACATGGGACAGCCGGCTTTACTTCCCCTCCGAAGGCGTACGAAGGATTTTTTTCGCCCTTAAAAATCGGCTTCGATCGGGTTTGAACCCGCCAACTTGGGTATAACAGTCCGATACGCTAACCGTTACACCATCGCCGCCGCAGTTTTGTCAGTCGAACGAGCGGGAAACCTGACTATCCGCTTCGGTTCCACTGTTTCGCCTATCCACCAAATCGGACTGACCGTGTTTGAATGGCCTTGTACCACACAACTTATCTGCCTTGCGGAGGCGACGAAATTCGCTATCAGGTTAGTCTCTTGAAACACTTGGGCGATTGTTCGGTGAGGTGGGTTGATTGTCACCTGCATGTTGAGCCGACTGATGCATCGGAAAGCGTTCAAACCAAAGAGAAGAATAGCCACATTTGAAGGAAATTCTATGTAGTATTATATTTTCTGCGATTTCGTCAGGAAACCTATGTATTGTATTTCAGGTCGGTGGTTACCTAAGTTCGGGTTTTTAAACTCACTTTTCAAAACCCAAAATATGAGCGTACCTGACGTTACTTTCTCTTGCTTTTGCAAAGTCCAACATCAGTACAAGAATATTTTTTTAAATATTCTTTCATATAATTGCTTCAATATATCTAATACCATTGTTTTGAAAGAGAAGTGCGTATTGCCTATTCCTGTAGGGCTTGTAATGGAAATCTACAAAAGTCTCTAGTTTTCATTGAACGATCATTTGCATTTCCACAATAAGATTTCAATTTAATAAGATCAAGTTCAAGATCACAGGTAGGCACTAGTGCAATCCATTATCCAATATCATGTTCTTACTACTCAATACTTTGTCTTGTATAAAAAATATTTTTGTTGTCCACCGTAAAAATCTCAGCTATTCAAATTTGGCATTTGACACTGAACAATTCTCCAAGAAACCCTGAAACAACTGAAGAGTTGCATTTGCATTTAAAGTGTAGGAATGAAAGCCCAACTGGATCTAAGGATTTCTAGAGTGTCAGATGAAATGAAACATCAACGTGAGCTGTTTTTTGTTGTGAGCGAGTTGACAGCGGGTTCAACGATCAAGAGACAGCTTTCTGTTTGCATAAATCAAGAAAAATCAATGTTCGGGATCGTAACAGCGATATGCAATCTTGTTATACGTATGGTTTCACAGGTAGTTGTCATACCAAGAGGGTGCGACAATTTGTATTCTCGTATCTAGGTCATGACTATCCACATTCTAGTAAACAGCGTAATTTCGTTTGTCCCGCAGAATAACATATATCTCGAAAAGTTATAACAGGAAAACGACGTAAAGTAATTACCAAAATTATTACTGTTTCGAATGAAACACTGGACCTAAACGCTTTATATAAACCACTATGAGTAAGATAATTTCCTAAACCTTCAATGTCAAGGCCATGAAAATGATACAGAAGTATATCCATTAAGAAAAACATGCAAATTTATTATACCTGAAACTACGTTGTTTATCTCAATTAGTGGAATCCATTAAAGGAAAATGTAGAAGGAAGAGAAAGTGCAGAAAGTAAGTTCAACCAGTTACAATGAAGCGAAAATCTCTAAACAAAATGTGGAAGACTCGTTGATTTACCGACCGAATTATAGAAAAACACTTTTTAATAAAAACGTCTTAGCCTATTTTAGCAATTTGATTCAGCAATGACTAACAAAGAAAGCCAACTAAAGTGATTGCCAAATTCGACATTTTTTTGTAAGTTACTTCATTCCATTTATTTCAAACAAGTATATATTAATTGTGTTTACTTCCAAATTAGTTTTACCATACACCACAAATAATAGACTTTATTTTAAGCAACAATTTATATTTTTTAATTATTCAAAACTATTCATGGGCTGAAGAGGATATCAGAACTTAAATGATTCCAAACAAAATACTTTCTGAATCCGCATCTGTCAAGGTCCTGAAAGTAAATAATTATTGAATTGGCCCGCTGAAGCTGCGAATATATTTCAAGAGCATCCAAAGAAAATTGGATGAACCTTAAAACACTAGCATAGTACTAAACTTAAAAATTTGTGATGAATAAAACAATATTTAAAAGCAGTCACAGTGAGTTATTTTTCTCTATGTTCCGTTATTTTTCTTTAAAAACACACTTTATGAATGTTTAAAGAATTAGCCTTTGGTTTCATTATGTGTGTTAGTGTTGGAAGTTACAAGACAAATGGGAAAGATAAATGGATTTCTTAATGATAACAAGGCCTACTACTTTTTATATGATTAGTTCTGTTGTAATTGGTTCGTCTATCATTCATCGTCATTACTAAACATTTTTTCATGTCTCTTCGAAAATTAGAAATGTTAAATGTAACAATTTGTTTCTGGCACATTTATTTTAATAATAAGGTTCCTTAAAACAGCTTCATCTATTCTATTTGTATATCCTTTTAATTATAAAGTTTGTTAGTTAAGCAATTATATTTTGGACCCAATTTCTCATTCAATGAAGTATTAATCATAAAATGCTATCTGAGAATTTGAAGATAGAACTCCACTATTTCATGGACAACTACGCAATTAACGGGACTGAATCCATTAGATAGAAAATGAATCCAAGTTTAAATGTTCTAATAATTATTGCTAAAACGCCGTAATAAGGATGCTATGTTACCGACCATCAAATATGCAAACACTGCAAATTATAAACAAATTATTCAATGCTTCATCGGTTTGTGACGAGAACGATGATGATAATGATGATGATTACCAACTTGTTCTTGGTAAATTAATTATCATTCTTCAGGAATGATTAACTTCGTTGTACGTTCAATTCCAATTTTGTAGGCGTCGAAGATGCTTATTTTAAAAACTCTCTTATTTTTTCACAGGGTCATCTTGCTGTGACGACTTCACTTGAAATTACGCAAGAGAACGCTGAACTTACTGACTCGGTAAGTTGAATTGTATTCAGCAAATTATAATTTTGTTAACATTGTTTTAAGTTAACACTGTCTTCTTTTGCTAATAATAGTAGTAGTGGCTTTAGTGATTGTAGTGTGCTTTGCAATTCATTGTATTAACTCCTGCAATTCTTTAGCTCACCTTTGATTAGTGAATGAACTCGATGTTCTTGAAAAACCTAAAACAATATACCCACAGTACAGAATGTTGAAATGTAAAATGTACACAAATAGGTGTTGATAGAATTACCTATGTTCACTGATGCATATGATTACAGAAACAAGATAAAACAGTGACATTAAAAAGTGAAATGATATATTTCTGATTGATATTTATTTCTACATTTACATGGTAAAGTATAATTTGAGTTTTAGGTGGTATATTTTCATTTATATTTGTTATTTCGCAAGAATATAACCATTGGTTTGAAACCGTGAAATGAACAAAAGTTCTCGGAAAGGTCAGTGTTGAAATCTCCCCGACAGTATGTCTTGCCAAGGCAAGTACTTTTCACAGTAATTTCAACGAGATAATTCCATGGTGTTATTCGTCTTGTTCCACCTCTCATGCCTTCAGGGGCAGTCACAACAGATGATGTACGAAACACTTAAAGGAGTAGTTGGCAGTCCGTTAAAGTCAACGGTCGGCAGCAGCAACGGAAGCCTGAGGGGTAAAGTTCTGCAGGGTATGCAGAGAGAGAGAGAGAGAGAGAGAGAGAGAGAGAGAGAGAGAGAGGTCTGGACTGCAGGAAGCTGCGAAACCAGCTCCACCCGCACAAGGTACAGCACCTTGGAGAAGGCGCACGTCTCGAGGCGCGGCACCGACTGTCGAGCGACCCGGCTCTCTTCCGCGCGGCCTCCGCCCCGCCCCGCCCCGCTCCGCCCCGCCCCGCTCCGCTCCGCCCCGCCCCGCTCCGCTCCGCCCCGCCCCGCTCCGCTCCGCCCCGCTCCGCCCCGCCCCGCTCCGCTCCGCTCCGCCCCGCCCCGCTCCGCTCCGCCCCGCCCCGCTCCGCTCCGCCCCGCCCCGCTCCGCTCCGCCCCGCTCCGCCCCGCCCCGCTCCGCTCCGCCCCGCTCCGCCCCGCCCCGCTCCGCTCCGCCCCGCTCCGCCCCGCTCCGCTCCCCTCCGCTCCGCCCCGCCCCGCTCCGCTCCGCCCCGCCCCGCCCCGCCCCGCTCCGCCCCGCTCCGCCCCGCTCCGCCCCGCTCCGCCCCGCTCCGCCCCGCTCCGCCCCGCTCCGCCCCGCTCCGCCCCGCTCCGCCCCGCTCCGCCCCGCTCCGCCCCGCTCCGCCCCGCTCCGCCCCGCCCCGCCCCGCTCCGCCCCGCCCCGCCCCGCTCCGCCCCGCTCCGCTCCGCCCCGCTCCGCCCCGCCCCGCTCCGCCCCGTTCCGCTCCGCCCCGCCCCGCCCCGCTCCGCCCCGCTCGCTCCGCCCCGCTCGCTCCGCCCCGCCCGCTCCGCTCCGCCCCGCCTGCTCAGCCCCGCCCGCTACGCCCCGCCCGCTCCGCCCCGCCCCCGCCCCGCTCCACCCCGCTCCGCCCCGCTCGCTCCGCCCCGCCCCGCTCCGCTCCGCCCCGCTCGCTCCGCCCCGCCCCGCCCCGCCCCGCTCCGCTCCGCCCCACTCCGCTCCGCCGCACTCCGCTCCGCCCTACTCCGCTCCGCCCCGCTCCGCTCCGCCCCGCTCCGCTCCGCCCCTCTCCGCCCCGCCCCGCTCCGCTCCGCCCCTCTCCGCCCCGCTCCGCTCCGCCCCGCCCCGCCCCGCCCCTCCTTCGCATCCTCCGACGCCATGTCGCCCCACTCCGCTCGACCTCCGTTCCACCCCGCCCCGCCCGTGCAACCCGCAATTAGCTCCGCTTTCTTCAAACGTCCCTCAGACGCGTCCGCTACTTCTTAATCTCAGCCGCTTGATCGCGCCCGCGGCGACACGGTGCCGTATCGTTGTATCCAAGGCGACGACCGCTCCGCCGGCAAGGTCGGAGAGGCTGCCGGGTTGGCGCGGGCCTGCCCCGTCGTAAACGAGTACGTCCCGCGTCACTCACTCGACGAGTACGAATGTATTCGCGAACTCCCCTTCCCACTCTACCCCTGGGCGGGCAATAAAACGACGGAACCACCGCCCGCGTCGCTCAGCGCCCGCCGCGTGTCGCCCGGAAAGGGAGGTGGAGAGCGCTGGGACCACGCCCCGCCCCGCGCCGATTAGATATCGCGGGCAAGAAAACTGATCGCTGCGCGCCCTCGCTGACCGCGGTTGCCGCGGTCGCCGCGCCGCGTCGCCCAGGCGTGTCCCCTGCCTACGAGGTCAGGAGGAGGTCGAAACGGCCTCAGGCCGGTCGACGTCGTTAATCTAACTGGGACTTCATTTGTCTGCGGGCGCCGCCGACACCCGTCGATTCGCCAGCGTTTGCGTCTTTATTCTGCGTACTTTATCTGATTTTAGATTTTTAGGCGACATCTAATAAACGTCGTCAAGAAATGGATGACGGCTATTCAATACCTACTACAATGAGTGAGTGGTGACAACGGTTTAGGCAAGTCTGAGTATCGGATTCAGGTGGGTTGGGGTTCTAATGTTGAAATTGAATGATACCATTATTCAAAACTACACAGTATGTTCAAAGAGAGATACAACAATCTTCAGATATTAAGACATTTAGATAATTTTAATCAAATGTTGAATTAACTTCTATCCCATTTCGAATTGTTGTACTGCCATCCAAAAGATGGATTTGCAAAACATGTGAATTGAAACTTGTAAAAAAATAAAAACTTTCCAGGAAAATGTAATTTTTTGAAAATAAAAAAATTATATTTGCCACCTGACTGCTCGGGCAAAGTAAGGTACGAAATGTGCCTTCGCAAGTATTGTGAGTTGTATTGTACATTGCAAAATAAGGAAGGATCTTCGTTTTGGATAACTTTCCACGTTGTACTCTTCTTAATAACAAACTAAGAAGATATTTGTCTTGCACTCATTAGATATTCATCACTGTCTCTTTCTCAAAAGTTTTGATAACTCTTTTATGTGACAAAATACGATGAAAAATTCGTCTGTTTTTCCAGTAACGCTCTTTCCGCACTGCGTCACGAAAACTATAAATATAAATAATAAATAAGTATTTATCGTTGTTGTAATTCATCGCATTTAACGGAAAATTGTCGTGTAAGTAGTTAAACGTAGACCGGTAAAGAGAAGATTACAGGTGATACCAAATCATGGCTTTCATCAAAACAAGCGACAGTGGCAGGTTGCCAAATTCCCAATTTGGCGTGCAGTTTCATTCTAAGAATTTCTCAATCACGGCTCTCTGTGGTCTCTAGGGAGCGGATTTCTAAGATTTTGCATATTTTTGTCCGTTGCTTCAGGACATAGTTAAGTGAAATTTCTTGACATTTGGTTAGTATTCAATGCTATGCAGACTAACATGTTAGAGCAAACTTGTGCATATTGGCCGATTTTTCCTCTTGGTGCATATTCGTGTTATTATAGACGCATTTATTTCATATTTCGTTAAAATAGACACCTCTGACACGTTTCATCTTTTCGCAGAAGCTACTATTTTTTTGTGAGGTTCATTGATTAGAATGAGCTTATTAGATTTTTTCTTTTCTATAGATTATAAAATATATAATAAATACAGGATATTTCTTGATATATTTTTTAAATCAGGCAGAAGAAAAGCACCAAGACGTACAATTGACTTCCACAAGGTGAATATTTGCATCAATTATTTCTCCCGCGTAGTAAGTTAGGTTGTATTATGTTTGTAAAAAATAAATTTGTCAATCAAAGCATGCTTCTCCTAAATTTTATCAAGAAAGGTTAATACAAGAAATGAAATGCTGTTAATTTTTATTACATATTTGGGATATTTTAGATCATAAATGCATATTTTAATAGCATGTTTGAAGATTTTTTTCAGAGCATAAAAATCATCTTTACTTTTACCTTCGATACAATCACGCGAATCGCTAATTGAGGAAAAACTGTATGTTTATAGAAGATTCTTTCTCAACTTGAAAAGTTAGATAGGAAGTGTCGTCGTTTCTTCTCTGGACACCCTGGTTACTGTCAACAGCGTGGGGAGTTTCATCTGTTGGAATCAGCAGGTTGAAATTTTAGACTCAAACACCAGTTGTGTTAATCAAGCTTGCGAATGGGCCAGGGCCTACCAGCAGCGTTCCGGTCTCCTGGCCATGGGTTTAAGAGGTACGTGTGGTTAGCACGAAGATATCCCAACGCCGTATTCTGGTCTTTTCAACCTGAAAACTGAAGTTTTCTCATCGCCACACAACATATACTGGGACAGTGCAAGGAATTCGCACACTATAATCTTTCCCGACAGGGAATCGAACCCGGGGTGGCGACATGGAAAGCGATCACGCTGACCAATGAGGTAAACCGCGAGGGCAATAAATTTAAAATAGATCCTTGAAAACAGAATTCCACGTCTTCTGTGTTATCGAGTGCATATGACAAATGATGCAGTGATTGGACCGGAACAATGCAGGGGGGAAATTGTAACAATACGGAGATCTGAGTGAGACGTTAACACCAGCAACATGATTTCTAATAAATATACTACGAAAATGCAATATTTTTAATGTCCACAGCAAATAGATTTCAAAGACATCTTGAAATCTATCTAGTAAGTTTGTCTCAGATATCAGCATTTTCCACCGTCTGAGTCGTATGCAGAACACATTTAATAGCATGCCTTTTCTCGACTGCTCTGCTGTATCACATCGTCATATGCTTTTCACAATAAACTTTCACATCTACAGAAAAAAAATCTGCATCGTGTGTTGATTGCCGAGTACGGTCCATGTAGGGAGCTGCAATCCAGAGCTGACCTGCGGCCCATGGAGCCTTAATGAACACGTCGTCGCGGGTGGCCGGGCGGTGGTAGCCGTGGCGGCGGCGGCGGTGTGGTGGTGTGGTAGCGTTGGCGGCGTTGGCGGCGGTGGCGTTTACGATGGCGCGGCCGTAAAGAGCATTGGTGAACGCGGGCGTATAACGATGCGCGCGCGGGGGCGCCGCTCGAAAGTCGTAAAATATGTTGCTGCGCGCGGGGAGGGCTCGGCGAACGCGGCATAAGGCACGGCAAGGACGCCCCTGCCTTACGGCGGTCGTCGCCAGCTCCGGGAGCGAAGGGGCTGCGCACGGAACGGAAATGGGGTAGGGACCATTTCATTACTTGTTGCATGTATTTAGCATTTTTCTTTTATTCATTTATGTATTATGATTATTTAATTATTGATATGAAGATGATACACGGAATATGTCATGAAGTACGTGAGCGATCGTTTAACACTGAAGTATTTTCGAAATTTCTTCTGTAGGCTCCGTAGGGAGTACTCGATGGGCTCGAGAGAAGAAATGGTTTATTTTAGTAAACATAGGATTTTAAGTGACGCTCCTCTAGCATTCGAATTATTACCTGAAATTATCTCGTACATTCACAAACGAGGCTCAGGGAAATCAGTGGAGGCGAAAAAAAGAGAAACCGTTCAACTCCAGGAGTAGGCAAAAATGTTTGATTCAAGATACGTCAATTAAAGACCCCGAATTTCTAATGTACAACTGGATCGATCCAGTGTGAGTTGGATTGTTCTCTCTCATTTTTTTTCTCGTTTTGTACTCATGTACTCTGTAAATCTAATGAAGGAAAAGCGGGATATTTGTTGCTGCCACTTTGGGAAGCGCAGATGACACGATGCAAATGTACCGCTGTTGCTTCCTGTGTAATAAAAAAGACTTGACCATGAAATGGGTCTCAGTCGTTTTGGCTCCCGTCCGCGCGTTGCGTTATAAAACTTCAGTGTTCATTTGATCGTGGATCTGAACGAAGAATCTGAAATGAACATCCCAAAGCCCGTCTGGACTTGCATCGCATTCATGTCTACTTACCTAATCATTTCCTACCTTCTAAAGGGTCATTACCTACCTTCCTTATCTTCATATTCACATTAAGGTACTTTTTTGCCTACAGGTTTACGGTTTTACGTGAATCCTTTGAGTGGTAAGTCCGACAGAAAACGTTAGAAACATTAAGAGTAGATAACGTATCTTTAATTGCTTTAAAGTGTACTGATCTGAGCTTGTTCTCATTGAATAGGGATTATAAATCTTACACTTCCTATTACAAAAACCGGTAAAATGCATTTATGTAGAAAGTACCAATAAACAATAATTGTGATAATTTCTCAGATTATTAATAGACAATTCCTTTTGAAATTTCATAACACTCATGAAAGATGAAATGTGAAATATCCTTTCTTAATTTTAAGATTTAATATTTTCTAAACATCTTCGTGAAATTTCCTCGTTACACGTAAATGTCCAACCGTTTTCTTATATCAACATATCAGGTCTCTCTGATCTAGTAAACTTACTTTCTGAAACTGGCAGTAAACCCTTTGATAACGAAGTCGGTGTGTGAAGACGTATCTGAAATTCGCAATCGTTAATATGGCGAGGCGTACTTTTGTACTTGAAGCAAATCACATGCTCTTTCGTTAATTGTATTTATTCAGCCTCCACATACGAAGGAATTTACAATGCAGATGGGATCGCTTCTTGGGAACGCAAGCTAATTCCTCGCAAACGCTGCTGAAGTACAAACACACCGAGATTACTAATCGAGAGAAGTTAACTGCGCCTTTATGTTCCTACCGACTTTGCGCATCCGAAGCTACCGTCTCAAAAGGAAACGGATGATGGTCACCATGACCACTGCGACCAGATACGGGATATCCAACTGCGAGACAGACCGAAGAGAGAGTCAAGATAACAGCGGTTAAACACGCCATCACTGGCATGCAACTTAGTGACGCTATCCACGGAAATTACTACCTTGAAAATTACATCATTTTGTTTATACGTCTGTACCTCAACATTTACTTCACACTGAGAACATTTATTCCCCACCTCTGCCGCACCTTTCAAATGTCGTTCAGACTCTCATAATAGTCCATGTTTTATCATCTATATTTACATACTTCCTCGAATGCCTTCTATTTCAAACGATCTACCGCCTCTCCTCTTTTCTTAATGGTCTCAATCACTTCCATCGTTCCAACTTTTTTTTACGTTTGACTTTACTGCTGACATCTGATGATGGAACAAATTTAATTAGCGATTTGTAGGGAGAAAACTGGAAAACTTGCTCTTCTCAGGTTTTTCAAAACTATATGATGTACAAATGATCAACAATTTTTTGTACATTTAGCATAACTCCAGACTAAATTAATAAAACATAATGTAAATTAATATGGATTTCGAAATATTTCTAATATTAGTGCTCATGACGAGTGAGATGATAATTTTTCGAAACTATTGAAACTTCGTGTCAAGTGCCTTTTTCAGTTAACAATCGTGTGCAAGGATAACCACACTAGTGTGTAGAATCAAGTTTCAATGATTTGATGTGAAACATACCATAGTGTTTGAAAACCTTTGAAATGAACAAAAATAGCATTGATATATACACGTGGAAAGCATCGATCAAGACGATGTATTTCCCAAAAGCATACTTTTTTTACCACTTTCTCCCTACTGGCCAATCACAAGGTGCGATGCATCAGTCATACGAAGCGCTCTCGTGTGCACTTTGGAGAGCGAACACAATACAATTAATATTTGTCTGTATCGTTTTCGAAGGTAATTTCATTCGTAGAATAGGATAATTGAATACTACTTTTGCAATGAAAATTTTAAGATAAATTCCCTTGTGTACGCAACTCAGGAATTTATTGGAAATTTCCAATGCATACGGGGCATTGCCAATGATAAAACAAATTGCATCATAAGTAGTGAGTGAGATAAACAGAGTAAGCCTTCGTGTTTGTGACTTACGATAGATGCATCGATTTTTAAACCTTCGGTGTAAGTGTATTTGACTGCCTTTCTTTATTGCCTCTCTCCAAATCATAATGTGTACGGAAATTGATTTCTTGGTCACAATGTATATTTAGAAGTTTTGTCAACATAAAGCATTTGCAAAATTAATATTTGGGATTCACTATCTTACAGAGAAACGTAATTATAGTAATAATAATAATAATAATAATAATAATAATAATAATAATAATAATCTTTATATAGTACTCGAATACTTCCGGTCCACCAATCGTGATGTATGATTGTGCCATTCTACGCGTCTAGGTCGCACAAACTAATCGATTGCTTCAGATCCATACAGACGATTCTAAGAAATTATCTAAAAACGCGGAAAACACGTTTTGGGTACCTTACGATATCTACAGAAGTGATCAATAGTTCACTCAATCTCTCTCGTCAAACAAAGCAATTGACACAATTCTTACTCATCTCTAGAAGACTTCAGAAGAATTTAGAAATTCACAGGATTTTGATGGTTTGTAACGTGGAGTATTCTGTGATCTATTTGTTGTCATAGAATCGTTGTGTGAAAATATATTGAAAGTGGTGACAAGTAAGAGAGAGTTCTTGGATGTCTGTATAATAGTTGTACAATGAAGTAGATATTAATTCATCAATATCCAAAGGAAGTAGAATGCATCATCATCACCATCGCCATTATCACCGTCACCATCACCACCACCATCATCACCATCACCATCATCATTATCACCATCACCACCACCACCACCATCACCGCCATGATCATTATCACCATCACCACCACCATCACCATCACCACCATCATCATTATCCCCATCATCACCGTCACCATCACCACCATCATCACCATCATTATCACCATCACCATCATCATCATCATGCAGTAGCAGCAAGATAAGTATAACATATATGTATGATACCAGGTTTCAAGACAACTTCGAGTAAATACACTGATGAAACGATGTGTTTTACTATACTCTTCAGCGTTTATATAATTCGGTACAACTTAATTCATAGGATTGACTGTAATGGAAACTAATTTTCAAATAAAACAAAATACTAATAAACAATTTAATAGACATTTTTCATGTAAGTTTCTATGGAATTGCAAATGGACGATCCAGAACGATATGTTTATAATTAATTTTAATTATAATCTTCCAAAGCCGACACAAAAAATTCTTGACAAGAAATACTCTCCAGAGGCGCTACACTAAGCTAGTAAGTTCTGTTGTGTATTAATGCTATTTTGTAATTAATAACTAATAATAACTATGATCGACATCGTACAGCATAGTTTAATGATTGACAGTAAATAATCATTTGTGACAGTTTGTAGTTTACAAATTAAGTCATTCAAATGGCAATAAAATAATTTATAATCGCGTTAACTGTTCAGTGTTCATTGTTCTTAGACTTCCATACACATTACGACTTAATTTGTAAGTCATTATTCATCACTTATTCATACCATCTCCTTGACAATCCTGCTCAAACCTAACTAGCTAATGAATCAGACATGGTCACGTACTAGATTGGTCAATAATAACCATTTCACATTATTTTTTGCCGTGTTCCGTTGACATTATATTTTCCGAGCTCTTTACTCCAAATGTTAGTTCTATAACGAATAACAATATCTATAATTTTACCTTGCGATGCAATTCTATAATTTTTTTTCTTTTGACTTCTCCAATATTAGTTTCTAAGATTCGATGTACCAAATATCGTATTAATAGGGAAGATGAAGAAGGAAGAGACTCAGCTTCAGGATATGAAGTAGTTAGCATTATCGAAGTTTCAGTTGTCGAGATAAGAGTTGTAATGATGGTCATAAATGATACTGGCACGCTGGTTACCCTGTCAACGTATAGTTCCTCTGCTGTTTTGACGCTGCAGCGTGGAAGGCCACGGGCCGCCGGCGCAGAGCCGGTGTCGTTGTCTCCCGAGAGCGTCGACGACCATATTGCGCCGGTGCCAAAACGCCCGCGCGCTCCCAGGTGCATTGTCCACCGCGGGCGCCAATGAATAGGCATGGCGACCGCGCGCCCACGCCGCCGCAAAGTACACGCTGTCAGTGGCCGCGCACTCAGACGGGCGGCCGGGCGCCGGGGTTCGCTCCCGCCCTCCGCACCGCCCTCCGCCCTTTGCGCGATGTCCCGCGCCGCGCCGCGCCGCGCCCCGCCCAGCCCAGCCCAGCCCAGCCCCGCCCCGCCCAGCCCCGCCCCGCCCCGACCTCGCCCCGCCCACCCAGCCCCGCCCCGCCCCGCCCCCCCCGCCCCGCCCCCCCCGCCCCGCCCACCCAGCCCAGCCCAGCCCAGCCCAGCCCAGCCCAGCCCCGCCCCGCCCCGCCCCGCCCCGCCCCACCCCACCCCACCCCACCCAACCCCACCCAACCCCACCCACCCCACCCAACCCCACCCAACCCCACCCACCCCACCCCGCCCCGCCCGGAACGCCCGGCCCCGCCCCGCCCCACCCCGCCCCACCCCGCCCCACCCAGCCCCGTCCCGGACACGCCGCCCCTTTACCTCGGGGACATGGCGCCTCTCCAAGTCTCTACGCAGTGGCGAAGCCAGGGGTCATGGGGGTTGAGATGGCCAAAAAGCAACATTGTACTTGTAATTGTTCAAACCTTTTTAAGATTCGCTCAAAACAGTTAATTCAGATTTATTGCATCTTATCCTAAGCAATT
Organism: Gryllus longicercus; assembly: GCA_038098605.1. Taxonomy (NCBI): domain Eukaryota; kingdom Metazoa; phylum Arthropoda; class Insecta; order Orthoptera; family Gryllidae; genus Gryllus; species Gryllus longicercus. Next base: position 267,108 of record JAZDUA010000540.1, read on the forward strand.
TTCCCATTGCGAGTAAACGTTTTTAAATTTTAAATTCACAGTTAAACATATATCCCTGAAACAATATTCATGGAAGAGGGCTCGAACTGAAATTACACCTTGGCTCTGGGGAGGGATAGACATCCTATTCTGTGTCGGAGATACTTATTTTCCATCTCTCACCACTGATATTCGAATAGTGGCCACTCCTTGTGAAGGTGGACAAAAAGAGTTTGCTCGTGGTTTTGATGAGATTTCACTGTTGTGTCTACCTCGCATTTGTCATTGGCTTATCATATGTCCTATTACCATATTTATCATCCTTGTAAGGGTTTGGACTTGAAGATGTGGAAACGACAAAGTTATAAAGAAAGCTGTTTCAGTAGATCATAGTACCAAAGTCAGTGTTGTGCTGTCTTAAAATGAGAAGTATGATAAACTCTGCAGGAAAGAAAAATCTTGACATAACTAAAAAAATGTATTTATAAAAATGTTTTGTCGTGAAAAATGAAATATGTACTCAGAACTGAATGGGAGTCTCTTAAAATGTAGATAAATTCTTTTTCATCCTTACTCTCAGTGAGAGTTTGACTACATTACCAGAACTGTACGACTCGAGTTCGTAGTTATTTACCTTTAATAACTTATAATACATTATATAATATGACTATCATTAAAGAAACACTACTAACCAACACAAGGTTGACAACACGATTACACTGTCACTAGCATACTCTAGCATGCTGATACTCACACTTACACTCACATTTACACTCATATCTTCGCTCTTAGATACTCATTCATACTAATACACACAATCAACGCACACACACACTCACACGCGCGCGCATTTGGATACACTCACACGCGCACGCAGACGCGCATCCACATAGACAATTCAACTCGAAAAAAATTCTGAACGAAATATCTATTATGCGTTAAACTGACTCACCCGAACTGTGACAGTGTGCACATCTTCTTTCTTATACGAGTATATCCTGAAATTGCATGAGCTTCCTAAGGGCAATTTTATGTACGTCAACAGGCTCCCAATTGTTCCTCATAACGAATAACATTCGTACGACGCTCAAGCGTTGTTAACGATGACCTACACCCACTCTTATTTATCACCATCCCTTGTGGCCATGGCACCACTCCAAGATTGTACTTAAATGGAAAATGCACGGAGGATGATCGATATTGAAAATGTCTTCACCTATACTAAATGGTAAGCTATTCTAAGCTGTCAGTCTTGTAGTTCAGGAGAGCAGAACACACCTACCAAATACTTCATACGTCGTAGAATGTTGAATTCGTAATTTCTTAATGTTTACAGGTGTAAATACAAGTTACAATAAAAAATCAATTGGAACTAATTCTTTATTTCGGAAATAATATTTTAAAGGGAGCCGAAATAACTTCTCTCGCCTGTGTTAATGTAAAGAACATTTTCTCAGAAACTATTCAATTTACAGACTTGAAATTTTCTGTGAGCGTAGATCTTTAGTTGTGTGTATTTTAGCGAACATGTTTTTAAAAATTATTACGTTTTTTAATATAAACCTTTGTCTATTGTAATTGTTTTTTTAAATTTAAGGTCGCGTCAACAATTTGGTCATAAGCGACCACTATTGGATTTAACGTTATGGTAACTATTAAGATGACATGATATGGTGATGATAGGGGGTGAAAAGACGAACACACATACAACAATGCCCGAGGTGGGGCTCGAATCCACGATCCTTTAGTTCGAGATCGTTACGACACTACAGCTTTAACAATCTCGGCCATACGAACGACTGTAATCGGTTTTGTTGTGAAAAATACTATCACATATAAGAATATTGTCTCAAGTATATACCATTCTATAAATCCAACCCATTGAAGTGTATAAACTGGTGCTCTACATAGTCTGTTAAAATTCGCCTACTTTCACGCCACATAACCTTCAAACTAAAAAAAATACTTAGAGCTGGCATATTAAAATGAAATATGGCGTATTTAGCACAGAAAAATATCAAATAATTAATTAATTGATTATTTAATAATTAATTAATTAATGATTCAAAAAAGGTGTTTTAATAATGCATTTGTTTCATACTACCAATTAATCCTATTATTTTTCTGTGCCTTCTGTGTGATAAAAACTGTAGTGATAGAAACATATATACTCGATAGGGAAATATTTAATTGGCTGTCCGGGTGACGCCGCGTCCATGGCAAAGGTGCCGACATTTCGGTCGCCATTCGGCGGTCTGCAGAATGGCGACCGAATCATCGGCATCTTTGCCATGGACGCGGAGTCCCCAAGACAGCCTATTAAATACTGACTCCGGCCGCGGAAGCCTATGCTCTCGATAGGGCAAGTTTTTTTTTTTTCAAATTCAAATACACATTTTGTAATGTAATGGTAGCAAAACAAAAACCTCTTCAACTCCATTCAAATAAAAACGGTATTTTCAGATAGTGGGTTATGGATTTGTAACATTTTTTTTGAAGTTTTAACGGAAGACAAATGAGTGACAAACAGAATGCAACCCGCGTTACTCTGTAAAGAAGTTGGTTGTAACCAATGTAAGCCCTTATCCCTCTGCTGGAGACACGGTGTCCTTTATGCCCAAGCCCTGTTTTACTTTAACAACTCTTGAGAATTACTATAGTATATCTTGTGAAACTGTTTTAGAAAACTGATGATATACTTACATTGCTTGCTTGTCTACTTTTGTGAAGACTCTTTCTCTACATTTCTAAGTTCTATTCATTTTTCAAGGCATTACCTAATTTTTGTAGAAAAAATTAACGATTTCATTAAAATTTCGTGTTGTTCAGAAACGGGATCTTTGCGATTCCATAGGGGTGTCGCGAGTGAAGAGACTTTGAAAGGGCGTTTTTGAAAGGATTCATTTACTTTCTTACAAAGTTTAACTACGATAAGTATGAATATGAAATTTTTTGTATTGACGATATTTGAAATGAAGGGTTAACACGCTCTTCCGATAAATCCGCGGTCAGTTATTGTGTTTCTGTAAGCGCCTTTAGTTAATTTTCTTAAAAGGTAGGTATTAAAATTGATCCGACGTCCTGATGAATATTCAAGCTTCTTCTAACTGGATTGTTGTAATAATGATAGAACAATAATACTGATACAGCTACAAAGATAGCCATAAGTATATCATTATTGTTCTATGCCACTTCCTTTGTTTTATTAGAAACCATAAATTGTGTTTATATATTGATTAGTAATGGTATTTACAGTAGTAATTATAAAACTGGTAGATAAAGAATAATTACATCAATTTTATTGGTTGTACCAATAATTAAATTTTATATACTTTCAGTAAAACCAATCGATTAAGTTTATGTGCTGTAAGAGAAATTATTGCTAATAATGTCAGTGTTGTGCAAGAAAGTGAAGTGTGAATGAGACTAGGAAAATGGGTGATGTTGGCTTACATTATCCTTTCGGGGCCTATTCTGTGCTTCTCAGCCAGGTTCCGCACGTCTCAGTTAACTCTGCTGTCCCGAACCCGGGTCTGTTCGCGCACTTCTCCCGCGCCTGACCGTACGCGCGCTAGCCTCGCCCGCCGCGCCCCGCCCCGCCCCCGCCCGCCCCGCCCCGCCCCGCCCCGCCCCGCCCCGCCCCGCCCCGCCCCGCCCCGCCCCGCCCCGCCGCGCCGCGCCGCCCGCCACGCGCTTAGGCCGCTCAGCCGCACGGGCAGCGTCGGCCCGGCTCTTCGAACTGCAACAGGTCACGTTTCTGTCGGCGGAATCGTGTTCCTTGGCTCTCTAAAGTCGTGGCGTTCAACCTGTCGGATTGGCGTTTGCTCGACCTCGAGGTTAACCCACGGGCGAGTGCATGGAGTCTCTCAGGTCCTCTTCTAAAGAGAGTGAACGACAAGATAGATGTGGTAACGCTTTCGTTTCTCGTGGTAGCTCCGAGCGTTATGTTGACGGTGTTAATTTATTTCTTACTTTACACCAGCGTAATCTACATTTGGACCACTCACTTCTCCGAAATTTCAAAATGTCTTCTATCCTAACCATAGGCAATAGGCAAGTATTATTCTTTCCATCATGTTCTTTAATTTTTGTGTTGAATTGCTTAGTACGGCGTCGTATTACTGCTCTGATAGTTAGATCGTTTGGAGAAACGCCGCAATATATATGTCAGATATTTCCATCCGTGATGCATACAACATTCACTACACTTACGCTACTAGTGGCCATAACAATTGACGCGCCTGAAAACACTAAATAATCAATCATCTAACAGTTAATTATTTTGTATTACGAATGTAATATTTTGAAATCTTGATTTCATAACGTTGTAATGATACCCTACATGTACTATTAGTAAGAGAAAGTACATGGCCTAAAGCATATGTATAATAGCGCCTGAAGTCAATCGTTTGTTTCAAGGCAAATGTGCTAATTAGTCATCAAAATCGATGACAGCTCATCCTTGTCGCTTCTCCGATGTCGACTCAACATTTTTTCCCTGAGATGTCTCAGTGACCAATCTCTCGCGGTTTACCCCTTCCGGGCATATCAAGGTCGGCTCCGGGAGCGCTGGAGGCAAGGGAATCCCTTCCTAGAAGCAGCTTGTTGAATTGAATTTGAATTGAATTGAATTGAATTTGCCTTATTTTACGTGGCGAGACTCGGGCCATTAGGCCCGCTCTTCCGTCTGACCACGCAAATTTCGCTACGCTCCTTTCATCAACTAGCAGAGAAAGGAGGTATTTCTTGGGCGAGAAACAGGCGATTTGAATTTAGCTCAGAGGCGTCATTTAGGCTTGAGGATCTTTTACATGCAAGTAAATCTACTAACATGGGACAGCCGGCTTTACTTCCCCTCCGAAGGAAGGCGTACGAAGGATTTTGTCGCCCTAAAAATCCACGGCTTCGATCGGGTTTGAACCCGCGAGCTTGGGTATAACAGTCCGGTACGCTAACCGTCACACCATCGCCGCCAAAGCAGCTTATTTGCAAATTACCGCTCTCGACTCCACATGGCTCTCGTTGCGTCACTCGACCGCGTCCCGCCCAAGAAGGAATGCGCGTGGATGGTCACGCTTCGCGACAGCCAGGGCAATAAGCGTGACTAATGAAAATATTGAGATGATTGTATTAATTATAACGGACGAATAGTTACGTTGGGCTGGTCCCACGAGCCATGGAATAATCAATTCTCTTACAGCAATCAAGATACCGAATACAAAATGCTCCAAAGATATTTCATTGATTTACATACATTATACATGCAGATTCTCGAGGAAATGAATGGTGGAACTCGGCATGCAGCCAAACACCTTGCCACGACTTTCTCAACGGAAGTATTCTGCATCCCTAATGGTTTTCAGGGTTGAAGATATTTTTCTGGGACAGATATTATATCAGATAACTGACTGTATGTGAAGAAATAGGGATTTCTACCTACCTTTTCGTTTGAATTCATGATTAAAACAGGGTCCCAGTTGTCACGTTTTCAGAGACGATTATTTTATGTAGTTATTTGAGTGTAGTCTAACACTACTTCGGTCATATACAGGTACAATTGTGATGATAGCAATAATGCGGCCAAATAGTGGAATGAAGGGCAGGAAAAACAGGAGAAATCTGGCCGACAGCTCGTTTTACTATAAATTCCATGTGTCTTGGCCAGGAAACTAAAACAGACCCCAACGATGGAAGGCACACGTTCTAGCACCACCACAACCGTCCTTTGGTTTATATAGACGTGAAAATGCAAATTACTAATTATGTTTCGGGTAATTGTAATAGTTTTTACAAAATTATTTCGTTGGTTAAAAATTGTAAGGGAAGAAGAGGATTCATAACATTCTCTTATCCTAAGCAGGTTAAATCGGCAAGTTCTTAGTACAAATGTAAAACAAATTGTAATGACATTGCACCAATACTGAAAGAAGAATGAAATTGAGTTCATGGGAAGGGAGTAATGAAAATCACAAAAAGGAAAGAAAAAAACATTGGAAATGTCTGTGCATTGTGTGAAGATCATAAAAATAATTTTTTTACAGTATTTGAGTTAAACAACATTTTTGACATTTAAATTTTATTACTTATGATGATTGAAAAATTTGTTTCTTATTATGGGACTTTTCATTGCTTTTAACTGAGTTAACTAAAATAAACGGAGTACATACGGAGTTTAGAGAGTTATTTAAAGTCGCAAATAATTATATTTGTACCTAAACCCAAGTTTTTACCGCCCCTGAAACGAGAAAAGTGGCTTACTTATTCATATTCGTAGCATACAAAGTAATGTTGCAAAATTTGATGCCACATTATCAAGAGTATTGTCGGTCCGTTTGTCCGCCTCTGTTTGGTTGCCTTTCTAGCCGTCCGGCCCTTGGTTCATCACACGAGTGCCCTGGATTAAATATCTCTTGATAATGATGATGATGATGATGATGATAGTTGTAAAAACTCTCAATCACCCGGAATGTTTCCACAACGTCAACTTCAAAGCACTGTTCGCTGAAGCGAGCAAGCGCACGGCCGTTTGCTTCTGGCTACTCCAAGATCGTCGGCGTCGCGGTGGCGACTGTAGTCGCGACACTGGCGCCGACGCAGCGACGCCGTCGCTGGCTGCGACGCCAGGCGGCCCCATGACGCAACGCTCTTCTAACCTCCATCGACGCCCAGTAATTTATTCAAGGCGAATAGGACGAAATAGGAGCACCGCGCGACTAGGACCCCGAGTGGGCGCCGTCGCCCTTGGTCGCCGCCGGAAATTGAGAGCAGATTTCGGTTCGATCTACGCTCGATTACACCGTTATATTGTGGTTTATGGGTAATTTGGAGCTTCCGCTGCCCTTTCTCTGGCTTGTTCCAAGGCGTGTCGCTAATCGGGTTCACTTGCGGGCTCTGTACGTGTCCCGATAGTTGGAACGTGTTGCGAAATATCGGGCAACATTTTTTTATGCGAGGTCATAGTTTTTCTAGAATGTGTATGTGCACCCGGAAGAGACCCTTATGTTTCTTGTAGATATTTCTTATGTTTTCTTGTGAGCAGAATACGACCAATTGGGGACTTGAAAAGGTGACGATAAATACACTCAGCAAGTATTTCCTCTTGCACAATTTTCCTAAAACCATCAGTTACAAAATGTTCGTTTATTAATAGAATAGCCTGAAATGTATCGTAAATATCGGCTCTTCATTTGTATTCGAGTAGTTCTTTAGAGTTACAGGCAATGTCGAAACTGGCAACATTAGTTAGAAGTTCCTAATATTTCGTAAGAAGTACTCCTGTGAACGTTACTTGTCAAGTTTTGTCGCATGCTAAATATCAGTAGCTAATAATACAAAACAATATCAGTATCGTGTTATTTTTTATTAATTATAAATTGTTGATAAAATATCCATATACCAGTAATAAATTCTCTTCCTCGCGCCATTTTTTTGTTTACATTAAAACACAAACGATCACGCCTCACTGGTCGACATTTCTACCCAAGCGTTGTGTTTGTACAGTTTTATATTATTACCGTTTTCCGAGTCTGTCCCACTCACAATCCCCAAACGAGCTATATGTTGAAGTCCCGAGCTATGACGCATGGCACTAATAGCAACACTTCCTTATTCGGCCACTCCGTTTCTGCCCGTTTTCTTTTGCCTCTTCACCCACCAATCACGAAGAAAGGAATACCTGCACTCACGATATGAATAAATGATTCAATCCAGTTCAGCTGCTTCTCTTCATTCTTCAGTAAATAAAGTATATACAATATTGTTATTTCTGAATGATCTGAGCACCTTATGTCAGTCTTAGCATTTTATTTCCGGGATCAGTTTTTCTTACGTCAATCCAGCCCATCAGATACCAAGTATCTAAGACTTGGTTTAAGATAAATTGAAACTATTTGGTTTTGAAGTGAATGCTAAAGTAGAATTACCCATGAATAATTCCTATGAAAGTGAACACATTTGGAACTGTCATCGCGTTCTTGTTTTTAAATATAATCGAATTAAAATTATCTTCACGGCAACTCAAAATCCTCCACGTCGATTTTACACGAAAATACGCAATTTATTTCTTGGTATTCATAAATCAAAGGCGTGCCGCCGAAACACAAGACGCACGTGTAAGGGACGCACGATATATTACAGTCCATAATGGCTCCATCAGTGTGTCTCCGTGCTTATTGGACACGCCGGCATGAATAGTGGAATACGAATAGTCGCTAGTGGGGCAATCGCAGCGCGGTAATTTATAACGCGCGGCCGGGCTAGAGGGCGCCGCGCCGCGCCTCGCCGCGCCGCTTGGCTTTCAATTGCGATAAGAAGGCGCTGTAATTGAAACGACGCCTGGGCTTCCGCGCTCGCCCTCGCGACGGCCTCCCCGACGCCGACGACGCCGACGACGCCGACGGCGACGCTCCATTTTACGTGATATGTGAGGAGACGCGGCCGGAAACAGTGTGCCAGGCTTGCTTGCGTTGGACGGGGACGGTTGCCCCCTTCAAACGCCTATTTACTGTTGACTACATACGACTCAAATAAGAGGCGATTCGTGAAGATGCGCGTGTGTTAGGAAGACTTAGTTTCCGTCGTGAGCTGTCAAATATTGGTGCAGAGTGCTGTAACGATGATGCTTATGATCGCAATAAAGATTGCTATGTCGGTGATGATGTGAAAGATAGATAAGAATGATGAACGGGTTATCCGAGGTGAATCTCGTGTCATCATCCATTTTCATGTAGCATATCTGATACATCTTTTAGACCTCTTCTTGTTCGTGGCGTCTTTGTTTCATTGTAACCATGCGTATTCAGATTACCTTATTTTCTTCTATTTATAAGGGGTTAATTCGAATGTATCAGTCACCTACAAAACAACAATAATAACAATAACAATAACAATAAAAATATAATAATAATAATAATAATAATAATAATAATAATAAAAATAATAATAATAATAATAATAATAATAATAATAAATAATAATTAAAAATAAAAAAATAATAAAATAATAAAAATAATAATAATTTATTTTATTCATTTTCACATTCTAAGTTAACAAATGCAGATGATACACCCCAATAGGCAAATGCTTATGTTCGGGGTAGTTTAAGAAAGCTTATAACCCAAGTCAAAAACTGAGACATTGTACAATAGACGACATACAGTCAATTATTATGTAAGTAAAGTTTACAATATAGTAACATAAAACACATATAGAAAGTTATGCAGAACATTCGTTACAAAGAAAATAAAACCTAGCGCAAAATATATTACGATTACATACATTTCATGAAGAAGGTTAAGGAATGTTTATAAAAATAAACATTTTGTAATGATTATAGTAACATTTCTTTGAAAAAAGAACGGTTTTCGTGTTTTTACTGAAAAATATATGAAGCGGTAAGTTACTTTTGTACATATACAAAAAATAATGGCTCGTAAACATAAGTCACATACTCGCACTTTGAATGCACAACCCTTTTTAATATTTTTTCAAGTATGGTTTATTATTTAACCTGTTTTAATCTCTTTAAAACGTTTCAATGTTTTGTAGAAATGATTTGGTTTTATTCTATTTTAAATTCAAGTGTGTTTTGTAAATCTTTGAACCCAGGTGTGACACTTATTGGAAAATAAGTTCTGTTAATTAATACATTTATAAAATTCTGTATTTGCATGTAGATATACTTTTCAAAAAATATTCCAAGCGAGAATATTCGTATGAATACCAATTTTCTAACGAAACGACAGGAAAGTGCAATTAAATAAATTGTTGGTAATACTAAAACAGTCTCTTTAACAAAGTAGAGCCAAATAATAGCTACATATCAGAAAAAATATTCCTTTTAAATTTGTTTTAAAATTGGTTATTTAAAGTCGCATCAACGAGATGGTTATTAGCAACTGCAACTATACATGATATACTATCATCAATAGGAAATTGAAGCTAAATAGTGTACGCACGATGTAAGTATTAGAACAGTTATTTACATCTGTCAGTCTGGTTTATAATTTATTATATATTTCAATATGTTACATAATTTTAAGATTTTTCCTTAAAAAAAGAGTATGAAATAGTTTCAAGATTGTTAGTCTGTGGGATTTATTGGCGTTCATGAATATATTTGGTACATGATGTATGGATATGGACAATTGGCAGTTGTTTGTTGCTTGATTCATACTTTAAGGAAACTGTTATTGAATATATGAGAGGGGGTCTGCGTAGTGTGTTCAGATCGGATTGGAGAAAGTGTCATTTGATCTTTGCGGTTGAATTCTGTTGGTTTTTAGTTTATGAAAACCATGAACATTTTTAATGCATTATATTCACAAAAAAGAATAGTAAATCATTTAATATAAACGATTTTTTGCTCTAACTGAATCTCTCTTACTTTTCATCAAAAGAAACAGGAGAAAATGTTTGTCCACATCGAAGGTGGTAAAACATTTTTCACCTACCATTGAAAATATCCGTATGCTTTTCATCATTGTGTTACATCTACTCGAATAAGAAGAGTAGGCACAGAGTGAAAGTAATTATCGCGTGGAAAATATTTAATCTGGTTCAATGCTAAATAAATACGGAGAGTTATATATTAAAACGTTAGCTAAAGAAACGGTCTTTCTAGACGATCTTCCGTCTGTCTAAATAAAGTTGGAAAAATTATTACTGTGAATACTTGACATTATTCAAGATGGTTCCTTTATCACAATATTTTGAAATTTTTTTTTTTTTTCATTATTCATTTTTCATTCATTCTGAAGTTAACTGAAAGAAGCACGAGACAAAACTGTGTTGGCTACTCGTGCTTTGAAGGCTGTCATCGCGATTCACAACGGAGGAGCGAACGACCGTACGCACGCGACGCCAAAGGCCCACACAGCCACCACGCCCCCATCCGCTCCGACTTCACGCGCGCCAAAGGCCCACACAGCCACCACGCCCCCATCCGCTCCGACTTCACGCGCGCCAAAGGCCCACACAGCCACCACGCCCCCATCCGCTCCGACTTCACGCGCGCCAAAGGCCCACACAGCCACCACGCCCCCATCCGCTCCGACTTCACGCGCGCCAAAGGCCCACACAGCCACCACGCCCCCATCCGCTCCGACTTCACGCGCGCCAAAGGCCCACACAGCCACCACGCCCCCATCCGCTCCGACTTCACGCGCGCCAGCAAATTGGTGCGATTGGTTTAGATTTATATTTATTCACTCAAAAAAAAAAACAGTAAAAACTGTGTGACGTAGGGGGGAGAAGATTATCTGCGCACGTTTTCTTGAGTTCCAGAATCCCTTCCCGTCATTTTAACTATAAATAGTTGAAAGATGAGTAAAAGTTTAACACAAATAAATAAAAATAAATTTTAAAAATAGCAAGATTAGCAATATTTGAAAAACAGTCATTTTTGTTTCCGAGATATAGAAAACTTACTTGCATCGGTACACGAATTGCAAGTATGATTTTTCTGTGTTGCTAACAAAATTGCAAACCGCCCTTACCCTCTACTCTTACCACTACAAGCAAAAGGAGAGTTCAATAAAACGAGCGCACAGTGAAGCTATATTTACATCTAGTTCGCGGGCGAGAATGAAATTACGCGCATAACTGTAACCTGTTCGTTGGGTAGCAGCTCAGGCGTCGCTGTGTAATACATTCTCAGTACTACTGGAAACTTTGGCACAGTAATGCACATAGCTGATGCTACGCAATATACTAAATAAAAAAGTTATTTGATTTTCTCACACAAAAGCGAATAATGCCGACTACGTAATTTATTTGTTGAAAACAAGAGTACATTGCCAATGCAAATATGTTTGCGCTTACGCCATTAGGACCGCAAGTTTGTCTGTCTCAGACTCTCTGTCTCTCTCCGTGTCTCTCTCTCTGTCTCTCAGCCGCAGTCTCTTTGCCTCTTTCTGCCTCTGTCTTCTCTCTGTCTTTGTCTGGATCCGTCTCTCTCTCTATCTCTGTCCCTTGTGGCGTCGTTAACACGAGGGCCAGAACCGTTAGGTCGGTGAAAGTGCGCTGCGGGGAAGGAAGGGGTTGAGCCTGAACTTCCGGGATTTTGTGCTCTGGCAGTTGACGCAGACAGCGTGGCAGAGCCAAAAATAACCTTAAGCTGTAAACTCCTAGGAAGTTGGCCAGCGAGTCTCGCTTGCCGACAGCAGGCGAGCCTACCTGGGAATCTTCTGTGGTGGGGGTGTATCCCCCTCCTAAGATGCTGGCAAGCGAGCCCTCTCTTGCGACAGCAGGCGAGCCTATCTAGGGAAGTTGTGAGGTGGGGGTGTAGCCCTCAACTATTTAACGCGGCGCCATCTGCGCCCGCGTTCTCATTCAGTTTACATCAGAGGGCCTAGTACGTGTAGGTACAGGGAGCGTAAGAGTGGGAGCGAGATGTCCGGAGTGTAAGGGCCAAACGATCTCGGGTGCTTCGTGCACGCGGTCCGCCAGACGGCGACCGGTTTAAATTTTGGCATCAGGCCATGTGACGGTAATTGTCACGGGACGGAAGTCCGACAGCTCGCATCACGCGTGGCTTTTTTTCTGCGGTAAAGCAGGGTACTGGAAGGAAAAGGTTGCCGGAGTGTTTAAATTTAACAATTTATTGTAACTAGTCTGTAACTTTTAAATATACTATTTTTATTTTTGTTATTTGAATTTATTATTTCACTACGTCACACCCTATATCTATGTCTCTCTCTCTCTCTGTCTCTCTTTCTCCCTCTCTCCCTCTCTGTCTTCAGCGTTACGTTCTATTCTGAAAATTTTCTTTTTTGTCACCATATGACCAATTTTGAATGTTGCGAGCCTTTGTTGTACTGAAATGATTAGCAGTTCATTGTTTATGATGAAGCTATCGGAGAAATCTCAAGAAAGTGATATTTTGTTTGATTAAGGAGTTATTGTCGTTGACCTATCAGAAGGTCGCATCACAAGGTACGTAATTTACAGATAAATCACTGTGAAATGATCAAATATGCATCATTTTATTGTATTTATTGTTCTATGAAACAATATTTAAAGAGTTTCTCTCTTATTTATTTTTGTTATCTATTAACATTGTTAATAATTGATCGATAGTTCATTGCCCAAATTCGCTTTGGTGCACATTGCAGCAATTTACTTGTGGACGAGTAAGAGCTAAGCTACTGAAACTAATGCAACTTTAATGTTGTAGTATCGTGCCCAAACTGGAAAATATGTAAACCGTATTCTCAAGAATCAGTCAGTTTTACATGTAAATTGCAGGTACTGAAATTAAAACTTAGAAATATTCACTAACTATTCATATGACAGGGTAATGAAAGGTAGTACGGTTTAATTGAATGTAGAGGTCTTGTTAAATATAACGACATATTAACGGTTATAAAAGAGCAATATACCTTATGGACACTAATTAATAACAGAGAATCAACTCGTTATTGTACCAAACTTGGTAATGAAAAAATATTACGTATTTGAATCGGTGATTTTAAAAGGGAAATACGCTCACTTTCCAGAAAAGAGTTGAGATACCCGTATATTTTCTTTGTTATTCCTCACTCATTATTATATATTTATCGTATGAATATATTGTTTCAAAAGTCCAACAATAAAGAAATACAAATGTTTTTTTAAAAATATTTCAAATTATTTTATAAAGGAAATAAATCGAAGGTTTAAAAAATGGTTCTGTACATCACAGAAATGCAAATTTGAAGTTAAAGAGTACTCCAAACAATCAATAAAGGCTTGTTCTGCATCGTTTATGTGAATCATAAACTGGGGATGATTAATTCTTTTTTCTCAGAACTTTAGAGCAAGGATTTATTTCCCTATTCAAATCACCAAGTCATTTAATTATTTTTGTGGTCTGTTGGTTATAAGAACGGAGTGAGATAAGAGGTGTTAAAGTATGTTATTGGACGTCAGTCAGTCAAAATGCGAATGACGAGCTCCAAACATTCTTTAGTAAACTATTTAACTTCTATTTCGTATTATTGAAAAATATTTTTGTACACGGAGTACCCACTGATTCTCTGAAGTTTGCATTGTAAAAGGAAAACAATGACAAGAACTTCTACAGTTAGTCAGCTTAAACATGGAAATAATGGGAAAGCTAGAGAGTCAACATTTGTATGTACGGTATACTTCCCTTTCGACGATAGAATAAAGAAAAAACCACAAACCTCAAAACCTCATTTCAATATAATTTAATGAATAGCACACTGATAAAAAACTCCATGAATGTTCTTATCAAAACTTTGGTTTTTTTTCGCAAACAGATAAGAATAACGAAAAAAAATTGTGAAATATATATTGTTAGATACGTCCTTCCCTAAACACACGAACCTCCGCGAAGACAGGAAAAGGGTCTCTCTTACTTTGGAGTGTTGCGCTCGCAGCTGCCAGAAATCAAAGCTTGCAGCCCCCGTCGACCTGCCCTATCTGTTCGCAAACCGGTTACACGCAAGCAAGGCGCGGCGCGTGCGATTGTATCCTGTAATCGGTCAAAGCGAGAGATTGGAACGACCTCGTTCCAACATACTACAATCGAGGGCGAGCGATGACCTGCCGCGCACAGGGATCAGTCTTTTGTACACACTCACATGGACACTGACTCGAGACCGGCTGTGAGGTGCCTCAGAGCATCAACTAATGTCACTGCAGGGCCTCTGGTCAGGAGGACCTACGTTTCGAGTTCTCATGCCGGCGGGATTGTCGAATATATTAGTCTAGGTCGTTTTCAGCTGTTCTCTGGAGGGGAATTCTAACGGTCGGCTGCTCTGATCGAAAGTTTTCCGTGGTTTCTCCGATCGATACCAAGCAAATGCCGGAGCAGTACCTTAAGAAACGGATCACGGATTGCGCGTGATCTATCCTTATTGTTTCTTTGCCTATCCTCTTCACTTAGTTACACTTGCACTACCACATACGTCGGCAGACCTATCGAGTGCTTGTCCCAGCTAGTCTCTTATCCTTATTGTTTCTTTGCCTATCCTCTTCACTTAGTTACACTTGCACTACCACATACGTCGGCAGACCTATCGAGAGCTTGTCCCAGCTAGTCTCTTATCCTTATTGTTTCTTTGCCTATCCTCTTCACTTAGTTACACTTGCACTACCACATACGTCGGCAGACCTATCGAGAGCTTGTCCCAGCTAGTCTCTTATCCTTATTGTTTCTTTGCCTATCCTCTTCACTTAGTTACACTTGCACTACCACATACGTCGGCAGACCTATCGAGAGCTTGTCCCAGCTAGTCTCTTATCCTTATGGTTTTTTGCCTATCCTCTTCACTTAGTTACACCTGCACTACCACATACGTCGGCAGACCTATCGAGAGCTTGTCCCAGCTAGTCTCTTATCCTTATTGTTTCTTTGCCTATCCTCTTCACTTAGTTACACTTGCACTACCACATACGTCGGCAGACCTATCGAGAGCTTGTCCCAGCTAGTCTCTTATCCTTATTGTTTCTTTGCCTATCCTCTTCACTTAGTTACACTTGCACTACCACACACGTCGGCAGACCTATCGAGAGCTTGTCCCAGCTAGTCTCTTATCCTTATTGTTTCTTTGCCTATCCTCTTCACTTAGTTACACTTGCACTACCACATACGTCGGCAGACCTATCGAGAGCTTGTCCCAGCTAGTCTCTTATCCTTATTGTTTCTTTGCCTATCCTCTTCACTTAGTTACACTTGCACTACCACATACGTCGGCAGACCTATCGAGAGCTTGTCTCAGCTAGTCTCTTATCCTTATTGTTTCTTTGCCTATCCTCTTCACTTAGTTACACTTGCACTACCACATACGTCGGCAGACCTATCGAGAGCTTGTCCCAGCTAGTCTCATCCTTATTGTTTCTTTGCCTATCCTCTTCACTTAGTTACACTTGCACTACCACATACGTCGGCAGACCTATCGAGAGCTTGTCCCAGCTAGGGCGGTGCCCAGCTTGTGGATGCGGATACCTGGATGCGGAAAATCCCTCTAGCCAATGAACAGCTCGGCGACCAATCTCGCCATCCAGCCGGGGAAGATCGACACCACCTGCCGTGAAAAAAAATGCGCTACACTTACGAAACTAATGACCATATCAGTTGGAACGTTCGAAAACACGAAATAATCAATGAACCAATCAAACCAAAAGTGACGCCTGGGGAAACAAAATCATAGCTTCATAAACATAATTTATTTCCCAGAAACTCGTATGGGAACGGAGAGAACTGCATTAGGATGGCTGTGATTCCGGTTAATGATAAAAAAATCAGACTTCTCAAGAGGTTCGTGAAAATACAAGCTGTGGTTATGGTATTGACTGCCCAACTCAGAGGACATCCAACGAGATTTTCTTTAAACACTTGTGCAGGAAAATTAGGGGCCATCCATAAATTACGTCAGGAGGGAGGGTTATGGAGGGAAGGGGTCAAGGGAAATTTCAACTTATATACGTGGAAGAGAGGGGGAGTCTCGGCAAATATCACGTATTTTTTGCCCAAATCAGTGCTAAATTGTGAGAAAATGGAGACACATTAAGTAAAACACTTTTCTATACTACTAAACTATGGCTACTTTCTTCACTTCTAAAATGTGGCTAAATCTTGTACAATAATTTTTATCGCGGTTATGTGAATGCTACAAGTAGCATAATATACTGAGAAAAAGAATCTAACATGAATTGCCAAATTTTCCATCATTAATGCGATAAATCTCATTGCCTGTATTTTTACAGAGAGTTAAAAGAACATTTTTTCAAGTATTAAGTCTACTAGAAATGGACAACCTGAGAAAATATGATCAAAGGTTCCTACAGCAACAGAATCGCTGATCGATATTTATTGATCTGCACATAGCACATTATTTTAAGATACTGTTCATGAAGTGGTTTGTCTCTTCACGATTTCTTTAGCATTTTTGTGTCTCCCGTTTCATGTTTAGTAGCATGAGAAGTTCAGTGTCTGGGTTATTTTGTGTGTCTTGCATATTTTTTTCGCAATGCTTCTTGCCACACTAACAATGCCCCTGTTTCCCTTTCTCCGGTCAGTTTTATTAATCTGCCTCATTAGTGGGCCACCTTAATGACTTACTACATACTTTTCCCTTCCGACTATTGCATTGTGCCAGGGTACTTCTATTAATCGGAGGCCTCTTCCTTCTTCCTTACAAAGTCTATGTGCATAAACTCCAGGGTGGGCGACAGGAGGCATTGCAAGCAGTTTTCTGTATATTCGATCCATGATGCGAATTTCTTGCTCAGGCCTGTTCACGATTCCGAAACTGTACTCGACTACAGGCACCGCTGAACTATCTATTGCATATGTTTTACTCCTGGAGTTCAGAGCGAACTGCAGGACAAGTCTGACTCTTTTGTGGAATTCTCTCCTTCATTGTGTCGTTCGAGATTGTTATTATTAGTGGTATTGTTACTATTTTTTTTGCGAATCGTCCATCATAAGGCCACGCGATATGTGCATCCCACCGGGGCTCAGACTTGATTATCGGGGTAGATGCACGTTACTTTTTCCATAGAGGGAATCAGAATTTTACTGCTGATTCCATTTTTATTCTTCAGGGTTGTTAGTCCCGTTGGTTTTCTCGCAATATGGGAACTTTATGCACCAAATATTATACAGAATATCTTTACATAAACCCAGGACACAATTGTTTCAAAATCATGTTCGAATTTGTTACATTTTACATATTGGCATACTTAACAAACGGAAATCCATTGTTGGACAAGTGAAACTTTTGCTTCTTTGGTTGAAAGTTCCTTGCCGGCCGTGTGATGGAACAATGTAAGTGGTAAGAAAAACATTTAACCTGTCCTTTAAAATCCAAAATACCAATTATAATGAGGGTTTCTCACAAATAAAGTCTTTTTCGTTGTGATTGATCACTTGGGTTCCAGTTAGTTGTAGAGTTTAGCAAAGCTTAGCAACTTTGTGGAAAAAAATGGGAGAAACTAATGTTTTCTTACACAAAGACTTAACAACTGTTCTTAAGGGAAATTAATGAAAACACAAAACTCGACTGCCGAGACTGTTCGAAGAAGTGTTGGATGTTCTGAAAGTGTCAAGTTGATAAGATCAGAAAAGATTATTGGTCAGGCAGCGTAAACTGTTGGACCTGAATCAATTATAAGACGTCTAATACAGGGCTTTCGAATTTACGCTTGACGCGCGATTTTTATTTGATTTTTACTTTTTGTTTGATTACGTTAGTTGTCACCAGACCATCGCATGTCCTTACAATCAATGACCTGCCAAGAAGCATTTGCCGTGGAGTCTATATAGTCAAGAGCCATCTGTACCTCATCACATTATGCGTTCTATTCAATCTTGAATGTCTTATTTCTTTACGCTCAATAGTCTGAACCTCCGATGAGGCGGTGACAGTCATGAACCGTTTGCTGCTATACGCAAGGTACATAATATGGTGAAGATAGGTAGGAAGTCTAGTGATATTCTTTCCGTGATCTAACCATCTACTTGATGTTCTTTCTCGTTATCACCTCCTGTCAAGTTTGTCTTGTAAAAGTATACTATTTCCTTTGAAAATTGAGAAGATAAGTCAGTTTAGTATATTGTTATTATTATTATTATTATTATTAAGATAGATATTAGAAAGATAATATTACGAATTTCCTCTGTATTAGGAAAATAAAGGAGAAGTGTTGTTCACGTCACTACGTAGAAGCTTACTTACCTTAGACACACTTCAACAAAACATAACTTACGCCTGTTAAGAAAAAAAACATTGCTAAAATACAAATATCTAGTGGATGTTGAAGTGCTTAAAAAATAAATTCGCTTAATGTGATTACAAAATTTACAGAATTTAATGTGATTACAAAACTCACGTGCATTTGCAATAATTTCAATATATTTAAACCTGTTTCATGACAAGTATATGTGAAATTTGTTTACTAAAAATTACTTTTCAATTTCAAAATATTTTGTTATAGAGATATCAAGGATTGCAAGAGGCTGTGCCAGATGCCGAAAGCATGCTTGTGAGAACTGATGTTCAACTCTCCGCTGAGGATTCATAGCCACCACTATCGTTTCGTTTAGATTACACTCTTTGCAAATACAACTATCTGTGTTAGTATCCTGGATAAATCTGATTAACTGAAGAAGGGAATGGAGAAAACTCAAAACTAAATCTTCCCAGACCAAAGTTCTACAATGTTCTCGTTCTAAGGTTATATTTAAAGTGGTACAACAACTATAGTAATAATAATAATAATAATAATAATAATAATAATAATAATAATAATAATAATAATAATAATAGGTGTTTGTGGTTTTCAAATATTGAGGTATTCAAATTTTAATTTTATCTAAATACGTAAACACGTGAACATTTTGTGTTGAGCGTTTCCTTGTTAAACAGGACACTGTACTCTAAGAAGCAATTGGTAATGGAGGAAAAATATTGAACCAGTTTCACATAGGTTTTTATTCAGTGACACCAAGAACATGGTGCTATTGATTTTTCAATTGCTATGGTGTGTATTCATAACAAGCCACGTAGAATCTCAAGAAATAGACGATTACACTTCTTCAAAAAATGTGTTTGCGAGTATGCTTCATGGACTATTAATGCAGAAAGAACCAGTACTCGTAGTATTAGCTGACGGTACACTTACAGACACTGATACTGATGTACTACCTCGTCGTGAAGGTAATATTTCCATGCAAGGGAATCAAGCGGAAAAGCTATTCAGGTGGTTGCAGAATTCTGGTGGTATGACGATAATTAAAATGCTTAGTTCCCATTCTTTTACTACTAAAGGCTACTCCGAGCGCCTGGCACCCGTCATTCTATTTGTGCATTTGCAAGAAGTTTCATTGACCCAGTATGGAATCATCCTGGACTTTGTGAAACAGAGCGGCGCAAGAAGTTCGCACGCGCTACATTTCGTCCTGTGTTTGTATAATGTCCAAAACGGCAAAGAATACGCGGCTGGTGTCTTAACTGGCCTCTGGTGGCAAAAGGTTTATCGCGCTGCGGTGGCTGTCATGAACGCCGGTCAGCTGGAAGCTTGGTGGTGGCAACCGATTGGACGGGGCCGCGACTGCGGAGGTCCCAGACCCAGTGCTATCAAGAAAACACTCTCGGGAAGTAAAATCGTAAACATAGCAAAACGCCTTGAACTCAGTTACATGTTAGAATGCACTCTCGTTCTGAGCCCTTATCCCGAGTCTCCATATGTTATTCCACGCGACAGTTTGGATGAAAGTAGTGATCTGTTTGTTGATGGTCTGGAAATCAGAATCATAAAAGAAATCACCAAACGCATGAATATATATTTCTGGTACTTGAATATTACTCCAAATTACATGGAGCAAGCGGAACTCGTAGCAAACGGCACCAGTAATTTGACAGCTGGCATGTACTTTCTTCTTGATCGGTTTTATCACAACATGGACGCAAGTGTTTCCTTCTGGGAAGACGAAACGAGATGGTTCGTGCCCTGTGACAAACCGATGCCGCGTTGGCGGAGTGTGTTTCTGGTTTTTAGTAAACGAATGTGGATGTTTGTTTCGCTCAGCTGCGCTTGCATGGCATTCACATTTGCTGCTTTGAAAAAGACTTGTCGCTATGACAGCGTCGGTGCTTGTGCAGCTCCTTTACTTCTGGTGGGTGTAGGACTTACTAAAGAGCCCAGTGGAATGGTTGCTGGTTGTGTTTTCATTGTGTGGCTGTTGTGCTGTCTTGTGATAAACGCTGCCTATCAGTCGGCTCTCATTAGTTTCCTTACAGATCCTGGAGTTGTGAGCATCGTATCTAACGTTCGTGACATCGAGACCAGTGGAATAGAAGTAGGATTGATTACAGGTTACCAAGATTTTTATGACGGCATCGAAGATTCTCTATATAAATCTTTGTTTTCGAGAGCAAATATTTGCGAAGTTTTTGAATGTCTCGATCGTGTTGCTTTTTCTGGAGACATGGCTTTTCCAATGGAGTTATCGTACGTGGAGTATAATTATATTGGCGCCGGTCGCGAAATGTTAAAGGTAATAGATAAGATGAGATCTTTCTCTATCTATACTTTCTTTACGAAAGGAAGTCCATTGGTAAATACTTGGAACATTTACTTACAAAGGTTGATTGAAAGCTCTGTAACAAATGTTTGGTGGAAAGAAATAATGAGTAAGAAGAATACTTTACTTTCCAAAACACATTTGCACAAAACTGTATATCCATTTGCATTGACTCTCTCGCATTTACAAGGTCCGTTCTTTATGTTGTTTGTGGGTATTCTGATTTCGACTGTAACATTTCTCATAGAATATAGTAACATGAGAAAGATTTTT
The DNA here is from genome assembly GCA_038098605.1 of Gryllus longicercus. Taxonomy (NCBI): domain Eukaryota; kingdom Metazoa; phylum Arthropoda; class Insecta; order Orthoptera; family Gryllidae; genus Gryllus; species Gryllus longicercus. Next base: position 288,394 of record JAZDUA010000540.1, read on the forward strand.
AAGTGGTCAACTGAAGATTAGTTTCGTTTGTAATTTATATGATGTTCTGACACATTTCCACAGTGTTCTTTGTATTGCAAGTGTTACGATATAAATAACAATCGCTCTGGTTGTAAAATACAAAAGATGTTCTCCTTATTTCGTACACTAACGCTGAATTGTAAGTGGTTTGTGGACGCAATCACTTTTCCCATTTTTGATAACAGCTTATTATTTGTGGTTATTAATACTTAAACTTACTTAACGTTGGGTGTGATAAAAATGAACGTTATCTACCAAACATTATCTAGTGAAATAATGTTTATGAAATATTAAAACTGCATATGCTTGAGTGTTCCAGGAAAAAATAATAAAAAACGCCCCTTATTGCATCTTATTAAAAAATTTTTATAAGTGTGTTTGTATGTATATATAATATATGTTATATATTATATATTTTATATAATATATATTATATATGTGTATATAAATTGTCTTTTAGAGAGAACTTTGAGCTCTCTACTCATTGAAATGGTGTGTTTTGTTTTATGTGAAAGGTAATTGTCTTCAGATGGGCCGGTAAGAATATGAAACATTTGAGTGTGCTAACCACAAAACGTTGTTAAATGATCAAGAATACCACATAATTTTATGTAAATCATTTCCATCGCACTTGCTGTAAGATAAATCCAGTCTACAAATTCAAAGAAACAGATTGGGCTTAGATTCAGGTTGCTATAGGAAGACTCTAATATCGACCCCGTCAGTTTTCAATTTTGTCTTGCTTAAGAAGACATTATGTTTACAAAATATTATTTGACAGCATATCCTTAAACCAGTAATGCAACCATTAATATGCAAAACTCGAGTTTCTATCGTGATTCACTTCACGATAAATCTCGTGAACGCAGGCAATTGTTATAGATATTGCCATCGTGAGTGTAACTCTCTGCTTGAAAAGCAGACAAGCAAGTCACTTACCAGGAGAAAATTACTTTAACTTTGTGAAATTTTCAGAAATCTTTTAATTAAGCAATGGTGAAGTTAATTGTCCACAACATTTAATTATAAATATTGCGTTTCATCAAAAAAATAAACACAAATATTTCCCAACTTTTTCCATGTTTTTTCGATCCTTTACTTCTCCCTTCAAATTGTGTCAACGTCTTGCTCAACATGGCCCCGACGATTCGCAAAACGGATCCCGCATCCAGGCACACCGCCGACGTGCAATAGCAAAACGCAACCGCTTCCCACGGCGCGGCCGCAGCGCGCTTCCTTCAAGGAGCAGAGCTCTTCCGAAGCCGCCACCGCCGGAGCCACGGCCGCACCGCCGCCCGCCGTGGAAGGGGGTGGGGTCTGGAGGGGTAGGTTTCGCCGACCCTCCGGCGACGACGAACAAAGGGACCGGAGCAGGTAGAACGCTGCGGCCGCGGCGCAGTGGGAACGCTCCCATTTCAAGCTGTGTTCTGCTAGCGGTGGCGCGTGGCCCCTCCTCCGCTTTGCGTAGCTGGAGTTCGGCGTCGGCTGCCGCAGCAGCCGCCACCCGCTGCACGTGGGAAGGCCTCCATTCAAACCAATGCTCTGCTACGCGCCGCGCTGCTGCGAAGCGCGCTGCGGTCGCGCCGTGGGAAGGAGCCCTAAGCGACTCGGGAGGGACCAAGGGCGAGCCCGGACGCGGCGGGGCCTCTCTCATTACGAAGAGTGCACGCAGCGTAAATCACGCGATGCGCGGCGCGACGCGGCGCCCCTGGCGGCGGCCGGACAAAGGGCAGGCGCGCCTCATTAGAGCGGGGCTTCGCGCCTCTCGCCGCGCGCCGCCGCTCGTAACTCAAGAGCCAGCGGACGAGGTGCAGCGCGGGCTTATTTACACATTCGCCGAGCGTTTAGGGTTTCGCGGCGCGAGTGATTTGCGAGCCGCGTCCTCGGTTATGGATGCGCTTTCCTTTTCGTTAATTTTGTTTAGCTGAGTGTGGAAACTCAAATCCTATGTTGCGTTCTACGGCAAAATTAATCATACGATAATATTATCTGTATGCTTTATTTAGATTTTTCCACGAGACTCATATTGCCATTGGACACTCGTAGCGTGTACGTCATATTCCGAATCTCGAAGCTAGACGGTGATTCTCTAATTTAATGGTGAAGGGTGGGGCATACGAAGGTAGGTAATCGGCACATCTCCGCTGTAAGGATGGAGAATGGGGACAGGAGGAGGAAGAAATGATCTCATGTGGTTCATTCCGGTATTCTGTAGCGTGCTTCTCCAGAATTCGCCGAGAAACGATGAAGAAAACAGCTGATCAGAACAGTCTGTCTTTGAATTCGATTTTGGCGTATGCCACAAATTGGCCGATAATAAACACATCAGGCAAATTTCCGCAACCTCGTGGGGAGCGCACTCGTGACCTCCCCAATAACTCGTTCACTCAAGGCGAAAGGCGTTGCCTTAATGCTCGCCTTAATCGGTGTTAGTTTTATCTCGATTAAATAATAATGTTAACATCGATTATGATGATGATGATTGTGATGGATAGTGTAATAGCAAATCAAGCAAAGTTACGGGGGGGGTGAAATGACTAGTTTTACGAAGTAGGAGTAGTAGAAATAATTCAAGTAATCTCAAATCTCTTTCATTATCCATTCCCTTCAAGAATTAAATTTAAGAATTACGTCCAAGTCTTCTTAACATTTTTATTTATGACTTTCCGCATAATAAATACATTTTATGCTCAAATAGCATATTTGCAAATTATACCGCTGTTAATTCTCAAAATGGTCTTTAAAGTGTTAGGTAATGTTAGTAGCGATAATGGATAAGATTTTAACACACGGCATTGTTAAATGATTGTCAAATTAATATCAAATATAATAAGTAAAATACTATTCTTTGAAAAGAATTCACCCTACATATTCAATAAATATACACCCTACATATTTACCGTTCATATTCAAAAAACAAACCTAGAATATAGTGTTGAAATAATTCTTGTATTCAAGATCTTGGTCTTCATTAGTACACTGGAATGATCGGAAAAAACACACAACTTTTAACATATAGAATTTAACATTTTCATTGTCATTACTCGTGGTAAATAAAAGTTCATTAATGTTTCTCAATTTTAAGAAGAGGAATACTAAAATTGTATGTTTTTCATATGGTTAAGAAATATATTCTGCAGAATCACCCCTCGATTCCTTTAATTTTTTAATACTTTTTTTTCCGAAAATGAACCTCAGAGTAGATTTTAAGAGTTTTTTTCCTGTACATAACAGCGAACTAGTATTTTAAACGTCTGCAAGGAATACTTGCCAAAAATATGTAGTGCCCTAATGGTAGGTACACAGGAGCGACCGTGAATGCCTAGTTTTCGCCAATTGTGAATTACGGAGGCCGGCACATTATTAGGGAGTTTTAGCGCCAGGCGTAAGGAGATATCCTTAAACTCTATTGATCACGTGACAAACGCTTTTATACAGTCGTAATGAACACCGTTCAGAAGAGTTTTAACAATTGCGACATTGCGTTATGCATTATAACAAAGGAAGCATTTCAAGCGTTGAACAGAGAAATTGCATAATATATCAAAGAGTGTAGACTAGTGGTGAGACATTTAAAACACGCTACGAGTCAACAGAATAACAAATGTTCATTGTGTATGGAATTTTAGATTTTGTGGCCCTCCGTGATGAGTATGAAGTCTGGATGTGCTTTTCTTGAAAATATAGGAAACACCTTACAACAGCTTTCGTTATGAGCATGAGACATAACCTATCCAGAAGATATGATTTGAACTCCTTTTTCGGGAATTTCTTTTCTGTCACCTATCCAACATATCCCGTTAATTCTTGCCAGCGTTGTGGACTTGGTAAGGAATAATTGTAACTGCCTCACATACGAGAATCGGTTTACCAGAGTTGGAAAAATTCAACTTTTTCTGTTTTAGGCGGCCATTTTGCCTCTTGTAAGGTGACCGTAGAGATACCCACAGACTTGCACTATTTATGAAAGTATAAGGTCGTACCTTAGGCCTAAGGTAAGACGGTATGACTTCAAGGTTCGTCATGTGACTATTAGTGCATAACGCCGCTACCTTACACGTGGTGCTAAAACTCCCTATTTACTCAATGTAGCACGTTATGAGAACAATGCGGCAAAAACAGATTTATAACTAGCGAAAGCAAGATTCCTGTTTCACAGTGAAAGAACCATTTAGGACACCAAAAGAAAAAAAATATTAAGTTTTTGATTTCTCTCTTCTTTCAAAGAAAACAAATTCTATTACATTACTCGTGGTCCGTAACTTTTCTTCACAACACTTAACTCGATTACTCGTGTGTGAGATTTGTAAGTTCGTGTGAGTCATGTATTAATAATTGATTTTATCTTTTACTCAATCCGGACACCTTCTTTATCCTTCGATTAAAAAATCATGTTCGTGTGGCGTCTTTGCCGGGGCAAATAATTACAGACGTGAACGGCTTGTAAATATTTAGTATTTATTAGAATAAAGATACTCCGACATCATAACACTATATACAATATTTACAATTAACGTTAACCGTTACAAGAAGGAACCTTCCCTGGTTACCACCACCGCTGGCCCGATAATTAATTACCATCCCCGGTGTGATGCACCAGTACCTTACGCGAGCATACATGCGAGTATGCCGCACCTGCCGTCACGACGTAGCACGCCGGCTTCGATTCCCCGCCTCGGTAGCCTCTGCATTACAATGCAACGCCGCGCACAACCCTCACGATGCCCTACCGACGCGCCCAACCCTGAAGAATCATAAGATCAGAAGAAAGCTCTTAAGTCGGAGTCCGCTTATATACCCTCTGGGCAGGCTGACGGAACCGCGTCACCCGCAGTGTCCGCCGACGCTTTTCCGCCGGCTTCGGGGTTTCCAAATATGCACCCACGACACGGCGCCCGCTCTCTAGCCTTTGTGCAGCCCAGCGTCACTTCCGCCAGCGCTGCCCACATGGCTGATATAGTACGTTTGTACTGGCGACAGATATGACGCCACATTCGTTTGTCACTTGATCAGGTGTGACTGTCATCCAATCGGGAGCTTCAACGTCACTATAGTGCCGTTCGTAATGTGTTAATCAAAGTAATGTTGGATGAAATGTGGTGAACTGTAATTGTTAACGCATAGAGACCATACATTATCCCGAAACGCCAGATACGACGCACTCGTAGCATATCAGCCCCCTGATTTATTGAGTGGCGCCAAGTGCCGAGCGGGACTCGGGCCCCGCGACAGAAACACGCGCTCGTTTTCTGTTGCATTTGCTGCGCCTCGGCGCCGTCGGCGCGTCGTCCAGGGCTCCGAGAAAGGGCATGGCCCCGTTCGGGCGTGCGTTCGGCTGCCGCCGCCCTTATAAGGGCGAGGACCAGCCCGAGGAATTCTATGATCGAGCGCAACACCTGGGCGCTGACGGACGCGGCGCAGGCCGAAGACCTGTTGCGTTGGCGTCGGCTTTTCTCGCAGAAATCTGATTAAAAACGGCCACGATTCATCGGAGTGTGTTGTCTTATGTAGACTCTTCTCATGAACAGTAAGGCATTTCAAACTTAAGTCACTTTGAGCTGTGTGAAGAAAGTCTAGAGAAAACTCGATTGTTCCTAGTGAAATTTCCGTCAAGATAGTTCACAAATGAGTTGATATACATAATAAAACCATTCTCTGTCTTCTAAATAAAAGATGTGAAAATTTAGGCAAAGTTGAATATTATCTTTTAACTGTTTTCATCAAACAATTTCGATTTTGACTGAAAAATGCAAATATTTTTTTATTGTTTTTTCCTTATTCTTAAACTGCGCGAACTGTCTAAATTCTCGTACTTAGTGCGTCACTTTTTCCAACTCAGGTGAAGTCATGCGACATAATTGCTCCACGAAGGAATTCATTTTTTTCTATACACGTTACGGAATAGATACTTTTTGATACTCATGGTATGTAAGGAACTGTCGTGCGTTATGAATGTACTCGTATGTTTTTGCTGAATTCATGAAGGCTGGTCTTGGTAAAATATTTAATATTTATAGTGTTATACGGTGGTATATTATTTGTTTTTCTTGGGCAGAGTGCATGCTGCTTTACGGAAAATCATTTTTGTGCGGTTTTGTTCAACAGCATTGTTACTGCTGCAGGCAACTAGTTCTTCTACAAGTATAAATTTACGACCTCAAAGTTACACCAGTATGTTAGCATATTTTCCAAAACCTGTGATCTGTCTTTCCTTGTTCAGGACTTCTAAGCGATACTTCGTAGTATTTGAAACATGCTTTGGCCTGGAATGCTTAAAAATTCAATAAATCATCCTAAGAATGTGAATGTTCATAAGCGCATATAGTGCTGTCTAAAGGAAAACTTCTGTAATTTTGTATGTATGATTACGGTAGCCTCATTTACCATTTATATCTCTCCTCTATATTCGCAGTTTTCGTGTGTGTGTTAACCGTGCTAATTTATCGCCGCCCATTTTCTACGCCGCCGATGACAAATTGACACAAGTCGACCACACATGCAGGACACGGTGGTCGTATTCTTCTGGACCGTATAAGGCCTAACTCGGTTGCCAGAGAAGCCAAAGTATGACACAGCCCCAACACCTGAGGGGCATCTTATGAATGTATGAGTTACTGGCCATATGATGTGTACGATCTATCTAAAGCAATATGCAAATGAACCTATCGAAATCGAAAAAAGAAGTAGCAAAAGAAGAACTGAAATATACTATTCGACATTTTATTAAATGATTATGCATATTTAGTTGCACACGGTTCATAATTAAAACACTTTTGTTGGGCAGTGACAGAGAAATAAATGTTCCAAGTAACGATCAGTTGATGCACGGATGGATGCAACGGATACCTGATGTAAAATAGGTAAATTGTCTGCCGAAGGGAAGTGCTATGGGCTAGTGGGAGGAATTTGAAAATATTCAATCTGCTTAGGCAGAAATTAATATAACAAAAAGGTTTTCGAGAAGAACTCCTTGCCGTATACAATGATGAGTTATGTGTCGTACCATTTAAGCATGGTGTATTTGAGGTAGCTGCCTATCTGAGGATATAATATCAAGTATATTCTTTTTATTTTGTTTTACCCTGATCATTTTACTTCTATATGCTCTTAGATTTCAATTTTCTTTAATTCTCTAATTGTATAGTTAATTTGCCAGTGTTGTACTTCAGACATCGTATCTCTATAACAAGTTGACGTATTTTGATAAATCTTTCTGTAAATTAAGCACAAGTATATGTTCTTGAGAATGAACTGGGATGACTGTGAAGGTACTGTGAAAACTAAAGAGTCAGGATGTGATTATTTCAGAAAAAATATTGTTTAAAATATTCTGGACATTTCAGTTCATTTGACTGAAACTTTTAGTGATACATTGACTATTCTAGTTCATTCTCAAGAAAAACTCATGAGCTGCAAGCTGCATGAATAATTATATCATTATCTTTTATGATTTATGATGTTTGACACTCATGATTGTGTTGGAAATTCCCAATTCAGGAAAAATACATCTGAAGTTCACGTAGGAAGAGCTTGACAGTTGCCAATAGGGAACGTGGCACTTGTGCAGACACTACGAAAAAAAAATGTTTGCGCAAAAACTAAGAGACGTAGAAAGAAATAGTTTGAAGTATGTTAAAGAGAATAAAGTAGAGCAAGCGACTGAATAAATATTGCAAAAGATGACATTTCACGATTTTTCATCATTTTTGAGAGTTTAGAAATATCGTTTCTTGATATCACAAAATGTTATTACGTATCATCGGAGTGCATTCTTCTGCAAGACTACGTATGGTATAAACGGAGTATCAATAAACACCCAATAAAATCGTTAAACATTTTAGAGGATTTGTGATCTCACACAACGATATTCCGAATCAGGAATTATATCTGAAAATTTCTCAAAAAAAAAAAAAAAAAAAAAAAAACAGTTTACACGTTCGCCTTATCCTTTAGTCTACGCTGCATCCACCCCCAACCCTGAACCAAGCGTATCCCCCTCTTGCGTCCTTTCCGATATCCCCGGCGTTCCCCTTTGCGTTCTTTCGCCTTATCCTGAAGCAGTAAGCAAACGGGCAGAGCTCCCCTCGCGCACCCGTCTCTCGCCCGCGGAACCTGCTCCACAGGCCCGCGCCGCGCCGCGCCGCCCGCGGCCTCCGGGAAGCGGTTCTAATCCTACGCGAAGGAGAACGAAGCCCCACAGCGTCCTTGGTCGGCTGCTCCTCGGGTCACGATCAGGGAATCATAAAGTAGGCGAATTCTCACATTAATGTTTTGCTTCGCGCCGCGCCGCGCCGCGCCGCGCCGCTGCGCGCTGACCTGCAGGTCAGTCGGGGCCAAGGCTCTCGCCGACGCCACGCCACGCCCCGCTCGCGGTGACGTGGGCCGCCCTGCGCCCACGCCAGCAACGCCTTGGGCTGCGTCGGACAACGGGACTCGACTCCGCAGCCGAAGAGGGGCTGAAGGAATTGGAATGAAGCGCTGAAACAGAATGGTCAATTAGTGTCGCCCGGGTGAGAAAAATGCATCGGGGAGAACTGGTCTAGATTTATTTTGCCTTTATTCTGCCGTTTATCCATTCGCTTTGAGACAAGACAGAGTGAATCTCCCGGGTCCTGGATATTTTGTGTATTGCTGACAGACCATCTATTAGGTGACACCCATCGCATCAAACTTTTCTTTTATTTCAACTTTGTTGATACATCTGTTCGTGGTATCTTATTTACTCGCTTCCAGTTGCGATCTTGTTTTCAGTTTTATAAAAAGTCTGTTAAGGATTTTGAACTTTTGTTAGAATTGCATTGGAAGTTAAGTAATCAGTGTTGAAAGTGATAAACACATTTTCTAATTTCTGCATATATTACTGCACAAGTTCTCTATTTAATTAACTTTGTATTAAATGCTGAAAATACGCGTACGTGATGTTACTACTGTAATATCGCGCCATGTTTTCTTAAAAATATTCACAATTATTATTGTGTAAGTAGTGATTATTTTATAAGTCTGACAATAAGAAGAAACAAAGCAGTTAAATGGCAACCTGAAGAAAGTTGTGAAAATGAACGCAAACGACCCGGATTTCCGGCTGCTGAGGGACCTGCCGACATCCATCGCAGGCGCTTTGTCATGAATGGCGTGGTGCTGAGGAGGTGCTGAGGAGACCAAGCACTGGAAGAAGACGGCGGGACGCCCGCGCCAGAAAATAAATAGTTAAAATAAACGTCGGATAGATTAGAATGTACTCGGCTTCTGGCGGCAGGTTTTTCCCCCTTCAGGGGTTTTTTCCTGAGCCGTACCTTATGGTCTCTTTTCCGCGGCTTTGATGCGATGGAGAGACCATTTGGGGTGAATACCAGAATTCGAAAGATTAGAACGCGAAAGGATGTAGGTATTGTAATGGCTTAAAGGCCTTCGGCCTAGCCACATAGGATCAAGTAAGCTAATTTGTTTGTAATAATTACCTATTAAATAAATAAAATGAATGGCGCCGGCCGAGTCAACAGGCCTGTGACTAGAGCGCCCACGCACCCGCCAGGTACGCACCGTCCGTGGCGCCCGGTGGCCACCGCCAATGTACCGGAACACCACACATTTTTCTCCAACCACTTCTCGGGACTAGATTTACAGCGGTCTTCTCTTAAACGACCGGAGCAAATTTTAAAGATGCCTACACTGTGGAGGACAGTGATTTTTGCACTGACCCACGTGTGTTTATTATACCGATTAATTCTTGTTATTCGTGTGTTGTTATCCTATTAGCTTACTAGTTACAATTGGTAATACCTGCCAGTGTTTGCAAGAACTGTAATCCATAAATGTGTTGTTATGTAATATTTATAATGAATTAAAAGTATTTATATTGCTAATTAAATGTAATAGTGATCAACTACATGCTTATTTATTGCCTTCATTTCAATTCGAAGACTATTACCTCCATTATTCGATGTACTTATAGCATATTGGCCTTCAAAGTGTACGGATAGGTATTACTGGAGACAACGCGTCCGTATCATATTAAAATGTTTGTTAATAATAACAATTATTATTCTTATTATTATAATTTGGCGTTTTAGGCACTTACGGACAATTTTACCCCGTCCAAGATGTCTGTGCGTAAACCACTAACAAGATGCCGAGAAAGAAAGAGATAAAGAAAGAGAAAGACAATTTAAGCAAATGATCCAGTAAAAACCATCAAATATGACATAACCTGCACAAATTCTAAAATAGAATAATTGAATGCGATGAATAATAGATATTTCCTCTCTTAATTATTTTTACTTCAGAATTTATAGTGATCGTATATGTGGTCACAGTAATCTTTTCTGTCTCTTCTCTTCGTCAAAATTTAGCACGTGCCTCCCTTGTTAACGCTTTTCTATCGGATTTCTCAGAGCTATGTTTTCTCTATCTCCACTTCCCTTCCAGCATGTAGAGGCGAACTTCGAAGCACCCTATCAGGCGAAGGAGGAGAGTCGACATTCACAGAACACTCATTATTTATGGTTCATGTTCGTTGAGGCGAACAACTCGGCTGCCTACGACAGGTCAGCGAAGACCGGACGTGACAACCGGAGTCTACCGCGCGGAGCCATCTGTCTTGGCTTCCCTGGCAGAGGCGGCCGACCGCAAGACTCCTGCGGGAGGGGCGAAGCGGGACGCGAGGAACTCGCGGTTCCGCGTTGCCACGACTGCACTGTACATAAATATCCCCCATAGGAGACAAGCTATTAATTTTCAATTTAAAAATATTTCCGATTAAAAAACAGATTTCCGACAAAATTCCGGTTGTATTCACCAATCAGTATTTTCCGACTAATAATTTTTGCGAAACTATGCAAAAGGCAAGGCGGTGAGTCAGTTTTTGTCCAGTTCAAAACCATCTGGTATCTAATTCATGTTTTCATTAACAAGAGTACTTGTGTAAATTAATGGAAGTATTGCCTCTTCGAATCAAACATACATAAATTCATAGGTCATTTCCGCGCATTCTAAAGTTAGTAAGGAGCGATGGCACACGGGTCTTCCCAATGTGCCTTGAGGTTTGCTACAATTACCACCAATTACTTTACGTTGTCCTACGCGTACTTACTACACTTTACTTTCAGTTCCATAACTTTAGATTCCACAGTATATAATAAGAATAATCAAATCCACTAGATATTAGATAGGTAGATAAATCTATATTAAGGCTGATAGTTTACATTTTCAGTCTTTTTTCTCACCCAGAACAAATGTATGTTCAATTCTAGATTATAATAAATTATAATTCCATGCCTCTTGAACAGTAGAAACGTCTCTACAATACGGTACACAGAAACAGGACTTACTGATCTGATTGTTTTGTAATGTAGAATAATCATATTAGTGTGCAAATATATACTTTGCAAACCAGTATTTGCGTTCAAAACATGTCCTCAATATAGATTCACAAATCAGCTCTAACATATGAAAAATGATTTGATAAAAACATATTTCATCTTGCCTTAAAATAGAGTTGTCCACATTTAAAACGTAGATATGCATTTTACAACGATGCATGCAGTTGAATAGGAAACAATCTTAAGATGCTACGGCTATTCTTGTAGATTGTTAGTAAAAGTGTCGTGTGAAAGAATTAAAAGAATTGAAACAGCACGAAGATACTTGTTGCAATATTACTGGTGGTTTAAAACAGAGACCCATAAATTACAATAAATTTATATTTTTATTTTACTGTTCTTTAGCTTGAAGCTTACGTAATAAACGTGAGCTTTTAGGCTGCACGTGCTTCCATATTTTATTAACTTCCCACTCATCAAGGGTAGCGCTGGTTATCGACACATCAACGCCACAAGAGATGTCTGGACGTTAAAAAGAAAAAAACAACAACAACAGTTAATCAATCGTAGAGCAAATGTTAATCCAGCAAAAGCCTGACCGAGTGACACTAGGACACTCAACCCTGTAAGAGTAATACGAGTAGATGACGCTCGCCGACGTATTAGTTCGATCGATCGGCGCCACATGGAGCACGCACGATGACATGGCGGGTCGTGTTGCGCGGCGGGGAAACGTGAACTCATTTCGCACAGGTGTGGCCAGCTGGTTCTTCCCACCCCACCCCACCCCACCCCACCACCCTCCCCTCCCCGCCTCGCCGCGTCTTTGCCCCGCCCTCGTGCGGTCGCCGCCGCCGCCGCCGCCGGCCTCAGATTCTTGGCAAGGCCTCGGCGCGCCGCACCGCGCGGGGCGACAGGTGAAAGCGACGCCGCCCCGCGCGCCTGCCCCGCCCCCGCTCCCGCCCGGTCGCCCCATCGACAGCCTCGCCCACGGCCATCGCGCACGCCCCAGCGCAGAAAGTTCATTGAATGCCACGCGAATAAAATTCGCCCGTCGCGGGCACCGTCGGCTTCGAGTTATCTTCTTTTGCCATCTAAGGTGATTTGTGTGTGTTCGGTTTGTTGCGACTTGTTTTGTCTATAGATGTCATATTCTGCACATTATGAGAGGAGGCATTCAGATATTCGTATAGTAGAAGAACGAAACAATTGAAATGTACATTTTGGTTTATTTTTGGAAGTTTCTAAACTCATCTCCGGAGGCAAACAGTCTGTGTCGTGCCAAAATTTTGTATTGCATATATTCCTATCGAAGTAATCAAATCACCTGCTTTATTTGACAATTTTTTCGGAAATAATGCATTGGGATACACTGTCTCTACAGATTTTTTTTATTACTTGCCACTCGCGATACAACTTATTTATTTGATAGTTTTAATTATGTATATTTTATAGTATGTCAGATATTTATTTTCTAGTGTTGTAGAAGTGAAATACTAACATGATAGTTTGATTTTGATAGTGCTATTTTTATCCTTCAAAATCAGTACCAATAACCAGTGTTATATAACCTCATTAAGTAAAACATGTTAAGCTAAGTGGTAACAATCTTCAGTTGAAAATGTCAGGAGAAGGATTCAGAAAAGATAATTTCAAACCAATCAAATACCGATGCTCATTTTCATCTTAATATTCTGATACTTCAGTTTGATAAATAAATAAGAAATATGGTGAGTGACAATTACATATAGTTTGAGAAAGTCACCAAAAGATGATAAAGAAGATAATTCTGTCGTTATAGAAAACATTTTAACAAAAAAAAACAGTGAAAATTATACGTTGTGTTTCTTCTTGCTAGTATTAGAGAGCTCTTTGTAGAACAGACATATTTTTATTTTATCTCAAATACTGGCCTGTAACGATAAAATAACTTAAATTATAACTGAAAGAGTCTTGCTAATTATTAACTCGTAAATATTTTTAACGCAAGTAGTTAAGCACTTTATAGTTCTTATTTACGTCACTATCAGTGTTGTTGCAGAACCATCGATAGTCAGTTTTCATGAACGACCATTATTCTTGACATTGCCATTCATTTCAACACATTACCATTATCTTTGCACTTGGCCGTAAAACTGATCTCGCTTTCGAATCGAGGTTGTGTTCGATGCAATAAGCAATATTGGTTACGAGCGGCCTCTTAAGAAAACCTTCCGTCAAATATGGGTGTTTTTATACTCAAGTTCATTCATCTTGGTTATCTTTATAGTACCATAGTTATCTTTGTGGTAATCGTATGTACTATAGTCGTGAATGACATTGCTTGAAGTAATAAATGAACACAGATAGCCATTATAAATTTAATGTCTTAATACTTGTAAAATCATATCCTCTATATTCATTTGTATGAATATAGAGTGTATCATATTATTATAGCGAAACAAGAAATGATATACTAAAAAAATTTAAAAAAATGCCAAAAAATTGTTTTTGCAAGAAGTAATTTAGTTTAAGAATGCATTACTAAGAGAATTATAATATTATTAATTGTAAAAGATAATTATTAATTTTTTTGGTGTTAACATACACTTCTTTCTGTGGTATTACCACGTCTTCTGTGGCTGCATTTTCATTCTTACTTTTGAGGACTTGTGGAAGACAAATGTTATGCTTCAAGGTTTTCCTGAGCAAATGCATACCTAGAAAAATATTAAACAATGCGTTGTAAATGAATAACAAGCTAATGTTAAAGAATATTTGTGGATAATTGTTTAACAATTCAAATAAAGTCACATGTTTCTTTTCTTTTGACGCTCTCTTATACTACACAAGGAACATTTATGCAAAATAGAAAAATGTTACAGAATCCTGCAAAAAAAGGACGAGGTTTTACCGGAAATAAATGTTTTGGGAGTCTTAATATCGAAAAGATTTTTTTTCCGAACCATCTATCTGTCTGGCAGTTTTGTCTGCTCCTTCATCTGTAAACATCGGTGTAATCTCGGGGCCAACGTATTTGAGACGGTTATTTTAATTTTGAGAGGAATATATCATATAATTATATATTATAATATTCTAGTTGCAAGATTTCGGGGAAAATGATACAGATAGACTGAGAATAAAATGTGAAAATAACGAATATATATGATATATACGAAAAATAATAAATGTGAATATTCACAAACTTGCCTCGTTCTTGCAAATAATTGTCTGTAAACTTCAAAGTATACTTCCGGAAGGGACATAAGCAGCCTAAATTGCCTATACGGCCGTAAATGAGCTCCACTAACGTGTCTTGGCGCCAAGGAGGTATTTTCTGACTCTTCGGCCGTCGCCTCATGGTGTTCGGAGCTGCTAATTAGATCTTAACGTCGTCCGATGTCCTTAAATTTGGACGGCGCCTGGGGCGACCGCTGGCGGGCGCATGTGGCCGGCAGCGCGGCGGGTGGGCGAATGGAAATCTAAGAGCGTGCACAACTTGCCGGCAGCACGAGAGGTTTAGGCTATCGAATGGTTCATGAAACATGAAGAACTGGGTAATCTTGTTAATTCTGATGATAAATATTGCTAGGCAGGCTAGGCAGAGATGACAGGATGAAGGGAGCTCATAAAACTCAAAAACTGGGCTTTCCTGTTAATAGGGCTAATAAATAGGATTAGATGCAGAGAAGATAAATATACTCGTTCTTTGTTTCAAAGAATCGTTATTTAATCTGCGACTTCAAAATATTTGCACGTTATTAAGAGCCGTTATGATATGCTATGAAAACAAGTTTACGTTAATAATTCCTTATAAATGTTTTTGCTTAACTATCTGAGTTGACTCGCCACATATATGTTGCAGTCTGACCCACCATAAAGTCTGTAACATTTCGCCGATCATCGCGTTTCTTGATGTGTGATCTGAAATGGCGTTCAGGTCACGTCGTCTTGACATTTTGTTTATTGGAAAGACGCATGAATGGAATGTGAGGAAATTGAACTAATTAGGTCTTACCGAAATACTTTCCACAGATACTTTCTTTTGATTTAAAAAATCAATAAATGCAGACTATCACTATAAGGGAAAATATTTCATTAAACTCATTGCATTACATCTCAATAGCCCCAACCTGCAAGAAGGATGAAGTGTTGACGACGTATGTCGGCGCAACCTTTTGAGTGGTGGTTCAATGAATGGTTAACCAGTATTTTGATGGTTAATGGTATTGGAGATCTCTTTTTCTTTACAAATAGATTATTTCTGTAGATAACCTTCAGTATAAGCTCTTGGTCATCTGGATTGTTAGTAACAGATTAACGAAGTAGGGTGTTAAACGGTGACCGTCCTGTTAATGTAATCATACATAGCGCAAGTATTCCTTATTGCACTGTAGAATCTCTGATATTTCCGGCACTGGTCGTATTTTGTGTCTAATACGTGCGCAACTATAAGTAAAAGCTGTCAATGAAATTATAAAACATATGAAGAAATTGATATTACTACCCCTTTCGATTATAAGCAACATTACAAAATGGAAACCATCATAAAAAAGATATCACGGGACCTTCAAACGATTGTAGTGCATCAATTCAAAGTAAAGATTCATCGTGATTGATTTACTCGTTTGTTAGCGTAGGAAAGGAACGAAACTAACGCCTTTAGGTTCCTCCCTTTCCTGGAGATGACAGTGGTAATTTGTCGTTGCTTTTGCTGTGTACGTACAGCATGCCTGCTCAACAAAGTAGATCCAAGTCCTCCTGGCCCGAATAATGCCCGAGGTCTCGTCGGGGTAACTTCTTACACTCATCCCTCTCCCCCACTTCCTCTGCGGGTGGTCTGCCTCAGCGAACGTGGTCTTCCCAGAACGGAGCTCGAGGGATTGCAAGTAGGCCTGGTGGCAACTTGTGAACCCGCGGCCGCCGCGGGCGGTGGCTCTTGAGCCTCGACTTTGGGAAGGCCTTTTAGAATGGGACAGTGGTGTCATGAGAGGTGAATAGTGATAAGTAAATTAATGAGAATATGATGATGTTCAGATAAAATACGTGATGGAATTGGAAAGAATCACCATTATCACCAGCCTTATGCAAGGCTCGAATGCCTTCGGCTCCATGTGCAGGGACGCTGTTCCAAGTCCCTGCACCACATGACCTGCAAGATCAATTCAATGATGGATGAAAATTCTCGATCGTCAATTGCGAAGGGGACATACAGGGCCCCATTGGTAGTTGATTCAGGAGCCACAAGTGGAAATTAAATTATATATTATGAAATTGTGTAGTAATATGTGAACACTATGACTTGCAGACTACTATAGTACTGTGAAGTAGATGTAGTGCGAATACTACACCATATGTGTAGTAGACGGCCTGTGCGGTAGTGGCCATGGTACCCGGATTCGATCTCAGGCTGTTCCAAGTGGAATTTTTAATGGTCAAGGCAGATTCGGGTAGGTGTTTGCGGGATAATCCCGTTTCTCCTGACAATATGCATTCCGCCGATTTCCTTCACTAATCAGTTTCTAACGTATCTTATCATTAACCATCATTCCGCTAAGGATCCTAAGATCTCAGCGTCGCGTCGGCTAAGCGATAACCGCTGGGAACCGCCCTTAAAGGACGAGGCTACCTCAGCGGGTTATCGATAGGTGTGGTACAGGGAGAGGGGATATGGTAAGGGAGTGGAGGTCGCCCCCTCCCAAAACCCTAGTAATGGACGATAGGAATGGATGCAAAGCCGGGTGAGATGAGCGGTACAGCTTCGATGAAGCGGGCTCCTGAAGGAAAAAATCATTGTAGTTTTAGTTTTATATGTATAGTATTAGTATGTAGTATTGTGTGTGCGATTTGGAACATCCCACGCCACGCGCCATCAACGTGGCGGTGTCCGAAGCGACGACGCATCTCATCGCATCTCTGAGAGTCTGGCGGTGACTTGCATCGCCCCAATGGGGAGGCTCGTAACTGGGGCAGCGCCCATCCCCGCGCAGGCTGCCTCCTGCTGCCTCCTAGGCGCGCGATTTATCGCCAGTGGGGAGGCTGGTAACTGGGGCAGCGCCCATCCCCGCGCAGGCTGCCTCCTGCTGCCTCCTAGGCGCGCGATTTATCGCCAGTGGGGAGGCTGGTAACTGGGGCAGCGCCCATCCCCGCGCAGGCTGCCTCCTGCTGCCTCCTAGGCGCGCGATTTATCGCCCCGGCTGCGGATATTTCGTAAGCGACGTAAGTACGTCGTGAGCAGTGTATACGGCGTTAGAAAATCGCTGTGACCGGCCGCCGTGAACTCCTTTGGTCAAATTGTACCAGGTGGCGCCATAAATTCTCCGCCGAAGTTTCTCTCTCGGCTTCGACAGCGACCGCGGGCACCGAAGGCGGCGCCTTTCGCTGAACCAGCCGCTCTGGAGCTGCGTGCGTTATGCTCCGGAGTGCGGGGGGCGGCGGCGGCAAGGACTTGCTCGTTAAAGAGTATTCAAGAGAAACTCTTATAAGAGCCTCCTTCGTTCACGAGATGTGAACTCTTTAAGGGTTGTCTCTAACTACGTAACGCTAAAGAGGGGGAGGGTATTTAAGGCAGCGTTACGCTGCGTTACATAGGGGTAGGGGGTATTCAGTTAGTGTAAAGTAACATTGAATTTTTTTAACATTTTTTAACATTTATTAAATGCTTCCTTTTTTGTCATACTAAATCATTAAAATATTATGTAATTAATTTCTTTTAAAAAAGAATTATTTAAAGTTATTAGAAGTTGTTACTATCAATTGGAATATTTTTTAAACAGTTTTGTATTGAATCTGTAAGATTACGAAGAAAATATTCAAAACTCATCTCTATTATAGAATTAGAAGTAGAACAATTAAATTGGCACTCTCGCCCATGCGCCATACACAACGACGGCGCGTGCACCGCTAGTGATTAGAACTTTTCTCGCCTGCGCATCCTTCCTTCACTCAAAATTTTCCCCTAATCTTATTTTTAGGTGAAACCAGCATCGACAACTAATTACGACTTTATTATCATAAATTTTAATACCAACAAATGAAATGAATACTATTATTTTATTGCACTATAATTAATTGTCACTTCCTGCATTCACAAGGCGGAGAGGGGTTGTTGCAAGCGTTACGCAATTGTTATGGGGGGGGGGGTTCAATCGCGCGTTGCGGGTGCGTTACAGGTGCGAGAGGGGTTATTCAAAATACACTAAATTTGCGTCACGTAATTTATGGACGGCTCCTATATATAGTACGGAGTTGCTCTACAGCTGTCGCCGTTTCTCCGCTCTCAGTCTCCATGCCTCTCTATTGGACCATAGATCATCTGGCATTTCTCTTGCCGTCATAGCCTCTTGCACTCCCTGCTGCCATGCAAGTCTGGGTCTTCCTCTCTTCTGTCTTTCTGTCGGCACCCATTTGAGGACTCGTTTTGGCCATCTTTCGTCTGTCATTCGCATAAAATGACCGTACCAGACGATTTGTTTTTTTTCTATTTCGTCAAGGATAGATGGACGGCTCCTAAGGTGACAAATATTTTTCAGAAAATGTTCTTACTCCTGGAATGATAATCACTCGGGAAGTCGATGAGCAAGTTTGTATCATTTATATCACTTCGAATATCGAGATTCTGGAAAACCGTCGTGAGAAACATTTCGTAACCTATATTTAAAAATTAAAATCTCTATGATTACATTAGTAAGGTATTCGATAATGTGTTTTCTTGGGAAATTAAACTAAAGGACTGATAATGCATACTTATATATTTTCTAGATATAGAGATATAAGTATTAGCGTCCCATAGAAAATGGCGAAGAAAGTATTTATGAGATCAAACTACGACACTCTCTGACGTCATTTATTAATGCCAGTATCGTACATTGTCAAAGATTAATTGCAACTCGAAATTATCTGTTCTAAATTTGCTATTTGTCAGAAATAACTTTATTAAAGTTATTGGTAACTTTGAAGCAGTGTTTATTAATTTAAATGTTCACATCACAAGAAATAACTGTAAAGTTGACACAAAATATGTTTCTATGTATGTTGCAGAAATTATTAGTCATCTCTGCAATAATATTCTTTATTCATTAGTAAAATTGATATTCTTTCAGTATCATTAATTTAAACAGGTATAACATAACTTATGAATGAAAGCAAGTTTGTTTCTTGGAATTACTTAGTTTGATTTTATTTCTGTCTTTAGGTATATGTAGTTGGTTTCCGTTCTCTCATTAGGAAGAAATACGAAATGTGTCTACATCTGATCGTTTTTTCACCTGTGCGCACTGTATACACATGCCCTCAATAGTGTTGGGAAGTTATACTGCATGCAAGATTTATACTGTTACAATGAGGTATAACCACATCTCGCGCCTGAAAACAATATTCAAGGTACTTCAAAAGCTAACAAATGTTTACACGGACCACGACACAAAATAAGCAGTGGTAAAGCCTCATATGATCACCAACCCGAGGAAGTGCGTGAAAAGCATCGAGCTGGAAGTAATAGCAGTATTTCCCGGGGCTGCGGGTCGAGTTCGGCGCGGGCCGAGGTCCTCGCTCTCCGCAGGGGCCAACGGTCGGGCGGGCGGCGGCGGCGGGGGCGGGACGGGGGCGGGGCGGTGGGGTCGGAGGGGACGGAGGAGGCTGAGGAGGCGGCGCTCGCGTGTCGGCGGCGGCGCGTCGAGTGCGCGCGCGCGCGGCGGGGTGTAACGAAAACAGTAATGACAGGTCATTAGCCACTAACGGCTGCTTATCCATTTGGGCTCGTAGGCGGCGGCGGCGGCGGCGGCGGCGGAGACAGCCGCTGCGAAGGGGTCCCTTCTCAGCTGGCTGGGGGAGGCGGAGACGGCTAAGCCTCGCTGGGCATCGGAAGCAGAAGAAACGGTAAGGTACTTGGAGAGGTTGAGAAGTTAGTGACACCAGTTATAGGGTCGATGGGCAAATGTTTGAAATCTCCAGACATGGAAAAACGGTCTATATTGCTCACTTGAATGGTAAATAATGAATGGACAAACGAACGCGCCCATTCAAACGCTCGTATAATGCTGAGATAATTTAGACTTGTAATAGAAAAAGTAGTATGAGGATGAAAATGGTCTATAATGTAGGTTTAGAAGGGAAATGAAATGAAAAGCAACACAAACAGAAATACTCTGTATTTTATTTGGCTTATCACAACTTCTCCATTTTAAACATAAGAAGCCCACTCTAATGTTTCAAAGCAAGTGTGTTGACCCCAATGCTGAGATGCTCTTGGGAGCATCTGATGGTATCAGTAATATATTTTTAGATTTTTTTGGTACGTGTGTAACGTCTGATGTTCCTTATAACCAGAACATCAACAAAAATTTGATTTGTTCCGCTGTCGATGTTGTAATATAAATGTATGACAGACACAAGATGTGAGTGAGCATGAGGGCGATATTAATAAGTAAACTGACATATGTAAAAGTATGGGATGAAAAGTAGTTAACACGAACTCCGCCAATCTCTTAAAAGCTTGTCAAGAAACAGTTTCTTTTAAAAGCAGGTGTCTGAGTCTTGATTTCCTCTACTATACCAGTAGAAAGGAACATTTTTGAATACCGTATTCCCAAATTTCGTGAATTGATAGTAATTCATTGTGAATATAGCAAGAGATAAAGCTGCACTAAAGCGACGAGAGCGAATGTGATGTCGGGAGCGGTTTGAACGGGGTCGGAATTGCAAGAGGAAAAACTGCGTCGCAGAACGGCCACCGCCCCGCTGGAAACAAATGGCCAGAATTCACGGCATGGTCTTCAAAGTGGCGAAGATAGCCATTACAGCGCCTGCCCATCCGAAACTTACTTAGACAAATATTTCCTGGAGTACATTTAACTGTCTCCGTATATCAGGTATGCTGGGAGATAGCCACTGCCGGATAATTTACACAAACGCAAGAAATGTATATTTACAACACTTCACGTGGACCTCTACAAGAGGTATTTCTCGAGCCGCCGCATCGCCGATAACTCAGAGCGTCTGGTGGGCGGGGAATGCTCGACTAATTATAAAGTGACGTCGCGATTTGTCGCGGCGTTTGAAAGGGACGCAAGCCGCGAGGGCGCATGCGCAGTGCGTTGGCGGCGCCTTCTTTTTGCGCTCGCGAATTCGGCCGAAGCCGCATCGAATGCGGGGTTCCGCAAGGCTTTAATCTCTGCCGTTGGCTCGTTAATCTAATGCTGCTTGTCCTGGCAGTTCCCCGCGAATCGCGATTTGGCCCTGGGCGAGAGGTGAAACGGGATAAGTAGGGATTAGCATGGCAAGGAATCCGCAGTGGACGGCTACGGAAACGGAGCGTTTGAATGTCCAGGAATTCAATACGTTCAAGAAAGACGGCTAAGCGGACGCATCGAGGGTCAGAGTTCGTAGGCGAGTGGAAGACGAGAAGACGCGCGGTGCCGCAAGTGCTACTCAAAAGGATAAACGAGGGGGGCTGAACATGGAAAGAAGAGCTTATTCTCCAATAAAAGAAATCAAAAGATTATAAACATACTATATTATATGAGGTGATATAATATATACTATATTAGGTGAGGTCAAATCGATCGGGTCGATATGAGTGTGCTGAGCTGTTAGGTTTCGTTGAACGAGAGCGCAGGTTTGACAGTAAAGTGAAAATGGGTGAGACTGATGCATATCCATTGTAACTGGCCCCAGCAGAGCACACTAATCCTGCTGTCTGCAGATTTCTCTCAGCGCTCTGCCGGTTTTCCGGCTACTGTCGGTCATCCAAGATTTAAAATTAACGTATCACAGCAGTGAAGAAAAAAGTGTGCATAATAATACTCACGTTTCCAAATAACGTAATACAAACTGTGTGTAAAATGCCAATGAACTCTAACCAAAATAAAAATCAATAGCCTCAGGTTGCAAATAACGGATATACTACTATAATTAATGCCCAGTTACCGATATAATAATATTTATAGTTTGTTAGTACATCCCACATTGTTTTTAAGCATCCTCCTCGGATGCTCAAAATAATCTTGTAAATATTAAATAGTTTAAATTTTTAACCTACCTCCAATAAGCGTTTTTCACTGCACATAAATAACATTTACCAAGCATTCTAAATGACTGAAACAAAAAAAATATTAAGAAGCCGCATGGTTTTCTTATAAGTACGCACATTTATATTTTGTTTGTTTCAATGTCGGATTTCTTTCGTTATAGTTTCTGTATGACCTCGGGTAATCTTTGATGCCTTATCTACTTCTTCCCATCACCCTGCCTCTGGTTCTCTGTTCTGAATCGTCTTTTATTGTTCATATACTTATTATCATTATTATCTTGTCTTGCCACCCCTAGAGGTGGTTATAATGTTAATACGTAATGTTAACTTTTCGTAGAATTTTGATAACAACACACTCTGTCTGGTTACATACTCTCTTGGTAATTTCGTAGCTTCCACTTTCATTCTGTACAATTTGAAATTCTTTGAATACCCTACTCCGATGACAATAATTCCAGCAAGTTTTTCACTAACACTTTATCATTCACGGCATGGTCCTGTTCTTGACCATATACAGCGAAGTTTCTCCAACTGAACGTCCATATGTGCGGAAGTTTCTGAGTTATAATTAAAACACGCGTGTTGATTTGCTGATAATAATCAAGACTGAAGGTTGACCACGAGCCAATCAACGCGAGGTTTGCCCAATCGTTTCGATCAATTTGCGTGCACATTCCAATTGCGACTGCGGGGATTTATTTTCTACTAGCTTACCGGTTGCCATTGAAGTGTCTCCTTCAAAAATGACTTATTCAAGGAATATAAACCGGACATATTTGTATATTTTATTTACGAAAATTCGAGGATTATAAATTAAATTTACACTACACGCAAAAAGAAAACTGAAATTTTATTTCAATGGATCGACGTCTTAGAAACTTGATTTTCTATCTTTGAATGTTTGTGTCTGTTTTTTAAAATGTATATTTATATTGATATTGAAGAAATTGTTATTTTATAAAAGAACACCCTTTTCAAATTGATGTCAAATCTACTCTAATAAATTAAACTGAAATTGAAAACCTTTCTTTATATTCTTAACGCTAACATTTGTTATAAATATCGTGGGTTCCACAATCTTTTGTTACCTGTAATGTTTTGTAATCGGTATAATTTTTTGCGGGACGTTTCGTGGCTGCCAGTTTCCACTCATTTATTGTCGCTATTCACATTCCTATAAAGTAATACGTTATTAAATAAGTACTTCACGTTTTATGGAACTCTTTGGAGTGATCAATTCAAAGGAACCACCTTAGTAATACGTAGTCAAGTAATTAAATACTCTAATTTATTGAAAGAAGAACTCGTTATTGATATGAGTAATGTTGTTGCAGCAATTATGTTGGTACAAATATGCAATATTTATTTAAAATTCCAGTAGTGACGAACTGAAATACACTGGAATACTACTTGACCACCCTTGATACGTAATTTGCAGTGGAAAATTTCTGCGCGCATTACCAATTGATGCTCTTGAAACACTATTCTCTCTTAGCTAGCGGAATGTCCCCTAGCCTCAGAATTATTCTAGCTGGACTTACAATGCTGCCCGAAGGGGACGTATTCTCGCGAAGAATCTCCGGAGAGGACACTTTAGTTACGCATAAAATGACCCAAAACGAATTAATGGGAGTCGTTATAGGCCCTAGACTACTGGTTAGCGCCTCCAAGACCATTTTTATAATTTGGCCATAAACATCATCATGTCTTTTGAGGAGGTCAATGCTCGCTCTGCGTTG
The DNA here is from genome assembly GCA_038098605.1 of Gryllus longicercus. Classification (NCBI taxonomy): domain Eukaryota; kingdom Metazoa; phylum Arthropoda; class Insecta; order Orthoptera; family Gryllidae; genus Gryllus; species Gryllus longicercus. Next base: position 312,480 of record JAZDUA010000540.1, read on the forward strand.
ACCAGCACCCTGGGCATTCACGTTTTCTGAAACAGCGAAGAGGCTTCGCCTTAGCTGTCCTGCTAAAGAACGAGTACAGAAATGTCCAAATATTTAGTTCGATTTATCTCTTCCAAAAAAAGACTCTCGTTCATTAGCTCGAGATCCAATATACGAGTAATTTGTTTTATAGAATTTTATTAAGATAATATTTCCCATTTGATGTATTAATACGTATTCTTTTCTTTCTTTTCAAAGTAATTAAAATTCACCAGAACAAAACGAATGTTCATAAAATTTAAATCTGAGTATAATGCTCATGCACATTGTTATTTATATGTAAAACAAATTAATAAACACAACGCTATGTACGGTTTCTTTGTATTCAAAACATTTCTTTAACGCTATTATCCAGGTAGAGCTCACGCCGAGTCTCTGAGAACCAAATCAGTTAATTTGTTACTTCAGTAGAAGGCTGCGCGATAGAGATCTGCTGTCTCATATGCCTTCCTAGATTATCTCTAGTTATATTATTGCTTTATAAGCGATGACATTTTCCTAACGGGTTTTGCGGAATAAATATTTTGCGGCTGAGTTCTAAAGTCCCGCTGCGAGCATTGGTGTAACAAAATGAGGTCATAGTTGCTGGTGAGTGCTGTTAAATCGAGGTTTAGAAGTATCAATTGATGTAATCACTTTATCACATCCTGGGCTCGGGTAAAAAATCGGGGAAAGATAGTGGTAACAAGAATATGAAGGAAAAGACGAAAAAAAATCTATATTTTTACTCTAAGTGTAAGAATTTTTGTTCGAATTTGTTTCCCAAGAGCACGTCTTGTTCTTTGTTCAGGCGTACCTGCATCGGAATATATCTCCATAAAACATTATTATAATGTGGTTGTTTATTCTTTTTGCTATAGTTTAAGACATGTTTCTATTGAAAATTGATAGCAGAAAGAACTTGAGATTTAAACATTTTATCGCAAACGGAGAAAGGAAGTTAAAGGAGAAAAGGCACTTCACACAACACGTTCTCTTTGAGCGATATTCCTCCTTTGCTTTGAGTCACCACTATGTGTCTATTCCATCCCCCAATCGTTGGCAATGTTGCACCAAGATATGGAAACGTTTTGTCACAGATTAGATTATACTGCGAATAATACCATATCCAGGGCCGGATTTAACTTGGTGGGTGCCCATGTGCTGATTTTTGGTGGAGCCCCCCCCCCCCCATATATATTATATGCAGTTGGCGGCTGACAAAATAAAATCTATGTGTCAAATATGTTTAATTAATACATTTTTTTTGCAAATAATTTTTGCGTACAATATTTTATTTATAAACCGAATATTATAGTTAAAAAATATTGTAAAATTCAATGTGTTTTTCATGCATTTTTCTATACAAATTATACATATTATGTATAATACATACCTTTTCCTTAAATTGCACACTAGTTACAACTATTTTGCACACACTATGTGTGTGTGCAACTTGCAACTATTCACCTTTATTAAAATATAGTTAACTCACTTCCATATGCGATCGACAATCAAATACGACTGTCGACTATGAAATAATTTTTAAAGGAACAAAGGGTATTTGTTTATGAAATAGGAGACCTGTATTTCACAGTTATCAATCGTTTATTTATGGTGAAGTCTTGAAACACAGTCATATTCGATTATATATTACTTCGGACTATAAATAATCGGCACATATTAGTAAATGAAGTCAGATAAAATACGATCTCAGTAAAAGTACAGTTTCAATAAATTTATCGCATTTATAAACTTTCAAATTCAAATATATCTAATCAAAATAAAAGTTACGTTATTCATAGTATAATATCAGATCGGCTTAGCCAAAAGAGGAAGTCGAAACCGGTGATCATGTTTGAAACACGATATTGGGTTAGATTATGTGCGTTTAATACTGAATAAATCATAAATAACTTTGAATATATACTAAATAAGTATATATTCTTGAGCCTAAAAGTGCATCATGAAATCTAAATTTAAAAAAATACAAATTACTACATAACAATGAAATTAAAAAGTTTTTGCAGAAAAATAGACCAAAATAAAAAAAATTTAATTTTTTATTTGGTGGAGGCCCCTTTTTGGTGGAGTGCCCTGTGCTGCAGCACTGTCAGCACATGCATAAATCCGGCCCTGATCATATCTTCTTTTTATCTCGAATAAATGCGGAAAGAATTTAAAATACTCTTTTAATAAAAATACCACCGACTGAGGAATGCAATCCTGAAGAGAGAAGACAGAGCTCCTTGCTGCCGTGGTAGAGGATTCTAACATGCACATAGGGGCGGCTACGTGCACGTACGCGCGATTTCTGGGACCTCTGTGGACGTACTTCGATACACATGGTGGTGGATATCGCGAAGACAGTGCGACTAAACGACTATAACTAATAAAAAAGGAATTAAATTCGATTTCTTCATGGAACGTGGCAACAATCGCAAATGTGACAAAATTTTACCCGGTGGCTCCCTTTAGGGTTTCCTTTAAATCGCTTTCGGATCCTCTAGAGCGCCACGGTTAGAACGTATTCCTGACACTTAAGTTTGAAATTAATAGAACCTAAAAATTCTATTCAAAATTTGAATTTCAAATTCAAGAAATTGAATTGTGTGCGATTCGTGAAGTAAAATTAATGGTAGTGCTAAGCAATTGTATGCTATGTGAGCTAGAATTTGTATATTATTTCATATTTATTTGTTCATTTATTATATTCGAGCTTTTTATTATACGTTTAAAAGTTAAGAAGAAGAATTAAAAAATTATTTAAAACCTATTTTATATTGCGTCCTTTAATTGAGTTTAATATGAAAACGAATAGATGATTTCGCTTTGCTATATAAAGATGTGGGAATGAAGAGTAATGCATGTAAAAATATTTAATTATTATAATTTTCAATACATTTTCATTTTCTTGCTAGCGGTATCAACTATTCTAATTGGCAAAATGTGTATCCCATACGAATTACCTGTGATTGTTGCTTGTTGTAACCCATTGTTGTAACTACGCACTGATAACAGAAGGCGATAATGATGGCTGCCTTTCGTTCGCGTTAATTCAAACTAATAATTTTATTTATTGTTAAAATATGCATCGTGCATCGTTGGTACAACTATGTAGAACTTAAATATATTGAATTCACTGGCAGAAAGCTGTTTTCGTTTAGACATATGAATTAAAAATGTGTATATATTTTTACGCTTTTTTTGTTTAAGGATTTTTCACATGGTAGTTGAAGAGTAAGGCAGAAATTTTCATGTTATGATATTACATAGTCATTACCAATATTGCGAGAATGTGCGTGCAGTTGTAGCACCACTAATGAATAATAACTGTTAACCCTCATAACTCATTCATTATACCTTGCGAGGACAACAAACTCATATGTAAACTGTCAATAGTTTCCGAACTTACAAGTAAATTATCTAGATATAGCGACGATCTAGACGTTTTTATGTACGTTAGCACCAATCGAATTTGCGATTGAGAAAAGCTGTCTTAAATCTCTAATAAGTTCTCCCTTCAGGAGACAATGTCCCTTTCAGTCTGCAAAGAAAAATAAACAATGTTTTCCAAAGAACAGAAAGAAATAAAGAGAACAGAAAGGCCTTAGTTCGGCAAACAAATCCCTCTTCCCATTTCTATTAAAATATTCTAACCTCGCCGTGTTCCACTTGTTTTCAAGTTGAGTTTTCCACTAATTAGGCGGTCTCCACTGCTGAAACAAGGGAAGCGATCCTAGCGTTACGAGAAGATTCTTGAGATGCGCGAAAGCGGGAATGGAAATGCAGGGTAAATGATGAGACGTTTCTCACCTCAATAACGATGCAGTTGCTTGACAGAGAGTTGGCTACTTGCCGCAAACACTTCCTTCCCTTAATTGCTGAATGAAGTTTTCAAGATATCCTCAAGGAACGGAAATAATTTTAAGTGTTTTAGTGCCATTTATCTTCATTAAACAAATTTGTTTTCTGTGATGTTTTTTTTTGGTATTTATTCTATTGTGAATATTACAAAAGCCGCAAAGACGTGTGTACTTTTCAATGCTTACGGAAACTAAGAATTCTTGATTGAAGGGATTAAAAAAATCAAATTATTTTATTTTCTCAGCTGTTGATTATGATGCATACTGCCCATAACACACACGTATTACGTATTGATTTTACAAACCCATCAGAGGCGTATCTCAGGTATCGTAAAAATGAAACGAGCCATGGGTGTCACTCACAGTCAGTATTTAGATTATAGTCGCTAAAACAAGTAACAAAAAACTCTAATTTGAAGTATTCTGACAAGGGCGCAAACCCTGTGCTTGCCATGGGCGCCTAGATACACCTCTGGTATCCATATCAAATACATGAAATTTATAGCTCCACAATTATTGCAAACCCCGTCATAGGTAATCCACGTACGTATATTTATGGCACTACCTACGCATGAAGTCACAAAATCGTTCACACCAAGAGGCGCGTGCGCTCGCGTACATACTGGCGTTCAATAGGTTTCCTCCTTGCTTTTCTACCCTGCCGTTTCAAATATACGTCAAGAATCTAAAATAAAAACTCAACTACAATAAATTATATTAATATCTTATTCCGAAGTATATTTTCTTGTATAGATTTTCTAGTTATTATATTAAGAATAATTACATGCGATATGTGCAAAGCGATCTCACAATTAGAGAGAGGCTGACAAGTTCGTCGGCAAGACGTACCGCCTGGAAGGAAACTGTTAAGGCCTGATGGCGCGATAGGCGCCTAGGGGCTGTGGCGATTATGGGCGTCGAAGGCCGTGACAAATCGCCGACGCCGACACCTGCGCGCCACGCGATTTCCAGGGCGATAACGCCGACGCCACAGTAATAACCCTCTGCCGCCCAGCCGACGCAGCCCTAAACGCCTTAAGGAGCCCATACGTGCTCGGGAGACCTGATAGTTTTACCTTAAAGAAGCTCTGGAAAACGTTTGGGAACGGGAGGTCATCAAAGTCTCTTCACAAGTTTCAATGGTTAATGTCTTTTGGGTATTTTAATTCATCCATTTTTTTTTTTATTTTTGCATTGTTGACTTCCTGAAGGTGCTTCCATAAAAGGCATATGAAACATTTAAAAAAATTGCAATTACTGTTCACCAAATAATAGTGACTTCATTGATTGACTTTATGATTTACTTGATTGACTTAATCTTGCTCAATCAGCTCAGCGGTCGTCTAATTATACCGCCCTCGTGTCTTGGCTCATCCGTTGCGCGCCTTTGGTCGGGCCCGGGTGGCTTTTGTCTGGCTGATTAGTATCCTTTTTAGAGGACCCTTCTCGGAGCAGGAATACCTATAATATGTCTGACTTCACTTGGTAAGATTTCTGGAACACGCGAATTGTGTTTTAAACTTCCCAAGAAGTGTTCGATTAGTGCACGGCATTTTATCGTGTCGCTTGTGTAAGGATTTTCGTACAATTGTGTGGCTGTTTCGACGATTTTACGTCTTGATGTGACAGCAGTGCCATCAGCCGTTATTAGTTGTGGGATCCATGTTTTATCTAAACTGTGACGTTATAATTCGTTTCAGAGATTTGGTCGTGTACATTGTTTTTCAGTAAGGTCTCTTCATGTTTTCGAAGGTCATGCCTAATGTCTCCCCTAATGTCTCCCTAACCCACCTAGGGAGTACAGGACCTTGACGTGGTGGTGGAGCTTGTGTGCCCCCGTGAACCTGAGAGCTATGCCGGCGGTAGCGTAGCTACTGGTAGGGCCTCCCTTGCCGGACAGGTCGAAGGGGAGGGGTCAGACGAAGAAGTACTCCAGAAGAGGACACTGGCGTTAGAAGAGGCCCCAAAGAAGAGGACCTGAACGAAGAAGAGGAAGTTCCGACGTAGATCTCCGGCTTCGACATGGCGAGACTGTCCTCGAAAGGGTAGGCGGAACTCTTAGCCCAGCAAAGGCAATCCGCCTAGGGTCGGTGGCCCAAAATACCACCCAGCTTGTTTGGAAGCTGTGAGGTGGCAGCCCCACTACCTAACTTAACCTGCGCAGCGCTCGTAACGCGGCCAGGGGATTCAATAACTACTGGCTCTCTTCACAATGCACAACTGGATGGATCGTGGAAACAACTTAAGCATGCCAAGGATAAACGATTCGGTATTACGGGACGATTAAAACTAGCTACCTGGAATGTCAGTGGGCTAGGTAATAAAGAAGAAGAACTAGATAACAAACTAAACGAAAAAGGAATAGATATAGCTGTCATAACGGAAACAAAAAAAAAAAGCTGAAAGGTACACAAGATATGAAACATTATACGATGATCTACTGTGGAGTAACTCAAAATAGACGGGCAAGTAGTGGGGTAGCAATTATGGTTAACAAGAGGTGGAAAAATAGGATAGTGAAGTATTCCTTTGTAAATGAGCGAATTACGACGTGCAAATTCAAAATAGAGAGGGGCCACTTAATACTAATAGGCGTGTATGCCCCAGAAGAAGGAAGGAAAGAGGACACACGGACGTTTTATGACGATCTTCAAAAACAAATAAGCAAAATAAACAAAAGTAATCATGTCCTCGTCTGTGGCGACCTAAACGCCAGGGTTGGTAACATTCCGATTCCGGGAGTTGTCGGGGTATTTGGAGAACAGCACTTACATAAAAACGGAGAAGAACTTAGACAGTTTGCAGCCTTCAATAAGTTGAAAATAGCTAATACCTTTTTCAGGAAAAAATAAATACACAAGTTCACCTGGAGTGCCAGAGGCCTCAGATCACTGATAGATTATGTAATCGCAAATGATAAAATTAGTAATCAAATAGAGAATGTACAAGTACACCGAGGATGTGATATATATTCAGACCACTACCTAGTGATTGCAACAATAGCAATGGTCGGGGCCGGATTTATGCATGTGCTGACAGTGCTGCAGCACAGGGCACTCCACCAAAAAGGGGCCTCCACCAAATAAAAAATTAATTTTTTTTTATTTTGGTCTATTTTTCTGCAAAAACTTTTTAATTTCATTGTTATGTAGTAATTTGTATTTTTTTAAATTTAGATTTCATGATGCATTTTTAGTCTCAAGAATATCTACTTATTTAGTATGTATTCAAAGTTATTTATGATTTATTCAGTATTAAACGCACATAATCTAACCGAATATCGTGTTTCAAACATGAACACAGGTTTCGACTTGCTCTTTTGGCTAAGCCGATCTGATTTTATACTATGAATAACGTAACTTTTATTTTGATTAGATATATTTGAATTTGAAAGTTTATAAATGCGATAAATTTATTGAAACTGTACTTTTACTGAGATCGTATTTTATCTGACTTCATTTACTAATATGTGCCGATTATTTATAGTCCGAAGTAATATATAATCGAATATGATTGTGTTTCAAGACTTCACCATAAATAAACGATTGATAACTGCGAAATACATGTCTCCTATTTCATAAACAAATACCCTTTGTTCCTTTAAAAATTATTTCATAGTCGACAGTCGTATTTGATTGTCGATCGCATATGGAAGTGAGTTAACTATATTTTAATAAAGGTGAATAGTTGCAAGTTGCACACACACATAGTGTGTGCAAAATAGTTGTAACTAGTGTGCAATTTAAGGAAAAGGTATGTATTATACATAATATGTATAATTTGTATAGAAAAATGCATGAAAAACACATTGAATTTTACAATATTTTTTAACTATAATATTCGGTTTATAAATAAAATATTGTGCGCAAAAATTATTTGCAAAAAAAATTTTTTAATTAAACATATTTGACACATAGATTTTATTTTGTCAGCCGCCAACTGCATATAATATATATGGGGGGGCCTCCACCAAAAATCAGCACATGGGCACCCACCAAGTTAAATCCGGCCCTGGCAATGGTAGCAAAATGGAAGAAAATTAGACCAAGAAAAGATACAAGTCAGGAAATTTTCAAAGTGTACTTACTTGAACAAGAAAGCATAAAAAAGACTATATCAAATTCTATTACAACAATTTCTGTCAAGTGTTCCAACTGTTGATAATGTGGATAAGGAATGGCAGAATATAAAGGAATGCATAGAGAGGGCAGCATATGAAACTTTAGGAAAGAAAAAAAAGCATAAGAAAAGAAAGGGACTGAGAGTATGGAATGATTGTATAGCGAAAGCCATAAAAGATAAAGATATATCATATAAAAAATTCCTTCAAAACAAAACCCAAGAAGCTAAAGAAGAATATAAACAAAAAAGGAATAACGCTAAACAAATAATAAGATCTGCACATAATGACTCATGGGATAGATTTATAAGTACCATCGAACATGATATACATGGAAGACAAATGTTTGCGTACAAAGCGTTAAGACATTTAAATCAGACGGAGAAAGATGTTGCAGATATACGCATAATCAATGAAGAACAATGGAAGGAACACTATATAAACCTTTGGTGTACTGGAACTGTTGAACCTAAAGAGGAAGAGCTTCGCTACAACAATACTGTGGATTCCATCTCCTTGGATGAATTAAAGCAAGCCTTGAACAGTATAAAAAACAGGAAGGCATGTGGTCCTGATGGAGTTAACATGGAACTCATAAAATATGCAGGCCCCCTAAGCGAATTTAGACTGCTTCATCTGTTCAACGAATGCTGGAAATCTTATAAGACACCCAATAGCTGGAAAATAACAGAGGTCATATCTGTCTTTAAAAAAGGTAAAAGAAATGAATGTGGAAACTACAGGGGTATCAGCCTCATGAATGCCGCTTATAAAGTATTTGCAAAAATTATCAACGCTCGATTGGAAATTATAACAGAGGCTAAATTACAAGAAGAACAATCGGGATTTCGGAAAGGACGCTCTTGTAACGACAATATTTTTAGTCTTAAAAGAATATTAGAAAAACGACGAGAAGTAAATAAGGAAACCCATATAGCCTTTATTGACTTCAAGAAAGCTTTTGATAGCGTGGACAGACACAAGCTATGGAAAATAATGAACGAAAGTGGCTATCCTGAACACCTCATAAAAACCATCAAAAATATGTATAACGAGACAAAAATTATAATAAATACTGGCATAAAGAAGACTGAAGAAATATTAATAAATAGGGCACTTTAACAAGGATGTAGTTTATCTCCAACACTATTCAATATATATATATATATATATATATATATATATATATATATATGTGTGTGTGTGTATATATATATTGATGACCTTATTAAAAAATGGAGATGCATAGCTTGTTCTGGAATACAGTTGAAGCAGAATAAACACCTAAATGTTCTACTTTATGCAGATGACGTAACAATACTGCAAGAAAGTGAAGATGATCTGCAAAAAGCTGTATACACACTGCATCAACTCTGAAGAAATGAGTATAATCTCCGAATTTCTAAAACGAAGACTGAAGTTATGGCCCATTGCGGTAAATACCCCATACGCTCAAAAATAGTTATTGACAACACAGTGATCGACCAGACTTCAAATTTTAATTACCTTGGTTGTGACATCAGTTATGACACAGATAAAGACATAGAAAATAAAACTAATAAATTTCAATCAATATGTGGAATAATAAACAGAACACAACAGAACAAAGCAAGGAAAGACACAAAAATTACGTTCTATAAGACAATGGCTGCTCCAGTTCTCCTGTATGGAAGTGAATCGTGGATAATGAAAAAAAGAGACCAAAGTAAGCTCCAAGCAGCAGAAATGAGATTTCTTAGGAAAGTTAAAGGCTGCATTAAACAAGACCAGATAAGAAATGAGGATATCCGTAAAGAACTAGATATATACAACATAAATGAAAGGATCTTAGAAAACAGGAAAGAATGGCGGCGCCATATCGAAAGAATGGAGGAAGATAGTATTCCACAATTAGTGATGAACTACCAACCGAAGGGAAGAAGAGATATCGGCCGACCCAGAAAGAGATGGTCCTGAAGTGCAAGGTGAAGACGGAACAGGCATTCCTGCCTAATCCTTGGAATGGAGAAGAAGAAGAAGATGCCTAATATTTATGTTCATAAGCTTGTTTATTTCTTATATTCGGTTTGTAGAGCCATGTTTTCATCTTTGTTTATCTTTAGTTCTTGACGAAGATCTAATAATTTTATTGTATCCTCTCTTAATTTGTTCCAACTTTTTCTTGATTTGTCTGTGAGAGAAGACAGTTTCGCAGATGATTTCATACATTTTTCAAGTGTAGAATATTTGATTTGTACTCTTAATGTTTCTGACCGTTGGATTTTGTGGAGATTATTAGAAAGAATTGACTTACATGTGGACGCTTCCATAAAGTTAGAATTGAGTAAACTCTTTTTGTACAGTCTGTTTCGTATTTTTTGTTCACTATTTTCATTTCCGCACGTACCATGTGGTCGTCGGTAACAAAATTTAAGTATGTAATCACCTGAACATCCGATGAAAGATATGAAGAACCACAGAGAGTAAAGTCGATTTCATTTTTTATTTTACCTCCCGATCTGTTCCAAGTCCATTTCTCCCTCAAACTTTACAAAAGAATATATTTGTTATTCTCATATTGTGACCTGAGCAAATCTCATCAATAGTTCACCTCTGTTATTTCTTTCGCCGTAACCACAAGGACCTATACACTTCCATGTTTTTAGCGGCCGATTTTACTATTGAAGTCCCCGGTCACAAAATTTATTTTGAAGTGTGTCGCTCTATAGCCTCATCTAACTCGTCGTAGAGTGTTTGTATTTCGGCCTCCGTACAATTTGAAGTTGATAAGTAAGTTTGTATTACTGTCATCTAGATCTTGGTGAACGTTAGTTTAGCAATTATAATTCTGTATGAGATCGCTATAATATCTGTCACATTTCCCTTAATCTACTAGAGACTATGAAACCAACTCCTTTCTCATTGCGTGTTCCTTCAGAAAAACTAGTTTTCCGTCTTGCAATTCCATTGTTGTCAATCCTTGGCGTCGTACTTCGCGTAATTCCACTATACGAGTATCAACTTCTACTGATAGCAATGCTTCTTGCAACTCCACAAGTCTATATTTGATTTTTAAAGTTCGAACATTTAGCGTGCCTATCAGAATTCTTTGAAGACAACCGATTGTCATCTTCAATCGTTACTTTGGATTCAATTTCCGTGGTTTTGGAACCATTCATATTTCCTTTCCAGATGTTTTCGCATGTACAATTTTGCATGCCACTGTTGTTTTCCTTTACTTTGTTTTGATTGAAGGTTAATAACAGGGTATGCAAATTACTTATTGTAGAACTTTAATTCTGACTTGTATAAAATCATGCACCAAAGTATCACTGAAAGTCTGTTGATGATAAAATGGGAAAATACGTATATTACAGATTGTTGTAAACAGTTTTGTAACCAAATTAAATAGCACATCACTCGGCATTCCAGCAAGCATTCTGCATTTAATAAATATCTGCTTTAAAAGTCAAAATAACTTCGTAGTGAAAATCAACTTAGTATGTAAAGGCCCCTGAACTGTCAGCGCGTTTACGGAAATGAATGAAACGAAAGGTGAAGGGTGGTAACAAATGCATTCATTATATGCTATTCATGCTATTGATTATATGTTGTTAATTTTCAGAAAATGATTGGAGACACATCCCAATGATTGGCAAATTGTGGAGGGATAGAAAATGAAAATGGTAAGTAAGAATCACTATTTTTTTTATTTTTAAAATCTAGAAAAATGCGTAGTACTGTGCCAGAGGCAATTAAGTTGGTTCGTTCACCCGCAAATGCGTGCATTCAGTCTATTAAAAAAACTTTGTCGATATTAATTTCGCAGGCCAGACACGTCGTCCCGTGCGACTAGCGCGATATAATGAGTGGGCGGACCAAGATCAAATAAACTATCCACGGGTTTTTCTCCAGACGTAGATTGCCAAACACTCTTGCTTAAGTGCCCACTGAGTGATATTTTTAACTCACGCAATGCCATTTCCCATCAGTAAAGGCAATTGCCGAGTCTTTACAAAACGTGCGCATCTCGACGCCGATTTTTTGCCTCTTAGCTCTAATTTAGTGCCCTTCTAAACAAACGTTAAAATATGAAAGCTTTCTAATAAGAAAGGCAAGCATCTTTATGGCATATTTAATAAAAACTTTTTTTTGTAAAGTGTTTTTTTTCTACAGGACTTTGAATGTTTTTTCTTTAAGTGATTGCCAATTTCTAATGCAGCCGTTGAACATTTTTTGCTGGTTCTGGTACCCTTGAAATGTTCATAATGACTTAATATTCTAGATTAAAATTTCTAAGAAACTATTTTGCAGTGTTTTATTTATTACACTCTTAAATTTTTAGCAGCCAATCTACTCTAGTTAGAAATTTTAAACTTCCCCTCTTGAAAAATGGAACATTTTACGCTTTACAGGATCCTTGTAAATGGCGTGCCCTCCTTGTCAGCTGTCAATTTGAGAAACAATGTCGAATATTTACTATTTGCAACGTCCTAATGAATTTTAATCCAAATACCACGATCTCGTAACTTTGTACTCAAGCTCTTTTAAATTACAAAACATGATCCCTGATGTTCTAACGCAGAATTAATGCGTGGGAACCAAGCTCCAAGTACGAAGCAGAGTAGAAGTTATTTCTGGCCTTATTTCCCACGGAATTCATCATTTCAGTACGACGTTTCTTTTTCGGCTCGTGTTACCAGTAATCCGCTAATCATGTTCGATCTCTAATTTGGGGCCCTAAGCCAATTGAATTAACCTGCAGGGCACCGGGCGCGAGAGGGCCGCTCGCTCGCCCCTGGTCTAGGGCCAGCTAATTGGAGCGAGCAGCCGCCGGAGTTACGAGCGACGCGCGTTCCGACATCCGTCCGCCCCTCCGCGCACCTTCGCCCCCGCCCCGCCCCGGCCCGTCCCGCCCCGCCCTGCCCCGCCCCGCCCCCGCCCCCGCCCCGCCCCCGCCCCGCGCCGCCCCGCCCCGCCCCCCCGCCCCGCCCCGCCCCGCCCCGCCCCATTTAGGAGCACTCCTCGGCCGTGGGACCCGCGGGAAAGGATAACCAATGCTCGTATTAGGTATTTCGGAGTTCGATCCCAGTGTGGGAGTCGATGCAGTGTCGGAAGTGGAAAAATGAAATGGCGCACGTGAGTTGGATTTTGGAATTCGGCCAATTTAATTTTTCCCCGCCTGCTTCTATAATTGTTTTCATGGGTATTTAGGTAATTGCTGGATTAGATACGGTAGGTGTCCATGACATTAAAAATAGCAACCAGCGAGGAATATGTAAGGTGAACATGGTCTGCAAAAAAAACCTCATCCTCTCGAGACAATTAAAGAAAAACAATGTTTCTGCGTATCGTAAAACAAACATTCCGATTATAATGTGGTATGATGACTATAGTCAAGGTCTATTTAAGGATTCCAATTTTCTTAATTTTTACTTTTTTTAAATACATTTCATATGTAGAAGGGATATCGAATATTCTCCCACAAGAAAATTGATGACACAAATACTTTGACTTCCATTTTTGACTTAAATAATTAAAAACAAATTATTTATAGTTATTCTTACAGTATTATACAGTATATGTTGTAAAAGTTTACTCTAGATACCGTGGAAAATCAATTCTTCAAAAGCCTTTTGGAAACGACTAAACCTATCCTTAATATTATTCAAAGTTTTATAAAACATGCAACAGTATAGTTGTTACCTTACATGTTCCTATTTATTTAATATTATTTATGCTCGGATCACTGGGCGGAGCCTGAGATGTTGGTGCCATTGCAAAAAACACATTGGCAATGACTTATCTCGTCTTTTGCTAAACCGTTCTCTATACGTTTGACGCAGAATCTATTTTTACTTAGAGTGGAATACATTTTACACCAAAGAGTTAATATTGTGTCACATAAATTCCTCATTTCCTTATTAACATTTCAAACTGAACACTGAGTAAACAACGATCCAACTTGTACCCGGCGCTCATAAATTCTTTCTCTTGTGAAGTAGCATGCACTCGTTATGCGAGTTATTGCTGCGTACCCCGCTGGCTGGAATGGGTGGGTTCGTCTACAACACAATGTCTCACGTTTCTACCCCACATTAAAGCGAAGGTCTTTCGGTAATACATTGTTGCCAGAAACATATGTTGGAATTGTTACCATAACTACTGTGAAGTGACCCAGTATTATGAACGCTTTCAAGTAGACCCCTTCCATAATTCTCACTTTGACCTTGTATTCATAAGTTCATACTAACATTTTCCCGGGTATTCTATTTCATAAGAGGTTTGAAGTCATGGTTAGCAACAAACGCACAGTTGGCAATGCCATATAGTAGATTACGAGAGATGCAGAACTGAAGGATATTTACTACAAAGAAGTTACGTAGAAATGAGATCTAAAATAAACCCTTGGAATAAAACATACTGAAATTGTTTAATAAAATGTTACGTCATAAATTATTTGATCACAAAACATGCTCAAGGAAACAGAAAACGAATATTTATGAGGTACACTGTGTCAAAACGGATCCTGTACGTACGTTATTTGATAATAAAATTGAGTGATGAGTCTGTTAAAAAGGAGTATAGAAAAATCAGATACGTTAACATCCACCCACGAAACCGTGCACTAATCATGACTACCAAAAAATACTACTCTTTCCATTCTTACTATTAAAGCAACGCCAAAATCATTCGCTTCCATCGCTGTTCGCCAAAGTGTTTAGGCAGCGAAGGGCGCGGAATTCCGGTTGGTTATTAGCTCGTAAAGCAAGCGGAGTCGTTCCAGCGTGTCGGGAGACTGGGGACGTCGCGTCGCGTTGCGTGGCGTCGTGGGGCGGCGTCGGTCGGTCGGCCGCCGGCCGCGGGCCGCAGCGTCGCGACGACCTGCGATGCGAGCGCCCGATAAAGCGGGTCGTCATCGCATCAAAGACGCCGAACGGCCGCTCTGGGGACAATGGAGTAATATCTTACCGTCCAAAACTAGGCCCCGCTGGCATACATTCGCCTCAAAATGCGGGGCCCGCGCGCGAATTATCGCCGGCCGCGCTCCTTGTCGCTGTCCGTCGGGGGCAGGAGTGTCGAACACGCTGTTTCCGAGGCGACTTTTGTGAGTTTTTTTTTTGCCCCGAGAACTGGCAGGACAGAACAGAGGAAAGTGCATATTTGTGGTGGTGGAAAAATGAGATAGTATAATTGCTTTTTACAAGGAGTGCAACTTTATTAAGAAAACCTTAAGACTTGTTTTCTTCTTTTATATTCGTTACAAGCCAAAGAGACAAGTTACAATTCTTCTCTGTTAGAAAAACAAATTTTGATATCTACAATTCAATACCTGGCACGTGTTTTGAGACAAGTTTATTTCACGGAGATAAGTTTTAGCCACAAGATTCTCGTTTCAATCTCAAGACAGATTATAATGCATAAATACATAAAATCGCTTTAATAGAATATGTATAACATTTCGGAAATTGTTTTTGATCTAAATATCGCATTATTCTTACACGTTAAAATTATTTGCAGCACTCATCGCTTAAATGATTTACATAATTTCTACATGTCCGAAAACTGAGAGGGTTGCATTATAAATTCAGTTCAATGAGAAGAAATTACCTACGTACAAAATTTGTTCACATTTGTACTAATAAATCTTTCTTTCTTTCGATTATATATATTCTGTACCTCAAAGCAGTCGATCAATACTGCATATTTTCTCTCAAAGACATAACCCCTGTTCCCAACTACTACTTGCATGTTACATCACAGCTCACCTGAGAAGAAAATTTCAGCTCCTGGATTCTTGTCGACTGATTACCACACTCTCCACTGCCACCGCTCCAGTTACTCTACCGTCGGCACTTCCACCGCTGCCGCCAGCGCCACTGCGTCCCTGCTCCTGCGCGACGACGGCATCGTCTCCCTCGTCCAAACTGCCACAATCCCGACACCACCGTCACCATCGTCATCTCCACCAATACCGTCGTCATCGTTACATCATCCTCACCGACACCAGCATTGCCATCCCAGCGCAACCGTCACCGTCTTCACTGACATCGTTTCTATCATCGCCATCTTCCCCACCACCACCACCACCACCGACATCGCCGCCATCGTCATCTTCCCCACCGCCTCCATCTCTACCGACATCGTCACACTCTAGACCGCAACCACTACCGCCAACCCGCCACAACCGTCAACATCTCCACGGACTTCGTCGCCATCATCACCATCTTCCCCACCACCACCACCACCACCACCACCACCACCACCACCACCACCACCACCACCACCACCACCGACATCGCCGCCATCGTCATCATCTTTCCCACCGCCTCCATCTCTACCGACACCTTCACACACTAGACCGCAACCACTATCGCCAACCCGCCACCACCGTCAACATCTCCACGGACTTCGTCGCCATTCACCATCTTCACCACCACCACCACCACCACAACCAACATCGCCGCCATCGTCATCATCTTTCCCACCGCCTCCATCTCTACCTCCGACATCGTCACACTCTAGACCGCAACCACTATCGCCAACCCGCCACCACCGTCAACATCTCCTCTGACATGGTCGCCATCGGCAACATCTTCCCCATCTCCACCGCCACCGTCGCCGTCGCCGCTGCCACCCCTTCCGCAAGCGTCCGGAGCGCGCGTTGCCGCCCCGCTGTCGTGACCGTCGCGCATAGTTTCCGCCCGAGGAGCGACGGATGCCAGGCGCGGACTGTCGTAATTGGGCGCGCCTCCGAGGAATCTGCGCCGGGGCCTATAAACTTCTTGTTTATAATTCCGCGCGTCGCCGGACGAACGCGATATATCAGCGGCGCAAACGAGGCGGCCCGCGAGGACGCATCGCGCAACCCGTCATGTTCGCCAGCGCGATGTGAATATTATGCGGGGCGGATTGAAAACCTCTTCGTTTTGCGTGGTCGATCCTCGTGTTCTCAACGGGTCGGATTCTCGTAAAAACATCAAAAGACGATCGTAATTTAATTACGACCTCCCGGTGCTTTGATTTCCTAGAAGAGAAACTCGATTTGGGCGTGACGCAGTTGTCGGGAAGTCAACTCGTGTGGTTTAGGGAGAGCTCTTCTCTACCGACTTCATAAAGAAGAGCTCTCTGTCAAACAAGGGAGCCTGAAGGAATGAAAAAGTCTTACCCGTGACTGCAGTGTGTTCCATCTAAAAACTTCTCGCCTTTTGACAAGATCATTAGCGGTCGCCTGAGGAGTTTTTTTTACTGAAAATCATAGAACAGATATTGAGATTGTCTCTTGTTGTCTTCGTTATCAGTGAGAAAATCAAAACTAGCTCTGAACGTTCAGAGTCTGTCGATAAAATAAAAAGTTAAAAAAGACAGGTTTTAGTCAATAACATATGTACAAACCTTCCTGTGCAAAGTGAATCTGTATGTACTTTACTTGATATTAAGTTTACGTTTTAATATGTGTATAAATTCTGATTTATCTAAGATGTGGTTCGTACAAGTTACATCAAATTTACAAATATTTCGTTAGTGTTCTTACGTTATACTTGTTTCGCCATTGATGATTATTGATTGATTTATGATTTATTAACCTAATAATAGATATAGTAGTGTGATACTAGTTGCCTGCAGCAGTACAAATGCTGCCGAACAAAAACACCCAAAATTGTTTTCCAAAAACGTAACTCGCGCATTTCTCAACAAGAAATAAAATACTCTCATTTAACCCATCAATAAATTCAACATTTAACAAAAACATTCTTCACGAAAGAACGTAGTACAGATTACACGAATACACAGTACAAGTTTTCTTTAATTTAATGGCACAGACTTTCATTACTACTTACTTTCCTTATCTCTTTTGCCTGACGTATATCTTCGGTTTTGCCACATTCTCTTCCAGCTGCCATGTACTGGCACTTAAAGGCATTTCATTCTCATTTCCTTAATTGTTTGGTCCCTTAATAATAGAATTCAAATATAACGTTACCAGTGTTGTAGACGTTTAAAACTAAGTCATATACGCTGATTTAGATTAAAAAATGTGAAGCAATTTTTGAGAAACTGAAACTTGTAATATTGGGGAAAAAATTGAGCGTTTCTAAAAATGCTATTTGACCTTGATTTCACAAAAACATTTTGAGTTTTCGAGAAACTTCATAACAAATGATTTGAAGTGTTTGTACTCCCAAATGTAGTAATAAATAAAAACGGTCGGGAGGACGGGAGAATGGACGGTCGGGCTTAAAAAAAATTTTCGGTTTCAGGACATCCCAAAACAAGCATTTTCGTTCAAATCCCGAAATCGATTTCCCAGAGCGTTACGTAACTTTCTCTTTACTACGTTTTTTACGGTGTACCGTTAAGACCGGTATGAAGAATAATTGGACCGGACTTTTAACGGTATGGAGAATAATTGAGATTTTTCGCAGTCAAAAAGTGAAGGATCAAATGTAAATATTTTCTCTGGTAAATTGACGATAACCGATTGCCAGTAACTTGTTAATGATATTTTGAAAATGAAGGAGAAATACGATTATTATTTATGTTGATTTCTTGAAGATCTCATTTATATCGTTTGTTTACAATACTTTACAGCTAGTAAATTAAAATTATACATTAAATATGTATTTAAATATATGAATGTTTACATACTTTTTAAATAATAAGTATTTTTCATAATTATATTTTAATATTTCAATATTTTAAATTGAAATGTTCAATTATTTCAATAAAATTATAATTCCCTTTGATAAAAAAAATCACAGAATGTCGTAAAATATTTAATATCCAACTCTCTCAAATTGAAAACCTCCGCCCATGCAAAATGCAACCTTAGCTGTTACAAGAGTTCAAAGTAGACTTGTCTTTACTGAAACTAGGGAAAAGTTCACCCTCAGACGAACAAAAGATATTCACTCTTGATGTTTTTGCTGAGAAATATAGATCACACTCTAACATTGGTATCAAGCCCAATCTGAAGAGTGACGGTCGGGAAGGGAATGTGTATACCGCTGGCCGCAGCACATTGTATTCATTCAAACCACATGTAAGCCTAACAACTAGGGGTTTATATGCAATTATGCAGGCTCTATAACTTATCAAAGAACAGTACCACGCTGCTTTCTCGATTATAACTAACTCATCAAGCACTCTACTCTAGTTAAAACATAAATTCAAATGCGAAATCTTGCAATCAATAACTGAACTTTACTATCAATTATCACGGAAAAGAAAAGATACTTCATATGCCTGGATCCCAACATCTATGGAAAAGAACGTGACTCAAGAAATAAGCCCGGCGGCTTCTCTCCTGATAAACCTCAGCAAGACAATGTAGTTCACAACTTAACCAACCCTGCAACTGATATTCTAAAATGTATGAACAAAAAATGTTGACTAACTGGAACCAGGAATGGACCAGATTCAAAACCAAACACCTGCACAAAGCACAACCGACTTTTTTTCTCAATACATATAAATAAACAAATTAATAGGCGAGAACAAATAGTGCTATCCAGACTTCGCTTCGGACATACTAACATAACACATTCACACCTTATCATTATCATACTAACCAAGATTTGGGGCCAAATTATGAATTATTAAAATAATCTCACTACTATTGTAATCACTGTACTGTATATTCAACCCATGTTAAATGGAGTATTGAATATGTAAAATATTGTAGTGTTGTTAAGAACCTTCGGTTGATGCTACTGTAATAAATAAAAAAAGTCAAGAAAATTTTTAAATCTTCTCTTTCTGATGAATTTTCTTCAGTAAATTGTGTTGAAAAAATTTGAATTGGGGATACCGGGGCAGGTTGTCACAATTTTAGATTTTTAATTTTTGAAGAGTCTGTGTTTACAGTATCCTTTGCTATTATTAATGCATCCCGTAATATGAAACCTTGGATTTATTATCCCACAAATTGGAGGTCATAGAAGCTTTTCGCTTGCCCGAAAATAATGTTGTATCAGAGTAATTGTTTTAGAAAACCTGCCCCGACTTCGGGTTGGTTGTCACAGACATTGAGGTTGGTTGTCACGGGTTAGGTTAGATAAAAAATAGGCATTAATAGATATACAAAAACATTTGTATTAAAATAGAAATCAATCTATGATATTGTAAAGCAATAATACCAATTTAGGCACAAAAATATTAATGTAAGGGAATATTTAAGAAAATGTCTGATATGTGCCTAGTCGCTTTCGTTCGCACTCTCACTATTATAATATGAATAACAGTCGTTTGGTACAGAAGTACATAATTCATTAACACATTTTTCTATTCACAGGTTCCATTTTCCTTAACTTTACTGTTACAATGTGGGTCAAAAAAATCTAAACGAAAACAATCATCATTCTCTTCGTCACTAATTGAGATTTTCCGTTCCTCCTACGTTTTACTTTCTTTCATATTTTTTTGCATTCTCATTATGTTTAGTTGTTTCAAAGAGATTTTTATTTGATTTTCTTTTTGCTTTTTCTGCTAATTCTTGAAGCTTTCTTTTAACTGGTGAATCTATAAAACTTGCCGTAACTTCTGAATTATTTCAATTTCTATTTTCCTCACTTCTGCAAGCATGATGTCTGGAACTTCTCCTGTGATAGTCTTTTTTTCTACTCATCTTAACGGAATCAAGCGATAAGAACTACTGAAAATACCTGCCGGGGTAGGTTGTCATATGTGACAACCATCCCCACATATTTTATGATAACTAACCCCGCATAGTCTTTGCAAACAAGAGATGAGCTGGAAACTCAAATGTTGCACCTGATCTCAATCTTTCTACATAATATCCTTGTCCAAATGTTATTTAATAATAGTAAATACTTGGAATCCAGATTTTATTGAAAAGAGAGCGAATAATCAGCGTTAATTGTATCAATAAATGAATACTTATGTCTGCAAAAACACAAAAACAATAATATATAGAAAACTATCGCCAGGAACTCGAAACCGCGTCCACCACCTCGGAATATTGTGATTGTACTGTGGTTTGAGTTTAGATCGGTAGGGCGCAATAGCGACTGAGAACGAAAACTTGTGACAACCAACTCTGTGACAACCTCCCCGGTCTCCCCTAAAATGATTTCTAAATTCACAGCTTGCTTTTAATAATTAAATACGCATTTCGTTTGATTTTTATGGTCTTTTTTGCTCTACACATCTTTTGTCGAATAGTTCGTATATTTATTTGAAGTAAACCAAAAGTAATTGGATCATGCACTACATAAAAATTCAAAAATCTAAGAATATTGGAATGTATGATTATTTTAATCCGATAAACACAGTAGATATCGAGAAATCAGTTTTTTGTGAAGATAATTTTTTGGGTAGATCATAACAAAAGGTTTTAAAATTTAATATATTTTTTTTTAATTTACTGATTGAAATTATTTGAAATAACTTACGTCAATGATAATTGTTCGTTAATTTGAAGGAAAAAATGGAAAATGTTCTCTGTATTTATTCGGATTGTTATTAATCTTCTACTAACCCTAATTGTGAATTTTACCAAAATTTAAAATGTACCGGAAGTATTTTAAATAATGCTAGTCATAGTATTTTGGAGTTTAAACATGTTCAACATAAAAACTACCTTATTTGGTCGTTTACAAATCTACGGGGGGTCTTTTCGAGGAAAAAGTGGATATCCTTAGTGAAGATTTATACTTGGAATTTGTGGGAGGAAAACACGATACAAAGATCAGATAGCAAGATCACTGCATGTAAAGGTACTGGAACATATATCATCCCTCCCAAGGACTTCTCTCAAACACCTGTTTTGCTACAGTTCCAAGTAATCTTTATGCATTTCTCATGTGGAGTAATAGCAGATTTGCTCCGCCATTAAACTTTGTGTATATTTTTTATGTTTGAACACCGACAATAATTCTATAACAAGTTGCTCGCTAAAAGTGAATGAATCGAATATTTTTATCATTATTTAAAGCGCGTAATATAATTGGAAACCAGAAAATTTTGGAAACAAATATTCGTAAATTAGGATCATAATAACAGCTATCTTAATTTTTGATTTGTCTATTTTGATCTATTTTCTGGCAATTTCAAATTATTAACTGTTCTATCTCGAAAAATATTGAACACGGAAAGGCTATTAAATAGTGAGTAAGATAATAAAGTTATTTTTATTTGATATAAAAGCATTTCCTGTCCCAGAGCTTAGGTAATTTGGAGAATAATATTTTTTAAATTTAAAATGACGTTTTTTACAAACATTTAGCCCTTGTATACCCATGTCTAGGGCCTGTAAGCCTTTCATGGACGAGTATCTTCAATACCAAGAGATAGTTATTCATTGCAAGAGGGTCTTTCTATATTCTCTAAGCAGCGGAAAAGAGTCTGTAAGGTACGGTGAGAGGAATACCCCTGAATTGGGAATGCCTGTCACCTGGATTTGAATACACTCTGATATACACTTTTCCTGATCTAATTAATGAAGGAAGGCGAGCGCGGACTTCGCGTATTCTCTCCTTCCCTGCTTCTAACAACCACTTGCCGAGACGAAACAACACAGCAGACACTCACAACCCACAAACGCCTCACGTACCTTCAACCCACCCACACATCAATACACATACACTTTACATCGTAGTAGTGGCAATCGTAAGATAGTTAATCAAGTTCATATAATTTAAAATTAATTCACTCATGATGTACATTTGATCTAGTTGTCCATACTGTTAAGATTATTAGCACTGTTAGAAGAGTCTTAACGTTAGTTCTAATGAACCTGTTATGAGGGAAAGCAAGGCTTGAATAGGGATGCGAGAGGCTTAGAATGGCAATGACAGATCATAATATATCATCCATTCATTACAAGGACCATCTACATATGTATGCTTTGTGCAAGCACTGGAAGTGGCTACGTGAAGAAAAAGAAGTGGTGTATGTGTAACAAAAATAATGGTATGCAAAAACAAAAGTTTATTGCTTCTGGTATTTCATCGAGCAGAGTGAGTCAAAGGGCCATGGGAGTCTTTGATCATCATTACATCCAAGTAGCATTGTTCTTCTATTATTCTGCAAATAATTATATTGTCGTAGATCTTTGTAATTTAAGTTACAAGACTACTACGTCTATAATTACGTCCTTAGAGTTCGTAAACGACCTACACATTAACACGAAACAAATTCCAACTCTTCAACATAGTCAGTAAAGACGACTATTTCACGCCAGAAATTCTAAGAAAGTTCAGATCACTTGCAGAATACCATTGCCTAATGCTACCTACCCCTTAATTATATCGAGTTATAAAATACATACTACGTACAGTCATCGTTATTTGAGGAACTTCGACGCAATCTGTGTTCCGACGAAAATTTTCAGTTTCGATAAAATTAGATTTCATCGCTGCTTTCGGGCGTGCGATTGAAATATTGTTTAGCGTAACACCAGAGTATGTGCTGCATCTGCGCTGCGTTGAGAGGCAGAAGGTAGAGGTGAGATCGCCAGCGTTAAGTGTCGGCGCGGCAGCCCCCATCCAGCAAGAGGTGGACCTTCGCGACTCGAAGCAGGAAAATTGTGTCGCCGCCTGGCCCGACTTATCACAGCTTAACTCATCTCTCTCTTTTCAGCAGTGCATATCTCGGTGGGACACAGAGTATTTGAACTGCTCGCCTCGAAGCAACAAAGAAGTCTAGTTATCTTAAACGGAATTTTTCGCCACAATGCCAACTGCACCAAACTTCCTTATTCAACGATAAGAATCTACATTTTCATTTTGTTAGTATAATTGGGGATCACCTCAATATAGTACTATGCTGCTTCATGTAGAGTTACACACAATATTACTGAACGTGGATGAAAAGTACTTGAGATAATTTTCAGAAATATTTACTGCTTCAATGGACGCACGCGAAGTGCTTCAGCGCTCTCGAGATGAAAATTAAATCTTTTTACACTCAAGGAAATGACTTCGTCTCTTACGAAACCTGTAGATGATGTTGAAAGTGTTACTGTTTGAATAACAAATGAAGATCCACAACAAGAACAAAAGTAATTACGACAAACCTAATGTATGTATTAACGTTATTAGGCTTTAAGTCTTCTATGAGCCTCGGTCGCGTGCCACTCGATGCAACTCCAGACTCCGGTAGCGGAGCCATCGCCGGCTGCTTCGCCCGCTCCACGAGGAGCCCCAGCCGCGACATGCAGGCCTCAAACAGGGATCGCCAGCCGTCCGCAACTTTTCAGCGCGTGACGCAACTCGGTGGGCGCGCGCCGCGCGTGTAGGTTTTGGGCCACAGGGCCTCGGGGCGGCGGGGCGGCGGCGGCGGGGCGGCGGCGGCGGCGGCGGGGCGGCGGGGCGGCGGGGCGGCGGCGGCGGGGCGGCGGCGGCGGGGACGGCGGGGGCGGCGGCGGCGGGGGCGGCGGCGGCGGCGGCGGCGGGGCGGCGGCGGCGGGGCGGCGGCGGCGGGGCGGCGGCGGGGCGGCGGCGGGGCGGCGGCGGGGACGGCGAGGGCGGCGGGGCGGCGGGGCGGCGGGGAGGCGGGGACGGCGGCGGCTGCGTTGCGCACCCGTCTTCGTTGCGGGCTCCCGTCTTCGTTGCGGGCTCCCGCGCCCTGGACCCTGAGGCACGCCTTGATTTATGATTGGCGGAGCGGACCCTATTCGCGAAGCGTTGCAACACCCTCGAGGGGAATGTGGAATATTAAACACCCAATGAGTTCGCTTTTCACGTATGGAGACGCAGGTGAAGTATCAGTGTACGTACTTATTCACTACGCAGTTATAATGAGATACCTGTACCTGCTTATTGAGTTCAAAATGATTCTACTCATCTACAAGTGGTTTCGTTTACGCCTAGTGAACAGAGAAAAATGAATGTGTGGGAAGAGGGGAAAAGGATGTACTAGTAAATAAGAATAGATATAAACCATACCTTCTGAAGAAAATTATGATCAAAATACGATCAGTGGTTACAAAAAAATGTAGAATTATATTAAAACACGAAACTAAAAAATCGTAACTAATGTGCTAGTATTAGTGCAGGTTTTCTGTGAAAATTCCTTGGGTGAACCTTGAATGTTTATAAGTTGTGCGGCAAAATAATGGATTCTGAGTTATGCAAGGAAGACAGTGTGGTGACTGGATGCTATTTATTTACGGATAATTGACTAATCATGAGACGTAAGTGTAGGGATTTTACTCAGGGGTGGTGAATCATTTATAATCTCCAGAAAGTGCCTATGTTTACGTAAATCTCCAAATAATATTCTCAGGCCCCCACGTCTTCTGTAAACAGAGGTGGGACGTTAAGACGACCACCCTCGCACCTGCAACAGCATCACCTTCGCGACCCCGTGGCCATCTGTCCAGCCGTCATGGGACACCCCGAAACTGCGCTCTCAGATGAATTTTAAGCCGCACAATTGCCTGCCGTGCGGCGCCTGTCACCACACGCACTACTCATCCCCGCCGGGATCCTGGCAGTTTCCTTGAGAAGGCGCTGGCGCAGGGGAGATTTACGGGATTGCGCGGTGGGAAGCCCCTCCCCTCCCCCCTCCCCCCTCCCCCCGCGGTCGACGCGGGTCAGCGCGCGCCAGAGGACGGTGTACAGTGGGCAAGAAGCTCATAGTGCGATATTTCTACTTCACCCAATAGTATCTCGGGTAATTGGACGCTGGTCATCTGAATTCGATTGATAGAGTTTCCGGACACTACTTCTATGGTCATTACGCCCCTTCGTGTAGTGAATGTTTTATCAAACGAGGTGGTGAAGTTTCTCTCTCAATAAGGGCGAGATCCGGCGCCGACCTATACGTCGGCTTGCGGGGTTTTCCCCAACCAGGTATCACGCATTAGCGGGGCACCGCCCTCGCCGGGACAAGCACTAAGCTCTCGACCGGTCTTCCGGCATTTGTGGTGGTGTAGTGCATGTAAGTATGTGTAAGTACGGGATGCGGATAAGAAGAGGAAGAAAAGATCGCGCGCGGTCCGTGGCCCGTATGTTAGGGTACTGCTCCGACTCTTGGCTGATATTGATTGGAGAAAACGGAAAACTACAATCCGAAAAGAGAAGAGTATCCAGGACCTTCCAGCCTGTGTCGCTGCAGAGTGGGCTGCAATGGGCTTTAATCAGCCGTTGTTGCATTCGAGATTGCCGGAGCGAAGTTGGGGCATTGCCGGAGCGATTGGGCATGTACATCGAATGAAGATGTGGAATTCGCCCAGCGATTGGCCGTAAGGAAGATAATACGCACTGAATGAAGAAACAGTTCTCGCGCGCGTCCCTTGGCCTGTGACATACGTGTGGAATTGATGAGAGGAAACCACGGCTAGAGCAGCCCGTCTCCAGCATTCTCCACAAAGCTCTGCTAGACTTCGATCTAGATCGAATATGTAGCTGGTGTGGAAGCCCTCTTTTTATGTTTCTCACGCGTCCTAATCTACATTTGTGTTTGATAGTTTTCTACTCATTATGTGAGCCCATTCCCGGCACGAAGAGTTGTCTCAAGGGTACCTTAGTATATTGCCGTTGTTGGGCGGAAAGGCGCGTGTGGCTCGTGTGGGGCCAGTGTGCGTGCGTGGCGACTCGCGCATCCGCCTGCGACTGCGTCTGCGCGGCGACGCGCCGCGCTCGCGAGGGGGTCCGCAAAGGTCACTTGCTGCAGCCTGCAGCCGGCGACGAGGCCGCGCCGCTCCACGCGCCGCTGCGTGAGGGATTTCCGAGAAAAAAAGCCGCGCAGATGGACGATCTTGCAGATGGCGCGCGCGCGAGCGCCCAGGTAGGCGGGCGACCGCGACGGTGGAGGCCGCCGCCGCCGCCACCGCCTCCGCCGCCGCCTCCACCGCCTCCGCCACCGCCGCCGCCGCCGCCGCCACCGCCACCGCCACCGCCACCGCCACCGCCACCGCCGCCGCCACCGCCACCGCCACCGCCACCGCCGCCGCCACCGCCGCCGCCTCCACCGCCACCACCGCTTCCGCCGCCGCCGCCGCCACCACCTCCACCGCCTCCGCCACCTCCACCACCTCCACCACAGCCTCCGCCGCCGCCGCCACCACCTCCACCACAGCCTCCGCCGCCGCCGCCACCACCTCCACCACCGCCTCCGCCGCCGCCACCACCTCCACCACCTCCACCACCGCCTCCGCCACCGCCACCGCCACCGCCGCCGCCACCGCCACCGCCACCGCCACCGCCACCGCCACCGCCGCCGCCACCGCCGCCGCCTCCACCGCCACCACCGCTTCCGCCGCCGCCGCCGCCACCACCTCCACCGCCTCCGCCACCTCCACCACCTCCACCACAGCCTCCGCCGCCGCCGCCACCACCTCCACCACAGCCTCCGCCGCCGCCGCCACCACCTCCACCACCGCCTCCGCCGCCGCCACCACCTCCACCACCTCCACCACCTCCACCACCGCCTCCGCCGCCGCCACCACCTCCACCACCTCCACCACCTCCACCACCGCCTCCGCCGCCGCCACCACCTCCACCACGGCCTCCGCCGCCTCCACCACCGCCTCCACCGCCTCCAACGCCTTCACCGCCTCCACCGCCTCCAACGCCTCCACCGCCGCCATCGCTTCCACCGCCGCCACCGCCGCCACAGCTTCCACCGCCGTCACCGCTGAAAAATGGTAGGTGCGTTGTGCCGCAGATGGCACATCGCGAATATTATATCTCGGCAAATACATTGTAGTTATTACTAACGTATACTTGGAATCGGTTCCCGGCGGGACGCTTACCGTGGAGTGGTGGTGAAGGAGGGTCGCTGTGGGGTAGGGGAGGGATCTTGATAAAGATTGATATTCCTTGGATGAGATGGACAAAAGGGAACCGTTAGTCCAGAGCGCAAGGCTTTTGCAACTGGGTAGTTATGTAAAAAAACAAACAAAAAAACAGTGACTCCATGAATAATTCGACGAGAAAAATGTGGAGAAAAATTGTGTAAGCAGTGGTTTGAGTTCTCATATTTCTACTGCATATTATACTATGACCACATCAGAGTTCGTGCCATCATCATAAGTATGTGTGATAAACTCCGTTCTTTGACCATCCTTGATAAAAGGCGTTACGCTCATGCAGTAAGTCTTAAGTTAAAACACATTTATGTCAGAATGACAGACAAATGCGATTCATGATCAAGTCGCGTTGTTGAAGATGACGCTCCTCTTTTTTTCAATAACTTAAAAAATAGAACATTTCTAGAACTTGGAGCTACAGTTTACTCGTGAGTCTCTATAAATGACGGCCTATGATTTTTAGGTAGTTTCGTTTTACTTCCTCGCATACGTAGTTTAGAGAAAGTATTGTAATGCTACGGCAAACAACGGCAATTTTTCGAATGCAGTAAATTTCTTTCTCTAAGACATTGTACAGTCAGAATCTTCATTTTGTGGGTCATTGTTCCTACAAATGGATTTACGGCTGAACGTCTGTACCTCAGTCAGTCTGTCTGCCGGACTGCCCGTCGGTGGTGAATGCGAGCGCCTAAACCGTTCAGACGATTTTCTACAAAATGTAGATGTCTATCTGCCCAAATTTGAGCCCCAGTGAATTTGGAGCGGATTTGCTGGTTTTTGAGGGGGGTACCTAATAGGGTAGCCTTAACAAAATGTTAAAACTTTTCTCGAAAACGTCCTCAACATTTTGGATTAAATTTGTACTCGTATAAAGTATTGAACGCTTAAAATGGCAGAGGTCTCATATTGCTGAACCTGCTAAATTTTTTAAACATTTTAAAAGTTAAATTTTTTTTCGGCGTCTTCCTGTCACTACTTTATAAAAAATATTTTTTCCTTAACGGATCTGTTCTTCAAAGATCTTTAAATAGGTAATTTACAATTTTTTTGAAAATATTTAATTTTCACATATTTGTAAGTAAAATAGAGGCAACTTGAAAATATTTTCTCAAAAAAGCTCCAATTTTTCCTTAACTTTTTTCTTGAATATTAAAAAGGACTCTCATAAAAATGGCGCAATTTCCATATTTGGTGAACTTTATTTTTTTTAATTCCAAAAAAAGAAAATTAAAACTTGAATATTCCCGAAGTGATTTTTATCTTAATGAAATCCATTGTAAAAAATTAGATTTTTAAATAATATCATGTATATTTTTTTAAACAAAAAAATTCATTTGTATGATGTAAAGGCAATTAATTTGTTTCTGAAAAATCGGGTTCAATATTTTAAAAATTAAATTTACTATTTATGTATTAAATATTTTTTGTTGAAATATTTTCCATGTAGCTCTGTATTTTCCATGTTTTCCAAGCACTCTTAAATAAAAGCTACAAGTCTCATTTTCTTTTAACTCTTCAAATTTTCATGAAAGTTGCATATATTGCGAGAAAGTACGTGATAAAGAGTACTAACCTATATTGGTATAGGTTTTCTTCAATTCGTATTTGCGCTGTACGCTCTGAATAAATGTATTATACTCGTACATATTGCTTGTCCATAAAACTATATTCTGTAATTTAAAAGACTTGTTTCGTTTTTCGTAGACTTTTCGTTTGGAAATGTGCAACCAAAATGTTCTACTCTTGATAGTGTATATATAGATAGACTTGCAGAGAAAAGTACAGTTGCGCATTGCACTAAAGATGGACAATTTGAAGACTGTAGCCTTTACAGTTCTCTTTGAAGCGCATGTGAGGAGTTAAAAGGATATAGACAAAAATAGCTATGGAAGTAAGGTGTTGTTACATTTTTGTTAGCGATATTTCAGGCACGAGACAGAACTAACAGTGAAGACAAGCCTATGTTGCACCATCAACGGGAGCTTGAAGGATAACAGGAAGATTCGGACTTACGTAGAAGTTGTGGATATGACGTCATGACAACAGACGGACTCTTGTCGGATCAGATAGAGGAATCCGCTTTCAAACCGGTTGGTACAATACCAGTATGTCTCAGACTGTTCGTACGATGCACATTCCAGCCTCTTCATTGATCCTGGGAGTGTTAAGCCCGCTTACAATATTTGCAGTTCGCCGATTTACCTCATTATTTACAAATCACTGGATGTTATCGCCTAGGCACGGGCAAATTAGTTAACTGCGTCTTTACAACCTCGCATTTAGTATCGTATTAGATTGTATCCGAACTTATTGTATTATTATAATAATTGTAGACGACTCTTACAATGTAGTTGAAAAAAATTAATAAATACATGTGAAGTAATTTGGTTTCATATTTTTTTTAAAATATGAAGAACAAAGAAGAGTGATATTAATAACAACGTTTTTTCAGGTGGAATGTTTAGAAAAAAACAAATTTGGGCGTACTTTAGGTTTCCAGTATAGTGGAGCAAATGTTTCTAATTTTGAGGTAAAATCCTACTTTCGCTTAATCATCGAATAAAGTTTTCAATGTTTTCCGCGATATAATAATATAATCGAAAATAAGCTTGTTTTTGAAGGTAATGTGAGAATTTAATATACTGTTATATTTGCTTGGACGCTTGGGTGATTGCGTCAAATTGAACGTTGTCTTATTGCCTTTTGGGTGAGCAATTTTGGAACGATTCCACAAGAAAACAACAGCTCCTTTAGGTATTTCTCCATATAAGTGCGAAGAAAGCTTTCAAACTAATTATATCGAGATTCCAGATTGTCGAAATATCGTCTGGAATCACAATGTTTGGGCCTAACTTCACTCGCTTCCCCCAAACCATTCGCCTCGAAAGACCGTTTCTCAGAGAAGGCATTCCATAGCGGCACCACATCGCACCGTTGAGCACGTGGAACTCAAAGCCAAGAGAATCTCGCGGAGAAAGAAACTGTTGCATGCTGCAGCCTGAATCTAAGAATTTCTGGTTGAGAAGATATAAATGATTCATTTGAGATACACGTAACAAAAATAGCAGAGTTCTTTACCTGTGACTCAGAGATAGAGATTTAATTATGTTCTTCTTACGGTATTTTAAAAGAATCAGAATAAAACCTGATTTAGGATGGTCATCTATTGATGCATACTGTGGTCCATTGTTTATATACTGAAAAGGATGCTTTACACTTTCAATATCACCAAATTAAACGCTAGGGCGAAACGACAGGACATTGCTCTCTATTTTAAAAGGGATGCTGAAAAAACTGACAAAAAATGTAATTTCAGGGTATTAGCTATTATGTCATGTAATATATTACGTATGTATGTATACATACTCTTAACCATATACCTTAACTCTTATCGGTTACTTTTTCAAAAGTTCGAAAATATTTAATATCTTACTGTGGTGTCAAGTTCTGCTTTCATTTTCATGCTTTTAGTGGTCATTAAATTTCTGAGAAGATGACATTACGCATTACGTATATATTGCACTATGATATTTGACTGCTAAAATATCAATATTTTAAGGAAATATTAAATAAATAAGAATTAACCACCATAAACGATAATAATTAACAATATACAAAACTGAATAAGGAAGAAATAAGGAACAACTCATCACAGCTCAATTGACATGCCTGGGAGAAAATAAATAGAAGAAAATTGTTGAACGTATGTAAATTTGTATCGCTCTAAAATATCAAGAATATGAAAATAATGATCAAATATTGATTTACCCCAGGTCATTCGGTCCCAATTTTATTTTACATTTTTTGTAAAAATAATATTTCTACAAGATTACAAGACCATCTTTTAAGTATGTGTAACGATTAGTATTCCACATTCCAGTCTTCAAGTGATTTAATGTGTAAATGTATACACACATTTTTAATATAGTTGTGTAGTATGTGGAAAGTTGCATTAAATAGCAATTGCATTCGTCGGTAGAACTTTGGTATATCAAACTGAACTCGATCTAACCATTAAGTCAAATTGGTCAAATAAGCATAACGTGTCATTCCTTTATATATAACTTTAGCAGTATGCCATTTTGTAGAATACCAAATGTCTTCTATGAGACTTAGAGGATTTGAACACCTTGAAATTATAATATTTAAACTTTAAATTGTAGTAAAATTAAAAATTGTATCGTCGAGGAGGACAAATGAATAGGTATTTTTCTGAAACTTCATTTTTACCAATCCAGGTAGCCGTGATCGTTCAGTGTTTGCTCGTGTTTTGTGGCATGATGGGATTTAACGTTAAACCTCTTCCTAGATTCCTCTTATCCCCAACATCTGCTTGGACGTGAGGCATTGCGCCAGAGTACGCGTTTCACCAAGTCGGTGGGTTCGAACCCTACGTAAGACATGAGTGCATCAATCATGTTGTGCATCCTCAGAACATCATGTGACACATGTGAACCTGCTCGCTTCCCGTAATCGTTGCTGTTTTCCTGTAATCTGTGTGAGCGTTAGAATATCTGGTGTGTGGATCACAACGAGCTTACGTAGGCAATGCGTTCTACGCTCAATTCTTATTTCCCATCTCTAGAACGGTGAAAGCGACGATGGATTCACAAGCTACGCTGATGGGGAAAGAATATACTGTGTTTGACACGGGCTTAGGAACGTGGTCGGCGTGATGGTGTAGGCAGACCGGTGAATGAACTAGTAGGTGCGCGTTGAGTGAAGGCGCAGCCGGTGGTAGAATGGAAGAGGTTCTCATCGAGTGTTGAAAATGACGAAAATAGGAATACATTACATAATAGGTACTACTTTTTAACACTTTAAAAGTGCTATTTACATCAAAACCCACAACATGCATGAGTATGAAAACCTTGCCAAGCAGGTACCTATCCGGAGATCATTGTAGAAATTGTAACACATTTTCGTACGAGCTCCAACCTGCCCTCCATTCGTCACTCCTACATTTTATAGTCCGTGCGATTGCCGCAGACAATATGGGAGAGCAGAACTATTATATTAGTGTTGGGCACGACATATCTCTGACGTTCGACGCCCACCCGGTCCGTGAACACAGCCCGTTGCGCAATTGGCGGCGAGCAGGCCCCGGGGCCGAAGCGGATTGGCCGCGCGGCGCGCCGTCCCCCGGGGCCAACCGGCGCTGTCCCTGGCGATGAATGCGCCCGCTGCCCTATTAGCGGCCGGCGCGCCGTGCCCTATGCCTTCAGCGGCTGTCGCGCCTGAAGTATTTACGGCGCTGGGAGCGAACTGAATATTGCACTTTCACCGCGCAGCTGGACGTGGCCTGGTTATTAGGCCGGGCGCAGCGCTGCGCCGCCGGGCGCCAGTGGGGCGTGGTGGCCCGGCGCTGGGGGGCGGCGGGGGTCAAAGCGAAGTCCCAGAAAATCAATATATTGTTTTTGAAGGCCCGTTTAGTTCTTTCCATTAATCCTATAGGAAAGTATGGAGATCGGCAAAATTTCGGTGTATCTTCGTTGGGAAAGATCATCTATTCAAATGCAGGAAATTAAACTATACCAAACGCATTGAATTTCAATTTCCGCACCGTGCTGTAAAATTGTAAATATATACGCACTTTCAAAGTAATGTTTGTAATGTAATGTAATACTTATCTGAGAAATGAATGTTGTTTTTTTTCGACTAATCGTGCAATCATCCTTTTGTAAGCAATATTCTTCTTCTACCCAGTTCCAGTTGTATCTTGATTTGCTAAAATCACATTTGTGGGTTCAAAACCGGCTGGAGACGAGGGTTCATACAGTGGAAAATATCAGGATACTAAGACATAGTTTTATCATGTATAATAACCCAGAGGTGAATAATACTGGCGTAATTAAATACTCCAACAATTCTCATTCTGATCATTTCCCAAATTCATCCAGCCAGTGAACGATAATAGCAATGGATAGATACAATTGAGATCGTCTATGGCTGTCTATGGCGTCAAGAATGGGAGTTTAAAAGGCAGTTGATGGCGTTGGACTCAAACGTGGATTCACCTTTAAAATATCTAATGATACAAATGAGGGGTGGGAAACTGATTCCCGAACTTTATCCCACAAAAACGTCTCGTACATTAACGCTTGTGAGAATGTGTGAAACCTATTTTTGTTTATATTAGAAATAGTCATTTCTCTCCAAATAAATTCAATTGTATCCTTAACTAGCTCCGTTTTATTATGTATTAAAATACTAATAATATATTTAGTTCGTTAAAATTATTTATTTAAATTGTTTAGACATAATTCTAATAATCACACTACCAAACACGGTATAGCAATATAAACTCCTTTCACCGAACATCCTAGAACATTAATCCCCATCTTTGAAGCTTAAAAATCTCAGTGAATGACTACAAAGACAAGCTGTGGCCATGTTTTTCTTGTCTCCCGACATAGTCGTTACTGATACCCTCTTACAGGGCGTCTAAATAGGGCGTAAATACACACTACCTGTTGCTTCTTTGTAAACATATACCATCATCTCAAATTGAAATTATTCGTACTTTCTTAGTCTTTCTGTCCTCCTTCTAATTTCTAAATGTAAAACTTACTTGACCCGAAATTCTGCGTATATTTAAGTATTATTGCGCTTGTTGTGTGTACATCTCTCTTGGTAATACTGGAAGATCTCTCAGAGTTTTTTTTCCTCGCTTAAATTTTCTTTGATATCTTCATATTAACAGCAAATGAAACACGAATACGTCAACTTGAAAAAGATTATAGGGCCTGAATTCGAGGGTTAAAGTGTTCGAGAAACGAAGATAGGAAAGCGAAAACAAGATGCAGTGTGTGCTCTGGTTTTGTTCGCAAAAGAATTTCATACTAAAATTGTGGGGGAGAAATGTATTGAGCAAGTCTTTTTTTTGGAAATACAAGAAGAGTGAACACCGTAAAGGATTAATATTTTGTTTTTATTTTACTTTTAAATAATATAAAATTGTGTGATAATATTTACTGCAATGCATAAGTCGTTCAAAGAATTAAAATATAAATTTTTATATAATAAATATGATTATTAGCAAATTTTTTGCAGTAGGTATTTTCTACACTTTTCTAACTACTAAATTATGTCAATGAACAATATATAAACATGTCTCTGTTTTTAAATTTGAGATGAGAAATTACCCCGTTGTTAATATACATATATAACAAAAGTAGGTAATACGATAGTTGCGAACAATTACATATTCGTTTAATTCAAGGACTTTAGGTTGAATAGCGTTTTCTTTTTGTTGCCATCTAAAATCATTAAAGTTCGTGAAAACAGTTTCTCATTCCTTGCTCCTCAAACTTACATTTCTGCGTATTATAACATCGAAGCCCACAAAAACTAATAAAACATTCATAAAATGAACCGCAAATACCGAATGCGCTCAATTTATTTGTGAATATAAATACATTTTTTACTAAGAAAGATTTTAAGGGTCTATTACTTGACAAATAGCGGAATTTAATATTTTTGCTAGATAAAAATGAGCTTTAGTTTTTTATTATGTCGTTATTTTTCGTTTCCGCGCCTTTCTTCTAAAATTTTAGAATTTACACCACGTTTATTTAAAATTTATATGATCTCCCTTTATCTAAAGCGATCAAAACCTTTACATTTAGAAAGAAGACGGCTTTCTCTACTTTTGAATGCTACAAATGTCAGCGAGGTATGTGAAGGTCAGCTTGATATAAAGAATGGTGATACAAAAAGAGCTCTTTCCGAGACGTTTCTACTGCGAACGGCAAATAAAAGTCGAGGAGAGTCCAAATAATCCGCGAGCTTTTGGGCGGATCGACTTCAATTTTCGTCGGTACGAGCATTCAGTAGCACACAAAGATGCCAGTGGGGAACTTTGATTGCCTCAAAGAAAAATGTTAAGAAAATCCAAGATCAATATCTCAGGAGTTTCTGCCTATCTCGGAATGAAAACGGAACTAACCCGTCATTGATCAAATCAGTATTTCTTGAAAATCGTATAAATCACTCTTTCTTTTACTCCTACATCTTAGAAATCTACCTTGCATTAATTCTGAGAATATACAATTTCAAATATGTCAATAATAACAGCATTTTTTTTTTTCGTTGATCGGCCAACTAGGACCACGCAGGCAAGCACTCTGCCTTTACCGTGGCCCAGTTTTTATTCATTCTCACGGAGGCAGGTGCTTGCGACAATTCTTTGGGGGGACCAGCATTTAAGCTGGATCCGGTTTTTATTCCCCAAGGTTGTTAGCCCTGGGGGTATGGAAGATGAAATGACGATATATGATGATGATGGGGGTGAAAGGACAATACATACAGACATACACAAATACACAAATACATCCATGCCCGAGGCGGGACTCGAACCCGCGATCTTCTGGTCCGAGACCACTCCGGCACTACTGCCTTAGCGATCTCGGCCATCTGATCGGCAATAACAGCAATTATTATATTAGGAAAATTAAATTTCACAAATTTCACAGAATTTAATTACGGAATGAGGTTTTTTTTGTTATTTAAGGTCTCATCAATATCTAGGACATTAGCAACCACTATTGCATTTAACGGTATGGTAACTGTGTAGATGACATGATATGGTGTTGAGGGGGTGAAAGGACAAACCCAAATACACCTACGCCCGAGGCGGGACTCAAACCCGCGATCCTTCGGTCCGAGATCGCTACGTCACTACTGCCTTAACGATCTCGGCCTTCCGGTTCGGCAAAATCAGTTCTTTTGCGCATTTTATTTAGCCTGACGGAATCATCATTCCCATTATACATGTCTAAGTTCTTCTAAGTTCTTATGTTAGTGTACACATCAATACCACCCGTGCGTTACCGGATTCAGAACGCTCGTCAATATTTTCCCTGTATTAAACTCTTCTCATCTGCTACATGTGGGGTACCACATCAATAAAACTTAGGAATGCACGGTTACTCCCACAAACAGAAATTAAATCTTCTAAAGCTTATATTTTGAATTTAAATGAACATTTTTTAAAGGATAAAATGATATGCCTTTCTATCTTTGTTGTTAGACAAAATGAATAAAAATATGTCATTAAGATAAAGTACAAGAACGTTGTTCAGAACTTCTCATATCTCAAATTCACAAAGCTCGACAGCATTATATTATGTTTCGTCCTTTTTTAATCGTAATATGTTAAAATGTATACTTTTCAGATCCAGTTGGTACTTTGTCCATTTATACGTCATTATTAAGTACCAAAGAAACGGCTTCATTTAGTTTTCAGAGCACAGCGGAATGCGAAAGTTTTATGTAGTCTGAAAACAAACAAATGCTACATTTTATGCATGTAATGCGCTTGTCTTCAGGAATAAAAGTGCTTTTTTTATCTTGAGGTAGGAAACTCGCGCACATTCGGGTTATAAATCGACATTGAGTGAGTTGCCCCTCGCACACAGTCGTCGTCTTCTTCAAAAGACGCATCAGTTCTCCAAGTTAGAGGCATCCCAAGCCGTCTTTTTGGCTCTCAGGTGAATGGGCGCTGATAGGAATCGATAGAAACGTCTACAGAATCGACTGAGATTTCTGTGATGTGGAGGTCGAATCGTAAATTCATTGCCTTCTTTCGTAGAAATCCGAATGAGCTTGTCTCAACGTTTCGCATTACTTTTTGTTGCATGCAAAATCACGATTTTGTTGGCGTTACATTTAGAGTAGCTGCCAATTAACATTTGGAAATGCAATTGTTACGCAACATTTTATTTGGGTTATGGAAATGTTAAAATAAAAAAGAATGAATCTTGATTCTACAATAATCAATTGAATTGTTTATCAATCACACTGAAAGGAAACGTGTTTATTTCCTGTGATGCTCGGCTCCTAGAAGTCTAATGAAATAATTATATGCATTGTTATTGCCATTGGCAATGCCAACGCATATAATTATTTCGTTAGAAATGCCAACGATAACGCACCACAACACCTATACCCTAGAAGTCTAATTAACATTAACATAATATTTCCTTAAGATGTTCTTCAGATATTTAAGTCGATATAATTGCGTGACTTTCAATAGGATCCTGAAATTTGTTTTTTATTAAGATGAGACTTCACTACACGACAGATATTTTTCGTTTATTCATTTTATCATTTATTATTTGTAATACATTATCATTTCCATTACTTCGATTATTGTTTCTATCCATGCGTAGATAATAAATACAAATTAAACAACCACTTTAACTACATCAGTTTACCTCCCACGTTAAGATTAAATTTTGTTTATCTTGTTATAGAATTTACTAAACATTATGTATTTTATATACACAATTTGAAATGTACCTATTTTTTCTTCAGAATATAAGTGCTTATTATGAGTTAAATTTGTAAAAAATCTACACAGTTTTTGATATTGTCACGTTTATCAATCTAGTGACTACCTTGTAATACCGTTGACATGTAAGATAAAATTTACAAGGAATGTTGAATCTGTGCAGTATATCCCCTGACAATTTGACAAATGATTTGATAATCTTCAAAGCATGGGCGTGTGCATATACTCGAGATAACATCTTAAATTGAACTAGAATCTGTGAATAATGCTGTTTGATTGCTGGGGTGTTGTTTTGATAAGCACACACCTCCAACGAAAGCAGAACCAGTTCTGCGACTATACATCAGTCACACTGTATCGCTGCTCCGGGAAACGTGATACCTACCCACAACCGTAAAATTGTAACACACCTTCTTCGTGGTTCTATATAAAACAAACCTCTTTGATAAACATTGCTTTCGGTGTAAAAGGTCAGAGCAAGACATCAAGGAAACGTGATAATTTCTTCCTCAAAGATCAAATAAACATAGTGTCACTTCTTATACGCTTTTGAACTTGAACTCCCTCGGCTCACTAGAGTTGAGTTCAAAGGAACATAAATCTTATTGTGAAATTTTTGTTATCAATCCAACGAATTTAATATTCTAATGTTTACATTATATCCGTGAAGAATAATTTTTTTTAAAATTCTTAAGTGCCCTTAAGCGGCAAAAAGTCTGTACAACCAGATCTCTCGTGTAAATGTAGAGCTTACCAAGGATATAATACGAGTGCAGTTTTAATTTTTATACTGTACCTTTATATACACCTTTTCCATATTCCATAAAAGCACTTCGATTGTGCTAGTGTCAGGTATTAACAAGTTTGAAATCCGTCTATAGAGTTAAGGGATTACTTTGGTAGGGATTTCATAAGACCAATAAGAGAAACGAATATTTGAAAAATATTTTTCATTACAACGAGCTCATATGTTAGT
The DNA here is from genome assembly GCA_038098605.1 of Gryllus longicercus. NCBI lineage: Eukaryota > Metazoa > Arthropoda > Insecta > Orthoptera > Gryllidae > Gryllus > Gryllus longicercus. Next base: position 351,513 of record JAZDUA010000540.1, read on the forward strand.
CTTGTTTGTATATAAGCTTCTACTATTGAATATTTGAACGAATATTTGAAAAATATTTTTCATTACAACGAGATCATATGTTAGTCTCGTTTGTATATAAGCTTCTACTATTGAATACACAAATAACTCTCGCCTATTGCCTCGATTTATAAACTTAACGCCTGCTATTGCTGTTTATCGGCCTTATAACTTTACAAACAGAGTTCATACAAAATGTCGTGAAAAAACAACAACTCGGTGCTCCTGTCAAGTGGAGGTGGCAGGGAGCACGTGCTTCATTCTCTCATGCATTACCTCGCCCTTGGCATTAACAGAAGAGCTCCTAAGCGCGAAATCGGTACAGTGCAGGCGGCGGCGCCTCATTGCCGGCGTGTCGTTCCAGTTTCGTCGCCCCTGAGTGACTGGCCGTCCGCGCCGACGAGCGGAACCGATTCGGGGCGTGCGCCCCGCGGAGAACTATCTGTGCGCCGCCGCCGCCGCCGGCCGACACAAAAAGAGCGGCACGGGCAACGTCCCACGGCCTGCTGCCTGCCTTCGCGGCTGACGCCCTTCGCGGCCCCTGCGCGCGGGGAGCCGCCGCTGTTTACGTAGAGTAAGGCGTGGGATGATTGTATGATTCATGCGTTTTAGGGGGGGGTAATTAATAATTCTCTGTAATGAAAAGATGAATGATACTGTTTCATGGTTAGGGTGCAGAGGTGTTTTGTAGATTATTTTTAAAAAAATTGCTTCCGCATGAAATATTTCACTGCCTCTCGCGTGGGCGCTATCGCAATTCAATTTTTTTTACTTTATTTTATTTATTATTATTTTTTTGCAATTTCATATTCTCTTTTACTTTTTCCATTTTGATATAGCTTTCGCCTTTGTCTTTCCGTTCCATGTTGTCTTTCGCCTGTGACGTAATACGACTAACACCTTTTGTGTGCGTTTAGAATTAAATGTTTTTTTAGCTTTGTAAGACCTGACAAGGCTTTGTATTTGAAAAGATTTATGATGAAATATTTGTAGAGTCATTTCTTTTTACTCATCTCGAGGACAAGTGTCAACATTCTAATCGCAAAATAAAATTTTTTGACCTTCCTAAACTATTTTGTATTTGATATAATTTTTAATAGCGTGGTTTTGCATGTCAAAACGTAAACTTTATTCTAACTCTAATACGAAGCGAACGTGGATAAGGCCCAGGTTACATAAGAGATGCATTGAATGACAAAGTTAAGGGAACATTGAGTCCAGTGAGTGAGGGAAGTATATAACGAAGACGGGTTGTTAGTAATGTGCCAAAGATTAATGAGATTTACCTAAAAAATATTTAAGTTTTTCTCTTGGCGTTTCCGGAATTTTGTTTTTCATAAAGGGTCGGAAGTTGCTAATTTTTTTAACTTAAAATATATGTTGTGTGCTTCTTGAGTTCAGGTCAATATAAGAAAAAAACGTTTTACATTGCCGACATGAATTACCGATTTGTATTGCCGAAGAGAATTACTAAAGAAATGTTATAAATCAAAAACGTCAGCGAACGTTGCAGCAACAGAGCGTGCAAACAAAATATTGAGAGATGTAACAGCATTTATGCGAATATTATCCACAAATGTCGTTTGTTGTTTTTTGTTATGAAAACAATCAATTGTCAAGTTGTTATAATTGCATTGTTGTAACATTATTGGAAAAAAGACCCTTATTCAAAATGCATTCGCATTGTATCATAACGATAACACATGCAAACAGAACCCAGTGCACATCACTTGCAGAATGCTAGACACACCGTTGAATCTAAATATTCATTACATGGGATATTGCCATATGAAGCAAAATAAACCATAAAATGAAAAATTTATGTAATTGATAATCCTACATGTAAGCCTTTTCAAATGTCAACATTTATTTTCTTTGCATGTAAATAGTCACTGAATATACTCATGTATACGATTATCTTTCTATTAGTGTAGCCGTGACGGAGGCCGAATAAATGGCCAAAACGTCGGCAATGTAAGGAATTACTTTTCCTGTATTGACCTAAACTCAAGAACTACACGACATGTAATTCTGACGTGTCAAGAATGACGTAATGTATTAGAATTAAATGGCATTTGAAAACAAATAAAGTGTAGTATATTGTGTAAAATGATTTGTTTTTCACTCATTATGTGTGAACTGTATTAACTGAAGTCTTTTATGATTATGATTTGAAAAACGGATTTGTTCTAGTAACATGTAAGACGTTGGTTTCTTACATTCTCTAATGCAGTTAATGTAAGCATGATGCGAGTTTAAAAAAAATTGATGCTCTAGTAGTCGTGATTATGGATAAATAAAATTTTCACAATATTTAAAACCTTGCGTCTTAAACTTTTTGTTGATAAATAGTCGCTAATCAGCAAGCATTATAATTTTGTGTGGACACTGAAGTCCATTTTGGGTGTCCAAATTAAGGAAGTAAATTTCTTCAAAGGACCATGCAATTGGAATTATGATACATGGCTATGTGTGTTCAAGCATCAGAATCCTTACTCTCTCTCTCGTCTATCAACATATTTTAGGAATGCAAAAAACTTATAATAACGCATTAATATTGTTGAAATCATTTGGTAAGACAAAATTTTCACTTTCAATAGACACTCTTTGCATCAACAATCGTGATACACATTTGATTTGATGGTTCTATCGCCAATATACCCCCGTACTGCTTTTGCAACTACGGAAATAAGAGCTGAAAAAAAAAGATCGCGGACTATATTGGCGTTTTGAACGTAGCGTTCTGCTTTTGCGGCTTCCCCATCCCCGGAGGACTTCCGGCAGCCCGGAGGCGCCACGTGCCCGGCGGGGGCGCCGCGACCTCGGGGTCGGCCCGCTTTCGTCGTCGCGGTGTCCTGCGCGGCGGGCCACGCGGCGGATCACTTTCGGCTGGGGGCATCATAAATTACCCGCTGCAAATTCCTTATAAAACGTAATGAGAAATCGCGCCCCGACCTTCGGATTCCTGCGGCGGAGGGCCCAAGGCCTCCGCCCAAAGTCACATCCGCACCGGGCAGGTGGCCAGGCGCGGGCGGCGGCGGGACGTGGGCGGCGGCGGCGCCGCCATGACGCTTTTGGTAACAAATGACGTCGGTGATGCAAGACTAACATTTCCTGGTTCTAGAAAGAATTATTAATTCTGCTCGTAGATTTGAAGCACGATTATGAAAAGAGAAAGAGAAATTCAAAATGTTTCGAACATTGACAATACCTTTGATGTTTCTCTAAAATAATTACATGATATTCGCATCTAAAAGACTATAATTGATGCTTTAGCGACGCTAGGTGCACAAAATTTAAACACTGTTTTAAAAGTGAATTGCTTGTGATGACTTACATTTATTTGAACTGCAATTGAACGACTTGAACGACTATATCAAAAATTATTGTGGCTGAATTTTCAAGCAGGTTTTCACATTGTTTTAAAGAGTTTGGGGCAATACTTCATGAATTAGTACAACAAACATTTTTACGTCTATCCAATAATTTAGAGCTGTTCATTCCTTGGATCAAAAATGGCGGTTTTTGAAACAAGTGACGTCGGTGATGCAAGACTCACATTTCCTGGTTCTTGAAAGAATTATTAATTCTGCTCGTAGATTTGAAGCACGATTATGAAAAGCGAAAGAGAAATTCAAAGTGTTTCGAACATTGACAATACCTTTGATGTTTCTCTAAAATAATTACATGATATTCGCATCTAAAAGACTATAATTGATGCTTTAGCGACGGTAGGTGTACATAATTTAAGCATTGTTTAAAAAGTGAATTGCTTCGGATGACTTACATTTATTTGAACTGCAATTGAACGACTTGAACTACTATATCAAAAATAATGTAGCTGAATTTTGAAGCAGGTTTTCGCATTGTTTTAAAGAGTTTGGTCCAATAGTTCATAAATTAATGCTACAAACGTTTTATGTCTGTCTAAAAATTTAGAACCGTTCATTCCTTAGCGCAAATATAGCAGAAGAGCATGAAGAGTGGATTCACATTTTACATATTTACAAAGAGAAATTATTCAAATTATATTTAAACTTTTCCTTTCTAGTCACAACATTGTAGTAAAGAATCTATTTTTTTCTTTTTTAAGGACGTAGTATTCGCCCATCGTGGAATATTAACTGTTTCTACATATCTGAAACCTCCCGCACAACAGTCGCGATTGCGAGTGGAGTCTATGGGGGCTTTAACATGTGTTCTTCTCTACTTCTTTCTTTCACTGTACTCTATTGTTCGTAAACACACTCGCGCCATTTCTTAATAGGATTTTGTTTGAAATATGATGTAGGTTTCATTGTGAATCAGTCGGTTTAATCATGCCTTGGTTTGAATTATTAAAAGGAGTATAACACTTGCTGTTGTTTTCAAGATGAAGAAATACATCAGAGTTGCAAATGTTTTAGTGCGTTTGCTGAAATTAAAACCCTCAAAATGATTAAAATAAGATTTATCTAGGGTTTGAGTTTTATATTGTGTTACTGAACTTTCAGCCGTTAATGATAATATTTCATCCCTTTCTTATTCATTCAAGAAATTATAATTTTTATCAAAATGCATTTTCATTAACCTTCTTATTGCACTATTTATATGTTTTTACATTTTTCATTTACAAAAATATAAATGCAGTTGCAATAACGACTATTCCCTAGGCCCTTCAAAATTCAAACTCCAAAGTATGTGTTTAGTAACTATTAGGCACGATTATCGCTCTATGCTCTTCTATTATTTTTGTGCAATTTATTTCTGTGTCATACACTATATTAATGAGTGACGAGCTATCTTAATGGTTTTAGTGATGGACTATTCGTTATTTTAATATAATCCCTAAAACAAATGTTTTTAAAATAGTTAAAAGAAAAACATTAAATTACAACAAAGAAAAATTGAGGTCGAGAAAATTCATAAGAAAGACGTGACAGTAAAAAGAACCCCTATGACAAATCTTGCGGAAACATATCTGGTTGTTAAGCACGCGAAAACATTTCACAACTTCATCAGTCCCAGACACCAAATCAGGCGCGCACGGGCGGCTTAATAGCGGGTACGAGCGTTTCGTGCCTCGTGCCGATTCTTTCTGTGGCGCGGTACACGTCCATTCGTCCATAAATAACGGCGGCGGCACCGCATTCGGTTATTTACGCGCGTTCAATTGCGTGTGAACTATGCCGTCGCGTGGGGACCGCGCCTTTGACGCATTGCCGACAGCCTCCTCCGGACACAGCCCCCTCTGTTATTTGTCGTTCGCACTGCTCCAAAATGTGTCAAATAAACACGCAAAAAATAAATAAATATACAAATGATAAAAAGCCGATCAGATGGCCGAGATCGCTAAGGCAGTAGTGCCGGAGTGGTCTCGGACCAGAAGATCGCGGGTTCGAATCCCGCCTCGGGCATGGGTGTATTTGTGTGTTTGTGTATGTCTATATGTGTTGTCCTTTCACCCCCATTATCATCATATCATAATTTCATCTCCCATACCCCCAGGGCTAACAACCTTGGGGTTAAAAACCGGATCCAGCTTAAATGCTGGTCCCCCCAAAAGAATTGTCGCAAGCACCTGCCTCCGTGAGAATGAATAAAAACTGGGCCACGGTAAAGGCAGAGTGCTTACCTGCGTGGTCCTAGTTGGCCGATCAACGGAAAAAAAAAAAAAAAACAAATGATAAAAAATGTTCTCTTTATTGCCGTTAACATTCTGCAAAATAAATACGGAATTGGACCTCAAGCAGCTTAGCGCTGCACCTTGATTCTTCCATGCATTTGAAAATAGAGGTACAGTAAATCTTTCGACCCTCAAGATGAGCCTAGGGGCAGGACAAGAGGAAGAAGTGAGAAGGTGAGGAGGGAGAGAATGAGACTGGACGAGAGACTCTGGGACGACATTTGTAATGAAACAACAAAATTCTTTTATTCTGATGATTCATATAAATGCATTTTATATGTTATATTCTGTTTTTTGTGAACATTACAAATTAATATAATTATTCGTTTTCAAAATACAGATTTAGAATTTATGCAATTCAGACGATAGACCGAGTACGAAATTAGTTACCACAATGGTAGAGGAAGCGACTTTCCATCTTTTTTTGTTTATGTTTTTATCATCGTAAAAAGTTCTTGCCATCAGTGACTATACCTGAGTAATTTTGCTCATTTTCGCAATATTAGTCCCTATAACCTGCACATTTGTTAGGCAACTCCAATTGTCGATGTCTATTTTTTTACATTTGTTGAGCTATCGACCTGAGCGAAAATCGTCCACTTAATTGACTTGCTCGCAGGACCTCCACTTTTGACCTCTATATATCTCTCTTTCAGGGAGATCCTTCACTTGATATACTAGCTCAATATACTCCAACTGATTGACAAGCTTGATATCCTCTACTTCATTTGCTTGCGTGGGTATCCTTCACTTGATCTACTTGTGAGCAGATCTTGTGAACCTTCACTTGATTGACTATTTTGGAAACCCTTCATTTGAACTTGCTTGGGATCATCAACACCTTTGACGTTTCTTAAGATCTTATACTTCGACTTACGAGAGATCATCCACTTTATAAACTTCCACTTCATCGATTCACGCGATGATCCTTAATTTATTCAACTAGCTTAAGATCTACCGCTTGATCTGTTTCTTAAGACATTGACTTGATAGGCATATATTAGATATTGTCAGGAGAATGGTCCAGGAGTTATTTATAGAGAGTCAGTTCTGTTTTTATTGTAGCATTTAACCAAGGAGCGGACGGAGCAGACTGAACAGAACTGACTGCCTATAAATAAATCCTGGACCATTCTCCTGATAATGTACGTTAAACAGTCTAGGGTACCAACATATACTAGATGCTTAATATCTTCGACCTGATCGACTTGCTTGAGGTCCTACACGTTTTCGATTTGCATGAGATGCTTTTGGGAGCAACTTGATCGAAATCTACTTCACATGATCAAATTTCGCTGAAATCCATCCCTTGTTCGACATGCTTGACATCTCTGACAGTATGTCTGGAAATTCTATATCCTTGCTGGAGGTCCTCTATTTAATGTATTTTCCTTCAACTAGCGGTCTTTTTTATTTGTAGAACGGACGCTTTTTAGGTATAGGCCTGTTGTTTACCGCGGGGAACCCTGGTAGATCCCTTCAGGTAGCAGTTAATGGGATGGAGAAAAACAGAAAAGAAAAGCTCGACCTACTTTAAAAAGTATCTAACTAATATGGTAAAAATATGCCATTTTGTAACCATTAGTTTTGGTTTCTTCTGCATTCATGGGTTTTGCAACGATACGCCCGCTTTTTGCTTCTCTCGGGGCTGGATTTCTACGTAAATCCCATTCGGCTTACCGCCCATCTGTGAAATGCATGCGATGATTTCAAGTGCGGGTTTCTTGATGGAATGAAGAAATGATGTTCGGAAAATGGTGAAGCGAGTGTCAGCGAAAAACGTTAGATCCATAGCTACGACCCGCTTTGTCTACCACAAATTCCACACGGACCGTCCGGGAATTGAACCCTGGTAGCAACGAAGGAAGGCGAGCGGTCTGCAACCCACACCACTGGTAATTCCCTTCCCCTTTCCTTCGTTTGGGCCCACTGGGCGGCGACCCGTGGGCGATTTACAGCGCCTCTGTTCATTTGCGGGCGACTACGGCCGCGTGCGATATCCGCGGCTCCACCCCGCATAACTCGGCCACGGGTGCGACTCGTTGACAGAATTTATGTAATGAGGTGCAGTTGGGAGCGAATTTTGTGAGTTAGTACGTAGGGTGTGCAGGGTTTCTACACGTGTAGGTGTAATTATAATGGGACTCTAATGATAGTGGAAAGGTGTCAGGTTCGACTTTATTTGTCAAGCGAAAATATTTCAGATCTTGTTTTCTGTTGTGGGCAAAAGTTCTGTTTATATTTGTTTGCCAAGCTTTCATGAAAGGATATCTTTGAGGCTCATTTTTTGTAGTGAACCATTCATTTCCCCATATTTAAAGTTTTACCTTCTCGCGTTCTACGTACCTACGTAGATAAACTATTGTAATGATGCAACGGAAAGAGGTGATTTCGTCAGAAAAACTGATATTCTGGAGCTCAGGTATCGAAAAAGTGTATTAATCCTGTAAATGTAATAAATTACTTCTTGTACAAAACAAATTTCGGGTTCTACATACGAAAATTGGAAAATATGTTTGGTGTGTCCGGCCGTGATCAACACTAGCACGTAAACTGTTCAAAGGTTTTTTCAAATTGATATTTTCAGATTCTTCTGGTCGAAAAATCCTGCCAGTTTGAAACGGATATTATGATTTTTGACATTGCAAATTTGATTTTTTTTCTTGAGTAAAGCTCGCTTATAAAATAGCGTTGTTTCTATTCTCGTTTAACGGTTCGAATTTTTCTTTAAATTACGTACGTTACAAATAATGCGAAAACGTAGTATGTCGTATTTTGGCATCGCTAATTTTTTGAGACAAATGATAATTGAGCACCAATAATAATTGTATTTCCAAAATGGGATTTGACAAAATAAATGAAATTTTGCTACATTTAGAAATATTTTTAATGTTTAACTTACTAGAATTGGATTATTCTATTAAAAATGGGAATATGAATATTATTTCCATAAAAACCACTTAATATTAAAGTAAATCACTTCATACACTGTTCTACATCATTTTTGCAGACTTTAAGCTGATCTTTGATTATTTTGACAGCTGATTTTTGTTAATTTGAGGGTTCTGAATCTAGAAATCATATCTGTTTTCCACCATCACGTCATATTTTCTCTCAAATGACCATTTCATATAGTTCCACTGTTGCGAGTTCCTGTATTAATTATTTTTGCTTTCGATCGATCATTTAGCAATAATTTGCACGAATCCAACATCCTGTCAAAACCAGATAGTGACGACGATTTCTGTAACAGTCAGCTGTAATGTTCCAATTCAAACTTTGTTGACAACTTATCAAAGGATGGGGTAAACATTAGTGTCAAGTTGCATTTTCTGCACAACCACAAAAGTATTTCCCTATAATCTTCGTGCGGTAAGTAAAGACCAGGGTAAGCGCTTCCACCAAAATATAAAAACAATCGAAGGTGTATCAAAGTATATAGAACATAAATATGATAGCAGATAACTGTTGGTGCTTGCAGCATGACATTCTGAATTCCAGCTATTCCAGAAAATCAAAGAAGCGAAAGTTCTTTCATCACTATTACACTTAGTGTTTTACGTTTGTATGTTTTGCAATTTATTTATAAGTCCAAACTAAAAATATCACTATAAAATCTATTTATAAACTATTATTTTCCTTTCTTGCATAAAGAAATGAAAGTACTACTTAGTAGGATCCTGCTACAATACATAAAAATGGTACATTTTCAACTGTGTTGTGAAAAATGACGTGATGAACAATTTCTGACAGCATATTTGTAATCAGTGACCTCAAATTACATAAAAGCAGTTCATACATCTGAGTCAGCAGAAAAAAAGAACCCCAGTGTAGACCAGTGTTATTATTTGCGTATTGGCTATTTCTGACCATGCTACAATTAACGTAACAGTGGGAATCAGCGTTTCAGCTGTATTCCCTTGGTAAGACAAGGTTGTTACGCCTTGAATTGTGATTAATGAGATGATAACTCTGCGCCTCGGGGCCGGCACTTTATTATTATTATTATTATTATTATTATTATTATTATTATTATTATTATTATTATTATTAAATGAATGAATACTGAACTTACGAATATAGCATTATATGTTTCAATATTTAGAGATTTGTAATTTGAATATTTTCTCTCTGACTCAATATTTATAGAATTAAATAGTAAGTCGATTATATTATTTTCTGGTAGTATTTTCTCTTGCAGTGATAGTATGGATTGTTGTGACTCAGTCATGACATCCGTTCTATACTACCTATACTCCTCCAAAGTAATTTTAATCTTGTTAAAAATAATTTACTCGCACGCTCGTCTACACTCTTCGATGTTCAGTCCAGATCTTCCTAACATCATCATTGTCCCAAAAAGTGTCATACGTTACTGTCAACTATTTCTCTATTCAACCACATTTAATTCCAAAAAGGGGAAAAACAGTCCAAGAAAGATCATTACAGTTTTACTTACTGATTTAATTTATTAAACAACCTCTCCCTATATTCAAGAAACTTCTCACATTCTTTTCATTTTAAAATTGACAATTCTCTGTTCCCCAAAAACTTTTATTTCTTGCACAAGTTACCGTACAAAGAATAATAACAATGTTCTGTCACCCAATTTTTATCTTAACATGTCAATAAGTTTGTACCATGAAAAATTACAGTCGATTTATTAGAATACATTATATAAAATAAAAATATACAAATATTCGCGTATGTAATATTTTTGTGGTGTCTCAAAAACTTTATGGTTTTCCGAATGCTAAAATGACTGTTCTTTCTGTGGATAGTGGTGAATTATGTCTAAATATGTATAAGAAGCATGAAAACTTTTGATTCTTATGCACATGTAGTGGGTGCAATGGTCTCGGAAATAAAATTAGAAATAAGTGCTCTTGCAATTTTTAGAAATCGCTCATGCAATATTTAAACAATCTGGGTGTTAAAAAGTATTCTTTCAGGTGATTGCTATAGGACCTCTAATGCGTTCACTTGTTCATTCCAGATGTCCACCTTGCGATTCATACAGAAAATTTCATTTTTACTGCTATTTATACACTGCATCTCATTCATTATTTTATCTACTAATCATATTCTCAATATTCTGAGCGAGCTGCAGTTCAGCCATCCCATGTCCTTTGACGACTTATATTGAGCTTGCACACGCAAAGTTTGAACACGTCTTGAGTATAAGCTATGAGTAATATTTACGAGTTGCGAATTAACAAGTCGCGAATATCGCGAAATTATCTCCTCACATTTCTCCATTGTGGATGGAAAAACGCAAAATGTGACTTTTATTGGGAATGGAGGAAAATGTACGCGATGATAGAGCGGTAAGGAAACACAGGTCAGCCCTGAACAAGCGATGATTTATCCTCCTCCGATGCCCATTTTCTCGCGTTGCATGCTCTTTGCAGCCTGCGCCTCAGAGTGCCTGAGGCGGCCGTCAGAGACGTTAGTTGTGCTGGCTGGCTGGATTTATCGCCCGGTTATCTTCATGATGCTCCTTGGTAACCACACTGGTTGTACTCAATTGGAGACTGACCCTCCCTTGCATGCATTCCGTGCTTTCAAACGCGCTGCAGTCTCAATCCTCTCTATCTTATTTCATCATTGTCAGTGGGTAGTTATGCGTTTGTTTTATGTTGCCTCATGGGCAAGAATACGCGTAAAGAGACCTCCCAAACCCGGATGACCTTTCCAGAGCTAGTACGTATGTCATTGATGGTCAAACACGAAAGTGTAGGACGTAATTCAAAAATATTCAGAGCTCTATCATAGAGCTTAACATCTTAGCATTTCACAGTTTGTGAAAACAAACCTTCCAATATTTTAATGATCCACGAGAGTTTCGAAACAAAGAATGAGCTAGGAATTATTTTGAGAAATGAATGAAACTAAAATATCAAAATACAGAAATTGCCTCAATGATTTATCAATACTGTAAAATATTTTAAATCTACATAATAAGATTTCAGTATTTTAAATATATTTATATTACAATCTCTATCGCCTTTTGTTTGTCATTATCTATGCACATCAGTACCGAATAACAGCATCACGGGGTTGCGCAGTTGAAGCAAACCGAGTTGTAGAATATTTCAATCTCCCAATCTCTTTGTGTATCAGCTAATATTTCATCCCTTTCTGCTTTTAATTCGAGCAATAAATGAAGCGCGACGTAACGATCGCGGCGTGACCTGCCCGCGCGGGTGCTCGACCCTCGCGCCGTCCTCCCGTGGCGCCCTGCTCCGCTAACGATAACCCCGCGTTCCTTAATGCTCCCGTTATCTCCGCATCTGCAGATCGTGAGTAATTGCACGCTTTCAGGCATTTAATAAGCGTCACGATTTGGAGGACTTCGCCCCTTTGCTGCACAGTGGTCCGAAATTGCATGAAACGGGTAGATAACTTACTTTTTCTTCTTTGGAGCAAATATTTCAATCAATCTGCTAATAGTCCTAACGTGCGTATAAACAAAATAAAATTCGACATTATACTGTTTTTAATTGTCTTAAAATATATATTGAAATTCAAAATGAAAGGTGTATGAATGTCCCTAGGAGTCTACTTATGCCCGTTGTTACCCATACAAACGAGACAAAATATTAGGGACTGATTAATTTCGTTTTTAAATACTTCCGTAAATGCATGACGAAACTCAACTTTATTCGGCAGGTTGTCAATTTCCCTTTTACCGTTCAGTAAATCGTAATTAATTACTATTGATAATTGCAAATTCTTCAAAGGTACATCTACTAAACAATTACTTGCACTTCCCAAAACGTGCCGCATTCCTAAGAACAATTGTAACCCATCAGAGGTTGCTCGTTTGAGATCTAATGTTCATTCTTTGTGGGAGATTTGTGACAATCACCAATTACGTCAATATTTCAATATTCCTTCTTCTTTACATTAACATTTCGTTCGTAAATATCATTTCATTTTTTCTTTCATCAATATTTCATTACTTTCATTAGAAATATTTCTTTATTCGAATAGTCTTTACATTCTTCTGAATAACTGAAATTAGGTTGAAACATAATCTAACTATCTTTATTAGTACGTATTGAAATATATACGGCCATAAACAAATGTAAAGAAGTTATTATTGTATCACATGCTTTCAATTGAGGCAGAAACATGGTTTCATTCCTTGCGTTCGTAGGATTTTGAACGGTATTCTTTTTCAATGTTTCAAGAAGACTGTTATCATACGTTGGTTCTATTTCCTTCGGCGTTGCACTTTCATGGTCTTGAAATCATGATGAAACATGTCGTATTGCTTGACACTTGCTTCTTCCAAGTGCTCAGGGAATCTATGAGAATGACTGGTACTCACGTTGTTGCCCAGATCATGAAATGATATTAACATATTCGCTACGATACATTCATAGTTGCAGCCTTTTTATTAGTGAGAAAGATTTCCATTACTGTACTGAATGAAACCCGTATAGCTCTTTCCTTGTTGTTCATGTTTCTGGCAAATTGTTGATCACATACATGTGCACAATACTTGGGTCGATCAAATACATCTACTTTCCTGTTCTCGTCTGTCAAAGGAGAAATAGCCCTATCTTCAACAACTGTATTCAATGACTTAACAAACCGTCTCATTCACTCCACTTTAATACGGAGCGGATGAGAATGCAACATGAATCCATCATCAGGACGTTCCCACTAATTTATTACTTTACCCGTAAATTAACTACTGTTATGTTTAACCACATTTCTTTTTATTTTGTTTTATACATTTTTTCTGTTCTATTTATCTACTTGTGTAATAAAGAAGTTCATTTTCGGTGATTCTAGGTGTCAAAAAGCAACGGTCAAATTTGAAAATGGTCAATAATGCTGCCCTTTTCAGGGCTAGTCAATGGGCAAATATCCAGAGATCAGGCATAAAAACAAATATATCACTACCCTTACTTCTATGCTGTACGGGTGACGCCGCGTCGTTGGCAGATAGGCCGACGTTTCGCCCGTCCTGTTGCAGGCTTCTTCAGGGTAGTCACAATAAAGTCACCGGGACAGCATAGAAGTAATGGACTCGAGCCGCGGAAGCCTACGTGTATATCACTACCCTTCTTGTTTGTGTGTATTTATTCATTTTCGTAATTACCTGCTCACACAAGTATAATAATTTTTCTTTTTTTACTATTATTTACTACTAATTTACTTTTATTACTAATTTTTCTTTTTTTTTACTTTTTTTTAATTTACGTATTAATCGTCTTGCTTATCTGCTCGCGTTGGGCGCGTCGGGAGCGGTGCGCGCCGAGGCGTCGCCGCACGGAGCCGCGCCTCGCCCCGCGGCAGCGCAGCCAGCGGAAGTCGCTCGTCACAATCGTGATTAATCACCCGCGAGCTGAGTTTGCCGAAGCAATCTCGGTGCATCTCGTACCCAGTGGAGCGTGTTGGGGCCCTAAATGATTGAATACTCACGAGCCATCGCATAATGTTTAATCGCTCTGACGTCTAACTCGTGTTTCGCCCGCCAATGAGCTGAACTTGCTTTTTAATGATTTGCCTTACAGTATTTTGTGTTGGACAAAAAATAAATGGTATGCAAATATGAACTTTATTATGCATTCCTTGTGAACGTTAGCTGGCGAGGTATTCCATAATAACTTCATGATCAGTAAATCCCTGCATTATACAGGGCTATGAGGAGAAATTCGCAAACGTCAATGAAATTTAGACACGCACCCACGTTCACGTGCAGCATCATAGTAAATTTATTGTCCAACAGTTTTTCAAAATGTCAACTCCAAAATATTTAAGAAAGTTGACAGAGAAAAACACAAAATATTATTGTAATTTATTTTAATGAAAATTGTTAGCATTAGTAGAACACCGGAAAAAAGTTCATTTCTAATGGGAATAATTTTGAATCTGCTTTAGAAGTATTCAGTTCATTTTGGAGCCATGAAATTTCTAGATGCTTCCCGTTGATACGGCTTTTCCCTGCGTAACTTTATCCGCGAACGTACCAACATGAACCGGACTTGCATTCTACACCACGAGTTATGGAATGCTGGGCAAAGGACCGCATGTGGAGTGAGTTGCCGCCACGCTGTCACCTAGACGGATCGCCTGCCGCCGCCCGCTGCCTTCGCTTTTGCCACCAGCACCGCCGCTACCCACCGGCACCGGACAGCGCACCTCTGCCGATTTCTCCGCGCCTACGGTCTCCGCGCCTACGGTCTCCGCGCCTTCGTCTCCGCGCCTTCGTCCCGCGCCTACGTCTCCGCGCCTTCGTCCCGCGCCTACGTCTCCGCGCCTACGTCTCCGCGCCTACGTCTCCGCGCCTACGTCTCCGCGCCTACGTCTCCGCGCCTACGTCTCCGCGCCTACGTCTCCGCGCCTACGTCTCCGCGCCTACGTCTCCGCGCCTGCGTGTCCGCGCCTGCGTGTCCGCGCCTGCGTGTCCGCGCCTGCGTGTCCGCGCCTACGTCTCCGCGCCTACGTCTCCGCGCCTACGTCTCCGCGCCTACGTCTCCGCGCCTACGTCTCCGCGCCTACGTCTCCGCGCCTACGTCTCCGCGCCTACGTCTCCGCGCCTACGTCTCCGCGCCTACGTCTCCGCGCCTTCGTCTCCGCGCCTACGTCTCCGCGCCTACGTCTCCGCGCCTACGTCTCCGCGCCTACGTCTCCGCGCCTACGTCTCCGCGCCTACGTCTCCGCGCCTACGTCTCCGCGCCTACGTCTCCGCGCCTACGTCTCCGCGCCTACGTCTCCGCGCCTACGTCTCCGCGCCTACGTCTCCGCGCCTACGTCTCCGCGCCTACGTCTCCGCGCCTACGTCTCCGCGCCTACGTCTCCGCGCCTACGTCTCCGCGCCTACGTCTCCGCGCCTACGTCTCCGCGCCTACGTCTCCGCGCCTACGTCTCCGCGCCTACGTCTCCGCGCCTACGTCTCCGCGCCTACGTCTCCGCGCCTACGTCTCCGCGCCTACGTCTCCGCGCCTACGTCTCCGCGCCTACGTCTCCGCGCCTACGTCTCCGCGCCTACGTCTCCGCGCCTACGTCTCCGCGCCTACGTCTCCGCGCCTACGTCTCCGCGCCTACGTCTCCGCGCCTACGTCTCCGCGCCTACGTCTCCGCGCCTACGTCTCCGCGCCTACGTCTCCGCGCCTACGTCTCCGCGCCTTCGTCTCCGCGCCTACGTCTCCGCGCCTACGTCTCCGCGCCTACGTCTCCGCGCTTACGTCTCCGCGCCTACGTCTCCGCGCCTACGTCTCCGCGCCTACGTCTCCGCGCCTACGTCTCCGCGCCTACGTCTCCGCGCCTACGTCTCCGCGCCTACGTCTCCGCGCCTACGTCTCCGCGCCTACGTCTCCGCGCCTACGTCTCCGCGCCTACGTCTCCGCGCCTACGTCTCCGCGCCTACGTCTCCGCGCCTACGTCTCCGCGCCTACGTCTCCGCGCCTACGTCTCCGCGCCTACGTCTCCGCACCTACGTCTCCGCGCCTACGTCTCCGCGCCTACGTCTCCGCGCCTACGTCTCCGCGCTTACGTCTCCACGCCTACGTCTCCGCGCCTACGTCTCCGCGCCTAGGCCTCCGCAGCCACCTAACACGTACTGGACTGCCAAAACAACCATCACCACTGATACCAGTGTCGGCGAAGCCATCGCCACCTCCGCCGCCGCATCATGGGAGAGCTGCGGCGACGACTGACTCTGATGCATCGGCGCGTCGGCGCTTGTGACGTGGCGCCGCCGGACAAATAGCCGGCGCGGCGGCACCTGCCGGCAAGTCAGTGCCGTTGAGTCCGGCTCCTCGAGAATTCTCGCCGCAGGCCGGCATGTGCGTTGGGTCCGCAAGTTTGGGCCTCTTGGGAATGAAGAAAGAAAGAGAGAAAAGGAATAGTGGTTTGTTATGACGGCGGAATGTTCGGGGGTTGAATTAGAAACACTTTCTACAATCGAATTGGAATCTCAAAAAAAATATTTTTACTTCTCTTAAAAATATTTTTGGTTATTGATGTAGAATTGTGTAAAAAGTGCATTATAGTAATAGTACCATACAACAATGTGATTAACGAAATAATATGGGATCTATTTACTCCGCAACCTAGGTACACACGTTCCTTAGCGTGTTTTTATACATTCCTTTAATCTGTGTTGTATTTCAATTTTAAAATCTGAAAAAAATATCACGTGTAACGTGATGGTTTTGCTTTTTGAACTATTTATTGTCATCCTATTTGTTTCCGCCCAGAAATGTAGTTTATCTAGATCCCTCTACAAAATATCCTCGTCTACTTTTCGAATAACTCGATATATTATACGGTCATCAGCCAATAGTCATACTTTCGAAAATAAGTTATATAGCAGGTCATTCACAAACGCGAGAACGACAAATAATTGTTTTTGTTTCCTACTACATTATCGCACACAGCACTGGACTACGTGCTCGAAAATAGCCTAGTAAAGAATAAAGCGTTTAGACGATGAATAGGGGCTTGGATGGGTTGGATCATTGACGAGCGAGCAAGAACTGATGAGAACGGAAGGATGAACATGAAAGGACGAGTATGGAAGGATGAAAGGATAACCGTGAAAAGACGAACAGGGAATGACGGAAATTGAGTTGGTTGATTGATGAGGTTTGTGAGCTGAGAAAGATGAAATGAGGTTGAGGGGGCTGACGATCGGGTGATAAGCAATAAGTAATGGGTTAGAGTCATCCTGCGTTGGATAAGAAGCAGAGGACACACGCAGCCACGAGAACGAGAGTGGCGAAGGGCGGGGCAAGCCGCGGTTGGCAGTAGCAAACTGCTAGAACGTATACGGAGGGCACCTATCGAACGAGCGGCCGCGCCGGGAGCCAACTCCCATGGAAACCGTCCGCCGGCCGACAGATACACGCGGCGGATCGCGCATAAATCCGACAGTCGTATCTCACGTGACGCAACGACGCGCGCGGCTCCCTTGATTTTTGAGGAGCTGCTCCGCGAGAGTTGATATCGATTGGTTCCGCGGTCGAACGCCGAGCAAATTGAGCCCGCCGCCGCCGCCGGCCCAGGCTGTGTGGGAGCGCTGTCTGGGCAGCTTTCGTCAGTTTTACGAGAGCGCGTGCCTCGTTCATATCGCGCACGGTCCACCGGCTATCGGACATGCTGCCGAACATGCTCCCACGGACGGGTAAATCAAGCTATCGGAAACCTCTCAGCGGCGGGCTCTCTTCTAGCTGGCTCGCATAGTGTGGTAGACGCCGAAGACTTAATTGTTTATGATGGAAAATAACAGGATTATATTTTTTCATGGTTCCTGTTTTATGGACATAATTCTACGATATTTCTTTTTCTGACAATGACATTCCATTTTACATGTATGTTTTAATTAGAGGGTAAAAAAAATATGGCCTTCCATGAAACATTCTGTTCCGCAACAGCCTGGATTTTTGTTAGGGTCTTAGGATACCGATACTTCAATTGTGTACCAAGACAACCAAATAATAAATGGCAGCGACTTGTCTTATATATTCTCTGGAAGCAAACACATTTAACATAAATTTAGAAATTACGACTTACGAATAAATCAAAAGGTGTTGGAGTGGAATATTAAAAGTACGCCATACTGTTCCGGGTGGTCATGCTTTTTACACATATTGGGATATTCATAATTTATGTTCACATAAAGTTGCTGGCAATTTCAATGAATAATTGAACACATCTCATTAATAAGCAATGACGGGGAGGCCTTAACTGTGCCTTGCTAGGCCAACTGACGTCACTCAGTTTCACCATCCCACCGCTCCTATAGTATTACTAAATTTTGATACCATTAATGGCATACTGCTGGCAGGTTATTGCCATAATGCTTTATTGGAACCGAAAGTAAGAATCAGTACTTGTGACAAAATTTTCCAAATCTTTTTTTTCAATGCTTCTGGTGCAGAGCTAATCATCTCAGAGTAAGCTAACGAGTTAGTATTTTAAGTTATTAGGTAAACAAATTTGATGTGAACCAATCAATACGAGTGTAATGATGATATATCAAACGTGTATCTTTCACATTTAACGTTAAATTTGACGATTAAAATAGCTATTTGATATTATGAAATTAATGTTATTAGAACGATCGAGATTATAGGAATTTTTTTTGGAGAGAAATAGTTCAAGGAGATGCAAGAAACAATCATGTCGCTGACGCGATGTAAGCATTTTTTCGGCCATAGTAAAAACATGCTGAAATCCCGAAACATGATTTGTTTCATTGCCGTCTTCATGGTTTCCTCGGAACATTACACCGTATTCGTGAATCATTGTATAGCAAAAGGCCCTAGTCAGGCAATGAGAACAGATTGAGCATAAGTTGTGAAAATGGGCAATGTAACGGATAGTTGCTATTTATTTATATGATTGTTTTACATATTAAACATTTTTTAAGATTGACATTTTAAGATTGTTAGGGCAGACCAGGCAAAAACGATTCTTCTAAGGTTCATTGAATGGAAATTTGCGTAAGAATCACATTCAATGAGACAATTGCCCATACACTGTATCAGAATAACTGAAAACGTGTGTGAAAATCAGAGGTTATATTATAATATACTCGTTGTTTATTGGACATCAACATAGCGATCGGTGTATAACGCCTCCTAAGATAGATGAGTCACAGTTTATGATAGGTCAGTAGGTAGAAGCGGTAAGAAAAATCAGATAGAAAAAGCGATAAACGTTTTGAGATACACCATCCTGATTGGTGCATTTTGTACATATAGTTAAACACTATTGGTTTTAATGTAGAATAGTCATTGAAATTGCGCAAATTAACATATAATTTCTTCTAGTACAGAAGGAAAAGAGTACTTACCTCTCTATTGATGGAGAGAGCGATCAGAGAAAATTTCAACCACAAAGTCTATTGGTTTATCGTGTCATTAGATTGGGATTTACTGCAATTTATCGCTGAATATAAAGTATTATTTTGTAATAAAATATCAGTTTCATTCCTAAATGTTCATTCCCTGAAATGTCGTAAGACCAGTAGGGAGCGTAGAACTTGTTTATTATTATTATTATTTAATAGGTAATTATTACAAACAAATTAGATTACTTGATCCTATGTGGCTAGGCCGAAGGCCTTTAAGCCATTACAATACCTACATCCTTTCGCGTTCTAATCTTTCGAATTCTGGTATTCACCCCAAATGGTCTCTCCATCGCATCAAAGCCGCGGAAAAGAGACCATAAGGTACGGCTCAGGAAAAAACCCCTGAAGGGGGAAAAACCTGCCGTCAGAAGCCGAGTACATTCTAATGTATCCGACGTTTATTTTAACTATTTATTTTCTGGCGCGGGCGTCCCGCCGTCTCCTTCCAGTGCTTGGCCTCCTCAACACCTGAAATCAAACGGCGCCACAGAAGATCGTCCGTACCAACGCCTCTGCCCTTATATTTTCGATCCCCCCTTCCCTTCACCCCTTAATGTGCTTATTACTATGCCAGTTTTATTTTATTTATTATATTGACCTGTTATTTACCAATTGACTACGACTTATGACTTATTTCTTAACTGTTTACTAACTTAACATAAAAGTACTGATTAACTTACTTATTGTTAGCTTATTGACTTATTAATTTCTCTCTAGTCTAGGCTCCGCTCAAGCTAACCAGTACTGTTTTCCCACTCCCTAATTTCAGTTTCCCTAATGGTCCGGACCTTTCCTAAAAATGTTCCTAATTCTTTCATAAATTTAGATCTTTTGTCACCTAAAATGTTTTGGGCGAGCGTTACGTTCCTGTTTAGGAAGTAGTAATTTCCCATTCCCATCCATTTGTCCTAGAACTTGTTCCAGCTGTGGCAATATCCCGCTGGGGGAGATGCCTAGAGGGGGAAATCGCTGCAAGTCAAGGTCATCGTCGGATATCATTATCTAGTGGGGGACGAACACAGCCAACTGCTGAGTTACAACATTCCCTACTCAAACTATTGACCAAAGCAGTTGGCACGCCCGGAAACAACAATCGATCAAATCCTTTGAAAACCCGTATTCAAAAGTTTTTTTTAAAATAATTAAAAATATTGTTGTATGGCGTCTCAAATCTGAATATATTTTCATCCTAAAAACCATTAATTTATTTCGAAAATATAATATGTTAAACGTTATCTCTCAGATGAAATTCAAAACTATGTCGAGAAGAGTCGCTAGTATAATGCAGTGATATTGAGAATTATAAAAACCAAATACGAAGAAAAACAACCGTCAGAAGTGAAAATACTTTTAGCTTCTTCATACTTCATAATCCACTACAAGAAGTAAAATTGTATAATGTAAACAATTTTTATAATAGTTAAAAAAATGTCATTGCAATCTCTGAATTTTTAATTCTTGGTTACGTAGTTCTTTCTGCGTTACGTATTACACCAATCGCTTTATAGACTGTATTTACTAGATGTGCAATTTTACAAATGAATGGTCACTGTTCTTAGAATACGGCAGTTACTCTTATTCCTCCCACCTTTTCCTTTTTATCACTCGGTAAACATGTTAGGTGGGCACACACTAGAGACACTACATGCGGGCGGTAGGACCTGAACACAACTTTGTGCGACTTTGTGAGGCGTCGAATATTCAACTGCAGCAGTCAAGATGTCAATTACTGGGTAACAAGAAGTTCTGTAAAGTACCATGAATATACGAGTAAAACGGTCTCTCTTGTTTCAAACGGGCTTAACGAGTGTGAAAGTAGTTTCTTAATCTAAAATCTGCGTCAGTATGCTGCCGTTGTCATATATCTTCTTTTTACTGTTCCAGTCTTGAAATTTCTGGTCTGAGAGCATAAAAGTTTAATGTGGTATGTTTTCATATGTGAGCATTTATGATATAGTCTTATGCAATCCGATGCAGAACTACATAGAGTATATAATCGTATACTTTAGAATAGTAATTGTGTTGTCAATATTTATCATTTTCAAGAATGTTGTTTGCAAGTGTTCAAGCGTGTTTGGAAACAGATCTTCCACACTGTTACAAATTATAATAGCAATATTTGGAATATACGCAGGAGAAAAATAAAAGTATCAGTAAGATTAACACATATTTACACCACTAATTGTACGAACTGGATGGTCGAGGTGGCTATCGTAAAATTAATCTTTTAGAAATTATTTAAAACCTATTTGATACTATTTAATAAACTCCCCATTACTAATGACCAAGAGAAGCTGAAATATTGAGAAAAGGGAAGGAACTTCGTCGGCGGCAAAAAAAAAAAAAAAAAAAAAAAACGCCCCGCGATCGCACGTGTTCAACTAAATCGCGCGAGCGATGGAAGGTTAATTGTGTTATGTGTGAAAACGAATAGATCAGCGGTCATTGCTGGTTATTGTTGTAAGGCCGCACACGACGTAACACGATAAAACGGCTGCTTTTAGTTCGCGGAAATAAAAACGAATACTTTTATATATTTGTAGAACATTACAATACTATTACAAGTGTGTAATATTCACGATTTTTCGATCTATTTGGTTGTGATCAGTATCTCTATCGTATTATTTATTAACTCTTAAATATTTTACTTATAAATATTTTACTTATAAATATTTTACCAAGGAAATTTGAACGGCGACCCGAAGTGTGTGCCATAGATCTTTTTTTCAGTTTACCTATTAAATGAGATGTACCCTTAGTGCAGCATGGTAAAGAATCTTGTACTTCCAATGCTTGTTCTAGAAAGATGTTTTCTTGCATGTTATGAATATAGTATTATTTATAGTTGTGGTAAAGAAATATTCATTATATAAAGCTTAGGAGTGCCTTCTAAACAGAGTTGTCTATGCAACTCCATCTCTAAATTAATCCAACAATCTCGTTAGAAGCGTAGATATAAATCGAGGAGAAAAAATGCTACGTGTTTGATAAAATGGAACATGGCTCTCGTGCACGGGGGCCGTAAGTAAGCGTGTGGCAGGGATCGAGGTGGCTTGAGCGAAACGGTGTGGGGCGGGGGGGGGGGGGGCAAGAGCGCTTAACGCCGCGCGGCGGGGAGCCCCCAATGCCAGGAAGCGGCCGCGTCGCCGGAGAACCCGTCCTGTCCCGTCCTGTCCTGTCCTCTTCTGTCGCCCGCCGCTGTCCCCAAGGCCGCCCTTCCTTCCCGCCGCGCCGCAGCCGACGCCTTCCGCCTCCCTTTCGTCTTCTGCCGCTTCGGCCGCTTCTGCCGCTTCTGCCGCTTCTGCCGCTTCTGCCTCTTCTGCCTCTTCTGCCACTTCTGCCACTTCTGCCACTTCTGCCACTTCTGCCACTTCTGCCGCTTGTGCCGCTTCTGCCGCTTCTGCCGCTTGTGCCGCTTCTGCCGCGTCTGCCGCGTCTGCCGCGTCTGCCGCGTCTGCCGCTTCTGCCGCTTCTGCCGCTTCTGCCGCTTTTGCCTCTTCTGCCGCTTCTGCCGCTTCTGCCGCTTCTGCCTCTTCTGCCGCTTCTGCCGCTTCTGCCTCTTCTGCCTCTTCTGCCTCTTCTGTCTCTTCTGTCGCTTCTGCCTTTTCGACTTTCTCAAGCGCTCCTTTCGTGGTTCTCCTAGTACCGTATCACCCATGAGCTGATGGCGTCTCGAGTTTAGAAAAGTGATGGGTGGTTTTTTCTACGTAACTACGACTTCCGCCTCGCATTTGTTTTCTGCAGAGCCCGCCTTTTCGCCTTTCTCGAGTGCTTCTTTCGTGGTTCTCCTGGTACCAAATGACCCATGGGATGTTGGCGACACGGGACCACAAAAGTGATATGTTTTTTTTCTACGACAAATGGAACATTTTCACTTTGTTTCTTTGGCTGCTTCTTTTCGGCTTCCTCGCATACTCCTTTCTTACTACTTCAAGTGTACCACTTGGGTCTACCCCTTCCTGATGAGATGTGGGTGACTCGAGTCTAGAAAACTGATACTTAGCTTTCCTTCGTCATTCCACCTGCACTTCGCCTCCGATTTCTTGAAATTCTTCCACTCTTCTTTTCTGGCTTTTGAATCTCAAACTAAATGACGTGTGAAATGTAGTGTTATGTTGCTGGAGACCTTCACCCACTATTTCATGCTGCAAAATCCTTCTTCAATCCTATTCACAATTCGGTCTCTATTCATTTCTTTGTGCTTTTTCCTGGTGATGAAATCCGTATAGGTTTTCTTATTTATACTCCCTAGTTCCTACACTGTTTTAAATTGTCTTGATATTCTCTTATATTCCATTTTTTCAGAGATTGTTCCTTTCATAAATCACACATCCTTTCTCATCCTAGTCATCTTCTTTTTATGTCGCGTCACACCACATATCATCGTTCTCACTTTTGTACGTGGAACCATTTCTGATTCGTGTTTGCAATTGCTTCATCTCTAATGCAACATTATTTATTTTACAAGTTTTATAGTTATTACTTACTCTCTTGTTGTCCGCAATATTCCTAATTTTGTCGATATTTTCCTTTATACTAGTCTTTCTTGATGCCTGTTTTTAGGCTCACGTAGTCTCTTTTGTTATAGTTATGAACGTCATCCATTACTTCATGACACCACTTACTGCATTTTACGACGATGGTAATCGGTTCTGATTCGTTTCTGCTCGGTTTCTTGATCTCTTGTTTCAGTTGCTTTAAATTATCTCCTTATTAAAATCCGTCAGTTGTTATTCCTTTTCACTTTTTAGTTTGTAATTAATTGTTGTAATAGTATCCTCAATTGTGGGTTTTCACTTGTCACTTCATATCAATTCTAAGCCTCGAGTCGTCTCAATGAAAGTATAAACTTAAACGCACTACATCATGTCGCCTGTCAGTACGTATGTTGTCTTTCGTTCTCTTGCCCTTTGTGATTTACAATATTCTTTTCTTTCGTTCTTACTATATTCTTGTTTCTCAAATTACTTCATTATTTCTCTAGAGCTTTTTATTCACTTTCGAAAATATTCATAAAACCATTGGCTGACTCGATCTCCTCAATAGTTTGTCATTCTATTCCTTGTATCACATTTGCTACGCTCCTAATTCTTCCTATGCATGCTTTTTCGTCATTCTGTTTCGAAGTCTTGATGATCCAACACTAAGTCTCATCTTACCGAAGTTTGCCATCCATTTAACGGTACTGCTTACCGCACGTCTGTTCACCTGGTTCCTTTCTGCTTTTCCCTCGGTAGTGCGTGTGTTCTGGAGAAAGCATGCCAATGAATCGTACCTCATGCTCAGCCATCGACGCTGCGTACATCCTCGGCTCTTTTCGTCGGTACAAGTTTTCTAGCTTTTATGCTCGTCCTGACTTGCTTTCATTTTTTGTTTTATTTTTATTTTGCAAAGTTAGTTTTTAGTTTGAGTCGAACTAGTATATTATAATCAGACAAATTTTTAATTAACAAAATTCATGATTGGATTACATTTTTATTGATAGTAAAATATATCTCTTTAGTAAAATCAAATCGTATGTAAATGAATAAAACATAATTTGTGGTTATTTTGAATATTTTATTAGTTTTCCATTTGTCATAATAATTTTATATCAGATCGATAATAAAGTACTAATGAAATCAGCTCAATTTTGGATGCTCCTCGAAAAAAGCTGTTTATTTTAATGCCAAACGTCCGATTAAAGAGAATTTATTATTCCAATGGTATTGAACATCTGAATGAAGAAGAACGTAAAAGAACACGTAATCCACTTTTTATCATAAAGATTCATCACAAAAGAAGCAAAACATCTTGCTGGGAACTGAGCCTTCATGGGAACGCTGTCGCGGCCTCCGTTGGTGTGGGTCAGCTCGCCTCCCAAATTCTCGATGATTTGTTGAGCTTAAGCTAAGCTGCTTTAGAGAAGCCTCAGTCGATTTCCCAAACACGTGCTGAGATCTGACTTACGAGGGTCACTGGGACTGTTCATATATTCATCTTAGCTTGCACAAGTGTTGAAGGAATATCGATCAAATGACAACTCAAAGTATGCAAAACAGTTCTAAGGTCTTACAAGAGAAATCTCATGCTGTCTACCGCTTTTGTTGAGTTTTTTAGAGCTTTGACCAATGACACGTACTTACTCGTATGTAAACGCATCAAAAGTATGAAATCATTCCCCCGAAAATACGTGTAAAAATATTTTACTTGGGATGGTTGTGGTGGCAGTGTACGGGCTCATCAAGTATGACTTCTTGAAGGTGAGCTAGTTCCTAAGAGCGTTTATGACCCCAGACAACTACGTCAAGTACTAATCGTACATAACTTATACCTTATTTTTTGTTCATTTCGTTCAATTATTTTTCATTACTCTTTATTAAACTCTTCAATAAACACTGTTAATTTAAGTACAGATCACTTAATAGCTGTTCATACAACTAATATTCATTTAATAAATGTTTGTATTAATAACTGATCATGTATTCGTTGTTCATTTGATTCTATAAAATGTTATAAATATTTAATGTACTGACTACTGTTCTTGACATTCCCTTCCCCTCGTACCTGCACTTCGCTATCGTTCATAAATTACTGTCACCTGCCCTAAATTCATCTCACGAGGGAGTTTGTATGCGTCCAATATTTCTTCTTCCAGACGAAGGATCTCATCTTGTTATTCTGTGTATCCATTTGGGCGATCCAATCCGCATGACGTCACCATTATTTTCTTCTTGCTATCATCCATTAGTTTAATATTAGTCCTAAGGTCATTCCTTATTCTCGTCCCCGAGTGTTGCACCAAATTGTTTTATTTGCCGTATTCTTCAATAATTACTGGCTTGGGCGTTGAATGACTGTCTGAGCCCTGTAGAGTAAAACAGGAAATATGCCCGAATCAGAACAACTATTTCCATACTTCCTTTTTTATTGGCCAGAATATATCTTAAAATCGAAAATTGTTTCCAATATAATGTCTAGTAACTTATCTTACCTTTTTGTAGAATATAGTAACTGTTCTAAATATGCGTAGTATTCATTAGCATGGTAATCTCGTCCATTTTCACAGAATGTAGGCTCTATTAGTAATACTTTTTGTCTTTATAAATTATCGTTAGATCAAATTAATGAATTACTGAGCCGCATGTTTCAGATGTCTTTCTTATTATATAGAACACTTGGCAAATTCAACTGCGTCCCTTGTGATTTCTCAGCTTCATCCCTTATCTGTCACAAACGTTTTATTTATTTTTCTGAACGATTTCTCTAATGTGATAAAAAAGAGCAGAGGCAAAGTTGAGTGCCCCATAGTTTTGTTTAAATGTTTCTCCTCTTCTTTCTGTTTTCAGTAGATATATTTGGTTATATTTTATTTTTTTCGCATACTACCGAACTACAGAAAGTTACGTAATGCTGCAGCGAGTAACGGCGATTTTTCAGCCCCAAAGTATTATACTAGGTCCCTAATATCGAAGGAAAGATAATTAATGTACGTGCATATCGTAAATTACTTGATTTATTGATGCTTCTGGGCGCGTTAAATTCAGTGGTCGTTGGTCCCGTTGGTCCCGTTGGGCGCGTTAAATGCAGTGGTCGAGTTGTCCGAACTACAGAAAGTTACGTAATGCTGCAGCGAGTAACGGCGATTTTTCAGCCCCAAAGTATTATACTAGGTCCCTAATATCGAAGGAAAGATAATTAATGTACGTGTATATCGTAAATTACTTGATTTATTGATGCTTCTGGGCGCGTTAAATTCAGTGGTCGTTGGTCCCGTTGGTCCCGTTGGTCCCGTTGGGCGCGTTAAATGCAGTGGTCGAGTTGTCCGAACTACAGAAAGTTACGTAATGCTGCAGCGAGTAACGGCGATTTTTCAGCCCCAAAGTATTATACTAGGTCCCTAATATCGAAGAAAAGATAATTAATGTACGTGTATATCGTAAATTTCTTGATTTATTGATGTTTCTGGGCGCGTTAAATACAGTGGTCGTTGGTCCCGTTGGTCCCGTTGGGCGCGTTAAATGCAGTGGTCGAGTTGTCCGAACTACAGAAAGTTACGTAATGCTGCAGCGAGTAACGGCGATTTTTCAGCCCCAAAGTATTATACTAGGTCCCTAATATCGAAGAAAAGATAATTAATGTACGTGTATATCGTAAATTACTTGATTTATTGACGTTTCTGCGCGCGTTAAATGCGGTGGTTCCGTAAGTGTAGTACTTTTTTAGTGAATTTTCCCGTTGTCTTCCCCGTATGGATTGTTGCATCCGGAGCCGACTTAAATGTCAGCGAGATTTTCTCAGTCTGATATTGCGCCCCAGCCGGAACAACCTCTGCCGACTGGTCTCCCAACCTGTGGGGGCGGTGTAGTGCATGTAAGTGTATGTGTGTAAGTAAGTGGTGATGATAGGAGAAGAAAGAGGAGGGAAAGATCGCGCGCGGTACGTAGCCCATTTCTTAGAGTACTGTTCCGGAGTTCGCCTGGTGTTGACCGGAGAAACCACAGAAAACTACCGACCAGAGCAGCCCGCCGCTAGAATTCTCCTCCAGATAGTGCCTGAACTCCACCTAGCTAGCTACCTAATGTCGAAAACGATGAAATGTCGAGCCTTAGGACCTCCCGGCCAGATGCTCTGCAGTGACATCAGTATGGACCCCCTGAACAACCTAAGCCATTAGGGTGATAAATTCCTTCTTTTAACACGTTTTGTTATTTGATGTATTTAAAGTCACTTTTGTACACCTAATCATCAGCGACGTCTTGTCTAAAATAGATTAGTCATGTGATACATTTCATAATTATTAATATTTCGAAGTATTACAACAGTATTAATGTCTTCTTTAAAGAATGAGAACACTACTCTTGTAATCTCTCTTCAAATCAAAATATACAATCCGATACATTTTAAAATTGGTATGGTATTCATGGATCCTCATATCATTTCATATATGTAGTCAGAATTTACATTTTGTAGATTCTCAATTGCTAAAAATTGTCTGTACGACAATGTCTGCCTAATTAAACAAAGCCAGCGGCTAAACCTCGGGCAGGATTTTTCAGCACAATTGATATTCCTAGAACAATCTCGATGTCACGGTTCCTTGAATTTGAAATATTTTGGTTTTAAAGGGTACTTTTCATGAATCTTTCCAATGACATTTTCAAAAAGTCGCGTAATTTTGCTAAACTATTTCCTCAAAATCGGCTCCAAACGTTTTCTATGAACTTTTGGAACTTAAAATTTTGTATAATAAGACCTTAACGTTATTTTAATGTAAACTTTGTTTTTCAACCTTTACACAAAAGCAAGTCAAGTAGTAATATGTTAGTAACCGTAGCAAATGATGCACGTAAGTACAAGATGTTGTGACACCTCTAGTTTTTACTATTTTGTCGACTACTTGTTTGGGAAGGTTTTCAACATAGGTATATGTATGGTGCAGTCAATCACTTTGTTAAAATCTACGAAGGCTATGCAAACCGTAAGATTGAATAATTGTTTTTCTATTGGTGTTGCATTCGAGACTTGTAGATCCTCGGCGCTTGGTAAGCTTGGGTCGAACCTAGCGTGTCCATTCGATTGCTTATTTAGACTTCTTAAGATAATTGGAGAACATAATTTTGGCAAATTAACTTTTAAAGGGAGATTTATTTTTATTTCAGACTTTATATAGTTGTATAGTGAAGTAAATGTCTTCCTTCTTTCTTCTCTGCCAATTGACTTTTATCAGTTTTCCTTTTTTGATGAAATCTGTTTTCTTAAACCTTTTGGTAATAATCCTGTTTCAAAACGGAGTTTCATTGCACGAAAGTACGCTTCAATTGATTACCATTCACTAGATTAGAAGAACCCAGTGTTGTCCATAATGCGAAAAATGGCCATGCATTTAACTGAATACGTGACTGAGTAATATTTTTTAATTAGTAGACATAAAAATTGTCATTATGGAGGAAACTCTCTCGAAGAATTGCATGAATCGTAAAAAAGTTGCCTCGCCGGCAACAAGCTCACATGCAAGGAGCAATTTGCAGCGCTTTGGCGGAGACAGGGGAAAGTGATTTCTTGCTCGCGCATAACCTGTTGGCAGAATGGCTCACCCGTTTGACGGGACTCTCCAATTTACGCCTTTGAAACCCGCGAGGAATATTGCAAAACGACTAATGACACGCACTTAAGAATTATTTCAAACTAATATATTTTCATTAGAGTTTATAACAGAAATTTAGTTTCCTTTTAATTATAAAAACAATAAGAGTGATGTAGAGTAACACACACATTCGTTATAAAATGTCAGTCTTATTTTCTACACAATTTTCACAGATATTCAAAAACATAAAAATATTACCTCGCAATCACGCGCTTTATTTGTGACATATGGAAGCTAATAGTAACGTTTCACTAATCTCCCTACATTTGTATGTTCGGTTAATACTTCTAAGAAAATATCCAAGAACTGTTCAAAGTGTTTCAAAATAATCTGGCTGTTCATTTCATATTCGATCACGCGATAATGAACGATGTGTTATGTTGCGTTATTACGTCGATACATATGTGCTTTTTTCTATTTTACCCACCATTTAGACAAGAAAATTAATTACTATATTGTGTAATAAATTACCAAAAAATTCTGTGTGAAGATTAGAATGGATATTTCAAATTGGAATGTGCCCTGATTTAGTCGTCAGCATTGAGTAGGTGAGAATCCGTCGCTTCACGTAGATGTATCAGGAGAAGGCGGAGCACGCTGTGAAAAGGTGAATGACGACTGCCAGGCCCCGGTCTTTGCGTCATCAAGACACCGCGGCTCGCGTCCCCCCGCGTTGGCCGCCACCCGGCGCGGGCCACTTGCCCAAGCGCGCGCGCGCGGGCGGCCAGTTGGGCAGCGGAGCAGCGCGTTTGGCAACGCGCGCAGCCACTGGCCGACGCCGGCCACCGCCCTGCTGCGGCCCGCCCGCCCGCCCGCCCGCCCCGCCCCGCCCCGCCCCGCCCGCCCCGCCCCGCCCCGCCCGCCCCGCCCGCCCCCGCCCGCCCCGCCCCGCCCCGCCCGCCCCGCCCCGCCCCGCCCGCCCCCGCCCCCGCCCGCCCCGCCCCGCCCCTCCCCGCCCCGCCCGCCCCGCCCCGCCCGCCCCGCCCGCCCCGCCCGCCCCGCCCCGCCCGCCCCGCCCCGCCCGCCCCGCCCGCCCCGCTCGCCCCGCCCGCCCCGCCCGCCCCGCCCGCCCCGCCCCGCCCCGCCCGCCCGCCCCGCCCCGCCCCGCCCCGCCCCGCCCCGCCCCGCCCGCGCTGACGGATCCAGGTCAGGCGCCATTGCCGCCGCGCCGCTACGCCGCGCCGCGCCGCGCCGCGCCGCGCCACGCCACGCCGCGCTACGCCACGCCACGCCACGCCACGCTACGCCACGCTACGCCACGCTACGCCACGCTACGCCACGCTACGCCACGCCACGCAGCGCTGCGCCACGCCACGCCGCGCTACGCCACGCCGCGCCACGCCGCGCCGCTTGCCACAGTGGCACTGCCCATCCCCCATCCCCAGGGCTCCTCTTTCCTTTAAAGTTATTGTTTAATTTTATGGTAAATAGTTGAATTTGAAATAATGTTTGTGTATCGGATATTTCATTAACCCTGCATTGACCAACCTTTTGTCCATAGCGCTCTGTACCAATTGAAGGTTTAAAAAATGTCCACCATTAATATGACGTCGGAAGATTTATTTACTTAAACATTTTTAACATTCATTTTCACTTACACTCTAAATAAATATGTCATTTTCCTCCTCATTCCCTTCAAAATTATCAAATAATTCACGTTATAAATCGGATTCTGATAGGTATTTACTCACTTTGTGAGTGATTGTGAGTGATAGAATTTACTCACGTTGCGCCCTGGCCTTAGGAATGACTACTATTTACTACAATTACTGTTTGTAATGTTTTACCATCTTCAACAATGGAAAATAAATTTGATTTGAAAAAATAAAGCTCATTGCTGAGTATGTTAGTAACAAATTAGAGAAAGGGAGTGGAATTTAATGCCCATCTCACGTTTCTGACTTTATAACTTTGTAGTGACAGTTACTAACTTCACAATTATTATAGAACATAAAATTCAGTCTATTATTGACACAAAGTCAGAATCCAGCGGTTGAATTGCATTACTCCAATTTGTATAAGAGTTTTGAAAATGTTAACAAATAGTTAAGTTTAAAGTACTGTTCATGTCTATGAGACATTTCATTAATACTAGTTTTTAACCGAAGAGGTAATACAAGTTTGATGAAGCATATTCCCAAGTGACGCAACCAGATATTTTCTGTACGTGTGGTGGAAACTATAGATGTAGTGTCCTGAATAATTAATTTGTATTTTTTTTATTAATGCTGAATGTAAAATGTTTTTGTTGAATTATTGCAATTTATAACGTATTCAACATAGGTACTGAATGACTTTTATAACTGACTTTTAATAATCCTCTGATCCTTAGCGTTGAGGATGTCAAAGTTGTCTGAGATATCTAAGAATTATTTTCTCGCCATTTGTTTTGTCATGACTAAGGAATTTAATACCCCAATAATCCTGGAACGCAATCTTCTGTGCGATCCAGTTTATTATGAAATAAATTGTATTTTTTGACAAGATACAAACTGTAAAAATATTTCTCTCTGACAGGAAACACAATCGTATGCTAAAGGCTAGTCGTTGAACGCCAAATTCTAGATGTAGGCAGGATGTAGCATTGTAAGGATATACTATTTGTAAGTAAACATTTCACGCAGCTCGGTGTTTCAAACAGAATTGTACAGAACTGCAACAATCTATCATGTTGGCTGAACAAAATAATTGTTGATAAATATCTAAATTTTGAAGTTACTTGAAGATCGCAAAAGGAATCGAAAGTCACACAAACTCAGCAATTCGCTGTTTACTGCATTAGATTGAGCTACTTCGAAATTGCATAATGAAGGTATTTCAAACATTGGTGTCGGAACTTAGAGTATAAACATTCTTTAAAAAATTCCAATTCCTGTAACTCTGTTATATTGCATGCTGAATTAAATTGTATTCTGTAATATTGGAAATTTTGAAGCCTGTATATTTTTGAAGCAGTCAAAGTACTGAATGAACGTATAAAATTCTTCTTAATTGAGCATTTAGAGGTGAAAGTCACCATAGGAATGGATGTTTGGCATTTATCCTTGACGTTTTCTTCTGTGGTAAGCTCACGTAGAGACGTAAAGGAATTCCAGGCATATTAATCTGCAGTGTGGATCAGGAAGTCTCCTAAGTATATGTTGGGGTACTCTATATAACTTGGAATTATCCCCCCATGTCAAATCTGTAGAGCGCTGGGATTCCCAGCCGCGAAAAGCGAGACGCAGATTCGGCGGCGGGGAGGCGCGCTTACGCCGAGTGGAGGGGGAAAAGTCCGTTTTCGCATGCGCACGAGACGGCGCGCTCAAGGGCCCTGGTAACCGATATCGGAACTAGGCCACTGGTCGCACAGCAACGCGCGGCGGGTTGCATCGTTCACAGGCGCTCGTTGCCCACTCTAATTCCCCTCATAGTATTTATGTGATTCAGTGCTGGATTTTGGAAATAAATGATAGTTTTTTTAGCCTTTTTTTCTTTTTTAAATTTTCCAATGAGTAGACCGTAACTTTAATTCTCTTCGTTTTAAAATCAATGTTTCAAACTGCGCTGCACCCTAAGAATTATTGGAATTACAGAGCGAGTCTTGGAGTTCGTGGGAACGGGAGCTATTTCTAATTAGTGTGCTATGAGCATTGTATATTTCGATGAAGTCGTTTACAGTAGCCTACAATTACACCCACTTTTTCTATCGCAGACGGTGTTGGGTTATTTCTCAGTAGACGCGAAATGAACATTAACGGGTTGCAATGCTTATAATTCTTTGTATTTATCTGTCCCTGATTCGCGGTCGACAGGAGTTATGACTATTGTTCGTATGTCGACCTTCGGAATGCAAACGACGGCCGGTTCCTTTTTCAGCTGGAATGCAGCACTTATCCCGTCGGAGCTAACGGCGCCCTGCTCGAAGTATATGTGAAGAAAGAACGTAAAATACGGATCGGTTGCCTTCGACCCGAAAGTTTAATGGAATGTATAAACACGTTGCGTGGAAGTAGCCGTGCGATTTATGAGCTCGGCGGGCCATTTAGCGGAGTAATTAGGCGCACTCTAATTACGGTGGCGGCGGCGGCGCTGATGGTGGTGGGGGCGGGCGCTCCTTGCTGTGAGATGGATGTCCGCACAGGTGCGAGGCCGAGCGCCGGACCACCCGCCCACCCAACCACCACGCACCGCCGGACGACCACCCGGGCGGGTGGGGCGAGGGAGCTTCGTTCCGGTTGCCAACCACTCGGCGTGTTCTGTATTATCTATTATTTACTGTCATTGACAGAGCAGACTGACAATGTTTTAATAAAGAAGGTTCTTACCGGAAGGATGATGCTCCAAATGACAACTGTTTTTATTCTTTGATTTTTCATGTGATGGTCATGATATACCCCAGCATTTTATACTAAAAATAGCCGTACGAACAAATAATTGGCATGATCATTTAATGAGAGTGCCGGAAGACCGAATGCCGAAAACCCTCACAACTACAACCCCCACCCCTACAACCCCCAC
The DNA here is from genome assembly GCA_038098605.1 of Gryllus longicercus. Lineage (NCBI taxonomy): Eukaryota > Metazoa > Arthropoda > Insecta > Orthoptera > Gryllidae > Gryllus > Gryllus longicercus. The sequence goes on from JAZDUA010000540.1 coordinate 385,701, forward strand.
GGGAGGAGGAGTAGGGTCATACCGATAAAGCGGTGGAAGGATACGCTTGAACAGAGAACGGGCCATCAGGCATAACTCATGATATGAGGATGATTTTTCTGGTCTTAAAATATTAACTTGGAATCGTAGAATCTAATGTGAATAATTCATACATTTATTAAGAAGCATAATGCAGTTTTAGTCAATTTTCCACGGTGTTACTGTTTTTGAATTCAAATGGAATAAGAAACGCATTGTAATAAATGTTAACGCAATTGAATAAGAAGGTATGCAAGTATACTAAATGAAGTATTATTTGTTTACATCAAATGCTTCTGGAAACTGCATTTGACGTTATGTTTTGCGTGAATCAAGCATAAATATAGTATGTTGTATATTTGAAAATGTTTCCGTTGTAAGTAGTAGTTTTTTACCAATTAGTATGATAGTTTTAATTTCTAGGCCGAATAATGATATTGGAATCAATAATATTCCGTATGTAATTCTTCCGAATATTCTTCACTAGGAATAACTAAATATTTAAACGTAATAATACAACTTATCTTCATGTTTTTTATAGGAGTAAATTTTATGGAAAAATCTGTTCACAGATTGTAACTTACATTCGTAATTAACGTTCGATGTTTATGCGTTACTTAGACAGATTTATTATTTCTGCAGGTAGGTTTAGAACCTGGTGGCAGAACACTACAATTTACATATTATAACTAAGAGTACTAATACACTGTAATTTTAAAGCATTTTAAGGCAATAATAATAATGTAACAATAATAACAATAACTGCATTACCTATAAACTTTGACTGTCCTGCAAGGAATTTTTAAGTAATAAATACACTGCACTTCACTTCACTTCACTGATTTTTATGCGTTGCTTCTGACAAGAATTCAAATGGAGTCCAGACTAAGCGATCATATTTTTTCCACCCAATGCGATTATGTTGTGGAATCCGTCATATTTTGCCATAAGAAATGCAATTAAAATGCGTGTTCTTTTCCTTCACAATATCATTGTCTTTCCGCATTTCCAGTATTTTGTATTTGCTTGATATTTTTTTTTTAATTTATTTTCCTGCCTGTTCGGCATAGTATGCCTTTCAGGGGTTTTAATTTACAGTTTATAATTGCAGAATTTTTTTGGCCATTCGGCTGACAGTATATGAGGAGGACCACACGGCTACCTCGTCAACAGAGTCTGCAGAGCAGTAATTCAAAGAAATTTATTAATTTATTTATTTATTTTAATTAATGTATTTATTTAATTTTTCAGCAGCGGAATTGATTAATGGGAGGGGATGGAAATTATTCTAATTTAAGGTGGTTTTAGAGAGTCTTTGGGGTATCGAGAGATAATGCGGGTTGGGATGGAAGCATTTTTGCCTAGATCAAATATTTGTGCACTTGTACACGACGGAAGAAGGGTGAAAAATCTGTTACTCATCCTTTGAATGTATTCGCTAATGGAAGGAATGTTAAGCTCTCTGTGAATTTGCATATTTGGAATAAACCAAGGGGCTTGCACGGCTTTTCTTAGATACTTGTTTTGAATGATTTGTAGTTTCTTTAGATGTGTGTTTGCTATATTGTTCCAAATTTGACAGGCGTATGTTAATGAGGGACGTATTATCGTTTTAAAAATTGATAATGCGCAGTCCAGACTAAGCGATGATTTGTTGTTAATTATTGGGTAAAGTTTGTTCATTTTTGCGTAGGTTTTGTTCGTTATTTCTTGAATGTGGTTTTTCCAAGTTAATTTTTGATCCAGTAATACACCCAGATATTTTACGGGCGTTTCATTATTAAGCCAAGGAATTGCAGAATTATTAATTTTGATTTGTAGTGGTTTATGTATTTTTCTTAGTGAGAATATTTTAGGCTGTGATTTGGTAGGGTTTATGGCAATTCTCTATTTCAATGTCCATTCGACAAATTCATTTAAGTCCGACTGGAGATCTTTGCAAGCGTTGGTAATGTTTGAATTTGCATTGAATAATACTGTATCATCTGCATAGAGTGCTATTTCTGAGTAAGTCATTTGTGGATAGTCAGCTATATATATGTTGAACAATAAGGGAGAAAGTGGGGAACCTTGCGGCACGCCGGCTTTGATGATATGTGCTCTTGATTTATTGTTGTTTATACTAACTTTGAAATCCCTCTCTGACAGGAAGCTTTTAATGATGTTTTGGAGATAATCGGGGGTTCCCAAGGTTTGCAACTTGTAAAGTAGCCCATGATGCCACACTTTATCAAAGGCATGTGCGATGTCGAGAAAAATTGCAGCTGTGTACTTTCGGTTGTGAAATGCTTCAGCAATGTACTCTGTTACTCTTAATAGTTGATGACTTGTGGAGTGGGTTGGACGGAATCCGAACTGCGTATTTGGAAGTGCATTGGTTTCGGTGAAAAATTTAGATAGTCGGGATTTTATAAGTTTTTCAAACATTTTGGCAAAGGTCGGTAACAAACTAATTGGTCTATAGCTAAGAGGGTCTTGTGGATTTTTGTTCGGCTTGCATACTGGTGTTATAATGGCAGTTTTCCAGGTCTTTGGATAATATCCTAATCTTAAACAAGCGTTATAGAGCGCTGTTAATGCTGCAATTGCATTGCGAGGTAATTCTTTCATCATTTTATTATTTAATAAGTCATGTCCTGCTGATTTTCTCGGTTTTAAAGCCTTGATTATTTGATATGTCTCAGACGGGGCTATAAATTTAGTTTTTGTTGGGACGGAATATCGCGGTATTGACAAGTTTGTTTCCACTTTTAATTGGAAATCAAAGTCGGTTACCGGGTTAGTTGTAAATATTTTCTCAAAATGTTCCGCTAAAGATTCAGCTTTTTCGAAATCCGTCGTTGCTAGACCTGAGTTAGAGGATAACTGCGGGATGAAAGATTTTTCCTTTGTAATCATTTTAATTGTGTTCCACATTGTCCTGGAGTTTGGAGGGATGCTGCCTAAAAAATTTTGGAAATGTGTACACCTCACTTTATGTAGTTCTTGTTTAATTTTTACCGATATGCTGTTTAATTTTTGTTTCACTATTTTATTGCGTGAATATTGCCACAATCTACGAAGGTTATGTTTTTCTTTAATTAAATTTAGAAGTGGTTTAGGAAGCGGAATATAATTTTTGGTGAAATTCCTTACTTTAGTAGATGACCTTTTAATAGCATTTTTAATAATGTTTTCGAGAGAGTTGATACAACTGTCGATATCAGATGATGTTTTAAGATTCTCAGGAAACTGACATTCGTTTATTAGTATGTTTCTATACATGTCCCAATTTACTTTACCCTCTATAATTTTTTCGTTTTGATAAGTCTGAAGTTCGGCTTTGAAAGAAATTATTACTGGATTGTGGTCTGAGTCTAATTCTGGTTTTACATTTTGGTAAATCGGAATGTTTAAATTTTGTGTAATAAGTATATCTAGAATATCAGGAACTACATTTGGGTTATAAGGGTAGTATGTGGGCTCTGGAGGAGCTAGTATATTAAGATTTCTTTGCAATGCGAATTTATGAAGAAGTTTTCCATTATATGAAGTAGAATTACAGTTCCAAATTTGGTTTTTACAATTTAGGTCTCCTGCTAAAATTATTTGTGACCTACCATCAAACAATGCTTTCAAGAAACTTGACGGAAACTTTTTGTTGGGAGGTTTATATGCAGCAATTAAGGTTATGTTAGAAGAGATCAGTTCGATATTGATAATAATTGTTTCTATTTCATTTGAGGATGGGGATTGTATCAGTGTATGTTTAATTTTTCTATTAATGAGAATTGCTACCCCACCTGATGCTATATGCGAAATTCGATCATTGCGGTATGCTAAATATTTTGGGATCGAAAATTTTTCTACCGGCTTTAAGTGTGTTTCTGAAATACACGCAACATCTATGTCGTGGACTTGTAGAAAGTATCTTAGTTCGTTCTCTTGGCGCTTTATGCCATTTGCATTCCAGTTGAGAATTTTAAAGTTTTCTATTTTATTTTGAGCCATTGAAATGAACAGAAATGAGTTTTTGAACCATTTGTTGCAACTGTGGAATGATTGCAGAAAGAATATTATTTATAATTGTTTGGATTAGGTTTTCGTTTATTACGTTCATATTTTGGAGGACTGGGGGAGAATTCCTGTTATCTGGCCTAGGCGGCTGGCTAGCGCGATAAGCAAAAGAATGCAAGGGCGTTGAATTAAGCGGCAGAGGAGGAAACTCTTGTGGGGCATAGTGATAAGGTTGTGTGTTTTGGTTTAATTGGCAATTTGAGAACTGCCTATTTGGCAGGTTGTAAGCTGAAAATTTATGATTAGCCTGATTTAAATTATATTTTTTAACTGCTTCTTTGTAAGCTTTGCAGCCTTTGTAGTTAGCCGTGTGTTCCCCATTGCAGTTACAACACTTTGGTACATTATTATGTTTAGGTTTGTCACATTTCGAGTAATGATGGCTTTCTAAGCATCTCACACATCTAGGTCTCCTTCCGCAATTTGCCTGTGAATGACCGAAAGTCTGACAATTTTTGCACATTATTGGAGTTTTAGACTTTACACGCATTTGAACTCTGACAATGCTATATATAAGCTGATTTATTTTTAAAATTGCTTTGTTATTTTCATTATCAGTTAGATCGACCGCAACGGTAGTTAACGGTTTACGTTCTCTTCCGAACAGTCTAACAACTTTTAACACTTCAAAGTTTTTCGAAAGTTCATTAAATATTTCCTCTTCTGAATAGGTAATTGGCAGATCTTTTATGACAACTGAAAAAGTTTTTTGGGTAGGATCCCTATATGTGTGATGCTCGATTTTCTCTTTTTCACAGAATTTTCGATATTCTCTATAGTCCTCTATTGAGTTGAATTTAATTTTTATAGTGTCTTTTTCTAATTTAGTAGAAAAATTGTTTTTTGTGATACTTTTTAGTTCACTGATAAATAGGGGATAATCGAGTACTTTATGAACATAAAAGGGGGGTATTTTAATGATGGATTCTTCACTTTCGTCCCTTTCGTTTGGCGAATTTTCTTCGGTCATATTTTGAAGACTTTGGTACCTATTTTTGACGGTCACGTTATACAGTATTCTTTTAGAAGCATTGTTTTCATCTGGTAAATCTACGTGCATGCGTTTTAGATTTTTACTGTTTTCATTAAAACCACTGGTTGACTGTTGAATAACTGTTTGTTGCGGGGCAGCACCATACCTGTTATAATAAGCATCTTTAGTGCTTACTGACTGAAGGTTGGTCAGAGTCCCTTCCGGCTCTCCATCCAGCTGCAGGGCAGGCGGTTGTGATGTGTTGAACTGTTCCAAGGGTTGAATATTTTCCATTTGTGGTGGAAAAGGAAGCACATCTCCATTCATTGCTGTGAACTGATCTGGTGTGCCTCCATTTAAAACGTGGGCTGCAGCCACCAATTGGCCCCCAAAAGCGGGGGCACTTGTTGCGAACATACAGCTTTCGCTGCACCACTACACTTTCACTGGATAACACAATATTTCGTTATTAGCAATAAACAATTCTATTGCACAAAAACAATCACTGTTAGAAATATGGGGATCCGCTGGTAGCGGCGCCCGTTTGTACTTGCACTAAACACGAGTTTGAGCGTAACACCGAAGCACAGCGATAAGCGGAGCGATGCGATGCTTACTCCACGACGTCTAGAGCGAGACTGTGGCTTGATATTTGCGAATAAGTAGAGTGCTAGTTTGTTTTATGATATGCCAATTTGTACTGGTTACTTGCCCATTTTCAATTACTGACATATTTTATTCTTAAACCATTTCATATTTTAATAATGCTTCCTTATAGCTCTCGCGCATAGAATGGTACATAATAACGCATTCGCATAAAGTAAAAATAGAATCAGTATAGATACGTTGTGAAGTTGCTAACAAGTAAGAAGAAGATAAATAGTGCGTTTGCTCGTAAGTGCGATTCTTAACAGGTCAACGCATTTTAGTAGTATTTTTCTAGAATCAAAAACAATATTCATATATAATTAATTCCATAATCGAAGTAAAAATTTTCCAAGATATGAGAATAGAAACTGTTCACAATTTGCCATTAAATACTGGCCATACCTTTCATCTTCTGCAGATATATGTATGGGGTAGATACATTTTCTTCTGCTTTTCTGTAAATAATTGGTGTGAAATGGCACTTTTCTTGGAAATATTTCAGATTTAAAAGAATGTAGTATAATTATGATTATTATGTAACTGCAGTCCTTTTATTTTATATTTGTTGCACTTATCGGGTATCGGAAATGTGATTGTGTATGAAATACATAAAATATCGAGCACATTTTACCACTGATTAAAAATATGAAACCTGTCTGAGTTAATGGACCACACATTACAGTTATTTTCGAGCATACATGTAACAACATTTCGACTAAATTAAAATTGCATTCCACACACGCGTAACTTTCTTAACTACAGGTTTCCAAATTGTGCTGACGAGATATTCCGTGATGTAGGCGCTCGGGAACTGGTTAGTAGCGCCCTGCGTTGCCCTGTGTTGTCAGAGGCCGGGTTAACTTATGCTTCCTCGCCCCCATTGTTCCGCGTGTGGTAATGCACTCCAGAGAAAATTATTGCCCTATGCACCTGCCTTGCGTAGTGTGCTTTCGAAAGCAATATGGTTACTCCCGAAAGTCTGGTTTTGAAGATGGCGAACAAGGCAATACCCACATCACTGGCAGAAATGCTAATTTGCGACCATAAAGGGGTATGCAACACACAACATTAGTTAGTGTGTGACATGGTCAAGTATTAAGGAAAACGATAAAAAAATAAGACAGTTATGATACATTGAATGGTCTCTGTGAAGAAAAATTATAAAAAATAAAGTCTGAAAAAGTGCTGTCTGTCTGAATGGATTCAATTGTGACCTAGGAATTATAATATTTGCATTACAACGTAGAAACTTATTATAAACATAAAAACATGAAAATTATATATTTATGCCAAAAGTTAAGAAAATGATTGTGTTTGTAATTGTTACGCTATTTTTCACATGAGTTTTTGAGTCCTTCTTTCAGTATTAATATTGAAATTAAATTGAATATATTTGTAATTTTAAATATCACAAGCTGATTAACTATTCTAAATGTATGTGGTAATTTTAAGACTTCAAGATCATTTTACAAAAAATCCCTTAAGACATAACTGAAGATATAGGACGTTATCTGAAAGTCATATAATCAAGTCAATTACTTCAATAAATATATTTAAAATTTTAAAAATAATTATTTGTTGTACATAATCTTACGCTACTCTCGAAAAAATCTCATATAATATAATTTATAAATATTTTTCTTATTAAAAAATTAGGTGCTATATAACTCACTAGCTACCTCTACTGAAACGTCGCCTTAAATTCTTACCGAATGTTTCAGACCAAAAATACAAAGCATATAATATATTTGATGAGATATGATATGCACTTTTGACAAGAAAGACAAAGACAAACCACGTATCGCGTGTAGTTTATTCGTTACATCGCAATTGTTCGGGAAATTCTATTACCATTTCCGTGCGCTTTGTGGCCAGTATCCCTGCAGGGATACGTTACTAGAAGACATAGGAGTGAAATCAATGTATTTTCTCGATAATTTCTCAACTTTTAACATTGTAAATGTATTGTTCAACATAACTCTTGTTGACCAGCATACGCTATAAGTATAAGACGTCCCCTTTAACGATCTCCGCCAGAATCGTTTCCCGCTCCTTAACAACAGCGCTAGCGGGCAACGTTTAACGGGCCAACACGCGACGCGCGACGACCAACATCCCAGCGGCGCGCGGCCGAGCATAAGAACTCACACACGCCGCCCTTTTACGCTCGATTATCCTCACCTTATTGGCTAATCATGCCAAGCGTTCAAATTTACGCCGCCTTCAATCGCTCGTAGTTAATCAGGCGCGGCTATTACGGGCCGTGATGGGCCCTAATGGGGAGCGCGCACTCCCCCCCCCCTGCGCCGGCACGCCTATTTACGAGCACATTGTTCGCTGGGCCCGCTGCCGCCGCAGCCGATATTCGGGCAATTTGCGCGTCAGCCACACCTCTTTCATTCAATCACCCTCGGCTGGAATCGTCGCCGGCCCTACGACGAGATGCAAGTGCATAGTGGTTGAGTTCAACCAGTGGGCCTCTTCCAATCTCAGCCATGTTTTATGTTTATGTAGTGTTTGGATCAATTCGCGAGGTGTTTTATTAATAGAAACTTCAGTCGTAGTCACGATGGTGTTTTATTAGCGCTTATTCCGTCACATTGTTGCTATTTTCTGTGCAACCTCTATGTGTTTCTCTATCCGGCTCTCTCCAGCCGCAGATGTCGAACTGATGATGGGTACTATACCGTCGTATAAGCTTTATGCAACCTTAATAAACTTACAGAACTCTCGTTATATTATGTCGGAGCTTTTTTTCATGAGAACGTCTTAAACCCTACATCATTTCCTATTATGTTTTATTGTTAATTTTGTTAAGAATTTGTGAGAAATTGGAACCTTATTTAAACAGGTTAGTCTTTGTGCTTCATTACCTTTGTTGTCAGAGAGAAAAGTTCTATAATAAAAATATGAATTGCGGTAACTGACTTAATTCTGAAGCCTATCGAACTACGTCCTGTAGAACTAAGAGATTTTTCAGTTTTTTCTTAGCAATTTCGAATTGGTTATTCTTCCGATTTCGCTGCTTCTCGTCGTGCGAGAATAAGAAAACGTTCCTTCTGGAACAAGCTCATTGTGTTCAGTTTCAATGATTTCGGTAATTCGAATGCTCAAATTATGTTTTGCAATCTGTTTCTCACAGAGGAAAGGTTTCTATCATTAAAAAAACGAGAAATGTAAGAGGAGAGCTTTTTAATTTTTTGGGTTTTGTGATTTCTTTTTCGAAATTAGTGATTTTGCTTGAAGAAATATCTGAATATCAGAGTTTATCGTGTGGACTACTCTGATATCTCCAAACTTGAATAGAATGATCGTCATCTGCAATGATGGACACCTCATAACCGACAGAATCTCCACACGCTATGATTGCTCTAGTCGCCGACGCTGTTACGATATCCACCATAGGATACGTGTAAATGAATCCGATGAAACAAAGATTGTGATAACTTCTAACATTTATTCACCAAAAGGTGAAGAATTACCATATATTTTTCTATGAATATGAAACGTTCTAGTCTTGCAAAGCCCAAATAAAAGATGTGGACCAAGAGTTTAGTTAAACACCTGTGAGAAATTTGATAATGCGTATCATGTACTATTATGTTTAAATAAAAACTTTTAGTTCAAACTCGTGTACTTTAACGCAAAAGCTCAGTGTGGTGCAAAATGAGATTTCGTTTTTTAATGCCAGGCAACAAGCTGTGCTGTGCATTCCGGAGGTTCATGTTTTCAATTTCAAATCAACTTTCAAAATATTAGTGATATTAATTATGAAGAAGCCAGAGGTTTTAGGAAACATTACATAATATATTTGGTTGGCGTGTGTAACAGCCATAAGTTCACCATACTACACCTTCAGTTCGAGTTTATCCCAGCAACTGCCAAATAGCATGTGGTAAAGGACGAGAAATATTTTAACAGCCTTCCTCGCAATACCCTCGCGCTCCGACGAACGGCCGGGCCGCCGTTTTGTCCCGGCGACCGCGCCTCTGCTGGTCCCGCTCTGGCCTTTCCACGCACGTCACGCGCCGATGCACGTCGCCTCGACCCTCCACCCCCCCCCCGCCAAGGACCGGTCTCCACACCTACCTGTAAAACCATCTCTGTATTACAATAATTGACACTTGCGTGAGACCCGTCACCTAGGCCGGCTTGCGTTGAATAACTAACACGTCTATCTGGGGAACGGGAGGTATAATGTGCTGGAAATATTAATATAAAAGTTGTGTTTAATTGTGGATAATATTTGAGATTGAAGAAAATTGGTAACAATGAATAGATTTGAAAAGTTTCTTTTGAAAGGAATAGGTTTCAAAAGACGCTTCATCTATCGCGCCTCGTTCCGCACCAGTTCCCGCACCGATTCCCGTCCCCCCCTCCACTCTCCTCACTAGTTCCTCCTTCGGTCCCCGCACACGTCCCCGTCCCCGCCCCGTCCCCGCCCCGTCCCCGCCCCGTCCCCGCTCCGACCCGACCCGCCACCGTCCCGCTCTCACGCGCGCGAAGGCCGCATTAACTCGACGCCGCCCCGGGCCGCGATAGCCTGACGGCCGCGAGGCCACGGATTGTTTGTGCGTTAATTGATTTTATGGAATCAGGCACGCACACGCGTCAGCTCGCTCGCGCGCTCCTCGCGCCGCCTCGTCGCCGAGGCGGAGGGGAGCCGAAGACCTCTGCGCGGAGGCGCTGCGGAGAGAGGCCCTTCCCTCCTTTTGAAGCTGTTAGCTTCCGGTGTTGACATTTGGGGTAGAGGCGCTCAAAGCATCGAGCAACCCTGTAAATGGTTTGGCATCAAAGCTATTAACTTTATTGATACAATTAATAATTATACAAGTTATAATAATTATTATTTTTTATTATCTCTTCCTTTTATTTACTTTAAAAATATATCGTTTGTAAATAAAGTTTAATGGAGAAGGGTGAGAGATGGCTTCCTCTTGTTTTAAACTGAGCACGCATGTGGTAATGAAGCATCTCTTATGGAAAATGTCGACGAGATTTTGTCATAAAAATCTATTATTATAGAAAGCTTTCCCAAATGCATTCCGGTCATATTCTGTACACGCGTTGTTGACTGGGTGGATGTTGTGACTGGTAGTACGTGATGAAATTCTATGATGACTACAATTGATATTTTCAATGAAGACTGATATCTCTTTTAGATGTGACAATATGTAAAGAGTCGACTTATTTTTTGCAGATGACTCTTGCAGGAACTGTTCGAGTTGGATTTCTTAAAGTCATAATATAATGTATTTGGAATATCATTGGGAAGTGCTTCAGAAAGCCCAACAGAAATAAATCATAAAGAACCACGCAAACCAAATTCTTACTCCCCGACGTCCTTTAGGACGTAGTACAAAAAGAAGAATCGCAAACATTGCTTTTAGGAGTAGAGGCTAAAAATATCTGCCGTTATTAGGTTAGTACGTCTTGTGTGAGATGTAACGGCGCCTGTTTTTAAGAGTTTATTTTCTTTGTTTTCTTAAACGTATATTGTTACATTTTTGCAAGAGCCTCTCAAGTAAACTAATTTTTGATCAGCGGAAATTAAGATTGTATGGAAAAATGGAAAACTAATAGAAAAGAAATTTTTAACCAAGTTTATATCGACGATTCTAAGTCTGCGTTGCAATGAAAAATGATGTATTTATGAAAACAGTTCGCTCAGAAAGTTAAGTGCTTGTGTGAAGAAACGGAAACCAGATTATTGAGTCGATTAATAGTGACAGGAAGATGGCAAATTGATGTTTGTGAAGCTGCAAAAAAGGGGAAGCTAATCTTGTATTTAAGAAGTCAACGCCCTTTGAATGCATGTAATTTCAGGGTTAGAAAAACGACGCCTCATAGAACACGCGAACAGAAAGCAGAGAAGGGATATTGAAATATTGATATTGTACGTAGTATTGCGAGATTTGGAATGCGAAATAAAATATATTTTTGGAATGATTAGGAATCAGCAATCGTTACTTCCATTAAATTACAGACAAGGTGACGTGAATCCGAACGAGAAATATCACGACGAACAACATGGTGACAGTCCACCCGATAAGTCCGCCACATACAAACAGAAAACGATGCGAGAAGAGTCGTCGATGGCGTCAATCATGAGAGTAATTTAGGAGATAACGCCCGAGATAAGCAGGAAGTTGCAGCGGCGGGGGCAATGCGGGGGCGTGGCCCTCGCGAGAGCAATGTGTTCGGCCAAGTCAGGCCCCGGCGCCGGCGGCGGGGGCGGCGGCGGCGGGGGGAGTGGCGGCGGCGGGGGGTAGTGGCAGCGGCGGGGGGAGTGGCGGCGGCGGCGGGGGCGGCGGCGGCGGGGACGGCGGCGGGGGCGGCGGGGGCGGCGGCGGCGGGGGCGGCGGCGGGGGCGGCGGCGGGGGCGGCGGGGGCAGCCAGAGCCTGAGGTCGCGCCCGCCGAGGGCTGATAGGATCGCGCGCAAAATATGGGCCTGTTTGCGAGCCGCCTGACGTGTCCGCCTCCGCCCGCGCCGCCCCGGGCGCTTCCCCACACGTACGCCCGCCAGTGAGAATTATTGGCTTTTAATCTCTGGAAGTATCTCCACGACCTCTATCGTGGAAATATTGAAAATACTCAGGCCCGGTGATATTGACCCTGTCAGTTAAGAATTTGCTCCCTGAGCCTCTTTTTTTTTTCTTTTCTTCTTCGTTGCTTTTATTTCTGATAGGTCCTGGAGCTCGCTGGCATAGGTAATTGGGGGCTCTGATGAGTGAGAGGTTCACTTCATAGTTTAGTCCAGTAAGTAAAATAAGGAAACTAATGCTTTGATAATATTTAATTTGAAGTTTGTGATAATAATCTCTTTTCGTAGGTTCGTGATAATTTTCAGAGCTATAGTCAAAAACAAATTGTCTTTGTCTACCATTTCATTTTCGATGGGACTGTTGCAACCAAGAAGGCCCACACACCCACACTTAGATTTTCCGAGAAATGTTGAAATTATTCGTGATGAATTAATTGGTTACACTAGATTGGTGGTGGTTCAACTTTGCGATCCATGGTACAAAAACATATTGAAAACATACATACCTTACGTTTGTGTTTTATTTGAACTCATAACTACAGCTCAGAGCAGTTGTCACCGCGCTGTTTATATATGCTAACAAAAACTGTGTGCACACTGTCATACTGTCTTTCTTTTAATTTAGTTTACATATTTGAATTTAGTTTTAAGCGAATTCTTGACAATATTTTCTCCAATATTTAATTTCGTTTAAATATTGGAGCAAAATTATCAGCACAGAAGATGTTAAATTCTGTAGCACGAACACTTCAAAAAGCATTATATTTTGTCAAAGACTATATGTTTTGATATGTCGGGTATCATATTGTCTCTTAATATTTGTGAACCAACAGAATATTTCTAATAACAAAAACTTCTACGAGCTGTAAGATTTGGTCAATTGTTAATTTACACTGAATTATTTGTACTTTCCCAGAGGTTATACTCATTATTTCGTGAAACAAAGAAAGCCAGTTGAAATGAGGAAGTTGAACACCTTCTTACGGTATTTTTTGTTGATAATCTTGGTGTCCCTGTCCGTGTGGATGGCCTCTGTGAGCAGGTCCAGCAGACTCGACAAGAAACCATTTGTACCCGATCTGTAAGAAGCTTATTACTCACAGCGGGAAAAAACGGTGAAAGCCATTTAAATGACCTCCGGTACAAGGAGAAGACATAAATGATTGAGAAGAATATTAATATCATGTTATCACTTCGTAGCTGGGTGTAAAGGATATGGGGCCTACAAAGCAATATTTTCCTGCGCGTAGCCTCTTCCGTATTTTTATATAAAGACTTCTATGATAGAAATATCACAGGCGAAGGGTCTAAAAAATCTGCTGAATAGCAAATTGCAGTGCATTTAAAAGTAGAAACTATTTTCCATTGGTCCTCTCAGTCAGTTTTTTGCATGTCGGCTTAATAAATTTGCATCTATTAAAGAATAATATGAAGTTAATAAGACGCCATTATTCCATAATTCTTGATTGAATCCTACCTCGATAATATAAAGAGATATAACAGAACAACATGCGATAGTCTTTCCTGGTAACAAATAAGAACGCAAAAGTAAGTAATCTTATCCTTTTGCTTTTGAAGCATGCAAGAGTCGAAATTTACCCGAAGTAACGGGTATTGTAATAGTGAAAACTATAATTTTAAATCACCAATGTACTTCTTGAAGTTAATAAGCGTGTATAAGAAGTCAATTTCAAGGCAAAGTGAAGGTAAAGGGCACAAACAACACTGCCAGCCGAGGTCTCAACTTGCTTTCCCTGTTTCACGGCCACCGAGATCCACCACACCGAACTCTGCGGTTGGAGAGATTTGGAATATTCATCGTTAATCATTACTGTGCATAACCACACGACATTTTTCGTACCATTACTGCGTAACAGAGTAAAGTGATTTCACCTAGTGTCAGGATAGTTTGATGTCAATCAAAAAGTGAGAGGACGATGGTATATAGTTTTCTTCCGCAAACTTTCTTTCCGTATGAAATCAAATATAAACTTTGATAATTTAAAGCAAGCGGGCCTTTGCCGACGCAATGCAAATAGTTACCCGTGCATATGTGTTTCCAGGCATATTTTTAGTTGTACGTTATAGTTTAGGCCTTTTGGGTGAGGTGATTTGGGCTGTGAACTAATGGCCATTTCAAAAAAAGTCCTTGGTAATCGATGTTTTTGAAACTGACACGCTATAATTGGGTTTATTTTAACTTATTTATCACGTCAAGAAGAAATATACTAGAGGGAAGTAGTCAAAGATTTTTTTTGAAAAGGGCAGCAAGTTATGAACACTACTAATTTAGATAAAAATCCTCCAACTCGTGATGTAGCCAGAAACCATGGTTTATGGGTCCTTGATAACGAAAAATCGAATGACGCCAAAACTTCTGTCTGTCTGTCCCTCTGTCCGTCTGTTTATCCGGCCGGCCGTCTGTCTGTGAACAACGCTGGTTTAACCAATTATTTTACAAAATTGATATTTCCCAATCGATCGAGTTGATGTCGCGGCCCCTTGAATTTCAAACCGATATTTTAATTTGAGGGGTGCTTTACATGAATCTCCTTCGACATTTTCCAAATTTTCAGAAAAAAATGCTCCATCGTTTTTGATTAAATTTTGTTATTGGATGGTGTAAAAGACAATTAAGAGAATTGTGTAGGTCGTTAAACACTTATTTTTTGAAAATTGCAAAAGTTCATTTTTTTCAGAGTATTGCAACAACTAAAATATTAAAGACAGAGATTTTCCCGAGTAATGAAATCTGTTCCTTTAAGACAGATTTTGATATAAGATCAAGTATAATTTCTCGAAAAGTTGAATACTTTTCGCGTAATTTTGCGTGAAAGTACGTGCTGTTTTAGCTCCACAAGGTTTTTAGTACCTCTCGAATGGCTCGTTGCTTAGCGTGCTCGCATTCCACCGCGCAACCGCGAGTTCGAGTCCCAGCCGAGGCAAATTATGACTGTGAGCTTTCCTTACAAATTTCTCAATATCTATTGTTGTGGTGATGAGAAAGTCCTCCCTAAGGTTAAGAATACCGGTATATACGGTAAAGAGATGTCTTCGTGCTGACCAAATGACCCTTATCCCCTTATGTAAAATCAGTGGTAAATTCAGTGGAAGAGCAGGCCCTATGGCCTGAGCCTCGCCATTAATAAAGACATTATTATTATTATTATTATTATTATTATTATTATTATTATTATTATTATTATTATTATTATTATTATTATTATCATTATTATTATTATTATTATTATTATTATTATTATTATTATTATTATTCCAGGGCCGAGAGGCTGGACCACTGCCTGCCGGCCAAGACCTGTATCGGGCTGTCGAGCCAAGAACAGGACAATTTCCTTAATAAAATCTGTTGTACAATCATAGATCTTGAAATAGGTTATGTACTAGTTTTCAAAAATATGAGTAGTTTTCGCGTAATATTGTGAAAAACTAGGAATTTGAATTTTTTACACAGTAATTTTCTCAGAAACTACGTCAAATTTGGTCTTTATATTTTCTCCTTGTGTGCGTCAAGGGATGGTAAACAATGTGGTTCTAGTTGCAATTCCCGCTTATTCTGAATTTTCAAAAATTACAAAAAGTTATCACTCTAATGTTGACGATAGATATTTTGGTCTGAAACTAAAATCTGTTCTACAATATTAGTTCATTTAAAAATGTCATGTACAAATATTTAAAAAAACGAGTGAATTTTGCGTTATTTCTCAAGAGACGCTTAAAAAATTGTAGAGGTTTCATTTTAGTAGAGCTCTCTGAATTGTGGAAAATTGCAAAGGTTTGAAACAATAGGAGAAAGTATGTGTTGTAGCACTACTATTTTATGTTGTATAGCTCCAATAGTCGAATATTGAAATATTTATATTTAGATTTACTGTCCTGTTTAATCAAAATTATTATCAAGACCCATTATCACTCCTTTAACGAGGATATTTTCCTTTAAAATGTGAATATACATCTTGTGTTTCATCCTACAATCGATAACGTTCAGATGGACCACTCTAGGGGCACTCTTGCACCCAGCCCATCAAATAACAGCCACTATATTTCACTGTAAGCAAGAGATGTAGCGGCGGCGATGGTGTGACAGCGGCGGCGATGGTGTGACGGTTAGCGTACCGGACTGTTATACCCAAACTCGCGGGTTCAAACCCGATCGAAGCCGTGGATTTTTAGGGCGACAAAATCCTTCGTACGCCTTCCTTCGGAGGGGAAGTAAAGCCGGCTGTCCCATGTTAGTAGATTTACTTGCATGTAAAAGATCCTCAAGCCTAAATGACGCCTCTGAGCTAAATTCAAAATCGCCTGTTTATCGCCCAAGAAATACCTCCTTTCTCTGCCAGTTGGTGAAAGGAGCGTAGCGAAATTTGCGTGGTCAGACGGAAGAGCGGGCCTGATGGCCCGAGTCTCGCCACGTAAAATAAGGCAAATTCAATTCAATTCAATGTAGAGGGTCCACTTCTGAATTAAAATTACCCCATACCATGCCTCTTCCATAGGAACCAAAACAGTAGTTTACGTAACAAGTGCGAAACAGATGAGTCCCACACGAGTCGACTTTGTCTTCTGAGCGTAGCGAGGACGACAAAGAGACGAGTGAGAGAATCACCACTTTTGCATATACTAGTTTTTTAACACGCCGCGAGCAAAACTCAGTAAGTCAAGTAAAGGAATGTAAATTAAATATCAAATAATTAGAAATACCTTACTTGGACAAAAGTAAATGTATTCCAGTCAGATTCAAAGTAATATTGTTTATAAATAATAAACAAAGACGTCGCAAAGACAAAAGACGATTGCGAATCGTTACAGATGCTTTGCACACGCTTCGCAATGCTTCGCACGCTGTGAAAAAAATAGCTGTTTCGCACACAGAAAACAAGCACGAGAAGCCGCATTTCGCACAGGCATGTTAAAAAAATTTACTTAAGTTAGACTCAATTCTGAAAACCCGATCTTCTATTGCTGTAGTGTTTTTCCAGAAAATATTTTATCAGGATATGCGGTTTGCTTTACTCGCCTGATTCACTTTCCGGACATGGCAGCGATTTCTTCTAGAACTGTTGCATTAGCTGATTCTTTAATACCACTTCTCTATTTCGTTCCCAATTTTACAGATGATTTTGAGCTGCTCCCAGATGACAACTGATTTTGGAGCTGCTCTTATTTTCTTGAATGACAATTATTTTATTTGCTTCTTTAAACACTTCTGGTGTTCCTCTTCGGGGACTTTTTCTCACCGTATTGGAAACACAATACCTTTCCATTATCAGTTGCACTGTTGAACGATGTCTATTTACAAATTCAGATATATTTTGCAAACATTTACACTCATTGTGCAATTTCGTAATAACTTTTCTTCCAGCGCCACCACTTCCGATGCGGTTGCTGTCCATTTTCACCTCTCAGAATGTGCTGGCAATTTTTTTTACTGAGAATTAACCTTTTTATCCGTGCTACACCGAGATTATGGAAAACTGGTAAATCCATTATTAGTTTCTCCATGTCGCTTTATTAATTTGTTGCACTGGAGGAACACTTTCTGTACTTAGTTTGCATGCCAGTTGTCGGATTTTGTTTTATTTTTATATATTATTTGAACATTTGTCTTTTGAATTTTTCTTTCATATATTGTAGATTAAATTTAATATACATTTGTCCTTTACGCTTAACATATTTATAACATCCCGTCACTTTTTTGACTACTTACGATTTATCCCACAGTTCAGGGCAACAGTACCTTAGTTGACTTTCAGTATGAGTATTTTTTTTTACTTTTAAAACAATGATTTACACGGTGCGAAATATTTATACAGATCGATATGTTGATTTTTTTTAATTTAGACCCTTGTAGTTTGCGGATCTTTATGTTGGGAATTTTTGGTCGGACGCCTCCCTTGGTAATGCGTCGAAATGCGCCCCGTGACGTCACGCCACATGACGTCACGTCACATGACGTCACGTCACATAATGTCACGTCACATAACGTCACGTCACATAACGTCACGTCACAAAACGTCACGACACGTCACATCACGTCACATCACGTGCCGTCACGTTGCATCGCGTGTAGTGTCGCGACGCATCTGAGGGCTGAGAGGCGGCAACGGCAGGGTACTCGTCGTCAGCTCCCGTTGCGGGCGCGGGCGGAGGTCCTGGCGCCGATGAATTCATCGCCTGTCGAAGCGCCGCGGGGACCTCGAGGCAAGGGCGGTGGATGGCGCGAAAAACCGACTCCGGCGGCGGCTGCGGGCGGTTCGCTTGGCCTCTGCCCCCACGGCCATTAGCGCCGCTATAAATCCCCGGCGCCCGGCCGCGGCTCAGCGCCGCGCCGCAAGGCTACTGAAAATCGCTGCTTTATCGGCCGCCACGAGGGAGGGGCAGTGCGGCGAGGAAGAGAAAGGAAAATGAACATGAGATATGGGTGGAGAGGTGAGGAAGCGAGGTTGAGTGAGGGACGAGAGTAGGGAAGAGACGAAGACAGTAATATGGTAAAAGGCGGAAGGGAAATAGTACGAAATACGATGGGAGAGGGATGGGAAGAGGGCTGAAATGAAAATGTATGTCGCAGGCATGTTTAATTAGAGGGACAGTCAGGCATATAGCCAGTTCCTAGTGGCCGGCAGCAGCAAAAACACTGCTGAACGAAAGCACGAAATGCTTTTTTATAAAAGTAGTACGCGCAATACTTAATAACAATAAATGAAATATCTTGTTTGCAATAAATTAAATATTTCAATAAAAACTTATTCACGAATACGAATAATGACATAATACGTTATACATACAGTACAACAGGTTGTTTACATATGAAGAATATCAAAAGTGTTCCTTTTCCAAAACGCAAAACGCGAATATTAAATATTTAATAATGGGACATCTTCCTTAGATCCTTTCTATCTAATGAAGTGAGCTATGACCCAAGCAGTGATTGAGAATGATAGTTGAGACGAAACGTACAGAACGAGAATAAGGGGAAGTAACAATAAAAAATTTGCATTTTGTATTCAAAATCGAAACTTTAATTATTGCTTTGTATTTTTTCGAGTGTCTTTGCATCTATCGAAGTTACAAACACTTATCCCCTGGTCGGAGGTTGCAGTTAATTTGCCAATCTTCGTACATTGTAAATTAATAATAGATAAAAGGCTTACAGTCAGTCATATAAGCCAGTGGCCTGCCCTACAGTCAGCCACAGTCTGGAATAGAGTATGACGTAGTCTGACACTCAGACACACACAGACAACAATATAGGCAAGCAAACGAACTATAAATACAAGGAGACCTAAGGACCGTAGGGCAGAATTATGTCAGAAAATGAAGTTGAAGGTAAGAAAGAAAGCAAACGATTAGTGAGTGACGTAACAGATAATATATCATTATCTTCGCTAAGAGTAAAGGAGAAGAATATTTCATTGCACTAAATCAAACGTGCCACAGATCAACAGTTTCATTAATTACACCATTTCTGGCCTTACCAATATGGTATGTACTGATGTAAAACTCAAGAAAAAAATAATATATATTCCACGTTACATCTACTTGTGGAGATACGTCTCAGAGAGTGAACGAGAAATTCTTGAAAATAAATTTAGAACATCCTGCACCTTTCCACTGCCTTTCATATATCATATCTTTTGCGAAATCACCTTCATATTAGCTATAAATTGCTTGAATACAACCCTACTTTAATTTATTTGAAGGTTTTAATATGGGAGGAAAATGTATGCCTATCGTTGTATATATTTCATAAATTCGTTTTAATCGTCTTCAAAAGAGTAGTCTAATGTTAATATATATCAACTTAATTACTGAAGAAGTGAATTATTACTTTTATAAGTTACTTCATAACGAACTTTTATTCAAATCCATTGTCGGTCTCTGAATTTCCTGGTGATTCATATAACCACTCCGGTACTTCTAAAGTTTTGTGGTGCTCTGACAATGAACTGAAATCACATATATATTTTATATTACAGCTTCACTTCTTTGATATTATTTTATGATTTAGAGTTGTACAATCAAAATATTTTCAAATTTTTCTTGCAATTGAAAACAATTTATCCTTTCCGACTAATATTTCTTTGTTATATGCTATTCAGAATTGTCATCTTTCTCATTTATGTCATTTTATCCTGATGATATCTATGATCGTTTGTAACCATCCCTTTAGTGGAGAAAATTATAGATTCATAAAGATGACACTGAAATTGCTCTTGTCTTATGTTTCACTGTACTCGTACAGTTTAGCATATTACATTTCATGCATAATTTCATGCAGTTTTGCGAGTAGCTATTTTTTTAATCGAAATTGATTGATTTCATTTATATTTACTTTCTCGTACTTACTTCATAAGAAGAGAAAGATGTGTAATCGTGCGTGTTATGAATAGTAAATTACATCCTCTAAAACGTGGTATGGCCGAATACATGTTTTGTGGGTTCTTGATACCGGAAAAACGATTGACGGCAAAACGTCTGTCTGTCCGTGTATGGTCAACACTCGCGCATAAAATGTTCTACTGATATTCTCCAAAATTGATATTCCTCAATCGATCTGAATGAACTCGGGCATTTGGGACTATCAACCGGATATTTTGATGTTTTCAAAGTACTTTACGTGAATCCTCAAAAAAAATTCAAAATTGTCTCAAAAATTGCACAAAAGATTTCGATTAAACTTTCTTCTCGGGTATCGTACAGAACCCTTAAGAGAATGGTGCAAGACTCATGTACGTTAAAACCTCAGATTTGTCGAAAATTACAAAAGTGCAAATTTTTGAGCGTCTTGCTACAACTAGACTATAATATTGAAGACAGATTTTTTCCTAATGAAATCTGTTCCTTAAAGACAGATCTTGAAATAAAGTTGTGAACAAATTTTCGAAAATATGAGTAGTTTCGCGAAATATTGTGTAAAATCTGGGCAATTTTTAATTTTTAAGCGGTTTTTCTTTAAAATAGCACCAATTTTTTTTTCTTTAAATTTTCTTGTCATATGTGCCAAGAGATGGTGAAAATATGGTGCTAGTCCCATTTTCGGAAAACTCTCCTGTTTTTCTACAATTGCAAAAAGGTAACGTTTTGGACCAACAAAATTGAAGATAGAGATAGACAAACTCTGTTGTGAATAATCAGCTCTTTCAAAAAACCGTGTAATTTTTCTAAAACGAGTAATTTTTCCGTAATTTGTGTCTGAAATTTATGCAATTTCTAAATATGTCTCAAAAATCGCCTCCAAATTTTTCTTTACATTTGCTCCTCGTATGTATCAAGAGGCGATAAAATATATGGTACTTATCCCATTTTCGATGAGAGAGTCATGTTGCGAGCATACCGTATTACCTTTACAGTATATAACAAACTCCGCATGCCTGAGCATTTTCGGTCACACAGCTACAGCCACTGAGACAATTTTATTAGAAAGCTATAGTTTTGTCCCGACCGACAATCGAATTGGCTCATGCCAGGGATTACACCGTGGAAAGCTATCACGCGACCATGAACCACCCGATGTGTAATGTTCCTTACTTATTTTCGGTGTAACATTACGATCTTAATCCTTCTAAGCTTCGCATCTCTTGAATATACTATAATCTGATATTTTTCAACCATTATACCTATTACATTTTAATATAACACTAATAAAGATTAGGATAATTCAAGAAGATATGGAATGTTTTATTAATTATAAATAATTAATATATTTAATACAATTGTGTATTGTGATGGTGTTTTAGAGTGACGCAGTTGCATAATGGAGAAAATAACTTGGAAGCTCTCCTAATTCAGTAATTGCTTCATTTCCCAGAGTCAGACTTATCGTTTGATTTCAACGCTTCGTAGAGAATTCGAGCCGTCAGCGCTCTGAAAGATGATGAAGGCGATAGTTTCGAACGAAACCTAACTTGGCATTCCGGACCTCTGAGATTGCACGTAGATGATAGAGAGGCAATTATGCGCTAATTACCCAGCTTCTCTAGCCATAACCCGGATTCAGGTAAATGATTGCTCGGTAAATACAAGCTATCGGATAATTGCATTTTTTGTAACTTCTCTGCAATAAAGATACAAAATTAAGATTGCTTTAATAACCGGACGTAATTTGTATATTTGACGCTTGTTTTGAGGACGGTAATATGGATCTTAATGACGCATTTAAGGAAAAATACAAAAATAAAAGAATCATCCAACAAAGGCATTGTTCCTTCAAGACAATAATAACAAAAAAAAGTGAAGTTTCTATTCATCGTTTATGGTGTTAATTACTTCCCATTGGTTTTTTTCCTCCTAAAAAACTGAAGCTTGAAAATTACGAACTAAACTATACCACAAATCGAGTTCGGCAGCCTTGAACTATTAACATTTGTGACTATTATGAGAAAAGCCGTTAAGCAGCAAAGAAAGAAATTCCATTAATTTTGCACTGATTAGGTTTTTTACACTGAACAAGAAAGGTACAATGTACGTACATTTGCATCTTAATTATGATATTTCAAATGACGCCGCTGATAACATCTTTTTTATTATTGGACCGATATTACATCAGATAAATGTTTTTTAGATGTATAAATGAAATGTTTTAACGTATCGCAACTAACGATTCAATCGATTATTTTGTTCATTTCAAGTGTCTCCATTCATTAATTCCCAATGACTTTATTACATATTCAAATGAAAGTAAGTCATAAACACTCATAAAAATGACGTTTTCGTTTAGCAAAAAAATTATTTTTACAGTTCATCGTCTAAATAATGCATTCTATTTGTTCTTCTGGCATGAGTTTTGGTAATTCTATTTCAGTTTCCTAAGCAAATAAATGATAGAATGTGCCATTTTCGTGATTTCACACACACACAACAAGGATTCTTATTACAGAATCATGGATTTGGTATACTCCAGCGGTTCCTTTTTTTTTCGGTACAGGCAATATCTACTTGTAAATTGTATTGCTTTGCTATTAGAAATTTTATTCATAGTTAGCTCGGGAGAAAAGATTAAGTATTGGACTCATATCAACGCATTCATATTTTCCAGCATTTTGAAACGAAATGCAAATGCGTATGCAACACGTATCCTGGAACTAAGTCAGAGTAGCACGTCAGAGTAACGTATTTTACCGACGACCCCTCTAAAATTGCATCTTCAGGTAGTGAATATCATTTGATCAGATAAAAATTGGAGAAGAATCACATGGTTAACACCTGTTCGAAGATTACTCTGAAACGCAGGTGATCATCCTTGCTTTAATCCTCAAATATTTCAAATAACGACGACTGCATTACGAAGGGGAAAAGAGTCGCTCAAGAAGCTCGGCCGAGCGGTGACTTCATCTCGTGCGCTGATCACGATGTACTTGCGCACGTGTCTTTTTAGTCTCGGGAGCGGGCCACAGTCTCACGAGCGCCTGGCACGCGAACTGAGAGGCGAGCAAGAGAACTCGCCACATGAAGAAGCAAGCACGACTGAGTGCAGCTGGTGAGATAATAAGGAAAAGGAATCTGCATAACAACCGTAGAAACCAACATTGGAAAACAAGATCAATTGTGTCAATTGTGTCAATCTATTAATGTGTCACGGATGAATGTGCTTATTGTTGGAATTTGACTATTGCCAAAATGTCTTGAGAAATAAATTGATTAATTTAGATCGTTGATAATCAAAAAACGATATTTGTCAAGGTACCAAATGCTGTGAAGAGTTTCTCGAGTGTGATGTGTGAGAAATAAACGTCCGTACAATTTGACTTCTGTAATGTTTTACACAACACTGTAAGTCTGGTACATGCATTTATTTATTTCGATTGTAATTCACTTCTCTTACTTTCTTACATACTTATAAAACTGTTATTATTTATGTTAATTGCTTAATTTAGTCTTGTTTATGATACTTGCTTTCCTTCTTTCCTTTTGTGATTCGTTGTGCAAGTATCGTAAACCTTTTTAGCACAATAGTAACATTCTTTTCTTCCTGACAACTAGAAACTTAAAAGGCAGTTTGGCCACATCTGGGAAAACAATCATTTGCATTTATTCAGTAACTATTCGCTGGACAGTAATAACCTGCACAGCAAAAGGATTTTAAAGCTACACTTCTTTGACCTTTATATGTAGTAATGTAAAAACGATTTCTATGTTAGAACAGCTATCTGAAATTCATCTATTTTTTGCGTGGTTTAAAGATATTGATATTGTGGCCATACTTGTAAACTACGTTACAATTCCCATCAAGACGGACGTTCTGTAAAGAAATGAAACCAAACAAGACAATTAAAGAATATATTATTTTCATTTATCCGCGCACCTCCCAGCAAATGACGCGTGAACTCAATAGAAAGATTAACCCGCTCTCCAATCCTTCTTTAGGAGATCTGAGAAGCTCACATTCGGTATCAAGCGTGTGTAGCTTAGGACTTTATATAAATAGGTTATGTGAAGAGCGTTAAATGAAGGTCTGGTTAACATAGTACACCGGTGTACTGAGAATATATGTAAGAAAATATGCCCTCGTTCAGGCTGCTATGATAATTCTACGTTCTAATGTGAACTCCGATCGGCGAATCTCGGGCACAGAGGCGCCCAGAATACAAAGAGGCGGCGAAGCCCGGAATTCCTGTGCCTTCTCTGCCCGCCCACCCGTCTACCCTGTCCTCCCTGCACGCTCTGCACGAACCGCACGACCGACCGCACAAGGCCCGCGGGGCGCGCGAATCGCAGCGAAAATGACGGCGCCTTCGCCTCCGCCGCCACCGCCGCCTCTGCCTCACCGCGGCTGCCACTGTCTCCGCCTCCGCCTCCACCGTCTCTACCTCCGTCGAAACCGCCCCCGCCGCCACCGCCGCCGACTCTGCCTTCGCCAACGCCACTACCGCCGTCACCATCCCCTCTGCCTCCCCGCCGCCGCCGCCGCCACTGTCTCCGCCTCCACCTCCGACTTTGCCTCCGCCGCCACCGTTTCTACCTCCGTCGCCACCACCACCACCACCGCCGCCGCCACCATCCCCTCTCCTTCCCCTCCCCTCCGCCGCCACCACTGTCTCCGCCTCCACCTCCGACTTTGCCTCCGCCTCCACCGTTTCTACCTCCGTCGCCACCACCACCACCACCACCACCACCGCCGCCGCCGCCGTCTCTGCCTCCGCCAACGCCACCAACGCCTCCACCACCGTCTCTGCCTCCGCCAACGCCGCCACCGCCGCCACCACCCTCTCTGCCTCCGCTATTGTCTCCGCCTCCACCTCTGACTTTGCCTCCACCGCCACCGTCTCTACCTCGGTCGAAAGCGCCGCCGTCACTTTCTCTACCTCCGCCAACGCCACCACCCCTTCTGCCACCTCGCCGCCTCCGTCGCCACTGTCTCCGACTCCACCTCCGCCGCCGCCGTCCCTACCTCTGACGCCACCACCACCAGCACCGCCGCCACCGCCGCCACCGCCGCCACCGCCGTCTCTGCCAACACCAACGCCAATGCCTCCGCTTCCGCCTCCCCCGCCCCCATCACCGTCTGCACCTCCAGCACCGCCGCCGCTGCCTCCGCGCCGTGGGTGAATGCACTCGGACGGAAGACGCGCGTTTCATGGGCAGCGGGCGCGGGCTACGACACGACGAGCCAGCGCCCCGAGCGGACGGTCGCTGCTGCGGCAGTGCGGAAACTAGTTGGCGTTCTCTTGTACCGCAAGAATAAAAGTTTAGAAGATGCAACACCTGCTTGACAATGATTATATTGATTAGTGCTTACGATAAGTCACATGGAAATGTTAATAAATGTGTTTGTTTGTAAAAGGCGATGTCTTCAGAATATAAAGACTTCATCAAGGGGTTACAGCAACATAGTTAAACCCCAGTAATTTTTGTAAGCCGGAGGAAATTCAAAGTTCATGAAGATCCAGAAATTTCCCATTTATTATACACACGTTGTATCGTTCCTTTACACGTATTGCAGTTTTGGGAGCAATTGAACTGGGATTATTATGCGTGAGATATACACGTAATTGTTTTTTGTTTTGAGGACGGATAGGATTTAAGCTTGATTTTTAATGTGTAAAATGATATCATTATGGTGACCCGACACCGGCAGTTGCTCTACTGCACTACAAACATTATCTACGTTTTCTTTTATTTGCAAACTTGTTTTATCCTTAAAGATAAAACCGCGTAACACGTCATCCAGCCGAATCTATCATTGTTCTTAAATACCTGTTCTACGAATGAATGATGTATTCTTGTTCACATGTGTCTCGTTGGCGATCGCAGGTTGTCATATTTTTGGTGCTTCAGAGTCTAAATCATTTATCAGATTTCTTAATAGTCTATTAAAATGCTTGGCTTATGGTATCACTGCGGATTTGAATATGATCGAATTAACGGCAAATTTAACGAAAGAGGCAAATGAATAAATATCTTAACACTGTGCGCAAGATCTTAATGTTCTACACAATCCCACGCTGCAGATCGATTTACTCATTCGCAAATATCAGTGATGAATTGTCTGTGTTTCAGCATTATTTACATTATACTTCGGAGTTTACTTCAGCCGCTCGTTAGAACATATCGTTAAGCTGCATTTCACGAATACTTGTTGATTATTGCTGTGATCTTGGATTGTTGGTTTGAACATAGCATTAACATATCTTTTACAAAATAATTTTAATTAAAGCCTCAGAGTCCTATTTATGATAATGTTTTATAACAAACAAGAAACAGAATTGCAGAAGCGCCCACTGGTGGCGCTCATCATCACATTCGCATCCACGAATATCCGCTAGCAAAAACGGCAATCTGGCCACTGCTACTTCCACATCTCCCTACGTCACTAATGTGATCCAGGTGTATTAACTGAATAATCATTCAGGCCAGCAGTTACAACATCGCAGAATACGATTCGGGAATGCATATACAATTCGTGCGGATGGTTAGGAGCGCGGTAGCGGGGCACTTGAAACTTAAGTACAAGAAAAACGAGCGCGGAACACCGTATGCCGAGACGCTGATGCGATTCCGTTCCAACAAAAAGCCAAGTGGTTTCGGCTACTTCTCTTGATTACCACGAATATTATTCTACGTGGTGATCAGTTCGGCTATTAGGGGGCTGTTATGTCTGGTCTCCAGCGTCTATTTACACGATAAAAAAATGTATTTTAAAGTTAATTTTCCCAGCAAATGAATGAAATAAGAAAATTGAAATAGCACATGTTCCCTTCTTGTTGAATAAGTGCTACAATTTTGAATGATTGATGGATGGTGGAAATATTTGTTAAATAATAGTGAAGAGGATTTATAAAATATGTTATTAAAATACCTTGTTCTGGGCAAGTTTCTCACATCGCGTTCTCGTGAAGTGTAATTCACAGAGGAGGATGCAAGGATACAAAATTTAGAAATGATGTTTATGTACTCCTGCACGAGTTAATTAATATTGATATAGACTCTCATGAACACGTGGCTATGCCCTGTGTCCTGTGAGGAAGTGAAATCCCAAATATGTTTACACTGAGCCGGATTTTATGAATTTATAGTTTCATGGTACCTTTTTGTCGTGATTCTCATAAAATATATTTCAGTGTCGCAATTTACTGTTGATATTTCACCCAACCAAGGTTACAGTTATAACAAAAATTATGAAAACACGAGCACTAACAATATTTATAATACATGTTTATTAAATCCGCATGTAAAACACGATAATTAATTACGTTTTAAAATATTTTTTAAACTAAGTCTTCTTTATCAGTGTAATTATATTTTGCAGTTGACCAGATCGTGGACAAATACACATGAATGAACGCGAATCTTCAACTTTTCTGGAAACAAGAATTTGGAAAGAAGAACGAAAAGATACAACAAAAATTATGGGGCAAAGAGTAAGTCAATCTTTGAAGTCTTCATTGTAATCATTCCTTAGTTAACTACGGGCATAAGAGGGGCGAATACAAAACATTATAAGAAATCTACCTCTTTAGTGCCAAATTCAGAAATTATGTTTTATCTAAGATACAGAGAGAATGATTGGGGGAGTGTGTTCCACCGTCTCCTTGTTAACTGTGATGTTAAAAAATGCAAAAAGGGTTAACAGTTAACAATTGTTTATTGTGCTCTTGTTACACTTCGAGAGTTCCTATACTACGAGAGAGAGAGCTTGTGACGGGAGTAAGATTATTGACGATGTCAGTAGTATCTATTGCAATATAAAGGTAGCTTGCAATGTTTTAAAGACTTCTTTATTTTTCATCGAAATTTTATCCTCTTTAAATGTAAACGGTTTACCAGATCACTCATATTACAAATCATTTAAATACCGATCTACAAATTTTACGGAAAACAACAATTGATTTCTACTTATTTCATGATTAATATCAATTATTAGCGATTCCAAACCTTCGATATTCCCACTGCTTAAGAATTCAACAGTTTGTAGAATGGTTTATTCGCTTATCGGTTTGGCTTGAAATAAGATAAAAATATTCCTTCTCATCATTTGCACATCTTCCCGTGCTTCATCCTGTCATTTTTATAATTTCTTACTTTTACAACGAACACATATATTCTGAAATAAGTTTTCAATTTCTCGTTTGAAAATTTTAAACTCTGTTGTATTATCGAAACTAATTAGCCTTATATACACTACAGTAGATACCAATTTCCTACGTTCTAGAGATTGAAGGAAGATATAAACTTTGTTTGACTGCTTTTTTTATTTTGTTTTGTTTTGCTTATTATTAGTTATGGTTTTATAATAAATTGCCAAAAGGATTTTTCGGATAAAATATCTCCATTAGTAATAAAAAATTAAAACCGACCGTCTCTCTGTACTGGCACAATAGCTCCTGACGGGTCTAACACACTATAATCTACCCCGACAAGGAATCGCACACTATAATCTGCCCCGACAAGGAATCGAACTCGAAGTCGCACCGTAGAAAGAGAGTACGCTGACCTGTGAGTTAACCGTCGAACTAAAAACCGACCCTATGATTTGAAAATATACTTTATTAAAATGACATCTGGCAGTGCTATCCGGTAATTTTTCACTGTGCACAATTCCATTTCGCATTTGAGTGGGGTTGGGTAGCAATTGCTCTTTCTCGTTTATGCAAGAAGCCGGCGCCTCGCTCACTCTCGGGCAATCATGATGCTTCTAAATTCGATATCTGGTAGGGGATTAAACATCCTTGTAATTCAAGGCAAATGATTAAACATCATTGGCCGCGAGGTGTGCTAAGGATGTAAAACATAGATATAACTTTATAAAATATAACCGCAGGACAAACCTGAAGAAATAAGATGTGAAGACGTATGATGGCAGAGAGAAAGATGCTCATTTGGGCGGATATACATGCTATTTTGGCAAGACAGTGAACGTAATCTCCCATTCAAACGCTGCTGAAATCCGAGATAGCAGTGTACCTAAACGCCATAACAAATCTCAGAGGAACTGAATTCGATCCCTTCTTGGGACGTCACACCAATCGCAAATAGCGCAAAATTTCATATTATGACAACGCTTCAGGGTTTCCTGTAAAATGACTTCCCTGTTCCCTAAAGGATTAGTTACCAAAAGTTGAGAACACGTTGCTGGTAATGAAGAAAATTTTGAAATGAACAAACATTAATTTAATATTAAAGAAATTATATTGTATTTTTCTATGTGTTGTAATGAATTATTAATAAGGGAGTTTGAATTCGTCTCATCATTTTTCACGACTTATCCTAGTTATATATGAATATGCACAATATTTGTGTGGAAAATAAATGCATGATTGCTAAATGAATAACAATGATCAACTCATTCGATTGGTCACCTGACATTCCAATTCCAAGCTCTCACGGCAATTCAGTAGACGGTGCACCCAATTCTGAATGAAACAGCGGAACGCTGTAAGTACGTCCGGACTTTCCCAACAAGAAACATCGACGGCCGTAGAATTCCTAACGAGCGAAGATTCCTCGCCGCCAGATTCCACCGCCCCGCGGCCCGAGTGCATCCACGGACTGGGTTTCGTTTCGAGATGATCATAACAGGTTGGTAATGAAGTAAATGTCCGCGCTCCATCTTCCTCAATTAGCAGTCGCTGCCTCCCCCGGCGCGGGCAATGCCGGGTTCATTACTCCGTCATTACGCGAACAAGCGGCCGCGCGGGCCGTCTGCCGCCGACGCGGCGCTCCGCGGGTTATTAACGGCGAGTCGGAACGGTAAACGCATTCATCAGGCGGACGACGCCGCGCCGCGCCGCGCCGCGCCGCGTCGGCGAAGATAACGTGTCTCGACTTCTAATTTCGCAAAATACATCTAACGAGGAGCAGCTCTCATCTCCTTCAGCTCTGCCTCCGCGTTTATGTCGTTAGGAGGCTCCCCCTCCCCCTGTTTGTCTTCCGCAGCTGCGCCCTTCTGCGCTGGCAGGACTTCCGAAAGATTCCAACTTAATTCGGTGAGAGGATGTGAGGATAAGGTGGACGCGGCTCGGAGCTTTGGAGGCAGCTTGTGAAGAGGAAGATATGTTATTGATGGGAAAGGGAACTTAAAATAAATACAAGTTGAGAATATCGAGTTCAGGATGACGTTCATGGACGGGTCTTGTAGATTGGAAATTAATTGCCTTTTATTTTACATAGGAATGGACTTCCTTTGAAACTATTGTAGTTGATTGCGGGGTTTCATGGAGTCGAATATCCATAACATCGATAAAAAAATTGAAGTAAAAATCTTCATGAAGAAACTTTTTTGACTGTTGATCTAATTTATCCAACTTTTAATTACGCAATACACATTCAACGAGAACCCGGTCTCGTCTTTTCGTTCTTGACTTCCCGTTTTATTTAATACCAAAGCTCCTCTCTTTTGTCTTCCTCAGCATGAAACTTCTGTGTTCGAAGAACATTGAAATGATTCAATCTTAACCCATTAAGGGCCAAGCATTGAAATAATAATATTTTTAATAATATTATGTATTTTCTCTAATATTACACTAGCAAGTATAACAAACTAATTTATATTTTTTAAACCAATAGTCAATGTACAACAAAACCTTGCGTATACGCAACTTTGGAACCTTAGGATATACCAATTCATCTTGAAATGTGACATCTGAATACAGTATTCATATGGATAAACATTACATTTTTTTACTTTTGTAAACTGCAGTGCTTTTGCACAATTTGCACCCCCTTCTTTGCACAATCTGCACTGCCTGTACTAGTTTGCTTTGAAACAGATCGTAGAATTCCATTTTCATACTACAGAGTATCTGGTTGAATTATATATATTTTTTTCAATTTCTTCGACTACTTTCTTCTCAAAATACACATAATGAGATGGAAGAAGACCCCAGTGGAGGAAAACTAACAGGAAGCTTCCAAATGATATAGGTGGAGGTAATTACGATGAGAGAACCAAGTATATCTATTTAAAAATTTCAGATTAATTGTCAGAGAAAAGTGTTTTGAATACATCCACGTTCATACGAAATGTATGCGGACCTGGAAGTCATAATAGATGAATTGTGTTTGAAAGGAATTGGGGCTATAAATTTCTACTTAAAGATGAATTATAACCATGATTTTTTTCCTATGTCTAAAAAGCAATCTGTATCCGAAAATAAAAGAATTCGCTTCCTTCAAAGTTGAGAGATGCTAATTGTATAAGTTGATGTTGATTATTGGTTTTGACAACAGGAAATCCAAAAACATGCAGAATATAAATTAGATTGAACTATATCAGGAAGTTCTGATTGAATGATAAGTATGTTTTCAATTCCTCGAGATCAATATTTGGGCGGTTTTAAGAAAGCGGGCATTCATTTACAAGATGTTTGCATTCTTAGAATTATGTTCGATCAATTCACTCTTAGAATGAGCAACATATTTGAAGCTGAAATGTTAGGCAGGGCAAGTCCAGAAGGGCTTTGACCAGTAAATTACTGAATTATTGTAATTCAATCAATGAGTCATTCATACAGAAAATAGGAATAATTTACAATTTACTACTGAAAATTTAATGCATAAAAATGCCGTGGGTACTTGTTATACAATGTGTATCGTGCATCACTAAAGGAAAATCCATCGGCGGAACTTGACTAAAAACCATCTTGTATTCAGCATTCGTAGACGACCTTATAAGAAGTTCAAAATTAATTTTGAGCCTCTCCCAGATGAATCGACATTGAAATACTTCATCATAGTAGGTCTGAAACCACTCGTCCAATACGTGACCGTTTAGTGCGTAGCCTAAGCAATTTGTTTTTGTCAAGGAATCAGAAATTGGGCAACTTAATCGTGAAGTAAAAAATAGCACTGTGCATAAAAAATGTGTGTTGGTGTAAGAAATGCCATTAATTGGTAATGGTTGGGCCTGGGGCGGTTCATTATCCGGAAGAAACATTCCTTTCCTTCAAAGGCGCCTGTGGCAGTACCGCTTAATTTACACAGAGGGTGATTTTTAGTTGTCGGAATTACGAAAACTACTTAGATTTATCATATCTTCAAAAATCGCTGCAATTACTCAAAACAAATGATGTGTCAGATTCGACTAGGCATTAATTGGTAATAAATCAGTATACAAAGAATAGGAATTGAAACACAATATCAGTCTTGGTATAGAATTCACGTTTCCTTTTGTCCACGACTGGTAAGGTTCGTTAAAGCAAATAAATCACTCTCAATATCAGCTCCAAGATCAGCAGTACCTGGGAGAGGTCATTCTTTATCCTTGTTGCAGTTCAACCATGCTCGTGATGCAGAGGCTCGAAAGTGGCCCTTCCACTTCCGGATTCCGAGCTCGGGTACCGCACATTCCAAATGGAATTCGTGATAAAATAAATTATTCCTGCATTTTCTTATATTTCTCCGAACAATTCGTTATCAAATATGCTATAAACAAGGGCATGCCCCGAAAATACGTCTACTGAACGGCTTTTTATTTGCATAATTCCATATAATTTATGAGTCAATCCTAGAATTTAATTGGGTGTTTCTCTTAGCGAGTTTATTTGCTCCGAAATTTTGAAAATGTTACTCTGAACGAAAAACATAATCACTGACATTTATATGCAAACTCAATTGTGCATTGAATGTGAAAAGATAATGTTGATAAGGAAGTCGAAACTTTTAATAAGATTATTAATTGATATAATATTGATGAAATTAACAATACTGAAACTAACGTCAACATTATTATTATTATTATTATTATTATTATTATTATTATTATTATTATTATTATTATTATTATTATTATTAAACTATCCATATATTGCAGATGTTCTATATTATCTCTTAAGTTCTTGGATAAAATGTGGAGTCAGAAATGATCTACCTGTATGTATCCGAATAGTAACGAAAACAGATGAGTTCAGCCACTGTCTGGAGGAGAATTCTAGCGACCGGCTGCTCTCATCGTTTTTTTCGCACTTCCGTTGTTGTTTTTTCCTGTGTTTTCGCCGGTCAACATCGAAGCGGTTCCACGCATGCGGCATTCGGCGAATCCCGAACAACCGCTCGCCGAATCCCAAGTAGTGTGGAATGGTTGCTCGCTATTCGCCGAGCGCCGAACATTCGGTACTCGCCCACCCACCGCGTGTCGGTCTTTAGGACACATCAGAGGGAGCGAACATTCCCCGAACACATCAACTATTCGGGATTAGGCGAGCAGTAGCTCCCTGCTCGGTGAATGCCGAATGTGTGGAGCAGCCTTCAGGCGAATGCCGGAGCAGTACCTTAACAAACGGACCATGGACCACGTGCGATCTTTCCTTCATCTTTTTTGTCATATCGTTATTCCTTACTAACACACTTTACCTTACACTACACTATTACAGGGGAGCTTAGAACTGGTCCCGTCCACTGGTAGAAGGGGCAAACACACAAAGCGGCGGGTAGATCATCGCCGGATCTGACTATTTAGCTGGAGAAGAACGTCGGCACCTCCCGTGATAAAAAATGAACTACGCTTACGGAAATCGTGATCTAAACCGTTCTCGCGCCTGGAAACACGAAATATTCAATCAATCAATCAATCAATCATAGCGTTCGAATAATATTCAATAATACACATATTCAGTCTTGAAGATATTTGTGTTTGCTTTCCTTTTTAAAACAAAATTATTTTAAAACATAGTTTCAATTACATTACGATTTTGCCAGTAGATACGAAAAAAGTGCGAGGTTTTCACATCGTATTGTAAATCGTTTATTGATGTTTTGTAAGAAGATTATTCTTTCTCCTGATATTATTTTCAGTTGTTCTTGGATACATAAAAATAGGGTCTTTAATTTTATATGTGGTTCGAATGAATGTTTATTCGACTATATAAATTAAATTTACATTTTGGAAGGGTTATTCCTAAAAGGAGTGTGGAATCTCAAATATAATTATCAATGTAAAGTCAAAGTTACTGAAACTTCCTTTACGACATGCAATCTACTGTTCCTACAAGGCAATTCAAATAACACAGGTAAGCGTAAATCAATCCGATCCTTTAAAGCACCAGTGAGTATAGAAGTAGCAAACCACAAACACGGATGAGATTCCAAACCGCACCAGCGTCGTCGTGTTGTAACAGGCGCATCGGCGACCCCGACCCGCTCCATTACCGCACCATCCATCACACAGAGACGCCGAGGCTGCCGCCAGAGAGCGACGCTCGGGCGAACGGGGTGGCCGACGTGGGGACAGGGGCAAGAGCGGGAGCGGAAGCGGGAGGGGGAGCGGGAGCGGGAAGGGGAGCGTGAACGTGAGCGGGAGCGGGAGCGGGAGCGGGAGGGGGAGCCGGAGCGGGAGGGGGAGCGGGAGCGGGAGGGAGAGCGGGAGGGGGAGGGGGAGCGGGAGCGGGAGGGGGAGCGGGAGCGGGAGAGGGAGCATGAACAGGTACAGGAGCGGGAGCTGCGGGCGGCGCGGAAGCGAAAGCGGGAGCGGTGTCAGGAAGAGGGGTTGTGGTGTGAGCAGGGCCGGAGACTGGAGCAGGGCGCGAGGGAGGGCGCGGGGCGGGGACGGGCGCGGGGACGGGACGGGCGCGGGGACGGGACGGGCGCGGGGACGGGACGGGCGCGGGGACGGGCGCGGGGACGGGCGCGGGGGCGGGCGCGGGGGCGGGCGCGGGGGCGGGCGCGGGGGCGGACGCGGGGGCGGACGCGGGGGCGGACGCGGGGGCGGGCGCGGGGGCGGGCGCGGGAACGGGCGCGGGGACGGGCGCGGGGACGGGCGCGGGTGCGGAGTGGGCGCGGGGGTGGGCGCGCGGGGGGCGGGGGCGGGCGCGGGGGCGGGCGCGAAGGGCGTGGGTGGGGGCAGGGGCGGGCGCTGGGGCGAGCGCTGGTGCCAGTGCTGGGGCTAGCGCTGAGGCGGGGGCGCGCCCGGGCACGGGGGCAGGGGTGGGGGCGGACGCAAGAGCGGGCGCTGGAGCAAGCGTTGGGGCTGGGGGCCACTGCTGAGGCGGGGGCGGGCGTGGGCGCGGGGGCAGGGGTGGGAGCGGGCGACGAGGCAGCCAGCGAGTGTCTGGGCAGCGCCGCGAATAATTAAATCCGTGACAGTCGGTGCGGCGCCCGCTAACAAACCGCCCGCGCCGCCCTCTGACCCCGCGCGGTGCGCGCATTTGCATAGCGTGGTGCGGGCGAGCGCCCGTCGGTGCGCGGCCTCTGCTGCTGCTTGCGCTCCCGAGGGCCTCCGCGCGAAGCGGCGCGCCGAAATAAATGTGGCCCAGCGAACAATAAATCTGAAAGCGCATTTTAAACCGTTTGAAGGAACAGGGAAGAGAATTCACGGTATTGCAAATAATTGGCGTTGTCTTCAAAGGAACAGAACTTTGCGGTAACTGTGGGCGCTAAGTTTGGTGTTGATGTGTCATTCGTTGTGTCATGAAATACTAGTAAATAGATGTGGCAACTGGTTATTTCACAAGCACTCCGAGTTTTCTTTGGAATCTATTCTATTGGAATCTATTGGGACATTACTCATCACTTAAACTGTACCTACATTTAGGGAATTAAACACAAATAATTTGTTGTCATAAAGGTGAGGTGTCGCATCTGCTCTTTTGTTTATTATTTTCCTGAAATTTAATTTGAGTTAATTGTGTATGACAGTAAAGCTTGTCTATCTTCCCATTTTTTTTATTTTGTGAGCTCATCAAATAATAACAATAATAGAATTTTTTGAATCAACAGTTGATATAAAAAACGTTTGTGTGTCAGGATAATATGAAAGTTTCAAATAACAATAATTCAAATCACTCATACAAAATATTACTTCAATAATGACTTTTCACATTTTCGATGTATAAATAAACGAGAAATTCAAACACATAACTTATTTTATATCTCAAATATGCAATTTATTTTTAAATAACGTTGATAGTGTTGTACAAAAAATATGTACGCATACATAAAAACTGAAAAAAGCCAAATTTCTAATGTTTTGTTCTAGCATACCACTTCATTGTAGAACTGCTGTAGATATTGGTAAGGCACGACCAAGCCTCTTCCAACGTGCAGTTAATCTTTCAGATTTTCTGCCTCAAAGAAAGACTGCAATGCAGCTTCATCATTCTTCCATCTGTATTTATTTTCCTCAAAACAAGCAGTCAGCGATATAATAGCGTACATTTGTTTTCAGCGAATAAACTTTACAACCTTCCTGTAAGCATATTTTAATGAGATGAAAAGTAAATTTGAAAGTATAAAATACACATAAACATTTCCCGCGGTTTCAATTAAAATTTAATTTTCGGCTCACGAAGCCCACAGCCTCGAAGTTCATATTGTGGATGGGAGCCTTTCAGGGAGGTCTCTCTGGGAGGCAGAACCACAGAGCGCCAACAAATTCGTCACGGAGTATTATAAACTTCTCCGTGCATTGCGCAGAGTAATGTAAAGTTCAGCTGATTGATAGTGCAGCCTGTGCGATGCATCGCACAGTTCAGAGGCGGGCCGTTCGCGCCATCTCCACACGGGTTTGACTACTCTACCAAACAAGTGTGAGGAATTATAAAAATACTCAATCGCTTCCCAATCCTGTGGGAAGGGCGCAGTGGGGTGGAAACCTTGACAACCGGCTTGCGCCTTCGGGGAAGACATATCCATGAAGGATTGAATAGGCTGTTGAAATAAAGAAATGTCCAACTGTTCATTTTCTTAGACGAGTTAAGTTACGACGAGAAACAGAAATCTAGAAAATAATATATTTAGCTTAGTGTAAAAATATGAATTGATTTCGGGTTGTCGTTCATTAACATGAACTTACAAGAGAGCATCGGAATTAAATCTTACCACAACAAATTCAGGCTAACAAAAATATTCAATGTTATCACAGTAATAAAATTTCATTGTAAAATGCTGTCTTTCTTGTTGGTTTAACATTTTTTTCCAATGAATGTTTGCTGTAGTGGGTAATTAGTCATTCATGTGTAATGTTATTGGTATTCCGTTAATTGAGTTTGCGTTATTAACTTAAACAGTGTGTAATTACGAAGTTTTATTGACAATCAGAGTGCTTAAAGATCTTCAATATCCAATAGATATTTCATTCAGTCTCGGAAACAATTCTAAGAAATCGTATACTGACTAGTGGAAACTTAAAAAAAATTAAATCTATGCCTAAGGACGCAATCTTTAAACTGGTTGTATTAGCTTAGACCTACAGCTATGGAGACAGAATATGTAGGATCGAATTAAAATTTAAACTAGCACTTCCTTTAAATATAACAGAAATTTTAAAATATAGCATTTTACTATTGTCCGAAAATTGATGTTTCGTATTTTGTCTTTTTAATGATATTTCTTTTATAGGTAAATCCGTTTTCGCATTTGAATATTTAACACATAAATGATTTTGATTTCGGATAAAATACACTTCAGTTTCGTCGAATGATTCTCAAGTAAAAATATATAGTCTCTCTTACAGAGCTTGAGAGATTTCAGTCTCTCAGCTCTGGAATCTGATTCTAGTTTGTTTGGAGAATGCAACAGCTGTCGTGTGTGTACCAGTGATATAATGGTTCAATAGAAAAGGTGGAAGATCGCACCATCTCTCTTCTGAGCAAGGATGAAATCACGACACCTCCGCTGAGGCCGTCAGTTCAGTAAACAAATTGCGACAGGTAAATTGTGCGGATCACTTGTTGGCACGCGCTACACGGCTCTCGCATGGCATTTTGTCTGCCTTGCGTGCTGCAATTTTGTATTATTTGCTTTGTTTTCGTCTCTTGTCGACTTTCTGAACTTCATGTTCCCTGGGACTCGCTGCGTTCTGTTCTTTTGTTTCTATATCACAGCGTCACGTTTTTCCTTTATGCACTCGTCTGGTTACAACGAC
Organism: Gryllus longicercus; assembly: GCA_038098605.1. Taxonomy (NCBI): domain Eukaryota; kingdom Metazoa; phylum Arthropoda; class Insecta; order Orthoptera; family Gryllidae; genus Gryllus; species Gryllus longicercus. The sequence goes on from JAZDUA010000540.1 coordinate 424,252, forward strand.
CTTCTTGCCTGCGATCTTCTGTCTAGATAGTAATAAAACTAATGTAGCATGTGCAGTTCATAAATACTTCTGAAGCCACAAGTACAAAGTGTTCCGGTATCCGGGTCTTTTAAAAGAAAACATGCGCAGTATGTTTTGACCAAAATGTGTTCTAATGAACAAAACTTACAACGAAGTATATTATGTACCCCGTCCTGTCAGCTAAACAATACAATGAGCCCTCAAATTATTTTAAATAGAAGAAACATTTGAGTTATGTTGGGAATTATTGACGCATTTTTTAGATTCAATTGTGTAGATTCAATGTATTGGGCATTTTAGGGTCGGCTTTGGCCAGATAGTGGTGTTCCCAGGCCTTGACACTTTTTTATTTATTATCCTCTCTCGCGGTAAGGAAGACATGTGGCAAGGCTGACCTATTCCGAACACTGTACCTCGCTTACTTACCCTGTCTGAGCTTTTTTCTTCTGCACACCGCTGTGATAGGAATTGAAACAATTTGTATCAGAGATCAACAGCTTCATTTTTGTCCTCGCCGGAAGTCAAAGCCGAGGGTGTTCACTGAAAGCTTGCATGAACTCCATGAACCATCTGAGAAGCGCTTTTCCTATTACCTTTCAGACAAAATGGCTTTTTTAGTTGAAATATAACCGATATCCTTGGAATTAGATTTGAAAATACTCTCCTACCAGCAAACCGGCAAAAAGGCTTTCGGGACCGTGAGGGGCATAGAATACTTTGGAAAAAAATCACCTTCTTCGAAAGATTATCGCATCTTAACTAATAAACTGTTTGTATTTACTAGGCTGTCCGGGTGACGCCGCGTCCATGGCGAAGGTGCCGACGTTTCGGTCGCCATTCTGCGACCTTCCTCAGGGCGTATTGCGCAGGAAGGTCGCAGAATGGCGACCGAAACGTCGGCACCTTCGCCATGGACGCGGCGTCACCCGGACAGCCTAGTAAATACTGACTCCGGCCGCGGAAGCCTACGCTCTTAATAAACTGTTCTCTACAATGAAAGCTAGTCGGTAATGGATGTTTCTTTTACAACGAGGCAGGATTCTCCCCGTCCTTTCCCTTCCTGTTTCACTTTCCCGGGAAAGTAAATTATCAGTCCCAACTCTAGCGCACTAACTCGTGCGAGCGCACACGCTTTTTGGCACCGATAAACACTCTTGGAAGTCACTCGTTTAGCAGTTTCTAACTATATGCTCCTTCGTAGTCCTTCCCTTGTAACATCCCCTACACAATGGTCTGTACATACTTGTCTGCAACATTACGAGCAAGTAACACACTTCATTACCTATATAATTGGCCTGTCATTTCAGAAATCTCCTACTATCAAATTCCATATCTTAATCTCTGTAGTTCTTTTTCCTCATCCCTTCTCTCTTTCCTCTTTAGGAAAATTTTGTATTCACTGAGTTAAATTTCGAATGGCGAAAATTTTACTTGTATGTTTCATCAACATCCGTTTGGTACTAAATTTTGAAAAAAATTGAAAAATGATTGTGAACGTACGACTAATACATTTTAAAAAGTTGAAAATCAATAAACAAAAAATATTGTAATAATACTGCTTGACAACGAAATGACGGTCAATAATTAAATTTGTTACAATGTAATATTTTAATGGTTACCGAACACGCGGTGCTTACTTTAAGCCCTCAAACTTTGTCCCAAAATAGGAACTATTTCTTCACGAAAATAATAATTAAATTTTATTTCTTCTTCCTCACTTAGTTATTCAAACTGCTGCCTGTTCGATTTCACTACGTTCCCTTGTGCCTTCTTCAGTATCTCCCTAAGTTTTTGCCTTTGGATGTGGTTGAAAACCGCTTCCAGAGATTGGCTGTGTTCATCAAGATAATATATTTTACACCTTTTTAAATAACTGAAAGGAATTTTTATCCCTTTGAGTTTAATAATGAGCTTAATATTGCTTATTTTCAAAAAAGGACATTATGACTGTTTTTCAATTTCAATCAGTCATGATCATTATTACTCATATAATTGTTTACTGCAGTACACAATGTTGCCCCATGCTCTGTTTTAGTCATCCCGCTGTTTGAAAGGAATTATTGTTCTTTCAATTCCAGCTGTTCCCTTGTATTGCTGTTCTCACTCATATCAGTGTTTATTGGCAGTATTACGTTATGTTTTGTAATTTTTGAAGCCATTATTTAGTCAACTTTCAGCATTATCTTTGAGAATGAAGAGTGACACATCACCATTGTCATAAAAAGCTGTCTACGGAACAGTACTCTTAATTTAGAGATGGAGTGTTATAAATATATCCTATAAGAATAGCCTGTCAGAATTAGATTCTGTTGTATTGTCGATGTAAATACAATCATATTATTTAAAATACGAAATTGGGAAGAGAGAGACAGATAGATAGATAGACAGACAGACGGAGCCAGAGATAGATAGTGTCAGAAAAACAGTGACAGAGACAGACAGACAGAAAGACAGAGAAAGAGATAGTGGCAGAGTGAGATAGAGCTAGGGGCAGGGAGAGAGATAGAGATAGGGGCAGAGAGAGATAGAGATAGGAGCAGAGAGAGATAGAGAGATAGGGGCAGAGAGAGAGATAGAGAGATAGGGGCAGAGAGAGAGATAGGGGCAGAGACCGAGTCAGGTGAAACTGGTGCAGGTGAAACTGGAGGGCCCTCAGGTTGCGGGCAGCACTGCGCAGCTGCTCGGAAGGGGTCCATGGCCCCTTCGCGCATCGCGGCGAGGGGGCAGGCGCCGACGGGGCCTGCTGCCGGCGCGGCCCCCACGTGCGACCTTCCCTCGAATGGACGCGTGGGGCGAAAATTGGCCCCACGATCACTCACTGGCAATTCAGATTAATGTGCTGACAGTCTGTCCGTGATCTGCGAGAAGATTTACAGCCCTCTCCGGAGATAAAAATTAATGTCCGGGAAAATTTAATTTCGCGGACTATATTGAATTCGAGGGCATCTGAAAGTAAAACCTCTTATGGGCAGTACAAGAATCTCTGCCAAGAATGTGTTGTACCAAAGTAATTTATGGTATGGTGAGACACAACAATCTAATGTTTTCTTACGTTTCAGACTCATAAACGCACTAATCAACTCATAAATTAATGATGGTTTCCATCGAAATGTTTTGTATTCAACAGAATGAGATACGATATGGGTGAAATATACTACCCTGACATGTAATATTTCGCTGATACATGGGTCATTTCATGTTTTTTCAAACATTGATCGTTCATTTGTATGGTAATCATGTAATATTTTCTCAAAATATTCAACATCTAAATTGAGAAACGTTTCAGCACCTTTTGTCCGAATGGCCTCACGTTCTACACGTTGTAGTAGAACTAATTTTCTACGTCGTTCACTTCGAATGTACGCATAAATCTACGGAAAACTAAGCTGCCTCCAGCCACGTGAGAAATTTGTAGGATTTTGTTAGATGTCCAGAAGCTGGGGAAAAATACAAAAACAATAAAAGAGTTTTAATTTTGCGTTAAAATATACTATGTTAATCAGCAATTTCTGGTACATCCTTTTACGACTGTATTATCATTCTCAGTGTGTTATTGCGTAAGACGCTGCTGACGTCATGTGTAGAGGAAATAAGATCCAGTATTCACTTATGCCGTTTTCGAACAGCCAAGATCTGTTTTTCCAGGACTACACCTTCACACATTCAACTGCAAAATTTTTACTGGCAGTAGCCAGTAGTATATAGTAATCACTCAAATATTATTTCACCATAAATACATGAAATATCTGAAAACGAGGACAAATTCAGATTTTGCTCATGAATACATGGAAATATGACTCAAAATTTATAATAATAATAATAATAATAATAATAATAATAATAATATTTATTTGGCTACAATTGGCTGATTGTCAGGTGGTAGCCATAACCCTACAGTTGTACAATATATGAACACTTATAATTAAAAAACAATTTACCATATAAAAACAATTTACAATACACTCCTTTCGAGCATATACACTCAATATATAAATATACACAGACCTGTATACATATATGGCACGCACACACACACACACACACACACACACACACACACACACATATATATATATATATATATATATATATATATATATATATATATATATATATATATATAAATGTGTGTGTGTGTGTGTGTTTGCCCGGGCATTCGGAATTAATAGTTCTATCTCTGGTGTTCAAAACTACTAACGTTTAATGTGGAGCATGACCTTCAACCCAACGCATTCCACACGCACCATTCGCATCTGGCGAGCGGGACAGGCCGTTACGCATCAGACCACACACTTTCTGCCTACGTCGTTGGCCGAACGTCTTTCGCCCCGTCCTTTCCACGTGTGCGCTAAAGAGCCGGTGTCAGGTTTGCGTCCTTTCGTAATTGATGGTCCTGCATGAGATGTCACTTGTTTTGAACAATCGCTGATAGGAAAGTCGAGAAGTGGTTGGTCCTTGTTCCACTTTCCAAATAAGCGAAGGAAAAGTACAATCCTCGAAGGCTGCGATATTCGAGGAGAAAGCCACGCAACCAGACGCACGAGTTGCGTAGCGGGCCGGCGGGCGCGGTTTTGTTGCGTTCTTTTCTCTTCGAGTAAATCGCCCTTCGCGGCACATCTGTGCTCTGTATTTGTGGGAAAAACCGCCACTATTCATTCCGAGAAGAATGATAGTCGATGCGAGTTCGGTGACGTTCCAGAATGCATCGCAAAGTATGTCCTGCTTATACATGCACTTTTACCAAGAACAGAATTCCTCATCAACGATGCGGAGAATTTTTTCAGAACAAATTACCAGCAAGTGCCGAAAGCAATGAAATATTCCTTTACTCTAGCTTGATTTTAATATTTATTATGAATCATTTAGGGGAAGGGCAGTAATAAATTGAGAATTATTCATATTTTTATTGTAATATTAAAACGTTCTTCTTACGTTTCTCACAGCAAGTTACGTTTGGTATTCTCGGTCTTTGGCGGTGACTTGGCAAGTAAGTAGTAAATATTTTTTAGACACAAATATATGTACGAAATGCATTTGTGACACAGCTACAGTAGCAAATCTCGGCACTTGTTTAAAGATTATTTATCCCCTTATAAAGTTGAAATTTATTAAAAAGATCTGCAGTAGTCTGATAAGGACAAGTAAATGAATGACACACAATTTATATGTATTCAATCGTTTTCCGTATTTCTCTGAGACAGTAAGCGCAATATATTCAAACTTACGTAATGTCGACTACGATACATAAAATTCTTCTATTCATTTTTATTACAACATTCCTTTTTATTGCAACTGAACAATGTATTATTGATGTGACAACAACTGAAGCACAATGGAATTTTTTCGTAAAGTTAATGACACAGATATTGCAAAACATTTTTTGAACGTGTTGACGCAAAGAAAACAAACAAAATATACTTTTGTGTCGATTTTTGGCTTTGCCATCGTCCATTATTATATTAAACGAGAAAGATTTCAATATCAATTTTCAGTTTGTATGTAATAACTGATTGCAAAAAAATGTGCTTCAAAATACATGTGAAGGGGTAGTTAAATGAAATTTTTCGAATGAACCCCATGACCGTCTTTTATTCACCGTAATTTTAGATCGTGTATCTTTGTTCTTGACTGCACTGAGATTGAGGCATTTCAACTTCTCACGTAATGTACAACATACTTGAAAGAATTTGATCAATAGTTTTCTCGCCAAAACTGTATCACTGTCAATCAACGTATACTATTGTGGATACATCAGCAGATATTGAATTTAATTTTTTTCTCCTATTTTATTTTTTAATATTTTTATACTCTGAAAGTCTTCGCCTACGTTACACTTCAATTCACCTCCATTACTTTTTCCTTGCTACTCACGTCTCACGTCTCCTATTATTTAAAGTTACTACTATGGTCACTACATTCACTCTTCCTAACCTATTCACAAACATTATTTTCTCCTTTATAAACACCATCCTAAGTATCCCAATTTGACTCGAAGTCTGTCTGTTGTGAAATTACACCTGTGCATCCGCTGACCAAGATTTCCAGTAAACAAAAAAATGATATAATATTATAAATAAATCTTATCTTCAAAAATAAATTAATATTGAAAAAGGTCACGTATGATTTTTCGAAATTCTGAGTAGTTGTTGCATGTTTTTGAGTAAAACATATGTAATTTTTAAACACTTATTTTTTCAAAAACATTTTTTCTTTATTTTTATCGGATTAGACACTCACAAAATTTGGAAAATCCCATTTTCAGCACTCTCTGGTGTATTTTCAAAAATGATATTGGGTCATATGAATAAAAATGAGCACTTGCTCATGAGTACTTGCTCTGGATCAAAGTGAGTCTACTCCGCGGCACTGAGCAGAAGCTTCATTTCGTATGAATAAAAACTTCCTATGTCTCCGAAGAACTTACTCATGTCTCGCGAGCATTTGCTCGTCGTGAACAAGTGATAGTGCAGGCTAAGAGTTTTAAAAATTGGGTTCTTGAGCAACAAAGAGGTTACATACGTTATGCGCGTCGCGCACATTTGTGCGGAATAAAGAGCAATAGTTTGTTGTCTCATTCTTTAAATTCGAATATGAATAGCAGTAACGAAAAACAGGCGCTAGTGGCCCAGCTATTTTTTACCGAAATGCTAAGTGAATATAAAATTATTTTTGAAAAGAGCCAGCTTTCGGAAGTACGCTGTGGGCGAAACGAAACATTACAAAGTTTCAAAAAACAGTACCCCGAAAAATTCCTAGTAGAAAAGAGCGATGGCCAATTAACATAGAAGATATGCAATACGAAAACACGCCTGAAAGCAAACTCCGATAAAAATCGTACCAACCATGCATTGTACTTTTCGATTCGGCAAAGATTCTAATAGTCTACATCACGAAAATTTCGCCTAATCTTGCATTTTTTTAGTCCGCTGCATATGCATATCAACACACGGTAAAAAATCGGCCAATTTAACCTTACTTTTCAAACGTGAGTCTGCTACTAAGGTCCCCCCGAAATTTTGGAGCAAGTGCTCACTCTAGAGAGTAAACGCTTAACTTTATTCATACCAATTCTGAGCATTTGCTCGCCAGTTGAGAGTACGCTCAGAGTTGAAGCAAGTACTCAGAGACTGATCAATTGCTTACCCACTTTATTCATACGAAACTGAGTGAGATCTCGGAAACTCGGAGCAAAGAGTACTTGCTTACTTTTATTCATACCACCCATTATTTTGATTTACTTCTATTTTTGTTTGTGAGTCTCGACAAATAACATGTTCCCTTCTTACCTGTCGTATGTGGACGTGCAATTCTATACAGAATTATGATTCATGGAAGTTCTATGGATTTAAATTAGTTATTTGAATTGATGTCAACTAACTACAAATTATCAGCCTTTTCTTTCTCGAAATAATAATCTAACATTATTACACCTATCAATAAGCTCATCAACGATCGGATTTGACTTTTTCTGTATGCAATAATGGTAATTCCGTATGGTGCAGTACGAGTTAAAGTTCATGGGCTTTCTGTGATCTTCGTGTGCAATGCTGATTTCTCGGATGAACTCCGAATCTTCTGTCTTGATACCGTCCACCGGATGTCCATGTTGATGTGCCTCCTATCGTAATATTCCCTAATGCCCAAATCGGTTGAAAATGTCCCCGGAGTATTACACTGAGGAGCCAAAAGTCTGGTACAGTCATGCGTATTGAAATAAAGAGATCTGAAACCAATCAGTATACGGCGCTTCGGTCGGCAACGACTATATAAGACAACCAGAGTCTGACACAAACTTTTAATTACGATTCCCATCAATGAATCTATCCTATCAAACATACATTCGTCCAGAACACGCAGTCTATTTAGATCTAAATTTAAATTTGCGACATAAACTAAAATTACATCTTTAACTTATTAAATTCTCACCCGCTTCTCTATATGTAAAAACACTAAACCCAATCTGGCTGAAAAACACTCGTACCGTCTTGGCCGACGCATCCGTTTTGTTCTACGCCACGCAAGAGAGTGAGTATTTTGACATTTCCACAAAACCACAACTTCCACTGCCTTCTCGATAAACTCTTTATATAATCCTTAGATGCCTTGTTTCCTTTCTCCCAAATGAATAGCGGCATGTCCGCGCATGGACTGTAATTTCTTGTCTACCAGTCGCCTTGAGAACGTGTACTCCTTGACTATAAGTGTTCTACATGCACACGTTTACGTCATATTTAATGTTTGAAACCGTTTTTTCTGTTCAAAGAAAACCGGGGGTTTCTGGCTTATCACAATACCATTTTTTTTATAAACGACTACTTTTTGCGTAAATTATGTCAATATATAATAATAATAATAATAATAATAATAATAATAATAATAATAATAATAATAATAATAATAATAATAATAATAATAATAATGTCTTTATTAATGGCGAGGCTCAGGCCAGAGGGCCTGCTCTTCCGCCTAACCACTGAATTTACATACATTTAGAGTGGTAACATTTTAAGAGGGGAGGACAAGCTGTACATATATATTTTTTCTTCCATTTTTCATTGAACTTTTTTTCGTATATAGTTAATTAAAAAACGGTACATGTTCTATTTTCAACGAATTCTACAGTATCTAACCATAGTAATGTGACCACTTGACCTTTCCTGTATTTTTATTTTTTCTGTTAAACGTTTGGACAACAAATAATTAGAGATAAGTGTAAATTATTAATTCATCAATACATTAGTTAGTTTCAATATGTTTTCAATAAAAATATGTTACCAGTACATATCTTGTTCTTCTTTTAATATTTTGAAGAACCAACCTTTGCTTTCATTATTGCCCTCCCTCGACGCTGCATGCTATCAATGCGGTTTAAAGCATTTATCTTTAATTTATCATTATAGTTCTATTCAAAAAATGTTTTTTCAATTAAAGTACACTAGTTGATAACTTTTCCTTGCACTTTTACTTTTCCGTATATGTACGTATATTCAGAGTAATATACGTAGTGTAGGGAAAGTTATGTAATGCTGCGGAAAATCGATTTCGAGATTTCAACGGAAATATACGTTTTGGGGTCCCCTGATACAGAAAAAGTGGTTCTTTTCAAACTATCCGTCTGTCCGTCCGTCGGTCAGTCCGTCCGTCCGTCCGTCCGTCCGTCTGTCTGTCTGTCTGTCACTACTAGTGCCTAAACCATGCGTAGGATATTTTCCAAATTGAAGAAACCTCTGTCCAACTGGCGTGAGTCGAAACTTTGAGATTTTGAAAAATGCTTTAAAATTTTGAGTTACTTTACATGAAGCCCTCCTTTTTTCCTTTAAATTTCATATAAGAGCAGAGTAACATACACTTAAAAAAGTGTCATAGGTCTGATTTTCACGGTTTACTCTGAATTTTCGAAATGGGTGCAATATTTTTCACGGACGTTCACAGTAGAGACCATTGAAACAGGGCAAGGTATTTTCACTGACCGGAGTGTGCCTGAATTAGACGAACCTCTAACACGGACTGAAGTAAATAGGGCTATTCTAACAATGAATAATAAGAAGGCAGGCGGCGCGGACGGCATTCCGACAAAATTTATTTCGGAATTGTGGCACATAGACCCAGAAAGTATTATGAAGTTATTTAATGCAATTGCTGATTCCGGCTCGTATCCAGAAACGTGGAGTACAGCTATCCTCCAGCCGATTTTTAAAAATAAAGGGGATGCGAATTGCCCACAAAATTATCGCGGAATTAGTCTTTTGCCAGCGCTGAGCAAACTGTTCTGTAAAATACTCAACGGGCGACTGAGTGAATGGGCGGAAAAGTACGGTAAAATATCAGAATTGCAAGCAGGCTTTAGGAGAGGCTTCGCGACAACCGACAATATATTTGTGTTAGATACCCTAGTAAAACAGGCGCTGGCGCGTAAACGGGGCCACTTATATTGCAGTTTTGTGGATTTTGAAAAGGCTTTTGACTCTATTAATAGGGATGCTTTATGGCAAAAACTAAATGAGCTAGGCGTTTCACGTAAAGTTTTAAAAGTGTTGCAGAGCATGTATAGGGAAGTAAATTTCTGCGTCAGGTGCGGTGACGGAAGTACGACGCAAAAAATAAAATCGACAATAGGAGTAAGACAGGGATGTCCTCTTTCACCGCTGCTGTTTATCTTGTTTATAAATGACTTATTGACGTGGGTACAGGAAGCGGATACAGCGGCTCCGGTAATTGATGGCCTGAAAATTCCCGGACTACTATATGCTGATGATTTAGTTTTATGCTCGGAGACAATTGAGGGCTTACAGAAGAGTTTAAATATTCTAGAACGGTATAGTGAAACATGGGGATTAAAAGTAAATATTCAAAAAACGAAAGTAGTAGTCTTCAAGAATGGGTTTATTTGGGGTAGCAAAGAGAAATGGTACTACGCTAGGGAAGAAATTGACCGCGTCAAAACATTTACATATCTTGGTGCAAAATTTTCCATGAATGGGGGATGGAGTAATCATATATTGACGGCTCACAGCAAAGGAAGAATTGCGCTCAAAGAAATCGTTTGTGCAGTGCGCAGGGTTCCGGAATTGCCGGTAAAAGTATGCGATACAATGTTCAAATCGTTAGTTTTTCCAGCTATGAATTATGGGGCAGAAATCTGGGGAGTGGATAGGATAGATCGATTAGAAAGCATAGAAACAGATTATTGCAAATTAATTCTAGGAGTTTCTAGGTGTGCAGCAAATGCCGGAGTCTTAAGAGAGGTCGGTAGTATAGGAATTTGGAGAGATTTTAAAATGAAATCTATTAAACTTTGGATTAAATTAGCAAATGAACAGGCTGACACACTTATACATAAGTGCTTTAGAGTGCAATGGCAGGGAAGCGACCATCGCTACTGGGCGTACAAAATTAAACGGCTACTTGACCGCGCAGGGTTGGGAGACGTCTCTCCGGAAATGGTGGGAGATAGGGGAACCCGTGAGATAGAACGGCTGATTTCCAATAGACTTGCGGATATTAAAAGGCAAGAGATCTGGGCAGCAACGGCTGAAAAACGTTCGCTAATAGTTCAAATCCATGCGAGTCCGTTATGGGGTTGCGAAAGTTACGTTCATACTCTCGGAAAGGACGCAAGAGGGGGATACGCTTGGTTCAGGGTTGGGGGATGGATGCAGCGTAGACTAAAGGACGCAAGCGGTAATGGCATTTGTGTGCTTTGCGGTGATAGGGAAGACTGGATCCACATCCTCTTAATTTGCTGTGCAACCGAAACATGGAGAAACAAATGGATGGGAATGGGAAATTATTACTTCCTAAACAGGAACGTAACGCTCGCCCAAAACATTTTAGGTGACAAAAGATCTAAATTTATGAAAGAATTAGGAACATTTTTAGGAAAGGTCCGGACCATTAGGGAAACTGAAATTAGGGATTGGGAAAACAGCACTGGTTAGCTTGTGCGGAGCCTAGACTGGAGATAAATTAATAAGTCAATAAACTAACAATAAGTAAGTTAATCAGTAATTTTATATTTAGTTAGTAAACAGTTAAGAAATAAGTCATAAGTCGTAGTCAATTGGTAAATAACAGGTCAATATAATAAATAAAATAAAACTGGCATAGTAATACGCACATTAGGGCGTGAAGGGAAGGGGGGATCGAAAATATATGGGCGGAGGCGTTGGTGCGGACGATCTTCTGTGGCGCTGTTTGATTTCAGGTGCTGAGGAGGCCAAGCACTGGAAGGAGACGGCGGGACGCCCGCGCCAGAAAATAAATAGTTAAAATAAACGTCGGATAGATTAGAATGTACTCGGCTTCTGACGGCAGGTTTTTCCCCCTTCAGGGGTTTTTTCCTCAGCCGTACCTTATGGTCTCTTCCGCGGCTTTGATGCGATGGAGAGACCATTTGGGGTGAATACCAGAATTCGAAAGATTAGAACGCGAAAGGATGTAGGTATTGTAATGGCTTAAAGGCCTTCGGCCTAGCCACATAGGATCAAGTAATCTAATTGATTTGTAATAATTACCTATTAAATAAATAATTAAATAAAATAATAATTTTCGAAAATTTCAAAAGTATGAATTTTCTGCGGTGTCTTCCTACACCTACAAAATTAAAGATAGTTTTTTCTTCAAATAAAATTTGTTCTCCATAGTGATTTCTTTCATTAAGATCATGTACAGTTTCTGTGAACTTTAGTAGATTTCGTGCAATATAGCGAGCAATATGAGCAATTTAAAACAAGTACAAAACCAAGATTTTCTCAAAAAGGACTCCATTTTTTCTTTAAACTTTTGGTAGGGATACTACTAAATGCACTCTATGAGATGACATAAATGCCATGTTGCTCTATCCTTTTGTTTTTTTTTCAAACATTACGAAAGTGTAATTTTTTACTTGTCTTTCACGTTGTTAATATTTATATTAGCGGCAATTTCTTTACATTAATGTATTTATGAGTACATGCCCTTTAAATAATGTCAGGTAAAGTTTACCGAATTTGAACAGTTTTCTGTGAAAATGAGCTTAAAATTCCGCATTTTCAGAAACGCTCAAACGCAATTTTCTCAAAAACGGCTCCAAATTCTTTTTTCCAACTTTTTCAACAGATAGTGCTTATGTTGAAGATGATAAAGATGATATAGAATTAATTTTGGTGTATTCATTTGTTTTTTCAAAAATTACACAAATGTATTCAAATGACAGAGGTTCAAATTTCGAATTTACAGTAGCGCTTCAATATACTTTTCTTAAAAACGGCTTCAAATTTTTCAGTGAAAATTGCCTAGTAAGACGAGTTTTTACTGTTCTTAAATATTTTTAATGTAATAATTCGATTCTTGTATTAAGAAACCGAAAAATTAAGAAAAATTTAAAAAATGTACTTTTGGCGGCAATTGATGCCAACTGGCAAGAGTATGTGGCAAGTCCAAATATCTCGTACGAGAAAATGTGCCATTCTGTTGCACCACTAGTTTAATTTCAAGAGCTCCCAAGTGTTCGTAATGTTATTGAGATCCGGGACGTTACCTGTCTGATTCAGAAGAGGTCTGAAAGAAATTTATTGACTGATTTGGCGATGTAACATGGTGTGCTGTGTTGCATAAAGATTCAGTTTTCGTTGAGAAACCATTATTTTAGCTGATGTATAAGCTTAGAATCGTCGCCTATTGGTCATGACGCATTATTCCTTTTACGATTTGAAGCCTCCCCAGACCTCTACCAAAGATAACCGACTGTTTTCTGTTCAGGACCACTTTTGCAGGTTCATGTTATAGTGTCATAATTCATAGCCGTTACAAACAATGCGAGAAAGTACGTGCAGTTTCATCACCACTAGTCCCTACTCCGTTCCAACTTTTGTTTCGGTTGTTTCTCCGCTCTGCTTGGCATTCACCTCTGTACTCGCCCCCGCCCTACTGCACGTCCGCCTCCGCGCCACCGCCACTGCCACCACCTCCGCCACCGCCTCCGCCTCCTCCTCCACCACCGCCTCCGCTTTCGCCTCCGCTTTCGCCTCCGCCTCCGCCACCGCCACCGCCACCGCCACCGCCACCGCCACCGCCACCGCCACCGCCACCGCCACCGCCTCCGCCTCCGCCTCCGCCTCCGCCTCCGCTTCCACTTTCGCCTACCCCTCCGCCTCCGCCACCGCCTCCGCCTCCACCGCCTCCGCCTCCGCCTCCGCTTCCACTTTCGCCTACCCCTCCGCCTCCGCCTCCGCCTCCACTTTCGCCTACCCCTCCGCCTCCGCCACCGCCTCCGCCTCCACCACCGCCTCCGCCTCCACCTCGCCACCGCCTCCGCCACCGCCACCGCCACCGCCTCCACCTTCGTCCACGCACAGTCTTCGGTGGTCCACCCCCACCCCACACTGTAGCGCCCATAATTTACGCCCGCCATAATTAACGTCCCCGACAGCGGCGGCCGGGGCCCGCTCGATAAACAAAGACGGCGATCGACAGCCGGAATTAACATAGGACGTAATTAAAAATATCGAGCGCGGCGCGGCGCGGTCACCGCCGCCCGATACACGGGCGATAGCGGCGTGGGTGGGAGCGCGGCCGCGGCCGCCTGAGTAGGTCGGGCGTGGGTGGGCGCGGACCTCATGAGCGACCCTCGGAGGAGGACGGGGTGGCGTGTCGTTTCTGGCATCCGAACGTGCAGCTTTGGAGGGGAGTGTCCGAAAAGTGATTACTGTCAGGATGATGGAATTCACATCGGACAAGGAAAGCCTGATAAGACGGGGGACATTTCTGCTTCAAAAGGTCTCTACGTACTGGTCTTGTTCGCCGTGCTCAGTTTCTGAAATGTCTGATCATGTCGTGAAGAAGCAGACTCTGGTTCTGTAGATGGAAGTGGTTGGTTATAATAATAATAATAATAATAATAATAATAATAATAATAATAATAATAATAATAATAAACGATTGGTTGATACATGATCCACCAGTCTACGCTTTGCCATTCCTATTCGTATTTTTTTAACTCCATATACTTAGCATTCAATGTTTCATTTGTTAAGAAAAATAAATTTTGTAAAGCGTAATTTATATTATATGTTGGAAAATTATATTTACAAAAAAAAGTACGCCTTATTCTCAGACTAATACGGCCCCATTTATTTGCGATATTCTTTTGTAACCTTTTGTTGGAGGTAATGAATGTTTTGATAACTGGGTTTATCGTGAAGTAGGAGATATTTCTAGCACTTGAAGAACGGTATTATTGCCAGTGATATTGTTTAATATACTTAATATTTATTTTTTATTTAATTTATTCACTATTGTTCTTTTAATTTTTTACTTGGAATATTTTCATTAGTTATTATTTCGCTCGTATATGAAACCTTTGCCACACTGCATAATCTACGTCTGAATATCTTGATGTAGGTACAAAGCAGTGTCACAGATGTTCTAATTTGATTGTCTTTGACGAATGTTGGCAGCCCTTTCCTAGTAAAATGAAATTACGCGTGAAATTTGAATAGGTGTCAAAGAGGATATCTGGCAAAATGAAAGAAGGCATAATGTCTTTTTTCGATTAAGTTTGATAGTAATTCCAACATATTAATCATGAGAGGTTGAAGATATTAGTTTTGAATAATATTTCATAATACACTTGCACCTCAATCAAAATATTAAAATAATTATACCTTTATCGTTACTGCATGGAGATGTTCAGTAATAAGAAAGATTTTATATTGTTCAGGTACAAAAGTAGATCAAATACCTTTACAATTAAATATATAAAATTACATTCTCAAAAATAGGTTTTGCTATATATATATATATATATATATATATATATATATATATATATATATATATATATATATATATATATATATACCCTCTCCTTTATGTCCATCGTACCACATGTTGAAAAAACCGAATGATCCATTCGATAATACAATTAAACAGTCAATATTTCAAAGTTCATTCGTTTTAGCGCATTTTGTTTTCATTCTATTAAATTCATGAATGAGATTTTTTTTTGTTTTTGTTGTTGTTATTGTCTCCCATATTTATAGCCGGATGTATTCAAAGATCTCACCTCCTTCATAACGCCAAGAAATCCTGATCACGTTTCTCCTAATTGTGAGATATACTATCGCGGTGTGATTCCATAAACAAGGTGTAAAATCGCGTTGTTGCCGATCGTGACTGCCTGTGAACGATGGGTCCGTGTGCGAGAGAAGGGGCGTAACGATGGGCGAGAGCGGGTGACCGCCGGCATGCAACGGGCTACACCCTGCTTCTTCCATCCCCTCTCCTCTCGCTCCTATGACGCCTCACTCCCACCCACTCCCCCCACCCACCCATCCAAGGGCTTTCCATCGCAACGTTGCTTCTCTTCACTTCCGCAACCACCGTCCCCACCTCTTCTACAATGTCAGAAACCGTTATCTCCGTCGC
This sequence comes from Gryllus longicercus, assembly GCA_038098605.1. NCBI lineage: Eukaryota > Metazoa > Arthropoda > Insecta > Orthoptera > Gryllidae > Gryllus > Gryllus longicercus. The sequence goes on from JAZDUA010000540.1 coordinate 440,179, forward strand.
CACCCTCGAACTTCACCGCAGCCATAAACTTAGCCTCCACCGCGGGGCTTCCATCACTACCGCACCTTCGCTGCCGTCACCACTCGCAGAGTTATCGCTACCGCCCGCGCGGGTCACGAACCGGTCGCATTGTTAGCGGTAATTGAAGAGGTGCAGTCGGCCCGCGCCTGCTGCCTGCGCCCCGCCCCCTCCCCTCCCCTCCGCTTCGCTTTGGACAATGGACCCGAAAATTCGAAAGGCGGGGACAGGTTACCTGAAACTTTCTCTGAAATGCCAATTGGACCATAATAGATGTTCAATTTTAAATAAACTTATTATAAATAATAAAGATAACTCCTATCCGATGTGCGAGATCTCTAAGGCGTTACGGCCTCGGGCCAGATGATAGCGGGTTCGAGTCCCGCCTCGGGCATGGTTGTGTTGTGTGTGTCTCTATATGTTTGTGTGTGTCTATTTCATCATTCATCATCATCATCATAATTTCATCCCATCTCACAGAGCTAACCACACTGGTCTATAAAAATGGAATCAGCATTTCAACGTTGATTCCCTTCTGTAGAAAAGTATCGGGCGTCTCAAGTATTGGCCCCGGTGGGAGACGCGTATCGCGTAATGACCGAGTCGCGAAACCAAAAAATTATTTTATTGCATCCATATACATATCTTCCTATAATCTAAATACGGCGAATGCGAGAAAATAATATTACTTTTTTTAATGTAAATCAAAAAAAAACTTGCCTTCAAGATGGAATGAAACCGATTAAATTGTACCTTCATGGTGCACGTGTATGTTTCTCTGACTGACATTTGGATATTATTCATGAAAACCAACGAAAACCTTGCATGAGTTTGTGAAACTCCATTTGTATTTTCTTTTTATGTTTCACTTCCACGCGACGAGCTCTGCAAAGTGCGCTTTCGATGTTGTTTCGCCCCACTGTTGGTTGGCGGTCCGGACCTGCGGGCGGAGGCTCAGATCGCAGTAGGCGGGGGCGCGAACCCAGTGTGCTTTACGGCCTCACCGTCATTGCCAATGGGCGACGCAGATTTTCAGAATTTTCTCGTGCGTCTTGTGGCTTCGACGTCGGTACTCTGCATGACGACTCTTCCTTTTTGTGCGTTGAGCATCTTCGAATAGCTACGAGGGAAGGTAAATATAAATTACGTTGTTAAATTTTCCTCTCCTCTTGTTCGCATTGTGAAGTATTTATTCTTTTAATCTTCAAGACAGTCACTTCTGGCGCTATTCAAAATAGAATTCTTGAGTGTCTTTTCGACTCATAAAGGTGTCATTTGGAGTACTGGTGGTACAAGTTGGACAATTTATTTATAGGCAATAACGATTATGTGTAGTTTGTGCCAGGAGATTACAAAAAGAATTCAGTTTTGAATTCCCGATGTAAAATAATACGTTTGCTGGCAACTAGAGACGTTCAAGGCAATGTCAAACAACAGAAACTTTGAAATGGCCGTGCTGAAGTCGTGTGTGGAGTTGTAGAGCAGGGTACGTCTTGCACTCGCCGCACCGCACTCGAGATAATTAAGTTCTTTAGTTAGTCAAGATAGTCCTTCGCTGCCTAAATGCAACATGCCATAGTTTTAGAGAAAATGCCTCATTAAATATTCTGTTAATAGTTCTCTTTTTCGTTTACAGAATTATCAGAATCATATGGTCAACAGTCAAAAACTTTTAAATCTGTAATACTTCAGAGAAACGTCAGACAACTCCCAAGACCTTGAATGAGCAATGAATACCAAGCTCTTCTTTGCGTTTACCCTGCGTCCATTAGATCTGCGACGATATGTTACGGATGAACGTATTAGATTTACATTAGGCTGAACAATTTCAATTTGGGGTTCCGTTAACGTTTGCGAAAAATAGCTCTATTCAGTCTCTTATTTGTATTGGATTTCACCCATGAATTAATTTGAGTTTCATTGTATCTCGAATCTCAGAGCACCTTATTTTGGACCGCAGGACATTCACTGCGCCACCGGCTGTTTCGGCTGTCGCCCGAAATCTCGCGGAGCTCAAAACGCTGCTTGCGAGCGCGCTGCTCGGGAGAAGCCATTATGCGGAGCGCTGCGTGCCTCGAATTAGCTCTCTTTAATCAAAACACGCATCGGGAGCGACTCGCGCCGATCGCCCGATGGAAATTGGCTGCCGCCTCCGCCGCGTGCGCCCTCGCCGGAGGTGCCTAGTGTTCCGTAGACGAGGTGGCAGGGTCGTTGATACCGCGCAGTGACATTAAAGATGATTTAATCTCTAAAATAAATGGTATCTCCTGCGATCGTTTATTAGGTCTTTTACGAGTTTTCGTGTCGTTTTACGGCGTCTCCGACCGGAGAAGACGGAGTAAAATGCGGAGGCTCACGCGGACGAGAAGTGAGAACCACCGCCGTAAATTACCTCTGGCTGCTGTTTTAATTTGGACTGTAATTTTCCACGCCCAAAGCTATTTGCGGTGGAACAGTCCCGCGCTTTGCAGACGTCTTCGTCGTTTCCTTTAGTCGCACTGCGCTGCCAAATTGGGTGTCAATCTGTTGATTTTGTCGATGATTCATGGTTTGTGGCTCATTTAATTGTAATAAGTAACTTCGCATGTTGGGATCTGAATCCCCGTTTTAAATCTCTTAATGTGTTTTAGGGTGATGACATGAATGCTTTGCACATTTCGACGTTGTATCCCGCATGTGGAAAAAAAATCTTCAGAATTTGCTTTTTGGGGATAGCGTTATAATGAGACAAAATGTAACCTATTATTGTACACAAACTTGTATTATATGATTATATTCGTTTGAATAGTGACGAGTTAATATATTCAAACGTTGTGGCAGTAGTAGGCATCAGGGAAGTTGCTAGTGTCTTATTGGTATGATACAGTTCTTTTTACAAGGTAAAGGAGACTGCATTACATACATACATTACAATCTTAATACAATCTTACTAGAATACGTATATGTGTGTCACTGATAGTTCAGAATTCCCAGCGAAATTATTCACAATTTCTTCAAAAGTTTCAAAGTACATATTTAAATATATTATGTTACAATACTTTAATGTCCGTTATTCGAAGTAAGGATTTCTTTACACATTCAGCTGCAATGTACTCTGTTCAAACATTACTTCACGACCACCCCGATCCACAAACAGTATAAGGAACGCCGAGGGTTACAAGCGACACGCTGACAATATGGTTTTTGGCAATAGGGCAGCTCCCCATGATAACTGTTGAAGTCTAGCTTCCCAGCTATCGGAGTTTGACAGATGTCATATTGCGCACGGAGTCAATGTACCAGCATATCTGTGCTTGTTAGGCCGCTGTTGTGCCGATCTTGTGTGCGTGTATCAAAAGTGGTGCAACAATGAAAAGTAGAGGTGCTACAACATCACATACTTTCTCGCATGGTCGAAAACAATAATGTAATATTAAAATATTGTAATTCCTGCCATACTAAAAACTCAGTTATAAATTGAAAAAGTCTGATTCAAACGAATCGGCTCTCGTGCTTATCTGCATTTATTTCCATTGCCAGGAAGTGTAGTAATTTTTTACTTTTTGAAATGAAACGAACATGAATAAATTTAACGGTATTTACAGAACATAATACAGAAAAGTAAGAAAAATTTCACAGACGCCTATCTTAATTACATATGAAGTGAGCTTTCAATTTTTTAATACCATAAGCAGCGATAAAAAGTTCTTAAAACATAGAAATGTGTTTGTTAGTCCTAAATTAAAATGTAATACCTTCTTTCAATCTATATCCTTTCATAAAAATATTATCTAAATCATACAATCATCATGACCGACAACAGCGGGATGAATGCGAAGAATTTTGAAACCCGTGTGTTGCTGTTTTCTGAACTGGCAGCGCCTGAAACGAAGCGCGTGAATATTGAATTAGCAATTCCGAACTTTTCTGCAATGTTCTAAAATGCAGAGTGCGCCGAAAATAGGACCATCGCCATTAATTGTACATTTCTTTGCTATATAAGAGGATAAAAATGAAAGTCAAAATTTGAAGCTGTTTTTGAGAAAATTGATTAAAATGGTTTTAATAGCGCCTATGTTTCATTTAAAATTAGCCAAAAAGTACTCATATTTTCGAAATATTAAATGCGAACTCATTTAAAGAACTGTTTTGATGAGACATTTAATTAAGAACAAAACATTTATCGTCAAAATTATAGTTACATGATGTCGCCGAAAATTTTTGGTTTTTTGCTATCTTCGAAAAACCAGGGTTTTCAACGGAAATGAGAACTGAAATATTCTCCCAAACGTCCTTCGCACTATCCAACAATAAGGTTTAATAAAAAACGATGGAGCTATTTTTTGAAAATTTTGAAAATGTCTCAGGGGTAAAGTATCCCCCAAAATTATAAAAATGGATTCAAATTCAAGGGGCCGCGACATCAGTCAGATAAATTGGGAAAAGTCAATTCTGAAGAAAATCAGCTAGACGGTTTAATTGCTAGCGTTGTTGACAGACGGACAGATAGATGTTTCGCCGTCATTCGATTTGTCGGTATCAATCACCCACAAAACATAGATTTCGGCTACACCACGTGTTAGAGGATTCCCACCCCCCCTAAATTTAGCTACTAGATTTATCCACCTTTTCGTTAGCAGGGCCTGGAAATAAAGAGTTTTTCTGCCCCAAATTTGCCGCTTTTCCCGCATCATTACATAACTTTCTCTTCTTAACTTACCTTCTTAAGGACGAGAAAGTAAAGACGATATGTCGCACGTAAAAGACATGTGGTCAGTTACGGCGCATAGGCACCGGAGCGCAGCGGAGCTGTCAGTCATTCTTCGGAGAGACCGCAGGGCCACAGTTCGAGAAATCCCCCAGGGATGCAACAATAGCACTCATCGAGCACTGGTGCGAATAGGGTCCTAATGTAATCTCTCACCTTTGAACACGATTTAGATAATGATTAAGGGTAAATGGGGATCATATTATTTAGTGGAGAACGTATCAGAAAACAGTATCGGAGAATTTCAAGGGAATTCCCTGTGGCAGGTAATATTTTTTTTATTTATTATTTTATTATTGTTTCAGTCACGCTTTACGCGTTAACCATGCACAAACTAAAACCTACGACTCACTAATTCATTTGTGTATATTACTTTCAAATTTAATTTTGCTTATTAAATTAGTTACAAGGGTGCACCAGAGATAAGAGCGGAATTCCCTAGTAAAACAGTGAGTAACGGTACCACGAAAGGTGTGTTAATTCTCTTGCACAACATCCGCCAAAGGATTTGCGAGGCAAATGTTCTCCCAACCCGTCGGCTGCTGATTGGATCTCGCAACGCGCAGAACACCACTTTCCTTGCTCATCTTGGGAAAAGGTTTCTGCGCAAAGTGGCCAAAGACAGCTTCATATTTATGAACCGCCAGAAAAGGAAATATATTGAACGTGGTTTTATAATTTTTCAGTTTAAAAATTAAATCGTACACGTGTAATTTCAAAAACATAGTTTTTCCAGTCATAACGTGATATATATTATTCATATCCCATTTAACTGTTTTTACAATTTTTGTCAGTATGCCTCTATGCCCGTTTGCCTAGATTAAACTAGGGATTCGCTCATATCGATTTCGAAAGGTAGAGGAAGTTTCGCTAAAAGGTGAAGTGTTTTGTCGACCACAATTTTTCAGCTCAATGTTTTAACACATGGCTTTAAAAACAAACCATATGTTAGTGTCTGCGTGAAAGTTTGTAAAAACTATCGTCTTCCTTTTGCGCTTCTTAAAACAGTATCAAAGTGCAAACTCATACATTTTATCGCAAATGTCTGAGAATTAAATCAGACATGTATCCCATGGATTTAAAAGACCATAACATTTTCAACTAATAATATTTGATGTACTTCAATATATCAATTGAGCGCCGAGTAATTGAAAATTAGTCCCGGAAGAGTAGCAGGGCGGGGCGGACGGGGAGAATGGGCAAAGCGGAGCAGGGAGGGCGGGGCGGGGCGGGGATGGCAGGCAGATGGACGCGCAGGCGGAAAGGGACGGGATGGGGGGGACGGGGTGGGATCGGCGGGGGCGGGATGGGGCGAAGCGGGGCGAGCGGGGCGGGGCGGGGCGGGGCGGGGCGGGGCGGGGTGGTGTGGAATGGGGAAGTCTGCGACGGAACATAGCAAGGTGACGTTCGGGTGTAAATAAAATGACATAGATAAAATAATATAATAATAAATAAAATAAATAGACTTTTAGATGTACTAATCCATTTCTTTACCCGTTTACAAAATATTTTAACAAATAAACGCCTGGGCAGCGCGAAGTTACTTCAGCTAGTCTTTAATAGGGTACTTGAATATGGTAGCATTTAAACATCACAGTAGTATCGTTATGAGGCCAAAATAAACTAATTATCGCGCTGCTATTAAACTTATAATCAAGTGATGTACTAGAAGAGTAGCATGAAGTCCCCTTTTTCGTTTGAAAAGTTGAAAATTTATTTCGTTGTTCAGATGTTTGTAATGGTCTAATGGGGATGTGAGATACAGCAACGGTAGTTTATTTTATATTTTATAGCTTATTTTTCCTCCGAACAAGGAATCGGAGGTAAAAGATTGTGTAATATTGTATTTATTACGTAGTTGCAATAATGACAGTGCTTTTTAAGACCTTTCAAGCTTAAAGAACATATCTAAGAAAAGAGATTGAAACATAGCATTACTTATGAGCTGCAATAGTGGTACAACTCAAAATATACGAATATTCCGGAAACACTGGAGTCATGAGAGGCACTGCTAAGAGTAGAAAGCATTTGTCACAGTTTGTAGAGCTTCATAAAGTTGAAAACAGAAAAAACACTGTGTTCAACAAGCGTTCTCGCGACTTGCAGAACTCGAATTTTCACTCTGCTTAAAATCTCATCAAGGCTCGAGTCGTTAAACGAGGGTCGACAAACCGTTCCGGTAGACAAACCGTTCTTAGAAGCTGCTCCAGATACTTGGCTAATAAAACCTGGCGCGTTGTCCTTGAAGGATATCTTGATAATGGTATCGTAACTAAGATGTTCGCACAACATTGTTCTATTCCATTTTAAATTTTCTCCAGTGTATACATATTGCTCGTAAATTGAATTGATGTTAAGATGTATCGTTTTATGTTCGTATCCTAATACGAAATGTTTAAGAAACATTGACATTTTGTATAATGTTACATATATTTCAGTTTTTAAAATTTTATTTCTGTAATGCATGAGGTGGGTGAGATTTCTCAATATGCAGTAGACTTTCTTACTTTTATGAGAAATAGAAAACGTATGAGCCGAAAGATAAACACAAAAACGATGTATCTTAATTTGTCACTTTATGACTTGACCATTAGCTATAGGCACTGTGTGACTATTAGCCGTTCCTCTCATTTAAAATTTATCTTGAGAATCCATCCTGATGACAATGACACAGAAATCCATCTTCCACGTTAGGAGATCCACACTACGTCCTCAAGACTGTAACATAAAGTTTGGGAACTAAAGAAAGATGGAAACTAATTATTTTTCACATTGTTTTTTGTATTTTAAGGGTCTAGAAAACCAAAACAATATTTCAAATAGCACGTCTCAACAATCAATAAAAATAATTAAAATCTGTCCTAGTCGCTGAAATGTGAGGTGCTTTTGATATGACATCTAATTAGAGATACAGAACGACGGGCTTCCACAGGTGACAATCGCTTTAGAACGTTTGTGCAAGAAGTTGACGCCCACGCCCGAGCAATCGCCCGGCTTCAGCTCTTCCTTCCGAACTTCTGCTTCCGAACTTCTGCTCTGCAGAGACAGAATGATTAAATATTTCTGGACACCATCATTTAGAAAATTAGCAAAAAATTCAGATTTCTAATGAAAAATGTATGTTATTATTTAGTAAAAACGAATGAATAAGGAAATTACAAACGAAAATAGGCCGTCATGGGAGGACAATCCTGAAGAGATATCGAGCCCCCGTGGCAGGAGGAATGGAAGCAGCCCCTTCAAGCAAACTGCGCGCACGTAAGAGATCTTTCTGGGAACACATAGGTATAATCTTTGATACACACGTTTTAGGATTCCAAGAATGGGGTGTGTCTAGACGTGTACATGAACTTTATCACAGGAACTAAATTCGATTAGTTTATAAGACATGACAACTAGTGGAAAAAATCGCAAATAGCTCCAAATTTTATTTGGATACCCCTTCAAAGTCTCCTTATAATCGTGAAATAATTATAGACGTTGTCATTGCCAACAATAGGATTTAATATAATAGCAGCTTTCGATGGCTTAGCCATCATCAGTTGTCTGATACAAGGAGAAAAAACAAAAATATTACAACAACGTAACCTTTATCATAATCTTGTTGTAATATTTTTGTTTTTTCTCCTTGTATCAGACAACTGATGATGATGGCTAAGCCATCATATTGTTGGCAATGACAACGTCTATAATTATTTCATGAAAAATGCCAACGATAACACACCACAACACCTATACTCCTTATAATCGCTTAATAGTACCTTAGATGACCGCGGACCCGGTTGCATTGATTGAATGGTCGATAAGCGACTCCGAGCGCGTCAACTGCTAAGTTCATTTGTCTCGTAGGCGTAGAGCATGTTTATGGTGGGAGGTGGAGGTTATCTTCCCCCGCTAGATGGCAAGATCCAGAGCTGGCCTACGTCGGCTGGCGGGGATTTTCTCAAACCAGGTATCTCCACCAGCGTGACACCACCACAAGCCCTAAGCTTCCTACAGTTCTCCCGACAAATTGTGATAGTGTATTGCATGTGAATGTGTAAGTAAGGGGTGAGAATAGAAGGGGAAGGAAAGATAGCGCGCGGTTCGTGGCACGTTTATTGGGGTACTTCTCTGGCTTCCGTCTAGTATTGATTAGCGAAACCAAGTAGAAGTACCGATTTGAGCAGCCAGTCGCTAGAGTTCTCCAGACGGCGGCTGAATTCTTCACAGCTCTCTAGCTAGTGTCGAAAATCCTGCAACCCCGGCTTTCCAACCCTAGGTCCTTCTGGTCAGAGGCACTGCAACGAAATCGGTTGATGGCTGAGCCAACTTTTCCAGTCATCGCAGTGTCAAGAAACATATAATTAGTTCAATATTCGTATTATTGGTGAGATGCAATCTTTTCTGTATTGAAAGTGCTTTGTATTACGAGGTATCTTATTCAAGACTAAATTATTTTGATTATCCAACCATGCAAAAGAGCAAACGGAGAGTTGATTGCCATCACCTTAAAGCATTACGAAATAACGACACGTAGAAATCACGTATTATACATTCTCGTCTTGTCAAATCTCCGCAAGCTCGCCTTCCCCAGCAGCGACCAGTTCACCGCAAAACAGTTTGAATTGCAAAATGAAGAAGCGCCAGACTTGCACAGCCTTGCACCTCGCGCGCCCGCGGAGCAGCGCATCTGCCGCGATTCAATTACATCGTCTAATTAAGCTGTCGCCGCGCCAGACGCCCTGATATGCAGATGAGACGACCGACCGCGCTGCGCTTCTGCCGCCGCCGCCTCAGTTGCGGACGCCGTCGGCGCCAACGCCACCGCCTACACGGCACCCGCTGCGGCAGCCGCGGTCCGGCGCGAGGGCCAGGGCGCTCGGTGCGAACGAACGAGGGGGTCGAGCAGTGGCGGTTTCTCAGCACGCGGGGAAGGGAGGAAAGTCCTCTTCGCATTCTTTCTTCTTCTTCTTCTTCTTCTTCTTCTTCTTCTTCTTCTTCTTCTTCTTCTTCTTCTTCTTCTTCTTCTTCTTCTTTTTTCTTTTTCTTTTTTTCTTTTTTCTTTTCTCTTTTTCTTTTTCTTTTTCTTCTTCTTCTTCTTTTTTCTTTTTCTTTTTCGTCTTCTTCTCTTTCTCCTTCTCATTCTTCTCCTTCTCCTCCTTCTCTTTCTCCTTCTCATTCTTCTCTTTCTCCTCCTTCTCCTCCTTCTCCTCTTTCTCCTTCTCATTCTTCTCCTTTTCCTCCTCCTCCTTCTACTTCTCATTCTTCTCCTTCTTCTTCTTTTGATTGTAAGTACTTCTGACTGTAATTACTACACCGGTCTGCGTCATTTTTTATGTCTGTAATATTTTATTTGTTTCCTTATTGCGTTTTTCATGCTGATTTCAAATCTGCAATCGGTATTTGCGTATCAGCTCCAGTTTCACCTCAACAAGACAATATTTTTTTTTTTAGATTTGTGGCCTTTATTAGACGTGAATTCTAATACGCAATATTTATTTTTTAGTCAGATTATTATAATTACTTGAGCATAGTACATGTTAAAAATAACAAAATTTCATCAATTAACATGAATAGAAAATGTAAAAATTACCCAAATGTGTTTCGCTATATATGTAGTGAATTGACGTTTGCCAGGGCAAAGATACGTTTCTGAAGGTCAGCTATTACGCTTATTTTGATATGAAATTGAGAGATCAGGACAAGACCTTTGCTCCACAACTCTGGTGTCGAACACGTGTTATGTATACTTTGACGATGGGACAGGAGAATCATAACGGCAATTACCCTTTGGTATTCCCATGGTGTGGAGGGAAGGAAAGAATCAGTTAACTTACTGCTACTTTTGCTTGACGAAATTGCAAGGTAATTAATGTCGAGAGGCTCTATTTTATATTTTAGAGGGGGGGGGTATATTAAGGTCGCTTGGACATCAATATGATGGCTGACTTTTGTTGGGAACTGAAAATAAATTAATTCTGCCATACATTAACGAAAAGTGCGTAAGTAATCATTTCTGTAATACATTGTCTTATGTAAAAAGGACTTTAAAATATAATAAAAGAAAGGTGAAATAGCTTCAACCATTCACATTTATTACTGACGAGGGACGCCTACAGAAAGGAAGTAAGAGGGTACCAATCTTTTCCACAATATTTGTTTTTTAATATATTTTGTTATTGGTGAACAAAACATTTTCATTCACATTCAATCACTAATAAATGTTTGATACTCTTCAATAATTTCCGTTTCGAGCCCTAACTGGCTCTTATTTATTATGTATTTTATCATTATTATGTTTTTTTAACGGAGATATTTCGTGTCTTTTTCAATTTCATTTCAATATATTTACTTCAGAGTGACGTGAAATCGCATCAGTCATTGATTGTTTTTTGAAGCACTCATCCTCATCAAACTTTTAACGGAAAACTGACGTTCTTACTTTCGACCTAACTTCAGTAATAACTTCAGTATATGTTTAATAATCTGTAACGCGCCTCAGAAAGCAAACTATGTTGCAAGGCTGAATACTGCAAAAGCATCTGCATTGGATGTTGAGAAACAACCTCTCGGTGATGGAAAGTGTTATTTCCCGATGCCTCGCTGCACCTCTATTATTGGACACTGGGCTCAAGAGTGCATCGGGAATGTTTCCAATAGACATTTAGATAGAACCATCATTAATTCACCACAAAATACTTGTCTCTTCTCGACTTTTAAATGTCGCCCGTTTCTATTGCCACTTCGTAAATCGCAATGGCGCTTAACGACGCATTAAACTTCCCGTAAAAGCATTTCGCTGGGAAAAAATATCTTCCTTGATTTTAAACGCTACGATCTAAGATTCCTTCTGAGCGCCTCTCCCTGTATAGGATGAAATCGATGGAGTATTTTTGTGGCTTCACGGTTTTCGCGCTGAAGTGCTGCTGAGAGTAATTGCTCCAATCGATTTAGCGACGTAAATTTTAAAATAAAATCAGTAACATATATTTTGTCCATGTAGTTTGCAATCTTATTAATAACATTGTTTTTTTTCATTTCTATAACTCTGCAACGATAAATAATTAATAATGAACCTCATTTTATTTGTAATATGAAATTAAACACTTGATTATATTAATTTGTGTATTAATAACACTTCTAAACTGAGAAAATTACATTTAAATTTGAAGTAAAGTATAGAATAGAATTTTGAAAGATACCGTTTATTTTGTTCCTTCTGGACAGGTATCTGGTGAAAAGGAATGTCTGTACATATTTGCATTAAATGTTTTGTGTTTAAGTGTAGATACGAAGAATAAAAATTGCAGATTATTCCCCCAAGCATTTTAAGAAAATTTTCAAGATATACCACGCAAAATGGATCATTTCTAAAAATCCTATTCATTGCCGCGCTGAGAATTGTATGTGTACAACAGTATATATTGAGAGAGGGTACTGTTTAAACCATTCAGACTTCTCGTTAGTGAAGGTAATTTCAATTCCTGTTCGAAGTGCCACATTTTAATGACAGGTGGTCTTCCTGACATTGTTGATTTCAATCAATGGAAATTAAATGGTGTTTTTAAAGATTCTGCATTGTATAAATCTATTCAAGTTCGTATATTTCAAAAGGTGAAATAGTAAATTATCCAGGTGTCATGTAGTACATGTTTATGCCACACGTGTAACGATGTTTGTTTAATGATCCGGCATGTGTAATGATTGTTTTCGTCTCACTGGTATCATCAAACTAGTGGTGCTAAAACAGAAAATTATTCCACGCATTATTTGTAAGAGATTCGTAATATTACGATTTTGCAAATTGAATCATACTACTTCTTCACTCGGCTCGTGAAACACTCTTTTGAGTAATAGAAGCATAAGCGATTCGGAATTGCAATTTTCGAAAGTTAATAGGTTTCAGTAAAGATCGGATATTCCAATTTGTGATATGGTGGCATGCGTGTACTTTGCTTTATTCGAGTAAACAATTTTAAGAACAAAATATCCCTGACAATCGTCAAAATGGACACCCGGCCTTCAGATTTCGAGGCCAGAGCGATAGCCCTTCGTCTACCGGACCAGGCGATATGTGCGTGTTACAACTTAATATGCAAGTGAGTGTGGAACCTATACGAAAATTCTTACGATTTGAGTCAGAATTTCACCAAATCTGTTAATATTTCGAAAATATCCTTTATATTATGTAAAGATTTAATATTGACAAATAGATTTCATTCAAAAGGAAGATTCTAGCTTTCAATATTAAAGATGTAGGAACATTGGCAAAACCTTTGAACTCTTTCAATTTAAAATTTTCAAAACATTTTCAAATTCAGTACAGATTTTAATGAAAACTTTGAGGGGGAAGGGTGCTTCAAAAACAATGTATGACTAATGAATATTAGATTACTCTGGAAGAAATTAATTGAACAGAAATTAAGAATTGACACGAAATATCTACTTTTAAAAAACAGAGACGTACTCTGAAGTTTTGTAAAGCCAGAGAGGGACGGACGTACTGACTGCGATAGCTCTGCTCCACCACTGCTGCTGAGTTGTTGGCCGGGAGATTCTAGGGCCCAAGTCCCAACTGTGGAGTATTTCAGGCACTAGTTCCGTTGCTGGATTGAATTCAATCGCTGTCTGTAGGAGTATTCTAGCTGTCAACCGCTCTGATCAGCGCTGTTCCATGATTTCTCCGATTAATATTAGGCGAATACCGGAGCTGTTTCCTAGCAAACAGGCTTCAAACCGCGCGATATCTTTCTTTCCTCATACTTGCCCACTCCTCTCCCTTCACTCACCCTTACACGCACACCGTCTACACAGTTACATACATATGCGGGAGCTTTGAACTTTTCCCGACTGGGACGGTGCGTTCCCTAGGGAGATCCCGGGAAAGGAACAATTCAGCAATTAACGGTCGATCGGCATCGGATCTCCCGTCCCACCATGGGAAGAAATCCACCGCCTCCTGTGAGGAAACATGCACTACATTTGCGTAATAACTTAAATAGTTCTTGTGCTCAGAAACAATACTCTCTCGCTACAAATCACGCTACTACATAAACAATACTCGCTTAGTACAAAGAAATTTGGAGAAAGTAAAAATCCTGGCAATATAATGAAGAAAATTTACGATCATCATTGCAAACTATGGATTTTTGACTTTAATTTCATTACAGTGATGAGGTCAAATTCATTGAATCTTTCAACGTTTACTATTACGTTTAGTAAAAGACTAACAAATATTGTCTAAAGAAAGATCTGACATCAGTGGAGATTAATATATGAAACCGCGGTGGGCTGGGGTACGAAAACTTGGGTGGGCATACTTAAGCGGCATTCAAAGATTCGAACACCTAATCTTGGCTTTCACAGTAATGTGACAGATCATATGTTTCTTCCATACTCGGAATGTGGTTTTGTGCATAGCGAACGGGCAGTACGGAACCAGTTGATACCGTCGTTTGTTTGGCAGAGTTAATGTTGTCATAATTGTAGATTCAAAAAACATTTGCGCAGTTTGGCGACAGCAAAGAGTGAAATGGAAGGAGGCAAAATATAATTAAATTTTGCTTTTTAACATAAGAAGCCGAGATTGGAAGCGTAGTTTATAATTCGAACTACACATTCTAAAAATATAGTTTAAGCTTGTCACAATTATGTTATTCATTTAATGAAGAAGTATTCCCATGATAATGAGATTTTCTCTGAAATAGTACGAAAGGATATTTTTGTTTCAGGAATTGAAGAATTATAACATGTCTTTCGGAAATAAAACGCCCTACATCACAGTTATTTAATTTTTACAAGATAGCAATTAAAATATGTTTTTTCCGTTGAATAGAAGTGGAAATTACACTATTTTAACTCATTTTAACAGAGTGTTATTGTATTTTTGACATAGTTTTTTCATACCTAGAGGAGAAGCAATAAATTTGAAACACGTGTGCTAAAATATACCATTTAAAAAAATAATTATTCAGGAATAAAGAGTTTAAAATGCAATTATAACAAAATACTAATTTTTACACTAAATATTCATTTTGAAAAATAAAGGGAAATGGGCGGTAGAAGGTCTCTCGGTTATATTGGTTTCGAGTAATTTGGTTTTCGAATTTGGTATTTCCAAGTTAAAAATGGATTATATTAAGATGTATTTACACCTGGGATTTATTTAATTATCCGTACGAACTCATAGGACTTCGAGTTCGTGTTACTCTAAGTCCCTTGTTCGAATCCTTCCAACAAGAACCCGCAACAGCGTCCTACACCGGACGGAATCCTTTCATGAGCGGAGTAAGGCGTTCTCGACAACAGAGATGTTTCCGCATCTGTTAGCTTCAGCTATTCGTTCTCTTCGTGGCGCAATGGCCTCGAGCCCGGCTCTTCTGTGACGAGTAATTTGCATGTGGCATTAAGCCCGCACATAAAACCTGATCGAATCACCTCCTGCGCCTGCTTCGAAGAATTATGGGTTTTCATTAACAAATCTTGTTCATTTAAATTATTTGTTTATGTTCGTGGCGTTTAAATCGTGATAATGTAAGAGTCGTAAACCATTCAAGGTATATGGTATCAATTGTGAATGACGTTTTCATCGCGCGGCCTCTCAACCTATTTGAATAAAGGATTTTCAATTCAGAATAATTACATACGTGTCAGTATTTCTCTTCAATGCCCGCCATAATTCTCTTACATTCAGAATTTTCATTTACTGAACTGTTTTTCTTATCGCTCCAAAGCACTTATAAAATTGTCTGCAGATAAATGTTTCCGCTGTACATGGAACATTAATAGATTCATAAAAAATTAACATCGACATAGGAAAAAAAGTGCCATATGTGCCATTTTAAAATCGTTCTTAGATCATCCAAGGGAAAAATGAAAGAAAAACTTGAGCGGATTTTGTGAAAATAGTTTTTAAATTGTACAGATTTCTCGTAAAATCACACAGAAACTACTCATATTTTCGAAAACTTATTCATGATTTTCTTTAAAGACATATTTTAAGAACAGCTGTTAATAAGAAAAATCTGTATTGCATATTGTAGTTGTAGGAAGACACCAACGTAATTTAAAACTTTTGCAATTTTCGAAAATTCAGAGTTCCAAGAAAGCTATTTTTTACTTGTGATGAAAACTTTCGTTTCCTATATTCGAGAAAACTAGAACCCAAAAATTTAGAACCATTCCGGAGAAAATTTATATATCGTTATTAAGGCGTAATGTAAAGAACACACACAAATAAAATTTTCAAATTCGCAAGCAAAGTGAATTCCACGACATGTAATCGGCATCGATTCTACAAAAAGGAGTGTATGAGTTGATACGAAATATTTACGGGCTCTTCGGGATCTGACGAACAGTCCTTGCAAAGTTTAGTAAAGATTAATTATACACAAATGCGAAAAAATTAAAATATACTGGTAGATGCACCCCGATTATAGACAGATAGACGTAAAGAGAGATAGATAGAGAAAAAAGAGATATAGACAGATAGAAAAGAGACAGAGAGAGACAGATAGAGAAAAAAAGAGAGATAGACAGATAGAGAAAAAGAGAGATAGACAGATAGAGAAAAAGAGAGATAGACAGATAGAGAAAAAGAGAGATATAGACAGATAGAGAAAAAGAGAGAGATAGACAGATAGAGAAAAAGAGAGAGATAGACAGATAGAGAAAAAGAGAGAGATAGACAGATAGAGAAAAAGAGAGAGATAGACAGATAGAGAAAAAGAGAGAGATAGACAGATAGAGAAAAAGAGAGAGATAGACAGATAGAGAAAAAGAGAGAGATAGACAGATAGAGAAAAAGAGAGAGATAGACAGATAGAGAAAAAGAGAGAGATAGACAGATAGAGAAAAAGAGAGATAGACAGATAGAGAAAAAGAGAGATAGACAGATAGAGAAAAAGAGAGATAGACAGATAGAGAAAAAAGAGAGATAGACAGATAGAGAAAAAGAGAGATAGACAGATAGAGAAAAAGAGAGATAGACAGATAGAGAAAAAAGGAGATGGAGATAGACAGATAGAGAAAAAGGGAGATGGAGATAGACAGATAGAGAAAAAGGGAGATGGAGATAGACAGATAGAGAAAAAGGGAGATGGAGATAGACAGATAGAGAAAAAGGGAGATGGAGATAGACAGATAGAGAAAAAGGGAGATGGAGATAGACAGATAGAGAAAAAGGGAGATGGAGATAGACAGATAGAGAAAAAGGGAGATGGAGATAGACAGATAGAGAAAAAGGGAGATGGAGATAGACAGATAGAGAAAAAGGGAGATGGAGATAGACAGATAGAGAAAAAGGGAGATGGAGATAGACAGATAGAGAAAAAGGGAGATGGAGATAGACAGATAGAGAAAAAGGGAGATGGAGATAGACAGATAGAGAAAAAGGGATGGGGATGGAAATGTAGTGCAGGGCAACGTCTGCCGGGTTCCGCTAGTACTCTTTACTACGAAAGTACGCAGTGTGATGAGAAAGGGAAATATATTTACATAATTCTAGTAAGAAACCAACAGTATTATATTATTCAACTTCCCCTTCAACTTGTTCGTAAAACAGGTCTAACCATAACTATTCGAAAGACATTGCATTACGTACACATTTCTTGTTTCTGGTAAAAATTATGAGTAATCCGCAATAAAGGATAATTTCATGGTCATTCAGACTCTGACTCAGCTGACCCAGGCTAAGAGAGCTGACAGTCCTTTTGAAACACACAGAATCTGTATGTCGCTGGAATAAAGAAAAAAACAAGGAAATGGTAGATTAGTTATATAGAATGTAAAGTGTAAGTTATTTTATTTTTGATTGTAATTGAATGTAAGTTATTTTGAGTAAATTCTTGCTGATATTCCGTACAGAAAGGTTACAAAACTGGACGATATTCTGAATATATCTCGTAGTTTTATTACACTATATTTATTTAACTATATTGAATAAAAATTTTATAATGTATTTGAATAACCTACTTGCTTATAGTATTGTCTGCTACATCATTAACATTTTCAAGAAGTGTTTACTTCGCTTTCGAAATAATAAGACATCATTTGTCTAATACATCAATCATTTGTCATGTACACAATCCCGTCAGTTTATTCTTGGGAAAAATTAAAATGCTTCTCTTCATAATAAATAATTTGCAGGATTTGTACAAATTTGGAAAGTAATGGTTCATCAAGGAAACTATATGAACATTGTGCTTTGCCTTAATGTAATATCGATGCACCGAAAATGGGATTAACGACGGCTTTGTTTTTGTAAACAAAAAACTGGCGGAAAGCTGGCGTACCTGCTGGAAAAAAAAGTCTCAGAACTGCAATAACATATCATGAAGGTAATCAGAAATCCTCACAGCCGTCAAGTAAGAAAGATAAAAATGTGTTACTGAGACATTTTGCAGATACAAACAAGTTCCTCGTTGCAAACCGGACAGCAGAGTATTCATATAAGTCCTAGGGAGCACAAATGAAAGGTACATGTTCCTGCCAGACATCTCCGGCCTTGCGGCCAGGTAATTAGAAGTTCTATCTGACCACGTGTTCCAACATTCGAGTCTCAGAGGTCTGTAAACGTCGTGCAAATTCCTGCCACTATCAAAAAACGGCACAAAACAAATTAAACCTTAATTGCAGCGAATGATTGGTAGTGCGCCCCCACAAATGAAAGATTGTTAATTGGCAGTGCTTACTTGAAGATGACAACGATTGCTTGGAGATGAATTAGCGATTCTCTTACGAACAGAACACCTCTGCGTTATCTTGAGATTTGTGATGGCAATTAAGAGTTGTAGTCGATAGTGTGGATATCTTTGACAACAGCAGAGATGGAGAACTGTTGCACGAAATTGTATAAGAGAGCGTCGAAGCAACGGGAACATCAGTTCTAGGAAGGTTACAGAAGAAATGATAATGCTGTTTGTGGGAAGCTTGTGTGGCAATCAAAACAGGCAAGGTGATAAGTGAAGCGGTAGTAGCAGCAGAGGCAACGAAGGTCAAATAAAATCGCCGATGGTGACTGAATTAATGGAAACGATGTTGGAAATGGTGATGGAGTTACATTCAAGTTGCGATTCGAGCTTTTAATGGGGAGTGTGATCAAGGTAATGGTAGGGATGTGGTCATGGGAAAGCTGGTTTCGTAGTCGTCATTGCTAGTGATGGGGATAGTAATGTTGTGATGGTAGAAGAAGACGTGGTAATGGTGGTGATGGAAATGGTGGTACAGTTGCTTTTGCTTGTGCTGCTACTGCAACAGTTCTTTTTATTACAATAAGTTTCAAAACTTCTTCTTCTTCCAATCTAAAATAAATTTAATTTAATTAAAATCAATTTATAGTTGCAAACCGCTCATAACCTATGGATGGCCTTTCCAATTTTCTGAGAGCTCATACAAAATGAAATTCCTTGAAATACTGTATTGACGAACAAGAAGAAATGAATTAAAAAAAGGTTGGTGACAATGAAGAGCTCAGTGTTATTGTGACGGTGGAAATTATTTTGGTAGGCATCATGCGTATGCAACTGGTAGGGAAACGTGGTTACGAAAATTATAGGCCCGAGTAAATGACGAAGTATAACAGCGGCAGTGCCGCATGTGTAAGACTGGGCGCTGACGACAGAAACGCAGTTGGAGATTGCAACAGTGAGGGGCGCTGTATCTGCAGGTAGCCGGCGGGCTCTCCGCCGACGTGCTCCTCACCACGTTGTAATTACTCGACGCAATCCGCGGCGCGTAGCGAGCGGCGACGGCGCTCGGCTGGGCGGCTGGGCGGCGTGCAGGCGCGTCAGGGGCAGCGTAGAACGAGTCCGTTTAATCGGCGTGGGCCGCTCCCGTCCGCGCCGCCACCGCCTGGGGCCGCCGTGTCACTGCAGCAGTGTGAGCCACTGTCCGTCTGTCTCCTCAAGGAAGAGTCTCGAGCCGTTTCTTCCCAAGTTGCCAGGGCAAAAAAGGCCTGTATTTAAGATAAGGAAACAGTGTAGCTAAATTTGGGTAAAATATCACAGGTCTTATGTGTGATCCCCTGCATTCCAGCCTAATTCAAACCCTAAATTAAACGTAATGTTTTTCATACATTTAGATACGCGAAAATAATATACTACATAATATCTCGGTATAATGTTTGGGCTCTTACTTAAAGCCAGCCAGCTTAGCAGCTAAAAAGCATATTCTACGTCTTCACCGAGACAGGATAAGAGAGTAAATGAAAGAACTTAATGATTTCTTTTGAAACCATCGACAGAGATCGTGCATGTGCTCTTTCATGGTTTTCTTTTGTATATTTTAAAACATCTCGTCTTTTTATGATCTTGTCTCATCATATCTTGAAAGTTTAGCCGCCAAACAATTTATGAACAATGAGAATATTTAAGGTTACATCTTTACAACACATAGTTGAGGGTAGTGCGTTCTGAAAGAGGCGTCTTCCGAGATGTGGCAACGTGGGTCCCGATTCCGACGCGTGGCGTGTGGGAGCGGGCTGGCTGGCGAGCCGGGGATCATCTACCCGCCGCGGGCGACAGCGCCACTCCGCCGTCACTGCTCCTTGCCTCGCCCCGCGCAGGGGCCCCCTTCTCTCTCTCTCTCTCTCTTTCTCTCTCTCTCTCTCTCTCTCGCTCGCTCTCGCTCTCTCGCGCTCTCTCTCGCTCTCTCTCGCTCTCTCGCTCGCTCTTTCGCTCGCTCTCTCGCTCGCTCTCTCGCTCGCTCACTCGCTCGCTCTCGCTCTCTCTCGCTCTCTCTCGCTCTCTCTCGCTCCCTCTCGCTCGCTCTCTCTCGCTCTCGCTCTCTCTCGCTCGCTCTCTCGCTCTCTCTCTCGTTCTCTCTCTCGCTCTCTCTCTCGCTCTCTCTCGCTCTCTCTCTCGCTCGCTCTCTCTCTCTCGCTCTCTCTCTCGCTCGCTCGCTCTCTCTCTCGCTCGCTGTCTCTCTCTCGCTCGCACTCTTTCTCTCTCGCTCGCTCTCTTTCTCTCTCGCTCGCTCTCTTTCTCTCTCTCTCTCTCTCTCTCTCTCTCTCACACACACAAACACGTCCATCAGGACGCGGCTCCCGCGCCCGCTCAAGCCACGCTCCCCGACCCGCCCCCTCCCCTCCCCTCCCCTCCCCTACCGCCGCGGCCGCTCTTCACAGAAATCGATTTGGCGCTCGGACGTCGTTCGCACGATCTCGTTGCATTCGTTAATCATCCTCCTCGCGGCGGTAATCAAGTGCATGGATTAGCATACGCACGTCGAGAAGAGCAACGCAAGAAGACCACGCTTCGTTACGCAAAAAGGTCTATCAAGAGAAAGAAAACCCACACAACTTTTAATCTATTAGAATTGTCACTCATTGCAATTTTTGTTCCTGATTCTTTGTAATATTATACTGTTATACCGACTTATCCAGCCGTATAGCAGAACGAAACACCACTATCAACGGATAGCGTCCGTTAATGATTTAACAGTTCCTCGATCGAAACAAATTTGTTTATTCATGAGATGGCGTATACCCGACCCTACTCAAAAGAAAAGGTTTTCTTATTTCCATGACTTTTTTCTGGCAAGGAAGTGGTTCGAAAAGTATTGAACAACTCGCGGTCAATGCCACGGATAACGGAATATTATACTCCGTTCCGGTGAACACAGTTGCTTGAAGTATTGGTTCTTTGAAAACTTTATTGCTTTGAGAATGCACAAACTGCCATAAAAATATACAAATAAAATGCGATTTTCTTTTTGAAGCTTGTTCAGGCATAGAAGAATATAAATATTTGTACAGAGATTATCAAATTTTAGTTTGTAATATTGAAATCAGAAATATTTATGAGAATATTAAAGAAAAAAGATGTTTGACTCGCGCGGAAGATGTGAAATGTCTTAGCTTCCAGCAAATGATTTCATGAATTGCTTTTTTTCATTTGTTAACCCCAAATGTTCCGCCAAATATTGTCCATACGTTCCCACAAATGTTTCCCCGAAAATGTTCCTCCAAAGTTATGCTCCACGTAGCAGCAGAGCCAACTCGGAATGCGGCCTCAGCGAGAATTACGAGTTTCACTTGTCGTCTGGTTCAGGTCGATTTACCCACCGCCCCTACAACACTTAAGATATGCACGATATCAAAAGTTTTACTTCAATAAATTCAGTTGCCGTAACTTACGAGCACTGATGCAAAAAATGCTATAAAATATCAGCTAAATATCGACACACATTTATGAATTCAACAAGAAGGTAGACTGAAATGTGTTCTAGTACGAGTAAGATTGTTAAATATTTATTGAGTAGGCGACAAGTGGAACTCTACATTTCATGGCCTGTATATATCACGGGCGACCGGCGTGCAGTTTTAGGAGTGCTCTGCCAACACATGCGCACAATTACACGGAAAATCCGCGTGGTGGTTGGCGGGCGGTGAGGTCGACAGGTGAAAGGAGCAGGCAGCCTCGCGTTGAGCCCCGCGGGCCGCTTCCCATGCGCCGGGCCTCCAATGCGGCCGCCACCCTTGCTCCGCCCCGCTTTCGCCTTCGCGTGGTACGTCGCCGCGTACACCGCCGTCTCCATTGCCGTCTCCATCGACGTCACCATCGTCCCCACAGCCGCCATCACCGCTTTCACATCCGCCTCCACCGTTGCCGTCTCAACCATCGCCATCTTCGATGCTGGCGTCAACCACCCCGGTGCCTCCTCATTCTCCCCCGAGTCCACCTCCTCCGTATCTCAACCCCTGTTTCTCCGCCCCCATCTCTCTATCTTCACTCTCCCTCTCCCACCTTCAACGCCACCCTATCCTCCATCTCTTCACCCGCTTCTACCGTATTCCCTGCGTCCGCCGTTTCCACCTTCCCCGCCTCGAGGTGCGTGGCAGAGGGCGGACGGCGGACGGCTAACAGGCTGCGAACGAGCGCGTCCCCCGCGGGGGCGCCACGCCTCTCCCCTTCCACTCCTCCCCTCCCATTCCCCTCCCCCCCCTCATTCCCGTCCCCCCCTCGCAGCCATCACTCTCGCTGCCACTGCCTCTGCCTCTGCTGCGCTAAATCTTCCTCGGTGACTTCACGCCGCACCACTTGCCGACGACTAGCAGTGTTTGCAAATGTATTTGTGGAGGTAAGAAGACATGTCGGGTTAGGGAAAAGAGGTATTGAAGTGCAGGTTGAAGAGAAAAACTGCGGGGTAGTTGGTAAATCTAACCTACGTACTCGGCAAATAATATATTACATAAAAAGAGATTCGTACTGGCTAATGAAGAGAGACTGGGAAGGGTCGAGGGTTGCTGGCAACCTGCTCAACAGCCGATAACCAAGAAAAAGACAAAGAAGAAGAAGAAGAATTGGATAAATGCAAACTTTCTATACGTTGCTCTTCTGAACGTCATGTATATTCACTTGCTCCCAGTATCTGAAAAAAATTATGCACTTAATTCGACGTATTGTAATGAATTTATCACGTATCCTAAAAGCCGAAGTTTTGGTCCATGACTATATTACATTAATTATGTCCTCCGTCATATAAGTTATACTCTACCATTCAGTATTATTTAGTTTGGGAGTTGTTGGAAATGGACTCTTCCTTCGAATCTTAAAGACTCTTTTTTGTCTTGTAATTTTTGTATCCACTCTTGATACTATTCTCACAAATAGCTGTTGTTAGGCATTAAATATTTTTTTAAGCTTTTTACAATAACGATTTTTTCTTCTCGAACATAAAAGAAACATGTTATGTGTTATCTCCCTAAAATATTCCAATGTCCTTCTATGCGAAGTAATATCTCCGTAAAGTCAAACTACACCGTGCGAAGGCTGTAAGCGAAGCTGCTTCTGTTAGTGACCGATGCAGCTACTACCGTGTGTCCCGTTGTGAGAAGTCTCGTTACACACACTGAATGCTAATCCAAGACAAGGCTTCCGTCGTTGCCGTTGGCTGTCTTCAGTGTGAAAGAATGACTGCGCATCAGATCGCCATACTCAAGACACAGGACCAGCTTCATAATTCAGTAGGCACTTCATTTTCATATTTCAAAAGAGAAATGATGTTTTATAAATGATTATGGTTATCTTGGAAACGTGTGATGATGATATTATTAATAATAATCTTAATAATAATAATAATAATAATAATAATAATAATAATAATAATAATAATAATAATAATAAAGTCGGCCCCGTGGCGCAGACGGTTGCGGTAGCCGTCGTCTGTGCCGAGAAGGCTGCAGGTTCGAGTCCTGCGTAGACATGGTCGTATTTGTGATTGTCCCTTCACCTATCTTCATCATCCTATCATCTCATAAGTCCCACTACAAGGCGTAACAACCTTGTGGTAATCCAAGGATACAGCTGAAAAGCTGATCCTGGAAGAATTACACACGTTAATCGTGTAGCGTGGTCAGAAATGGCCTATACGCCAATAATAATAATAATAATAATAATAATAATAATAATAATAATAATAATAATAATAGAAGATGAGCCTTGTTTGGATTAAACACTGATTTGTTCCGAATGTCACATAATGACTTTCTTTTTTTGTGCATGATGTGCGTAGAATTTCATTCCTCAAAGAATCTCACCCATCAATGCATTTTTTTTTTTTGTTTTTGCAAATTAAACCGTAAGATTGTGTAAAATTTATGAGGAATGTTTTTCATCAACTCGGAGTGAAAAGAAGTTATCAACTTAGTTTAATCTCATCTTGCTATGAAAGTGCGAAATGAATAAAATAAATTTAAAATAAGTCCTCCGTGTGCATTAGAATAAAGTAGTTCACGACTCTGTTCCTAATATGAACACAGAAGATATTAAATACGTCAAGAGAATAATAATTCCAATTCATGTAATTTCAATTGGTATCATTGCGTACCGTTTCTAACTCATTGAAACGAATTACACTTAACCAGAAATTATGTCAAAGAAAGAAACTTATAATACCCACTTTTTTTATTGCCCACAGCCTTTCCATTCAAAGTACAAACCGAAAAAGGATGTAACCGCTTTCGCGGCGGAAAAAAATCTATCGTGAGCACGAAAAATTCAAATAAATTTGAGAGGTTGTAGAACTGCTGGACCAGGGCCTTCGCCCTAAAGCGTCCGGAAACAAAGAGAAGAGAGTGCGGCGGCGATGGTGTGGTGCGGCGGCGATGGTGTGACGGTTAGCGTACCGGACTGTTATACCCAAGCTCGCGGGTTCAAACCCGATCGAAGCCGTGGGCGACAAAATCCTTCGTACGCCTTCCTTCGGAGGGGAAGTAAAGCCGGCTGTCCCATGTTCGTAGATTTACTTGCATGTAAAAGATCCTCAAGCCTAAATGACGCCTCTGAGCTAAATTCAAATCGCCTGTTTCTCGCCCAAGAAATACCTCCTTTCTCTGCTTGTTGGTGAAAGGAGCGTAGCGAAATTTGCGTGGTCAGACGGAAGAGCGGGCCTGATGGCCCGAGTCTCGCCTCGTAAAATAAGGCAAATTCAATTCAATTCAAAAAAGAGAAGGTCCCCGCGCGCAGCCGGTCCCCGCCCGGGTCGAACCCGCGCCCGCCGTCGGGTCAGGCGCTCGAGGCCGATTGTCGGGGCCCGCGAGCGCGCTTTGTCCCGGCAGTGCTTTATGGAGGATATAAAGCGCCGGGGCGCACTTGGCGTCTTTATGGAAGCGCCGTAAAGTCCACTGGCGGATGCTCTCAGCGCTCGCCCAAGCGTTGCCGCCTGCGCCGTGGGTAAGGTCGACGGCTTGGTATTCGGTGCTGCTAGTTGCGATTGGGCACACATGTGTAAACAAAATAAGTGAGCACTTAAATTAGGTGCTTAATTCTGCATTGTACAAGTCGTGGATTGTAAGGCCGCAAATTAAGTTTTTAGTAAACGATGGCCTAGAAAGCGGCTGCGTGATTTGTGGTTTTAAGTACCTTGAGTTTTAATCTGAGATGTCTAATGTTAACAGTTAAAACAGCGGTTACTAAATAAAAGTCGGGAGCAGTCTTGTTTTATAGTGCGAACGGTCTCTCTATTTACGCGTACCGCTCTTCGTTATCTCGACGAGCAGTTGAGTGAAGCGAGTTTAGAAGATGTATCTTTTTTCTACTTATTGCATTTTAGAACCACTATTTTTGCTCCTATTTACACAGGGTATTCAGCATTGAACAAAACAAGCAATCCCATTGTTAAATGATCGTTATCCGATTGAGAGAAAATATTTGTTCCTCGGTTTATCCGTCATGTTTACACACACACACACACACACACACACACACACACACAATTTTAGAAACAGTTTCCCCGGCGAAAGTGATATGTTGCAAAATATACGGCACTCACTAAAATGCCTTCACTGACTAAATAAGAATAAGCAATTTAACTATCCCCATTTTCCTCTATAAGTCATTTAAACTTGTAAAGTAAACTTTTCAAATGACTAAAAGTGGCTAGTTCAAGGTTTCAGCCCCTCCGTGCGCCGAAGTCATACTTTTCGAACCAACCGGCGGCGCGGGCCGTGCCGGGTCGCCCGGTTCAGCAATTCCGCGCCCACAAGTATCCGTCATCCTCCTCGCCCCACAACGGGCCGGTCCGCGCTGGCGGGTGCGAAGAGCGGCGTCAAACGCGGACTTAACAGCGGGGCGTCAGCCGCCGCCGCCCCCGCCGCGCCGCCACGCGCCGTCGCCCCAGACCACGCGCGTCACGGCCGCTTTTATTCCGCGCCGTTTTACAGCGGCCGCGGCCGCTTCCAGGAAAGAGCGCTAGAGTGCGGCCGCGAGACGGCTCTCCTCTCGAAAGACGCCTCTGACTGTTTCCTCTTTGTATAGCCGCCGTTGGCATAAGAGTTTGTCGTCATTTTTTTATCCTGTATATAGAGAACTCTATTTTTAAACCGACTGAGGTGACTCAGGGCCTCAACTGATGTCACTGCAGTACCTGTGACCGGGAGGACCTAGGTTTGAATTCCGATGGTGGCAGGTTCTCCTCACAAGGTACATAGCTAGATCGTATTCATCTGCTGTGTCGAGGAAACTTCTAGCGGCCCCTTTCTCTGGTCGTTATTTTCCGTGGTTTCGCCCAACAACATCCAGCGAATACCGCAGTGCCCTGACAAATAAGCCACGGCAGCGCGCGATCTTTCCTTCTTCTTCTTCCTTGTAATCTCACCCTTACCCCCTCCCCCACTAGACTAACACACATGTCAGAAACTAAAAGCTTGTTCCGGCTGGGGCGATATCCCGCGGGTTGAAGATACGTGGTAATGGAAAATACCGCTAGACCGCGTGTAGGTCGACGCCGGGTCTCACCATCCAGCGGAGGAAGTTTATATATATATATATATATATATATATATATATATATATATATATAAAATGAAATACAGCATTCATATGTATGGTAACATGGAGTGATCAATTGGTATTTGACAGTTTATTAGTTGGATTTCTTTTATTTCGTATCATTAATTGTTATAATGTTTGCTAACATATATATATATATATATATATATATATATATATATATATAAGTGTTGATAAAACGAGATGTTGAAGAAAAGTGATAAAAGTTCGGCCCCCCTCGTCTCGAAATTTCGCTCCATGTGTATTCTCGGTCTGAAGGTCATTGAATGAAGGCTAGGGATATAATTTAATGTTTTGCTAGTGACCGTCCAAAATTCAGTCTATAACATGAATTTGAATATTTACTTTCACATAATCTCTCAATAAATTATCTTATACTCCAAAATCCATATAGGGTGATTCATTCCTCGTTGCTAATACGCCGGGACCTTATCCCGTATGTAATATACAGACTTAATTTGCCAAAATTGGATACTCTTCGTCGTTTAGTTTAGTTAGTTACTATCCAATTTCTGCCGAGGTAAACTTCCTTATTCGTAAAATAGTTTGATGATAAAAATAAAATGAGAAGTGCCACATTTAGAAAAAGGCGCTCAATAGAGTGGGACTCGAGGCAACTCTCCATCTTACAAGATGACTGGCTTTTTTCTCGGGTTTGTAAAGCTACTGTTGTCACGTCAGCATGGTCGCAATTTCTTGCTCCTGTAGATATTGATACTTTTCCGATTACATAAATCATTCAGAAGTCTGAAAGCAGTCAGCACACTTGTATTACTTCATCTTAGAAATTGAGAATCGACTATGAACTATAAACAATCAGGAACTACTTCTTCATATTATATAGCACATTCAAATGTTTTTACCAGAAGAAGTGAAGGTCTATAAAAGGAGCACTCGCTATTGCTGCGTGCTGACATCACGCCTCCGTACGTCTAAAAAGCCGCTTCCCAGTTTTCCTCGTAGCTTTGTCCGTTTATATAGTCCCAATTCTCACGTTACGATGTTAGTCAATTTGTAATGGTGAAAAACATAGGTATTTTAATTTAAATAAGTCGTTCAAAATTATTTAGTTTACGGTTGTGAATAATGTCAAGCAATGGAACTTTTCTTCTAAAATCATTTTTTAAAGGATTATTCATGGTACAGATAATGCATATATTCTTCAAAAACAAAGTGTCATTATAATGAAACAAACTCACAAATATTGTATGGTTGTTATAACAAAAATGTTTGATCTGTAATTTTGAGACCCTTAATTCCATACAGTGATATTAAACATTTATCTATACTCTCCATACCATTGTTGTATTTCTTCATATATAAACTAATTAAAATTTATTTGTGTAAAGTGTATATTCTGTTGCATTTATTCATATGTGAATTCGCGGATACATAATGAATTGAAGAGAAATTGTGGAACAGCCGACGCTTTTATTAAGGAGTGCTGCCTTCAGCAGGGTCGAAGCAGAGTGTAGCGAAGAGTCAAGCAACCTTTGTTTAACAGTAAGTTCATGATGTTCATGATTAAAGTTGGTTGTGTCTTCCAAGATAGGCGTTGTCTGATAATGCCGGACAGCCTGTCTTAATATGTTCAATTGATTCGCCATACAATTCAAATGTTATGAATTTCTAAATCACATTCATCTTCATACCATTGCGTAGTTTTTGTATCCGTTCAACCGTCCAATCTGTCCAACCGTATCTTGGATAGTCATTACAAATCCTTCAGTCTCTCAGTATAAATATCCACTAGTTAGCCGACGCAAAGATGCAGCTTTGTCAATATGTTGTTCTTCCAGGCGATTGGGGAATTTTCCGTGTAGGAATTTCTTCTTTCAAGATTGTAGTTTATCTTATGTATCTTAAGAATGCTTTTCGTGGCGTTACAAGAAAGATTCAGTGCCGTGCGACCTGAATCAATTTCATTATCCTGCTGCATAATTAGGTCAGAGGAGTTCATCAGTTTACTTTTCATATTCCGTTCTTCTTTCCTACGTAACCAGCGTATATTCAGTAGACCTCTTCCTCAAAGGTTGGTTTTATCCATGAAGATTTGTTCTCCAAGTTATCATCATCGCCTTCAGCTATTTAATAATTCCCGGAGATATGTTGTAAATTTCAAGAACTTTCGATAGCTAGTCGTGAGGGACTGAATCATGTATCTTGGTGTAATCTATATAGCAAACACGTGGATTTCGCTTCTCAGTTTGCCCCTGCTTCAGTTTTATAGCGTCGATGGTAAGTTGCTGTTTGTAGCCGAAGATTCCACGGACGCATCCCTTTTGTTCTGTGAAAATTCTTTTTGTTTCGCAGTGTTTGTTTATTACTTCATTTACTACAGCAGTGAACAACTTGTACAATATCGATAAACACGTGACTGGGTGATAGTTTTCGGGCTTCAAAGAGCCCCCCTCTGGTACAGAAGACACGTGTCCCTTCAGTTAGAAAGATGGGATTTTTTTGGGATTGGATAGTGCTTCAATTTTCTTTGTTTCAATTTTCTTGATCCAGTTTGCATCTTGTTAGTACCATCCTAGTTCCGTCCATATCGAATTCCAAAATTTACTGACCTCATTGGCATCTACAGTGAAGTCCTTCTCTCTATTTCCACTCTCTGACCCCAGTTCAAGATGCCCAAATAACTTTCGGTTTTTGTGGAAATCCATGTTTTGCTGTTTCCTCTTGGTTATGTCGTTGTACCTTCTGATAGACAGAAGAGAGGAGACACACTATCAGAAACACTATTATCATTAATATTATTGTTATTCAAATAATTAAGTGACGTATATTCTTATATTCCAAATATTCCCTCGTTCCCCGTACTTATTTCATCAATAAAAAGTTTATTTTCGTTTCTTAATAATATAAATTACAAAACAGTAAATGTCATGCACTGTTTTTTGTGTTAATGTGCATCTTTCAAAAAAATATATTGTATTTTATACATGCCTCCCCGCCCCGCCCCACCCCGCCCCGCCCCACCCCACCCCGCCCCCGCCCCGCCCCGCCCCACCCCGCCCCGCCGCCCCGCTCCGCCTCGCCCCACCGCCCCGCCTCGCCCCACCGCCCCGCCCCGCCGCCCCGCTCCGCCTCGCCCCACCGCCCCGCCTCGCCCCCCGCCCCCCTCCCCGCCCCGCCGTCCCGTCCCGCCCCGCCTCTCCTCCACGCCCCGCTCCTCCGCCCCGCCCCTCCGCCCCGCCCCACCGCCCCGGCCCGCCGCACCGCCCCGCCGCCCCGGCCCGCCGCACCGCCCCGCCGCACCGCCCCGCCGCACCGCACCGCCCCGCCCGCCCCGCCCCGCCGCCCCGCCCCCGCCGCGGACAAACGCGGCGCGCGCCCACCGCGCTTGAACAATGCCATAAAGCATCGCGTTATTTACGATTCTCACTCGCAAATGTTATGGAGGCAATTACTTGGGGCGGACAGCGACATGAGAAATGTCGGTCGGCGCCGCCCCGCCGCCCGCCGCCCGCCGCCGTCGCCCTCGCTGCCGCCTTCGCCGCCTTTGCGCCCCCCTCGACTCCGTGCGCCTCTTTTTCAGACCCCGCCATTAGTAGGCGGCGATGGGCCGAAAAACTGTTAGGGTCTATCGCTTCCGTACTTTTTCAGATGTTCCTGCCGCGTCTGGTAATTGGAGCAGCGAGATGGAATATTAATATGTATCGTTAACCTTTCTGTGCTGTTCCATCAGTCCCCGTCACATGGTGCGGAAGAAAAACTATCTCGCTTTGAAATTTGTTCCTTTTAGACGCAGATTGATAAGAAGTTATAGGGGAATTGCTCTAATGGTCATCGAAGCTTGCTCTGTTGCGCTTTACAAATTAGTGAAACATATTACAAAAGAATAATCTGATGTTAGATGTAAGTACCATTTCCCTGTAAGTGGGATTCAGGTACATAAAAGTTCATAAATCTGAAATTAATTTTGAATGAGTGTTTTGTAATCCTTGGTCGAACAAACTCTTCTGTTAGTCTAAAAGGGTTATAGTTCTACCTTTTGGCATTAATTATCTTTTGCGAATGCTTGAAGATTTAAAACATCCTTAAGTAGTCACATAGAGAAAGTTTAATTACTATACTCACTCTTTGGAGCAAATTAGGTTGAAGGGAACTGAAATTACGAGAGTTCATCAGTTTCTCCTGTTGTTGTTTGTGTTGATGTTTGTGGCCTGCCTTCTTAAGAGCCTTCGAAAATTAAACAATTTGTGCTATGATTAAAGTACTTACATCCAAATGACTTCGTAATTGGATGGTTTGTAGTTGGAGAATATTTACATTTTTATGTGCTGCGATGTGCCTAAAAAGTGGTTGAGGCAGACCATACCTTCAACTGCTTCAGAGCTTCTTAATTAGTTTCTCTATCCAATATTACTGTTCAAGCTATTTTTAGAGATACCCCTTTTCCTTACCGTTGATAAACCAGTGCGGGTATTTTAATTCTAGAATAATTTTATGTAATTTGTTTCATCATGTATGAAGGTATTTTTAATGATTTGTGAATCTATTTTAAACATGTATCTTGAATGTTTCAACTTGAACGAATGGAAATCACTGTAAAATATGAGGTTCTTGACCTACAATTCTGCATTTTCTATTTTGAACAACTGTATTCAAGGATTACCGCTTCTGTATCAGTGAAAACTGTATTGGTCACTTATGAGTCAGTTTATGAGAGATAATTGCAGAATGGAGAAGTTATTTTAAGGAAAATTGAAAGTTAATTTGAAAATTAAAATCGCCGTGTTTTGAATCGGGGAATAGTGAATTGCTTTGACAGATTAGTAAGAAAGCACTATTTAATTTCTCTAAAATTTCAATAAAGTACTTCGTAATACACACTATATAATTATCGTACGCTCCCGACTAGTTAGAACGTCTGCTGAAAACTATACAGATTTCCTCTCTAGCTTGAAAAAAATCTAACAATACACCGGATAATCGTCTGAGTGTGCATGTTCTCACTGTGCATCCATGAAGCTTACCTTCTCAAGTAACTTAATCTTTTCACTATGCATCAATATGTACATATTAATTGCACTACTACCAATTAATGTTTGCATCTAATATAGTATATTCCGTGAACGTGTAAACAATTATCTGTTAAAATAACAAATTAATTTATTTTCGAAGTGTCCTTTCTTATCTAGTAATACTATAAGAATCTTCTTCTCGATTATACTATTATCTTCTCGATTATAATTTTACATTACAATTATTACGTTGTTTTCAAAGGAATTTTGTTAACAGCCAATCAGTAGTTTCTAATGACTTTGTTTCTGTTTCCCCCTTCCCTCCGTGTTTCCTAATTTTTAGTTCCTCCTCATTGTCCTAATTACTAATATTTTGTATTATAGCACGTTATATTTTACAAAATTGTTTGTAATCCGCGCGTACATAAGCAACTATTTATAAAATATTTTTAAACGTTTTAAAACAAATTGAGAATGAAATTCCATCATTATAGGATTATAAATGAACATAATATAAATAGAAGTCACTGTTTTGAGATAATAAGCATAATTATTCAAAATAAAACCACACAGTACATTTAGACATCAGTGTGTGCTCCTGCTCTCTTCGTAGTTCTAAATCAAGAATGATGTAAAATGAAATTCTAGCTGCAGAAATGATTTTTCAGAAAAGATACAAGTTGAACAAGAAATTATCGGATAATGAATTAGAACTAAGAAAAATGATTTGAAACTAATTAGCATAAATCGCAAACGAGGAGTAATTGAAGCAGTATGACTAAAAAAATAAAGAATGGATCTCCAAGATTTGACAATGAAATGCCAGCAGAAAGCACCAAGAGACGCTGGAGAACCAATGAAAAGAAGCTCAACGTGAAGACAGAACAGAGATTAGTGCTTCAAGGTCGGAGCGAAGAAGGCGTATAATAAGAATTCGAACCGCCGGCACGACAATCCGCGAAGCATCCGGAGTGTCGTTCTCGCAGAAGAGTGGACGTGCGTGAAAAAAGAACACGCAGCGAGGTTTTCGCGCGCGGCCCATTCCAGCTGCTGGCGGCTGACAGGGACACACACACGGCGCCCGCCGCGCGGAAGGCGACGGCGACGGGGGCGGGGCGGGGCGGGGCGGGGCGGGGCGGGGCGGGGCGGGGACCGGGACAGGGACCACCCGCAGCAGCCGGAAACGGGCGTCGCCGCGGGAGACACACCCGAAATGCGCGCAGGAGCACCTCACAAGCGCTGCCCCGCGCGCGCTCTGGGCACAAAGCCCGGAGTACACAGAGGTGGATTTACGCATAGGCACAGTAGGCACGTGCCTACGGCGGCAAATTTTCAAGGGCGACAAATTTTCAAAGGCGCAAAATCTTCTTGATATTTTCTAAAACAAATTTAGGTTCTCTAAAAACTATAACAGCATAAATCATATTTTTATTTTAAAAATATCATATTAATGTTTAATACAAGCTATTTATTTGTCTACTTCATTAGAGTATACCTTATGATTTCAGAAGTATATGAATCTGAAACTAAAGCCCGTTGACGAAAGAAAACATGTTGCAATTCTAGTTGTCATGTTTTAGTTTCCTTTTAATGTTAACGTTTCAGTGTTGAAACGTTAATAATGTTGAACGTTACTTGCTATGAAGATACAGTTTATATCCAAAATTAGCTAATCCAAAAAAAATATTTAATTTATGAAAACAATGTTAAAGTTAAAACGTTTAAATGAATGAGGAATTGTTACTGCAACGTTACAATTTGAAATTTAACATTAATTTTAAACAGGGGGCGGCAAATTTGATGTGTCTACAGGCGGCAAAAATATTAATCCGCCCATGGGAGTACACTCGTGGACACAAAATGAGCGGAGATGTTTAAACTTATATTCGTGTTCCGATCTCTTCGCAGGAAGGCGGCTATTGGGTTCAGGCCTCGATAGTGTTTTTAACCAGCTAAGTAACTGACGAATAACCTCACTGTCTGGAGAAGACTTCTATTATCTTTAGAAGCTTCGTATTGTGATTGACCATGTTCAGTTTTTCCGATAATTTCCGGGTAGATCCCAAAGAAATATTAATATCGTCAACGAACTTCGTATGATTTTTCCTTCCTCATCCTTTTGCTCCTTCCCCATCCCTAAAGACGTGTTTTACTTCTATCCAATCAAAACACTGCAATAGTACAGAACCAATTGTTTTGCAAAGAGAAAACTATTCAGAAAGTTTTGCTACTAATTTCTGTAACAATTTTTCAGTTAATTTTTGAGGAGTGAAAAACTCTAAAACATTCGAATGTGACGGTGTTCGATCTAACAGTGGATATCGCTAGTTTCCAACAAAGTACAATGTGCGAGTAGATATATTATGTTTTAAAAATAATTCTGATTCTGGTTACCAAGAACGTTTCTGGTTACTTGACAATGAAGTGGTGCGTTATGTTCCATAAAAGGCATAGAGAATGTATTGGACTTGAAATTCGACCCATCAAGTACCAACCTATTGAAAAAAAAGGAAACAAGCTAGTTGTTTTCCATCGAATCATATTACACAGTTTTAATCGCCCAGGTAGCTTCCGCAGTCTTGACATTGCATTGGCTGTTTTTCGGAGCCTGCAAATCAACCGCGCGGGCTGCAATTGCCGCTGGTGGGGCTTATCCGCCATCGCCGCCCGGGGCGAGGCCGCCCCAGAGATCGCCTTGGAGATGGCGGGGCTGCGCCGCGCGGACGCGCTCTCCGCCAGCCGCCCTGCTCGCGAGAGGGCGGGGAGCCGCTCTCACGTTGCCATCGCGACCGAACACGGACGGCTTCTCCTTGCAATTGCGCGAGGGAGACGGCATTCTTCCCAGCGTTGCAGTTACTTGTCTTGTCACAATTGCGTGTT
Organism: Gryllus longicercus; assembly: GCA_038098605.1. Lineage (NCBI taxonomy): Eukaryota > Metazoa > Arthropoda > Insecta > Orthoptera > Gryllidae > Gryllus > Gryllus longicercus. The sequence goes on from JAZDUA010000540.1 coordinate 475,065, forward strand.
TTAAGCACGCTGAATGCTTGGAGTAACCGGATATTCTGCCTGCTGCCTCGGATGGAGAATGCTCCGTACTCCTTAAATTATTTTTTATCTACTCTGTTGGTAGTGTTTGAATTATTTATTGTTACGGAATTCGAGTAAATCAGTGTTATAATTCAGAGTCAGCGACGTTAATCAGTCACTAAAATATTACAAACGATTAAATATTTCCTATGTCACTAAATCGGAGGAAACCAGTCAGACTATATTTTTAATTTTTTCAGTGAAGCATAATTGCGCAGGTAATTGTTAACTGAGACCCGGGCTCTTCCATCTTCCCCATCTTAGGTTCAGCAAACTCAATGAACATTTTTTAAATTAATGTAAACAAATTTCAAAATTTCTACTGTATACTCAGTGATTCAGTGTCTTCAAAGTTATCAAGATAATAAGTAGTTATTATTTCTGTTGCATTTATTAAAGAAGATAGTATATCTTGCTAATTCTGCAATATATATCAATAATATTCAAGATTGTATCTAATCTATTATTTTCCCAGCTTGATATATCAAAGAAGAATATAAAACAAGCAATTTTGTGTAAACATTTTCATCATCTGTCAGTAGTTTTTGAAAAAATAATCCCTAAATAGGGAACTTATGAACTTATAATAAATGTCTCCTGAAGAAGTCAAGAGCATTCCTAGCCTAAATTCATATGATGGACAACGTGAGGTAATTTGTGCAACACATCAGATAACGCAGATAAAATAATGAAAAATTTAGTACTTTCTTTATCTTCATGTTGATACGTTTCTTCATTTTCTCAACCATTTTTGCCAGGAGCCTCCACTTGAATAAGTTTTCTTTTCTTCTGAATGACTAAAATAGTCACAAATTCCTCTTCTCCGGTTAGGATGAATATAACAGATATTTTGCCTATATGAATATGAAGATATTTTGCCTGCTTTTCAATACTCTATTGTTAAATCGGGAGACTGTAACAATAATAATGGTATATTATTATCAAATGTGTTACCTTTTTGCATGCTACTTTTGAATAACGTTATTTAACTCAACCCTACGGACGTTTCATATAAAATTAACATTATTCTGTCTATTACTAAATTCATTATTAAAAGTCATTACAAGAACCTCAACTCATACTGATCAACGAACAACAACAGAACTTCAGCTTTCCAACTACAAGCACCCCACATACACACGAATACCCATTTCCAAGCCGCATATTCTACAATTTCAAAACAAGAAAGAAATTGATATTTTCATTTTGATCTATTCGGCTCCCTTCCGTTCTTTCTCTTTTGAACTGCATCTTCATTTTGTTCGCTAATTTGCCAACTCACTGTTGTGCAAGGATATTATTTTTAAAAGTATAAATGTATGAATTAGTTTAATTTATTAGTGTCATCCGGTACTCTCTCAAAATGAAAAACTCGTTCAGTATATTACAGTATGTACCAAACTTGCTTGTACTCGTATTACTTATTGCAGAAATTGTATTGTTTTATAAAAATGGGATTTTGAAATTGTTTTTCTTTTATCAAAACGTTATTTCAGTTAAACAATTAACTAAAAAAACAATAATTCTATAGATATTCGTTACTAAGTTGCACTTATTATCTCTTGATTCAGAACATTTTACATTAAAGTTCGATTTAAGACAAATGACATTATAGGTAATATTTCTCTATTTCAGTGCTCGATTATGACGTAATTAGATGTATTTTATTGTTACTGACTCATAAACATTGCTCAGTTGTGGGAATATTACTAAGAACAATCCTCCATAAGGAGAGTCTGTAACCCACCTAGGGATTCTAAGGCTTTCTTATTCTTATTGTTACTGAAATAAATTTGGATGTTGAATTTTAAAGCTATTTTAACTTTATACAAACCTTCAAATTATACAATCTATGTGACAAGGGACGTGAGAAATCTTATAATGATGACAAGTATTTTAATAAATTGCCAATTGAGCAGGCTTGTGAGAGTATTGAATCATTGTGTCATAGACATTTGTCATATCAACGTATGAGGAAACATTGCATAGAAAACTGCCATCTTTTTTACTTTACAAACCGCCAAATTAAAGAGAAATCAGGTATTGTTTTTATTTTAAATAATCTATTTAAACAAATCGGAGACGGTCGTATATAAAAGTACTATCGCACGGCGTCAACATAAATATCGAATGATCAGATACTTCCAGATTTGGAGATAAAAAGCTGGTCTATAAATCGTTCATAATCTGTTTTAATATCAGCATTGCCAGAAATGCACGCTATTTCTATTTCAGAAAACAATAATTATTGCTGACAACTTGTTTGTCGCTAGTAATTTCTGGTTTAACGATTAAATTACTTTCCGTTTCTTTTAACGTCATGTTATATACGGGATACTTTAATATTAAATTATATACGTTATTTTGCTGTCAGATAATCCAATTATCTGATTCACTGCATGTGTATTGATGCGTGGATCACAGTAAAAAGGAGGAAAAACTGCATATTATCAGTTGGGTCAGGAACAAAAAATTTTATAAAGATTGTAGTTGGTTCTTGTTGGAGATTCTGAAAACGGCTCTATTGGTCCACGGGGCACGGCTCTATTGGTGATTTTTTTATTTGATTCTGCACAATGGGGTCTCAACGGTTGACCTACTATTGTTGACACACACTTTCATCGTGACGGCACACATAACAGATTACTTCATTCCGTACTTGGACGATTTTATTGATCTCATTAGGTCAATAATTGACTGAGAATTGTTAGTGTGAAGAACTTTTGACAGACATTTTCTCTGGTTTAATTTACATTCATTTGCATGCACGCTCTGTCCCAATTCAGAAATAATATCATATGCGAGCGATGGTGTCATAATTATTTCCTTATAGAACAGTTGCCTAGATGACAGCTTTCAGCAATATGCATTTAGGTGTTGAAGTCACAGAGTTCCATGTGACGATTAATACTGAAAGCCCTTCTATATACAACACCCGAACCTATATTTAAATATATTTAATAAATAAACTCCACTCTATCTAGCCGGGTTTAAATCAATCTCTTATTAATTGGCGATTCTAGAGTCCGGCAATGTGATCGGTAGTTTTCCAATCAAAATCATGCTAATGCCGGATCAGTCAACCCAGCCAAATCAGCCAACAAAAGAGCTACGGGCCGCGCGCTATCTTATCGCTTATCTTATCTATCACTTCATTATTGTCCCATCACCTTCCCTTGCACACGTACAATTGTATGCTGCACACGTACAATTGTATGCATTACACTACCACACTTGTCGAGCTACGTTTCCATCGAATCATATTATCGAGCTACTGTTTTCTTCTTAATCCCTAGGGAATGGAAGTGTCCACTCGTGCACTTGCTTTCTAGTTAAATTTAATTGTACACAATGTTGATTCGCGATAATGCGAAATGTAGATACTTCTAATATCGTAAATGTAGTAAACAATTACCCATATGAAATATTGCCAATTGCCATTTTGCAATAGAATGGTTTTAATGCGAGCAGAGACGTTTAATTTGCGATCAGAGACTTCGTGATAAGTGTTTCTGATACCGACTGTGTTGTGTGCTATCTTTATTCAATTTTTATATGTGAAAATAAATCATTTCATGTCACGAAGTATTATGTCAGTGCCCCGTTGATGTTTAGTCATGACACCACAATTTACTCAGTGTCGTTGTAAAAAAAATTACTGAGTTGGAGACTAGATATCCGAGTATTCAGGCATTTTTTCGGTAGTATTAAGTAAGGAACTCAAGGTCGAATGGAACGCTCGTCCTTAATTGAACTCATTTCTCTTCGTTATATTCCAAGGGAAAGTCGGAAAATACGTTTTCCAATTTGTATTCCCGCGCAATCATCAAGCAAAGTAGCAGCGACAACAGCGAAAGTGTTTGACGGCTATCCCTACATCGTTTGGTGGCGTACACTAGCGATTGCGATCCAGCACCCTGCGTAGTGGTTGCGGAAACCGAGGATGCTGCGGGGTAGCAATACCCCTCTGGTATAAAGACGTCGCTTAAGGTTCTGAGGGATGTGTGCGTGATTATTCCCAATGATGGGCACGTAGAACATTGTACGCGGAAATCCATAATCACATTGAGGAAGTGTAAGGTCCGGATGTCATGTCGACGTAAATGGATCGGCGATTGTGTCTGCAGGCTGTGAGGGGCGTCAGCATATCCTGGTCATAACGCGGGCTGGTCGGACCTTAACAGCCGCTGTCGAGGCAAATACCAGCCTTGTGGATGAAATACTCGTACTTAAGTAGGCTCTCAAAAGCCAGCGCTTTGCAAGAAATCAAGAGGTCAGGAGCCCCGAGAAGGTGGTTTTCATATATACGCCAGTCAGTTAGGCGGATGGATTTTGCAAATATCTATAAGGCTAAACTTAATGTAGCAACATTTTTGGTTTGTTTGTCAAAAAATGGATCTTTTTACGTTCTCCCGGAAACGTTTCAGCTGTACGTCCATACCCGCTTCGGGGAACTTAGTTTCCAACTCTCCACTGCACTGCTTTACTCTAACTTCTTGTTTGCATCGGTAACCTTAAACACTCCTGCCCGCTGTGCTAGGGCAGGGAGTCGGTGTACTTCCTCCCGTAGTTTACATTGCCACACCCCCTCCCGAATGTCCGGTGCACGGTCATTCGCCACGCGCTGGGCGGCGGCGGTAGCGAGTGCGGGGGCGCCGCCGCCGCCGCCGCCGCCACGGGGGCCGGCGGCGGGAGGCAGCTCGCGCGGGGTGTTGGGCCTCCGCCGCCGCCGCAGCGCCCACCTCATTATCCTAACAGGTTCCGGCGGCGGCGGCGGCGGCGGCGGCAGCGCGCTGCGACGCCGCCTCCCGCCGCGGTCCGCCTCAGCGCCTGCGCCCAAGCCCCTGATTGCGCACGCGCCTCCGCCCCGCGGCTTTCGACAGCGCTTTGCGAAAGCCACCTGCCCCCGCGGCCCGCCCACGGCGCCCGCGCCCGCGCCCGCGCCCGCGCCCGCGCCCGCGCCCTCGCCCGCGCCCCGCGCCCGCGCCCGCGCCCGCGCCCTCGCCCTCGCCCGCGCCCGCGCCCTCGCCCTCGCCCTCGCCCTCGCCCCTCGCCCTCGCCCTCGCCCTCGCCCTCGCCCTCGCCCTCGCCCTCGCCCTCGTCCTCGTCCTCGCCCTCGCCCTCGCCCTCGCCCTCGCCCTCGCCCTCGCCCTCGCCCTCGCCCTCGCCCTCGCCCTCGCCCTCGTCCTCGTCCTCGCCCGCGCCCTCGCCCGCGCCCTCGCCCGCGCCCGCACCCTCACCCTCGCCCTCGCCCTCGCCCTCGCCCTCGCCCGCGCCCGCGCCCACGCCTACGCCCGCGCCCGCTCCGCCGCGCATTGGGGAGAGCGGCATTTTGGGGGGAGAAATGTTCTTTTTCGCGGAAGCTACTCCAGCAGTCACTCCGAAATTAAAACAGCAGATTTCAATATAAGCAGAAAATGTATTGTACAAGATTTGTTAATGTAAGTATAAAAATTATAAAGTTTTATTATGAAGAAGACAGCATTGTTGAATTATACTTTTGACATATATCGTAGTACTTATAAAATAATTATTACAAATCACACATATCAATCTACTGCAATGTACGAAAAATATGCCAGTACTTTCAGTACATTTTTACCAGTATTAAATCTCAAGAAAATACATTAAATATATTTTGAGAAGGAACAAAACATTTTAACACAAGCAGTATCGCGTATTTTGACTTCTCTTAAAAAAGAAAGAAACGAATATCGAATCTTCTGGGTAAATGACCCCATCTCGATCAGGTTTTCGTCCAGTTTCCCTGATCCTCGAGCAAATGTTGAGATGGCCCCTTGTATTGCTTCTGGACATAAATGTAACATCAAATTAACTTCTCCCCATAGCACGTCACACACAGTTTTTACTTAAATAAATAAATAAATAAAATAAATAAATACCGGTAATATTAATGTATAGTTTTCAGACGTGGATATCAAATGAGAAAGAAAAAATAGATTGAGATGTGATTAAAAAAATAGGAATGTTGAAATGTTCTTTAAGTGTAGTTCTTAAGTGTAAGATGTGAGAAAATAAAATACGGTGTACGAAGAAAGGAAAAGTAAAAAAAAAGTCTGGAAAGTAATTAATATATTAATGTAAAAATGAAAAACGCCTGTTTAAGAATGAAATGAAGACAGACTAACAGCATAGACCGCTAAAATTTGATGCAAAACATTCAGAAAGCTGCGAACAAGGTACATTGAAAATTGTTCAAGATCTTGGAGCAAATTAACATTAATAGGGAAGAAAACGGTTCAGTGAGAAAAAAAATAGAAAAACTAGTGGAAAATAAAAACTAGGTCTATATCGCCCTATCTAATTACCTTCGATAAATTTTTCGAGGATACTATCAGAGAAAACATGTTTTCAAGAGGAACCCAACCAGCCAGTGTGAAGCGATAATCCATATTTGGTATTTATATGATCTGGACTCATTACGGAATTCCAATTGAAACCTCTTCAGAAATTCACAAATTATACAACGATAATCCTATTACTCCGTGATGTTGAAAACAATCAATACCTATCAGGGACAGCATTGCTATTGCCTCTGCAGCAACTCTGACCGAAAAATACAAGGGTTCGAGCTCCGACGCTGGCAGTTTTCCGACATTAGCTACGTAGCTAGACCGACGTTGTCTAGGGGGAGAATTCTGGCAGCCAGCTGCTCTGATCGGTAATTTTCCATGGTACCAAGAGAAAGCCGAAACAATATCCTAACAAAAGAACCACGTATTTCGCGCGATCTTTCCTTCCTCTTCCGCGGCCTATGCTCTCTCCTTGCACATGCCGTTACTCTTACATCCACTACACTACCACATACGTCGGGAGCTTAGATCTTGTCACTTCTGGGGCGGAGACCCCGCTCCTGGGGGAGATACATGGAGTGGGAAATTCCTCGCAAGCCGTCGTATGGGTCGACGCGGTATTATCCAGCGGCGAAGGAATCTCCATCACCTCTCGGAATAAACATTTATTACACTAACTGAATCATAGCAGTCGCCGTGCCAGGGAACATCAATGAAACAAAACAACAGTCGCACATCTTGGGCTTAAAGTAACAAGACTAATATGTCTAACTTATTCGCTGAAAATAAAACTGCAGGGAAACAGTCTTTCGAATGAAGGAGATTTTTGTTGAATGTAGAAACAAGCTAATACCTAATAAATACTGCAGTCGTGATGTGCGCAATTTATTTTTCTAAACCCATGTCTCATTAGTGTTTCCTTCAAGTGTTGAACTTGTTGATTTTAATCTATATTTCTGCGCTCTTTTGAAACTTACTAATACCAACACCTTTTTTGCTGATATTGGATTTTCTAACTGAGCATTTAATAAACAATTACGTATGCAAAGGATTTGGCTAATATAAAATTTAAGCAATCGATAAGTTTTCAATAATTTGCATGCCACATTTTTGCATGGACGTTATTGAATTGAACAGTTAGGTAAATACCTATATTTAATGTTTACAGTCAGTGATTGAATCATATTAGGTCTGATTTGGGAAAGATTGAGATTCTACTTTACTGATGGCTAGTGGTGCTTCGCTATTGCAATGTATTACATTTCACATGCTACTAGTCACATCATTGTTAATCACGTTTTACCCTAAGCTCTGTAAAAATCTCAATAGGCGGAATACTTTCTCGCGAGTGTGGTTCCATCTCTCTCTGCGTGTATTTCCGTCTCTCTCCCCGTCTCTCTCTCTCTCTACCTCTCTCTCTTTGTCTCTCTATATCTCTCTTTCTTTCTCTCTTTCTCTCTCACTCTCTCTCTCTCTCTCTCTCTCTCTCTGATTCTCTGTTTCTGTTTTTTATCTCTTTGCGTCTCTGTCTTCCTCTGACTATCTCTATATCTGTCTTCCCCGGGACCAATTCCACAATCGCAGGGGCAGAATACGCAACGAAGACGTCTTAATAATCGTATTTCAGGGCCCTTGAGTCTGCATAAAATCATCATCAACGCGCGTCTATGGGCGCAGGTACATGCGAATTCCCATTGTACTCTGACTATAGTCTTCCCACAAGTGCAAGCAATAAGTTGTAAAGGTTTTATAGCGATATGATTAACGGTTCGGCAGCACATTAAGTACGAACCAAAAACAAACAAACATTGCCTTTTATATATTAGATTACCTTCATTATTCTTATTAATATTTTAATAACGACGTCGAAAAGAATAAGCTAAAGATAATCCTCTGATTTCACGGTATTACTTTCACAAAAAACTGTTTTAATTTAAGTGAAATTATGACCGCTATATAATTCCTATAGAAATAATCTTCTTATATACAAATCAATAACATTGTCCCATCACTTCTTTCATCACTTAGTTATACTTATAGTTCGTTTTCTATGTCGGTTACAAGCCCATTTCTTTAATCAATTTTGTGTCAAACAATTTATTACACTTTAAAATATCCTATTTATGAATGGTGTTTCCAAAGAAAGAGAACTGACGGCATGAACTCTTGTTTATTAAGATGTGTTTATTTCAGTTTTTAAAATACCTTTTCCAGTTTTTGTCGTAAACATTGTTAGCGCTTTATCATAAAAAAATGTAAAAAAATATCTATTCATAGTTTGAAAAAAAATAATGTTCCGGGAGTAATAGAAATTTAGTATTAACACGAGTGTGAATATAAGTGACATGTGGAATTCACGAGTTCCAAAACGTTTTAAGTAATCCTATACAGTCAACGCCAAAATTATAATGGGAAATTGTATTAAAGCATTAGGAAGTTGTTTCTTAACCGTTCCCCTGGCACGCATTAAAGGGCCAAAGAGGATGAACGTCAGCTCAGTGTAAGCATCACGTCCATGCGTTCCTCCGCGCATGCCCGCGCTGTCTAAGCCACCCTGCCCGTCCTGCCCCGCGTCTCTCAGTCAACGTTTAACCAAAAAGCTGCGACGCTGGTTTTTACGCAGCCCTCATTTGTATTCAATGTTCTTTCAGGATCGTTGAACGACCGCACGACGACGGACCTGGGAGTGGAAAATGTTGCTGTCGATCAAGTTGTATCGGAAAATATAATGAAACGAGACTATTCAGAAAATGCGAATATCTTTCTTGAGACCCTCCTTGGGTGTGTGGTATGTATTATGATTATTTATTTTTATATTTTATATCTCATGAAGCCGTGTGGAGAGAAATACGTGACATTTCTCTGTATGTTTTGAGGAATAATTTTAATGCGTCTTGTTTAAAAAATATTCCGTTTTTGCCTCCACTTTTCTACTGCTAATTAATTCGTCGGACGAACTTGTGGCGTTTTATCTCGGATTCTCGCTTGCTTGATTCCTAAAAATCTTAATGCTCCGTTTCATTAACGTACTTCACCTATTTCTTTCACATTCGCTACCATTTTTCGTTGGGATGTGAGATGTAATTCCTAAAGACGAAACAAATTTCAAACTCCACGTAACATAATGCAATTCAGTCCGAAAATAATTGTAAATGCACAAATCTTTTACATCAATATATGTAAAAAATATGCCAAACAAATTTACTGTATTTATTGAAAAATAAAATAAGGTATGCAAAAGATTTTACTTAATAAAGTATAAAAATAATATAGATCTATTTGCTTTAGAGCTACAAAATTCTGTATTGAATTGCGGTAAAATTAAAATTAAAGTTATTGCGTCATACCATATGGTGTTTAATTATTTTCCACCCAGAAAGTATTTGAAAGTCTACGAACCATACAATTATTTTCTAAACTATACTTTCTCAGAGAATTGTCTTCTTCTGTACACAGGAATATGGAGATCAAATTCTTGTGTACCAATGTACCATACGTACTATAAAAGCTTGGTTAAAATTTGGTCAGCAGGCATCGTGTGATAAATCATTATTGAAATATTTGTACGAAAAACAAGTACAAATTAATTGTAACTGTACTTCATTTTCAGGTACAATAATTGAGAAAACTGTCAAGCTGTCATACGATTTAATATTTCTCCATTCACGAAATGTGATTAATGCAAATGAACCTCGTGCAGTCCCAGATGCAAGCAAACCCGTGAAAGTGCTTTCAACACACTCACGTTGCACCAGGAAACACGTTGCTGACAGGGCCCAGTCGACATGTGCCGAATGCATCTGAAACGCTCGCCGACTGATTGGGTAAGGCAACTGCAGTCTCCCTTCTCCTCTCATTAAAGAAGTCCATATCATAATACCGTCTTCTTGGCCAATATCGAGCCAGCTTGCTTTATCGAAGGACATGTGTCACCGGGAGAAAGTCCCGCCCGGGGCGCCTGGCTGGCGGGCGGGCGGGCGGGCGGACGGTTCGGATTTCGGAATTCAGGAGCTGTTTCGCAACGCCGCCGAGCTGATGCAAAACACGGCCCCGCGCGACTCCCCCAGAGAGCGCGCGAGCGAACGACGTGTGCGAGGAAAAACAAGGCGGGCGGGCGCCGTCGCCCTAAACGCCACCTCAAGCACACACAGCCAGTTTTTATATATACATATACATATATATATATATATATATATATATATATATATATATATATATATATATATTCATAGGTTTTGTGTATCCAAAAACGAATCACACTTTGTTATTTTAGATTTTTTTATTCAATGGCACTAGAGTGTTAATTTGTTCGTAATTATAGAATACCGTTTGTATCGTTATTATTGTGTTCATTGGTATTTATGGACTATTTTCTTAGCGGATAATTTACGCTTATAAACTATTTCCTATATTTCGGTCTAAGAACGTTAAGAATCGTAGCAAAAAATAGTTATGTATGCAACGAGGGCGTCATAAAGTTTCTAATGATCGAGCGACGACAAAAAGCCTTTCCTTTTGTTACCGGCGACAAAGGGCCTTTGATCCTTTGGTCGTTTGAGATCATTAGAATTAGTTAACGCCCATGCTCATGATTGCCCATGCATTCATGCCCATGAAAGGTTTTATTTTTTACCTAATTTTAGTTATACAGATTTACTTATTTGCTAGTTAACTAGACGTTAACTGGACTTGATTTGTCTCTTCATATTTCCCTCTCATAATTACCTCCTTAAGAGAACATGTGGCATCATTCAACAGTTTCCATATTTCTCTCGTAACCACGTTACTCTCGATCCAGGTAAATTACACGGGATATATCGAGCTCCATATCAAAGGCACGTGCAATAACGTACCAGTAAAAAATACTGTTTTTGCTTTAGTTGACAAGTCTCTATTTGTGGGACATTTGTGGGTTAAACGCTATCGGATTTAACTTCGGTGGAGAGAGATTTCTAAATGCTACATTACTACCATGGCCTGTTTACCTTATATCTTGCATTTTATATTTTACATTTATTTATTATGGTATGAACCCAAAATGAGTGATGTTAAAAATGCTTTTTTTTTAATCAAAAGTAATATAATAAGTGGTTTAGAAATGACCGATTAATCGCATTTTGGAAAGCGCAAGTGATATTTATTAAGACTAATACTTCTCTTTAATAAGAAAAATTAAATTCTGCAAGGTAAAATGGACATAGGTTTCAGGAAAAGATTAGTGAAATGTGTTAGTTGAGCCAGTAGAAATCCAAATAAATTTTGAAAGAAGGCTAAGCGAGGTTAAGCCTTTGATACGTTGATATGGAAAAGGAACTATCTCAAGTAGGGGGTAGAGTGAGAAAATGAAATATGTAAAGGTAGGTAGAAGAGAAACGAAATGCGTTAACAACGCTGGGAAGGCGGAAGATGAGTTGAAATGAAGTGAGGGCACATAGAGGTCACATTGAGGTGACGTCCTTTAGTGAAGAAAGTACTGGAATGCAAGGTAGAAGGAGCATTCAAGATACGGGGGAAAGGACGAATTTGGTTAATGATCAGGAGGTACACGGGAGTCAAGAGAAAAAGTTCCAAAAGAAAAAGAAAACAAGAAGGTGTAAAATAGTAACACTACGAAGGTTACTGCTACCTGCAGTAAAAGAATTTGAAGAAAGGACTAGTGAAAATAACAATAAAACTATTACTTGGTATCAATTATATAATTATAGCTAATTACTTATCGCTGTTGTTCAGTACCAAAGTGAACAATTCAATACCAACCGAATTGCCTACAAGGTTTAAGAGAAATCAGTTAGTGATAAAAACTATTACTTGGTATCAATTATATAATTATAGCTAATTACTTATCGCTGTTGTTCAGTACCAAAGTGAACAATTCAATATCAACCGAATTGCCTACAAGGTTTAAGAGAAATCAGTCAGTGATAAAATGCGAATAATTCGTCATTGAGTAACTGAGACGTACTAATCATTGTGGTCCATATTTAAGGAGTGGAATACTCACAACATCATCTAAAAATGTATTCATTATTTCTCATCCCACGTTACGAGATATGATACTAAGACTTACTTATTTCGAGTGAACTGGTTCTTTCATTGATTTTTTTGGTTTCATTTTATTTTTTTTCCCCTTCTCCTATTTCATTCCCTTCCTTTACTCCTCGGCGTGGAATGTGTGTGGCGGGCCGCCCCGCCGGCCGGGCAAGCGACTGCCCTCCGCTCCGCTGAATTGAATCGGCGGCGGAAGAGATAAATTCGCGCGCAATTACATTCATCTGACGGCGGGGGCGCTGCGCGAGCCGACAGGTGTTGCCGCTAGGGGCGGTAATGCGGCGCTCGATGGCGGCTAATGGCGGCGGTCGCCGAGGCGGAAAGCGGTCGTAGCCGACGGCGACGCCAGGGGCGCTGGTGATGCATTGCGCCCTTCTGCTTGTTACTCGAGCCATTCAAGAAGAACGCCGATCGGAAGGGGATTGCAGACATTTTAGGAGAGTTCGCTTTTTCTTTGCTTTAGAAAGTGGCATTTTTCAAGAGGTAAAATGGAGACTTGGGCATCTGTTCGACGGCATGATATTTTTCGACAAGGAAAACAAAACCAAAACAAAAAAGAAACACAAATTAGTGGTTATATTTGAAACAAAAATAATAGTACACCATTTTGTTAGCGAGAAAAAGACGGAAATATCCTACAGATATAATTTCAAGTACGGACCAGCGTTAAACTTTATAATAGACGATTCTTGCGAAAGGAAGAAAATAGTCACATTTAAAATTATATTCAACCCAGGTAGTTATCGCAAAATTGAAGTGTAATAGGTTGCTACCTACAGAAGAAAACTTACGAAATAGAAAAAAATAATTCAAAAATTGTACTTATTTCAGACAAATTTATTTACTACATTGTATAATAAATATTGAACATATTATTGATTGATAATTTTGTGTTTCCGGGCGTGTCAAATGCAATGGTAATTAGTGCCGTAGTGTAATGCATTTTATGTATCGGGAGTTTCTCTCCGTTCAAACACGAGATCCTTGGTTGTGGAAGTTCTGCTAGATCACGAGATACGGCGCCGACATGAACGGCGGTTTGGGGGATTTCCCTCTCCAGGTATCTCCGCTCTCGGGGAATCGCCCCAGTCGAGACAAGCTCTAAGGTTCCGACTGGTGTTCCAATGTAAGTGGTGGTGTAGACATGTACGTTTGTGGGAGAGGAAGGGAAGAAGAGGGGTCAGGGATGAGTAACGAACTGTCTATAGCTCGTTTGTTGAGGTATTACACCGGTATTCGCCTCGTACTGATCGCAAAGCAACAGAAATGACCGATTAGAGCAGCGACCCCTTAGAATTCACTTGCATTCGATGTAGTTATCTAGCTAAGAATAGTGGTAAAAATCTACCGTTGGGACGCCAACCCTAGTATCTTCAGATCAGAGGCCCTGCGGTGGCAACAATTTGATCATCCTTTACTATCTCAGCCGGTGAACTTTTAAACTATTTTTTTTTTTTTTTGGTAAGCAAAACAAAAGAGAATGTATCCACGTTGCAGATATAATAACTTTATACCCGTGATACACTACTCAAAACAATTATCTACTTCCGTTCCGTGGTGCCTTTTCTCAAATTGTTTGCGTGCTTCTCTGTAAAAAGTATTATCATTGCCACTGTCCATTAGAAGTATTGAAAATTACAAAATGGCACTATAGATAAACATATTTTAATTTTGTTTATCTGACTTCATATTTAGAGTCCTTCCTTTTAGAGTCACTAATGAATAAAATGAAAACATTGTTAACCTTTTCCAAAACCTAATACGTCTTTGTATTTAAATGTGAGTATAAATTCTATGGTAGAAGCTGAGATTTTGTGGCAGCCGATACTAGAGTTATAACTACATAAATGTGTCTCTTTTCAATAATATTTATAATTAATAGTTGGACATTTAAAGCTTTGTATTGAAAAAAATGCTCGGTTTGGGCCCTGTAGACACTCCGCACTAGAACCATCCCATTATTTGTACACTCCCCACCGAGTTATTTTATTCATACACAAATCTTCTTATTTGCACCTATTATTGAATCAGACAAATTGGGTAGGTTGTAAATGGATCAAGAGATCCAAAGTTCTATGTATCTGTTAAATGGAAAAGAACACATGCCAACTAACCTCCATGCATCTTACAGGCGCCTCAGCTGTGTGCTCTGTATCAAAATTAATTTTCTCGCTTAATTTTTCAGCACATCAGCGAGTAATGAAATTGTAGATAAAGTGTGAACTGAACCATAACTATCAAGTTATTTTCAAATTTTACAATATTTCTTAGCTTGTTGAACACAGACATATAGTTACAAATGTAACATTTGTATATTAACCGATAAGAACGGAGAACGAGGTGAAAACATTACACATTTTCTTGTATCAGATTGTTTTATTCATGTTCGTAAGGGTATCTAGACACATTAAACGTAGATTAAGAGATAGTGTGTCACTATTACTCCATTTATAAGAAACGAGGAAAACAACTTTGTTGACAAGGTGCAATTTGTTCTTTTCTTCTGTTAGAATTGTGACCTTGGTTGGGCAATGCGAATTCCCGGCCTCTCTGGGCTGCGAATTCCTCTCATTATGGGCTATTTAATTTAGAACGTGAGCTCTTTGAAGCGTTAATTCTCGACTGAATATTAATCATTGGGTCCCAACAAAATTCACATTCCATTCCATAGACTTGCACATTAATTTCTTCCTTTTTTGGACGATTTTCGAAGAACAAAATGTAAACACGATTTATAAATTTAGAATAATATAGTTCACACTCATATTTCCAAACGTATATGAAAATATAACATGATCAAAGTATATTGGTTATTACAATTCTAAGTTTTATATACATTATTAGTTACCAGTGAGGTTAAAAAAATTGTCATTGAATATTTTTTCCGAACTCAAGGAAAACTTTTTTCAGTATCTTCTGTAAAAGGTGAAAACGAGATAGTAGCCCTTTAATTAATCAGAAGTACCAGTTACAATTTTAAACGCCGATCATAGTAATTAACTTGCACGCCCGCGTAATTTACTCGCACTTCCAGGTATCTCCACCAGCGGGGCACCGCCTCATCCGGGACGAGCTCTAATCTTTCAACCAGCCTCTACTCGTGTGGTAGTGCAGTACATGTAAATGTGAGTTTGTAGGAGAGGATGTAAGAAAGATGAGGACGGAAAGATTACACACGGTTCGTGCCTCATTTATTAGGGTACTGCTTCAGTATTCATAAGAGAAAGCATGGACAACTAACTGGCAGAGTGGCCGGCTGCTGTAATTTTCCTCCAAAGACCAGTTGCAGTTGCCCAGCTATCTAGCTAGTACCGAAAATCCTATTGTCGGGACTCGAATCGTGGGACTTCCTAGTCAACAATGCTTTAGGGGTAACGCTGAGTGATTAAAGCTGGTGTGACATAAATGTATCGATAATTATTAATTCAATAATTAAATTGTCAAATATCTAGATTGAAAACATATTTCTTTCATAGGACGATCATCCTTATTTAAGTGTCAACACTGGCGTTTTTAATAAATTCCTCAACTGGACTGTAGTCGTGAGATAAAACTAAGAATCTCAGTTGTATCTAAAGCAATCTATCGTTCATATTCGGCCAAAGAAGATATTTTTATTGCAATTTCGGCTTCTATTAACATTCTGTTTAGTGCTTAATTCTTCTATAGTGGTTGTTTTTGTTCTAACGCTAAACAGAAGAAAACTATAAAATAGCCTCTTCCAACAATTGTAAAAATAATTATGCAAGACAGTCATAAAGAATGTTAAAAAATTATGAAAATAAAAAGCAATAAAAATGTTTCGTAACGACACTATACGTTTCAATTGTTATGAAGTCTTTATTAATTCTACAATTTGCAAAGAGCAATGCAAATTATTTGAGGGTTTACCGAGATACACCTAATACACCCAATCTATTCAACACTGAAACATGCTTCACACTCGAATTGTCTTTGACAAAACTAAAAATGGAGAACTCTTACTAAAAGGAACTGATTATCGTTTTATAATACTGTTCATGGAGAAAGTTTATTCTTTCACAATAGAAAACCCTGTGTCATTTGATAGGCAATCCACTGGTTTATCTACAAAATTGAACTTGCTTGATTCAATTTTGGGCATCTGAGAGATATAAATTCTAGATAGGATGTTTATGTATTATTATCCGCAGAACTGAGTATCTTTCACAGAG
Source organism: Gryllus longicercus (assembly GCA_038098605.1). Taxonomy (NCBI): domain Eukaryota; kingdom Metazoa; phylum Arthropoda; class Insecta; order Orthoptera; family Gryllidae; genus Gryllus; species Gryllus longicercus. The sequence goes on from JAZDUA010000540.1 coordinate 491,680, forward strand.
CGCCGTGCTTCTCATGCCATTTCATCATCCAATCAATTTCATTGGAAACTTCTTCTCCGCTAATACCTGGGAGATAGTTCGTTTCCATGTATAGCAATACAGACGAATACAGAACTCCTGAAGAGCAAGTTAAATGCAGTTGTTTTGCATTAAGAACAATTTCTGGCAAGATCAAACACATGCTATCCACACATTTCTTCGCAAAGACTGCAGCAATTCTCTTGTTTATTCTTGGTTGGTAGCCGGTTCACAGGGAAACTTCTCAGCTATCTTGCACTCATTACAGAGATTTATAAACACTCGAAGAAAATCGCACAATGCATCTTAACCCCTCCCAATTTCCAACATACGAGTATAATCAAAATATGGACAAGAACAATGTGCTTCAGATATTAGGAAAAAAGATCTGCTGGAGAACTTGAAATACTTCAGTTTTCTCAATTGTAATCAAGGAAGTTACCTAATTCCTAAACATATCATTTAGGGTGTTTCTTGTGCAGTATTTTGTTGCTGGTTAGATATTCATTGTTTTAACTCTTATCAAATATGTACTCACTCCAGGCAATGGTGCGTCGTCAGTCAGATCAATATGCCCCATTACGATATTCTGAGCAGCTACGTTTTCACATTCATAGCAGCCTATACTGTTCATCACTGGACGTATACACAGAATTTCTTTCAATCTGAGTGAAATGAGAAACTTCAATCAAGCTCTTGGTGCATTGATTGCACATGGACCGATTCGTTTTCGTACATTTTTTTTTCTTTGCAACAATTTTGTAAGGTTTCGTTCCACCTTCTTTTTAATTTCATTTCCGTTCGCCTCTCTGGCTTTTGTTTCGTTTTGGTCCTCCCTTTCATTTCTGTGTCGCCCGTGGAGGCGGAGGCACACGCCGCGGCACGCGACGCCTGTGCCGCGCCCCCGCGCGTCCGCCAAGGCGCGGCGACGACAGGGCGTTTATTGGGCGACCAACGAGCGCGTATGATTTGCGCGCGCGCCGCCGATAAGGAGTGTCCGGCTGCCTCGCGGCGCGCGGGCGGTGGGTGGCGTTGCCAACCGTGCGCCTCCAAATTCGAAGTAACAGGCACCTTTTGTTCACTCGTGCACCGGACGTTCATGGTAACTGTAAATGAAAAGCCATTTTCCTCAAAGTATTGGGGTACGATAGGAGGTAAGTTAATATTTAGATGATAGTTAATATTTTCGAGAGATTTGGGTGTGGTGTAAGAAATTTAAAAATGTTTAAACTTGAACATGTAAGTTCACCAAATTATTTTGTCGTAATGGTCATGCCACATCAGAAATTTCAATAGTTTCAACAACAAAAGCATACATTTATTATCTTGTATTGAGAATATTTGTTTCTGGTGTACGGTGATCTACATCATGATAAGCGATTGAATTTTCCTATCAAATGTATTTGGACATGAAACATATGAAACACAACGTCTAGTGAGACATTCTATGTATTTGTCCTGAGTTTTGAATCCGTGACTGAACCTAAGTACGAAGAGGTTGGTAATACCCAAGTTTGTCCACACATGTGTTACCAACTCAGCGAGAACGCCATTACAACGGTCAGCTTTATAGAGTATTCCGCGATTTAATCTGGCGCGTGATGGACGCCCATGTGGCTTCGATACTAAACGTAACTTTGGGCCTCCGACAGTTGCCCGTTTTTATTCCGGGTCCGTAATTGGCGCGTAAATATACTACCTGACGTCTCATTGACCGCAGCCCTCGGCAGCGGCCAATGACGACTGCGTCTCCGGCCACGCGCCGTCCTAGCCAACGGGCGACCCGCATCCGCTTCAATATGCAATGCACGCTGCGTCAGAGGCGGAGATTTAGGTGTGCGGATTGTCGTATATCCCACGTCCTGAGAAACCCAGCGGCCGCAGAGGACGCTGCGCTGGAGATGTATTCTGGCGACGAGGGTTTGAAGTTCCAAGAACAATGTCTTCAGAGATTGTTTCTTCGTTCCATGATTTTATCTTGTTTTTTATGGTGTTGCCAAAATGCAGTACCTGGGTGTTCTTTTCTGGGAAATATTAATCGTGAAATGACTATGCTAGCCCTGTACTCGTCGGGTTGACAAATATCACGGCCATCCCGGAGCTCTAAGAATTGATTTCGGAAAAAATAAGTTTTTGTTAATACATTCTTTTAAAAATAATGTATCAATAAATTTAAAAATTTCATCCGGCGTTTCTCAGGTTTTATATTTCAAAGGAAAATTTATAATATCACTTCATAAAATTCCCAAAATGATTTGTAGTAACAATGAAGAATAAAAATTAGCAATATCTCTCTTCGAATAATTCCTTCTCCAGGAGAGTAGTTAGTGTTGACTCGTGAAAAATAAACTAAATCTGTCTAAATAATTTGGACGTGAGGCTATTGTAGGAGTTTTAAAGGATGTCAGTAAAAGGACCAATACATAAATTAAGCTTTCATGTTAATGGTTCGACTCGTCATCAAGAAGCATCTTAAAATCTTGACTGTCTCTACCAATCATTCCACTCTTCCTGCTAGATAACATCAGTCTCCGTTTTGCGTATCCGCTACTAATTGGAACTTGTTGCTTGTTATTAAGCTGAAGAGGGTCATTAGCTAAGTTATTCTACTTTAACTCTCGGCACCTCATTTGTAGGTGTCTTCTTTAATAGCGAGACCCCTCACTTCACTGAGTACAAATTCCAACAAGCATTTTTGTGTGCTAGTTAAAGTATTTTAAAAATTCTGAACAGCATTGTTATTCAAGAGCACAAAGTATTTGTGAGGTTTAAGGGTTTTCCACGTATCTTTCATGTTCTATTCATTGTGATATTCTATTCCAAAAATTACCAAGGGTCTACGGTTGTCTGTCAATTCCACGACGAACCTTCAGTAATCTCAAAAACGCTTTGATAACCCTCTGAAATTGCGAGGAATAAACTATCTTTAGCGATACCATATTTTGAATATAGTAATGTCAATAAGTATAAATTTAGTACATTATCACTATCACCTATGTTTACCCTGATGCAATCATAGTTTCAAAATTAGAATAGCAAGATATCTTCTTAGGGTTTGTTCATATGCAACGAAAAGGACATGTCATTAAAGATCTTTACACTTGTTAAATGAGATAACGTCCACTCGGACGCCTCTTAGACAGGAGAGTAATGGACCTCTTTATGTACTTCAACAATCTGGATTGTTTGCTTTCTTCAATATTCAGAGCTGTCGGATAACCGAGTTTGATATATTGATGTTCCGTTGTTTGCATTTAGAAGCGTAGATCGTTACGTAATTCTGCATGATACTGACAATACATGTATTAGGAGTTCTTTTGGTTGGATCTCTTGATCTTGATCTCTCACTTTTAAAACTACCGATAGAATGTAAAGCTAGCGGTTAAAGACTAGTTTCCGAAGTGAATTGCAAGGAGGACCAGAATCTATTAATAGAAAAATACAAAATGAAAAGAATCTACTCTGTATTTTCTACTAAGACATGAATTAGAAACTGGTTTGTGTCTGCTTTAGAAGATATTTCTAGAAGATATAAAATGCTATTTTTAAAATAAAAATGTACAGCATAATGTTGTAAAATTGTTTATTAATTGAATCAATATAGAATGTCTTTGATACTGACTTTTGTTACGAATATAACAGATACCGAAAGAGTTTCGTTTTAAGTGTGTGTCGTGTAAAGTAAATATTTCTTCCCTTCTGTTCACTTAGGATTCAGTTTTGGCGAATTCAGTTCACCCCACATATTCTTGCCTGTTCATGCTACATTCAAAAACAAGCAAGGAAGCGTCCGCACAAACGTGATTTGGAGTTCCGTTACATGAAATCCCACTTCTTGATGCACGCCAAAGTTTTGGAGATCCACTGTTCACAATTGTGTTCTCTGCGCCCGTGGGACACGCCCATTGCCTCCGATCCTCCGGAGAACGCCTTCCCCACCACTTTCCGCCTTTCTCTCCCTTTCGTTTCGCATTTATCTAGCTGTCTCTTGCTTCCTCCCCTTCTCGCCCCCACGCGGCTGCCGAGGACGGGCGGCCTTAGAAAAATCGCTCTTTGTCTCTCTCGACACAATAAAGAACCGGACGGAAGGCCGCAGATGAATATCTACCAGCCGTATTTCACGTCCCCTAAAATCTTACTCTTGTACATTCCGTTACGTCAAAGTCGTTCATCATTTCGGTTTATCAGGAGATTTCTGTAAATAATTCTCGACGCGCCGACCTATAATACCGTTAGAAGACGGCTGAAGGTTTCACGCGCGGCGTAACCTACAGGTATGCACCTGTGTATGCGTCTTGAGTAATGAACCTGTTTCTTTGGCCTAGAGACGCGCAACCTTTTAAGTGGCCGTGAATCACGTTGCAATTAGATGCGTTTGTGTTGAATTCTGTGTGCTTATTGTGAGTTATCACCAGGTTTCTCGACCTCGAGGATGGTCGAACCTTCGGGCGGTGGATTGTGTGCTAAACTGGAACTCCTTCCGGGCTCGATAAATCGCGCATGAAAGTAAGATCGAAAGGTTTCGAGGGTCTTAAAAAAAACTGAAGCTGCTCGGCGCTGAGCTTTTACGGGGCAACGCGAAGTTCCTTGAAAGAAGCGAACGTCGTTTTATTTGCCAAATTGCGAGTCGTCGAAACTTGCCCGAGGAGGTTCTACAACAGGCGCTCTGCGATCGCCTGATTAGGCGAGATTTAATGGCTGGTTTGCCAAATTATGGCATTGCCGAAATTTTCCATGTTTTTTTCTTTTCTTTTTGAGCAGCCGATTTTGTTAAAAAAAAGTCAATTTTATGGTTTCGGAGAGGCTTAAAATATTTTTCTATCGAAGAATTTTGAAACTATTTATGGATTCAATTTTTTCCTGTGAATTCCAAATAATCGTGACCAGTTCATGCTGAAAAACATGGGTTATTTATTTGAGTTCCAGAACATAATGATGCAAATATTAATGTTCACGCGAACAGTTTTAATGTTGAATGCCGATGGTTTCGTTTTCGTTAAATATTGGCATACTTAATTTCTTATTTCCAACTCTTACTGGAAATAACGGAAATTACACAGTATAAATAAAAACTTGTCAACTAATTTTATTACACCTAAAATTGTTTTTTAATTATAAAAAAATTCCAGAGTCAATAAATTTAACTAGCTAAATCATATTTTATTAACTGGTCACGTGAAAACTTAAATATGTACATATATCTCAATTGGTCGGATAACGGTCTTGATAGAAGCTGAACCGTTTATTTTCCATATGAATACTTAAGTCATTTTACTCTGTAAAGCGGCTCTCTTGTGAACAAATAGGGATTGGGGTATAAGTGCTGGCAACTATTTTTTTGTGAGAAGTGCACGTGTGGAAAATGTGAAACATGCACATGAAAGAACGCGGTATGAACGAACTGCATGGACATTTAACGACACTTCAAAATTGGGTTTCTCGTGTTTATCAAGGTATTTGAAACGACTACTGATTTCATGTTCGAAAACATAATAACATATTCGGCTTGAAAAGATTCCAGAAGCAGTACATATCCGTTCTGAAGTCCCTTTTACGCAAACGTTCGATTTCCTCACGTGCATCGGTCGGCACACTAACAGGACGTCACATGCGTTGCTGATCACTGGAGGCTACACGGCCTTGCTCCATCCTTCTGCCATCTCGCGACTGCCTGATCCGGAAGGGCATTATTCTCAACAGCTTACGCCATGTCCTTGTGACATTCTCTGACCTTTGTATTTTGGAAAACGGTTATCTTGGTGTATGAGCTCGGCGGTAATAGGGTCGAATAGGGTCGAATATTCATCTCGCTCGGCGGTACTCGGACAACTGATTTCACATTGTTCTCTATGCTAAAAGAGACACAGCTACAGAGCCATCTGTTTTTGTGAACACGCATTAATATAGCGACAAGTAAAATTGATAACATTTCTTTTCAAAAATAAATAGTTGCCACGACTTCTATCCCAACCCTCGTATGTTTATGAAGGTCTATTTTTATGGGCGGAGAAGACGTGTAAAGCGCGGTGGCCGTCGACTCGTGTCCCTCGGCTGCCGACTAGCAGCCAGCGTCCGTCGACCGACGGGGCCCGCGGTCCTGGGGAGGCTGCAGGCGCAACCAACGGTTCCGCGAGACCCGGCTCCAATCCTTTCCGGCCCGCTTGCCCGCCTTATCGCGATGGGCACGGCCTGGCGGCGAGCTACGCCGGCGCCCGCGTGCGACGCCCAACCGACGGATCGACTACCGCTTCACACATCTTCTCCGCCCATAAAAATATACCTTCATAAACATATGAGGGCTGGAGCAGAAGTAATGGCAACTACTTCTTTTCGAAAAGAAATGTTATCAATTTTACTTGTCGCATGAAAGCAATGCTCTACTAATGTGTGTTCACAAAAACGGCTGTATGTGTCTTTTTTAGCATATGGAGAAGTGTGAAATCAGTTCTCCGACTGGCCGAGGGAGCGCCAAATCTGAAAAGCAGATGTCCGTGGATAGGCAGACGAACGCCGTGGACCACCGGGCTCTCCTCGCCCAGTTAGCTGACTGGTGGTGAGTGCTGTGGTCCTACGGCATGCATCGGATCTCTGCCACGAAAGATATTTAAGCCATTTAAGATTACTGAGTAAACTGTAACTGACGTGAACATCAACCATCCAAGGGCGGTCTTTTCAACCTGAATATTGTCTATAACTTTGGGTATGTTTATAGTAAGAAGCGTTGTTTTCTTAAAAACAGCTATACATTCGTAAATACAATCAATTATTTATATTAATTTTATTTACCAAATTCAAAAATACTTAATAGTTAGACTATTAAAACTTTTTTCTCGCTAGAGATGTAACTTTTGCATATTGTATAGTTTTTATATACAAAATAGCTCTGGACGTTATCGTCTTCTTTCTTCAGGGATAAAAATGAAAATTAGTCTAGTCATTCCATTGTTCATTTCTATTCGCTTTCCTCTCTACCCGTTACATTAAAGCTTTTTTATTATTATCTTCTTACTTCTTTGATAAGAAGCGTAGTCATTTTACTTAATGGATTAACTTGACCTATAGATAGAGAGAAAAAGAGTTGAATTACAGAATATAATGCACATCTTTAATGAACGATAAATGAAACGAAATACTTGAAGAATAGTTAAAAGAATAACAGTACCTCCTTTGTCATTTTACAGGAACGTAGTGACAACATGAATTTATTCAAGGGTGCACGCCCTCGCCAAGTTTTGTAGCCTGTGGCTCCCGGGCTTCCGCGTGTAAATTCCGCCGGACTGCATTCGATAACGGCGAGTGACGTCACTTACGGAGTTGTCCGCTCGCCTTAAACGCTTGTCTCCCGTCCTAATCGCGGCCACGGCTTGCTGGGCGCGCCGCACCTGCTGCTTAGGACGCGGCCGCGCGTGGCGGTGGGGGCCGACGCGCCTGACAAGTGGAGAGGTTTTCGGATTCGCTGCGGCCTCAGGGCTGCGACGCAGTGGACGAGGTGGAACGACGGCAAGGTACACCGTCCACGCGGCGGCGGTTGCCGGTGCAATTACCGTTGCAGATGCTTTAGTTTCTTTCCCAACGGACCCTTCATATTTCGTCCATACGTTTCTTTGTTCTCCTGTTTTCCCTCTAGCATCTCCCGTCATCCTATTTTCTTTCCATTATATCTTTTATTTCCTTTTATCTCTTTCGTTTGTTATCTCCCTTTCTCTTTGTAATTGCACCACAAGTTTCTCCTTCGCTTGCTTTGCATGCCTTCTCTTCTTTTACTTGTTTCCCATCTTTTTGCGTTTCTTATAGCTTAGATCACTATTTTCTTTCTTCCCATATTGTTTTCATCTGGCGTTTCCTTTCCATTATCTATACATTTTTATTTACACTCTCTCTCTCTCTCTCCGATGTTCATTTGTTGCTCTTTTTTGATTTTTCTGATTTTCAATTAATCATTGTTTCCTACGACTAAGCATTGTTCTTTGGAGTGAAGAGAACGTTGAAAAAATAGTTGTTGATGGATTCCGCGTATCATTGGAACGTGAAAAGAATGTAAAAAAAAATAGTGTCTTTAATTTTTTCCGTCTACAACATCAGGTGGGCGTGGGTGTGAAGTGATACACCTTCATAAGTGAGATTGGTCTAACCTGCAATCACCAGTTTGAACGTTCTCGCCCGATTATGTTGCAATGTTTTGGCTGTCACGGAGCAAAGTCAACTCATAATTGTAGATTAGCCAACCATTCCCGACCATTTCAGTTAGAATAATTTGTGTCAATCAGAAGTGTCATTTTAAATGCATTGCAACCCACGTTTGACTGGTTACGTTTGTAGTAATCGCTATAGACACTGGGTGATTTATCGTGCTATGTCACGATGCAAAGTCTACGCGATAATTGGTCGTTAACTAAATGGATGGTCTCATATCGCATCTCAAGACAAGATAATATGATCTCCTTCACTTGATTAACTCCACTTTTGACCATCAATGCAAGGAAAGAAAGATTCAGAGATGTAGTTTTCCTCTTTTCATTTTACGTTTTTTGTCCTCTCTGGTAGAATAGTATGTAATCTCAATACATGTTTTCCATTGTTATCAGTTTTATTATCGAAGAGAAATTACATATTCTTCATTTACGACAGTATTTTATGTTACACATGGTTTATTCATGTAGGCATGGCTTCAGTCATTGTTCATTCTTCATGGCTTCATGGCTTCGTTGCTCAGAAACAAAGCACTCCTGTACATCACGATCTGTAGCAAGCGAACAACCCATTTCTTGAGAAAAGATACATTAGTCTTGTATTTTACAATTCTGAATAGCAAAATGAAAGTACAAATTGTCTGGATCAAATTATTTAGATATACTTGTTGATTTATGACATGTTATGATGTTAGAATTTATTCCAGCAATTACTAATATTATAACTAGATTTCGCTGTAATACGTAGTAATACTTTCTGTAACAACTTTAACGTTTTTTTACCAATGGCTAACCGCCATCAACTTTCCTTTTCTAATAATAACAAACTTAAACTGAAATAAAGCTATTAAATGCAAATAAAGTTCAGTATTAACTGGCCATCGAAATAATTTGTTTTGAAAGAAAGAAAAAGTTTGTCTCATAGAATTTAGTTGAAATTAATTATTGTCTTAATATTTACTTAGCATTCAAGTTAGTTGTCATTTCACTTTCCCATTTTTCCTGCTCTTTATCGTATTCAATTTCTATAGGCATATGTTTCTATACTTTGCCTAATATTTGGTAATATGAATACTAAGAAAACTAAGAAATACTAAGAAAAAATAAAGTAAATTTATTTTAATGAAGAAATACATGAAAGTAAGTTATATCTATTTATTTTTGTGCGTACTGTTTAGTAAATCGTGTGATCTAACACAACAAATCGATTTCTTGCTCAAAAATCACACCTGCGATATTGTTAGTTGTGACGTAGCATCTCTCGTCTTCCGGTAGTCTCAGATGTTTGTTGCAGTAGCCGTTTCCAAACGGTCGGACTTCTTCTCACAGTTTTCATGAGTTGCATGGAACCTGTCCCCGCGCGTCCACGCTCCGTCGCCCGCGACGCTTCGCCCCCAGGGCCCAACCCTCGTCTCGCAGCGGCGACTACACACTCCACCTCTGCCGTAACCTCTTTCACCGCTACAGCCGCGCAGCAGCCTCCTCCGCCACCTCCACCACCACATCCCTCCTACCGCCATCGACAACACAAATCCTCCACCACTACCTCCTCCACCAACCAACTCTCCAACTGCCATCACCGCTACAACAACCGCCGCCGCCGCCGTCGCCGTCACCGTCACCGCCGTCACCGTCACCGCCGTCACCGTCACCGCCGTCACCGTCACCGCCGTCACCGTCACCGCCGTCACCGTCACCGCCAGAGCCTCCTCTAAAGCCACTACCTCCGTCGCCAGAGCCTCCTCTAAAGCCACTACCTCCGTCGCCAGAGCCTCCTCTAAAGCCACTACCTCCGTCGCCAGAGCCTCCTCTAAAGCCACTACCTCCGTCGCCAGAGCCTCCTCTAAAGCCACTACCTCCGTCGCCAGAGCCTCCTCTAAAGCCACTACCTCCGTCGCCAGAGCCTCCTCTAAAGCCACTACCTCCGTCGCCAGAGCCTCCTCTAAAGCCACTACCTCCGTCGCCAGAGCCTCCTCTAAAGCCACTACCTCCGTCGCCAGAGCCTCCTCTAAAGCCACTACCTCCGTCGCCAGAGCCTCCTCTAAAGCCACTACCTCCGTCACCAAAGCCTCCTCTAAAGCCATCTGTCGGTTGCTACTCTACCGCCTTCACCATAGCCTCCTCCTCCTCTACCGCCAATCGTCACCACCACAGCCCTCTCTCAACCACCGCCGCACTCTCCTCTATCGCCTCGCCTTCCTTTATCCATGTCTGTCGTCGTAGTCTCCTCGACCGCCGCCATCTCTATCGCCGCAGCCTCCTCTTCCTCTTCCGCCGCCGCCGCCACTGCGCCCGCAATTACCCCTACTTACAGTCGTCTTAATTACGTCTGTCAATAGGGGCGGCGGGGCGCGCGCGCCGCTGTTTATTAAGCAGTTGCCGCTGATGGGAGTGATACTTCACAGGCCGCTGACAGGCGCGCCGCGTAATTGCTCGGCCTCCGCCCGCGCGACGCGACGCGACGCGACACGAAGTGATGGGGCGAGTTCCGAAACCGCTGCGGAAGCGCGCCCCTCTTTGGCGATCACTGGAAAGGGAAAAGACAACTGCGAAGGGATACATGGAGAAAAGTTGACGTTTTGTTATATATTTATCTCTTTCTCGTAAAACGTTACATAAAATTCGTTTGCGGACTTGTTTTTTCGATATTTCAATATTACTTCTGACCTTTTACTGCACTTTGACTTCTTCTGTACACATCATACAATAAATAGGAGTGAATATCGATGTGCAATGCAAAGAGAATATTTAACGATTAAGACAAAATTATTGAATAAATTTTGTTTTGAATAGTTTTGATCACAATAATCTCTTTGCTGAGGTTTATGTTGTTGTTCTCTTTCATAGTTTCATGTAACGTAATAGTAGAGATAGACAATCAGTGATTTGATGATTGTAAAATTGTTGATGGAATGATAGTTCACGCCGTACGAGTAACATTATAATTGTTAGGGCGCCGCGTTATGCGGGGCGGACAACACCCACGTGCCAGACTCTGCCGATCTCCAAAAAAGTACAAATTAAAACATTCAGAAATGTACAGATTTACTTCTGAATCATGTCATGTTACAAACGCTGCAAGCATTGTTGCAGTATTAACCAATGGTGTGTGACGTCAGATATGTTTCCTTTACAGTTATCATTTACTCCGGGTGTTTTTATATGAGTTGCATATTCATTAATTGGATATGCAGGCGGCGCAGAAGAAAGAAAAAGTCATTTGATCGCCCCCCTGGCGGTAACTGGGAATGTTCTGTGATACGAGAATATTTGTACAGGAGCCTACACAACTTGATACATATGGAATTTATACTGTTTACCGTGATCACTGGCAAGACTTTCAATTGAAATATGTAGATAGTTACTTTTTTCTTTCTGGAAACAAAAATATTACCCTAAACCGTGTGGCGCTCCTGCCTTACAGGCATGCGACACATTCAGAATAATTGAAAATGGATTCTAAATGCAGTTACACGCATGTTTAAGCGAATGACCCTCTAGTGATCGAAATTAACCTTTCTAATACCAAGAGGGTCTAGCTGGATTCTACTTTCAATTTTTTCACAAATAGGATGGGAAAACATTATGTTGGTGGGTCGGTAATTTTTAATGTGTCAAAAATATCCTTAATTTGCAGAATACGAAACAGGTTTTTTTTAATTATACAACAAGTTTCAACAGAAAAATTAATTTATTTGATGGGATACGTCCGGACACTAGTTAGCATATGGCATTACAGAAGCGCCATTCAAAGCTAACTGTGATTTTAAGGAAACGCTAGACCCCCGCCGCCGTCTTCCCTCGCCGTGAGCGCTACTACGGCTTGCTCGTTCTCGTGCCGCCATCGCCCTTTCGCCCAGCATTCGTTTCGTCCCGTGTACATCCCGCGACACTTGCTCGTCCCGCCCTGTTCGACCCGCACCGCGACACACGCCAACACCCAGCAACAATGAAGTCCAGGTGGATTGCAAATTGCATCTAACTGAAGCACCTTCTTGTGCTGTAGCACCATCCAGTGAAGAATTACAACAAAGCGAACAGCAAAAAAAAAAACCTTCTCCATGAAAAAAAACACTAAAATAAGCCAAGGTTCATGGAGACAGGTCGAAAGGTGTCGGAGTTTATCGATCTCAGACAAGCTAACATCCATTTATATAAATGGATATTACAGAAATTCGGGCGGCATTGTTGTTAAAGCACTTTTCGCAAACTTATTTTGCTTCTGTTGTTCTTGATTATTTAAATTTAATCATGCTTTCGAGTTTGACATGATACAAAAATATTGTTTCCATCGCCGAAGATAGTGTGGTGACGTAGTGCTAGTAAGTAACGAAAATGAAAACAAAATGGTAAAAAATTGTATCTGGATAATGTTGTGCGTGTAAAAAGTTGAATGTAGTCGCAAGTAAATGAACTTAAATTCCGTGGTGGTAGCAGATATCTTGTGGAAATCTATAATATGGTAAAGGAAATAAGCGTCCTCAAAAAGTTTAATAATTTTTATTAATTATTACCCAGAGTTAACTTTCGGAAACACTTTTCCCATCCTCAGTGGGTCTCTAGCAAGGAGGGGGAAAATGAAACATTAACTCAAGTTGAACAAATAAAATACAGTGAATTTAGTGAAAAAACAAAACAAACAAATAATATCAAATAAATAAAAAATTAAATTTTAGGACTAGTAGTTCTGCATAGTGTTTCTATGCATAATGCTTTTTAAAAGATTTTTAGATATGCAACTAGACGTCCGTACAAATCATTGTATTTTGGAAAGAGAAAACAAGTTGTAAAAACTAATAACTGTTAATGAGACGTATGACTTATTGTTAACAAAAAATAATTATAATTTAGGAATAAATTGAAAGTAAACACGGAATGATCTAGCTCTGTAGCAAGTCACGAAATAATATTATTACTTCTGCAATTATGGATAATTCACGATCTCCTGTATTTGTGTTGGGATTTTGTTAAAGTATTACTTTATAGGAACCTCGTAGTTTCATTCACAAGAATAATTATTTTTGGTATGTTTTATTGTTTGCATATTTTCGTTTTTTTTTTCAATTACCTGCAAATCGTTAAAGAAATGAATAATGATTATATATGTATGTACAATGTCAAATAGGTTTTAATCTGTTCTCATTCACAACTTGTTCGCATTGAGATTGTTTTCTTTCTTGGTACTCACAAACTACGGAAATTATACTGTCATTTTCTATGATGCATTCTCTGCTCCACTGACAGAAAGGTATTAGTATCACTGGATATGGCATGTTTGGTCCCGTATGTTCAGTTATTTTACATTACTCAACATGTTTCGTGAAGGATAACTGGGCAAATCTTTGAGGATTCGGTTGTCCTGTTGTCACTTACATTAAGTGTTTTTAAACCACTTGTCTGTTGTGTCTGGATCCTGATAGGTGTACGTCGGCGTGTTTTTTCTCTCTCCCTGGGCACTCATTCCGGACTATCTTCCGCCGCGTATAGAAGTAGTGATGACGTTCTCTCTGTTTATGATGTAATTGATACGAATATACCTGCCGCCCTCCATCTTCACCCGTCACCGCAGTAAAACATATACATATTGCCAAGGACCACCTGTATTTTTTCATTATATGATCTGCAGGAAGTGTGAATGATTGCATTTATGCTGTGATTTAAGTTAGAATTCAAAAGCTTCCATTAAGTATTTTCTTTTAAACATTTTGAAGTGCCATTTAAGTGCATTTTCACTGATATTTAAACGCTTAAATGGCCCTGAATTATTTAATTAATGAATTATTTATACCCTTAATAGCAACAAATAAATTTAAAAATTCTTATTTGATATAACTACCTAAATACTCGTTGAATGAAAAATTCCGTATGTGTAAAATGTAATATATAAATAAAACGACAGAAACGTTCATGTCTCAATGCACAATGTTTCTAACAAATTACGTAAAGTAACAATTCATAGTATTAACAAAAAGTTGGAAACAATAAACGTCAAACGGTGGTTTCATGGCTTTGTGGCCTTTTTCTTAGCATTAAAGAAAATATGAGTCTGTGCAGAATAATTCTTGTTTGATGACGCAAAATGTAAATTGCCTAGAGCCTAGGAAATGTAAAGTACATAAAGCGAAAAAACAAAACATTGAAATTAATAATAAAGAGAGACATTATGAAAAGAAAATAGCATTAAAGCTTCATTTTACCTTTTACGAGAGTTTGTTTGCACACTGGCAGATACTGTGACAGAAGCTAGTGAACTCTTGGCCAACCGGCTTGGCGACCCTTGTCCGTCCATAAAGCAACCCGTACCTCTTACATCTCGCGGTTCGCACACGGAGCGTGTCTTAGTAATTGTTTAACGAAAACACTCTACGAGCCGCCCGCATGTTATCTCCATATCTCACTGTCCCGCGCGTATGCACTTTGGTCGCAGCGAGAAAACGACTTGGGGTCTGGCGCTTGCGACAGAAATTTGGCACGACACTCTCCCTTGTAGAGTTAAAAGCACATACGTTGTCCATGCCAATGCGGTACAAGGTAAAGACCTACAGAAATGCCCGAGATCATACGAGATAACGAGACATTCCTTTGCGCTGCTCTGGAGTAAATGGAGTTCCTGCAGTGAAAAAGGGCGCCGCACTAACATATCCCGGCGATCTAAGAGGGCGGTCCCAGGCTTTGAGAAAAATGTTACATGAAGGACCGACCGTGAGAGAATGCTTATAACCTTGAAATTCGTTGAAATCCTTTAGATCTGACTCCTGTTTTGGAATTTCGGAATTAAAGCACTGCCACTTCGGCGTTGCTGAAATATGCTGATCAAATTGTAATACTTACTATGTGGCCTCCGTAAAGCATTTCAGAGACCCTCCGGTTACATCTATCTTCTTTCGAATTTGGCCTTTCCATGGAATTTTTACCAACAGGAAATGAGAATTTTAATGAAATACTAGACTAGCAGCGATTAATAAAAAGTTTATTTCATAAAATAAGATTAGTGTCATTTTGTCAAGCACGAAGATAGGGTTTGAATTTCCGCCACATTGCGAGAGCTTGAAGCATCAAATCGTGAAAAGACAATGTATATATTTAGAGATACACATGAGAAGAAACCATTTACAATGCAGGAGAGACCTTCTGCATCAGTAGTCAATTCGTGGAACGCGGAGCGCTCAGCCTCGTGAGTACAAATTGAGTGAGTACATAAATATTGCCATCATCGGTCCTGTAAATCGATATATGAGTTAACAGGAGTAGTTGCGCGGACCTCGCATCGCCTGTGCAAACCGCTCTCGTGAACAAAAGGGGCCACACACTCGATCGGCGTTGTCTCTTCGTGATGATGATGATGATGATGATGATGATGATGCAGTAAATTCGTAATATATTTCTTTTACTTATTTAAGGTCGCATCAACAGCTAGGTCATCAGCGACCACTATAGATTAACGACAGGATTAACAGTTTGATGTGACATAGTGATGGTGAGGGGTGAAACGACGAACGCAAATACAACCGTGCACGAGGCAGGGCTCGAATCGGCGATTCTTCAGTGAGATCTCTACGGCACTACTGCCTTAACGATCTCACCAATCCGAACGAGTCGTAATATTTGTTTCGCGAAAATTATACGGTTTATGTTAATATATTTTAATGGTGCAATAGTGGGTGATGCCCTCATTCTCAGATGGAGCGAAGACCCTCTTGAGAACCGAAAGAATACCCTCAGAGGTACCCAGAACACAGAGGATGACTCAAGACAGACTAGCAAGTTTACGCACAAAACGAAAAACACGCCGAAAGGCATTCCAAGAATCGACAAAAACGTTCCAGAACGAACTGAAGTGAATTATTCTTTCAAAATGGGGAAGAATAATAACAAGAAGACATAAAGAAAAAGGCATTGCAGCATGTAATCTTCCATTGTAAACCAAGCCATCAACAACACCTTTCTCCATCCATTAACGCATTAATAATTGAAAGAAATAATAGTATTTTCCACCGTGTGGCACAAAAAGTGGCCAAATACCTCGACCGCGACGGTGGCGCGGCGCGTAACCGCTTACGTGAAATAACCTCCTCCCGTTGCGCAATTTCTTCATCGCGGCCGCCGTCTTCTTCGGCGAGGGCGAGGGCGAAGGCGGCTGGAGCCCGCGGGCGCGCGCACCGCATCGCGCGGCGCCTTCATCCGAAACAAACATGTAATTTGGCGGCGTCTGGCGGCCGCTGCCCCGCGGACTGCGGCTCCTCGCGCTCCATAAACGCCCCCTCCGCCCCCGGCGCCCCCTCCGCCCACTTCGCCCATTTCGCCCCCTCCTCCCCCGGCGCCCCCCCCTCCGCCACTTCGCCCCTCTCCGCCCCCTTCGCCCCCTCCGCCCCCTCCACCCTCTCCTCCCCTTCCGTCCCCTCCGCCCATTCCACCCTCTCCGCCCCCTGCACCCCCTCCGCCCTTTTCCGCCCCCTCCATCCTCTTCGCCCCCGACCCCTCTGCCCTCTTCGCCTCCACCGTTCCCTCCGATCCCTCCACCTCCTCCGCCCCCTCCGTCCTCTTCGCCCCCCTCCGCCCCCTCCACCATCTCCGCTCCCTCCACCCACTCCTCCCCTTCCGCCCCCTCCGTCCATTCCACCCTCTCCACCCCCTGCGCCCCCTCCGTCCCCTTCATCCTCTTCGCTCCCCGCCCCCTCTGCCCTCTTCGCCTCCACCGCTCCCTCAGATCCCTCCACCTCCTCCGGCCCCCTCCGTCCTCTTCGCCTCCTCCACCCCCTCCGCCCCCTCCGTCCTCTTCGCCCCCTCCACCCCCTCCGCTCCCACCGCCCCCTCCGCCATCGGCGCCCAGCGCGGCTCTCGCGCGGTTGAGGGGGGGCGGAAGGAGGGGCTCCCCGCGCGCGGTTTCTTCGTGCTCGGGAAGGGCTCGGGGCGTATCAAATGTAATGCAAGCCTACTAAATAAGGGAATAGCGAACGTGAATGTTTAAGCACGCTGAAAATGGCAATCGAGTGATTAGAGTTGAGCCATGGGTAGTAGTGAATAATTAATCTGAACGGTTGAAGCTGAAAAAGTATTGAATACGAGTACGAATAACGAATATCGAAGTAAGGAGTCTCCATGCTGTAACGAAAGAGACTGTCTTTGCAAGTGGAGTCTATATTTTGAATGGGGTCTTCATGAGCCGAGCTATGGACCAGAGAATGAAAGAAACGTGCGCGCGATTGTATTCAATGGAGATAAGAGAGGCGGAAGAGAAAAAAATAAGATTACATTATTTCTATTGTTTTAAATAATAGTAGTACCGCAATGTAGTTTGTGATATATTTCGTTTCCATTTCTGGGTTCTGTGGTTTAAATTCTGTACATTCTACGTGCACTGATAGACGGAGCTATCTAATCCGCTTCTGATTTCACCATTACGCATTACTTTTCCATCCCATCTTTATCACGTCGTTAGTATATCAAACGCCATCACAGCTAACCTCTAACGCTCTAATTTTGGGAATAATATATCACGTAACAGTTAATGGTTCTGTGTATGTATGTATTTGTGTGTGCGTGTCTATAGGTTTGTATGTTTGTTCCGCAAAACTTTAGAACTACTCGAGCGATTATTCTTTGGTGCGGCCGAAAAAAACCATTAGAGGTTGCAATTCAAAATGTTTCCACAGAATGAGTATTTTAAAATAGTTTAATGCAACCCACAATGCATCTAGGCGGCATCGTTGCCGGAGGAGATGGAGTGCAGCGGGCGGAGCGTGCGATGAGGTCCGGGTGGATGAATTTGGTGCGACAGAGGGCTACCGGGGCGATAAATAATCCCGAAGCAGCGCCGAGTAATCAGCTAGTAACAAGCAAATATTATGCTATGTCGTTAATTCTAAGCTTACATCGTTAGAATTTCAAGCTTACATGTCCCTCTAGGTGGGGCTGGCTCTTACGGCGACCATTTCACTGCATGGCATTGAGGCAGTGAATTTTCACCCAGTTCTTCTGACATGGAAGCAAAGACTTCATTTTGTATTTGCCCGAAACGTGCCCTATTCTCTTCATCTTTTTTTTTTCGATTTCCGTAGATATCGAATCAATTCCCGCCCCGACTTCTGCATGCCTCTCCTCAATTAACTGAGTGCATGTTGCTACTTGCACAGCGATCTCTCCCCGAAGCTCGTCGCATTTAACAACTACTTCTGACATTATAGACTGTTGAAACTGCTCGAATTTTTCATTGAAAACCTTGGTCTGGTCGTCAATTTTCTCGGCTAATTTTTGCACTTGCTCCTCTGATTTTCGCGATTGTTCTTTGATTTCTTCGGTTAATTTTTGCGACAATTCTTTAGTTTCCTCGGATAATTTTCGCCCTTGCTCCTCTGATTTTCGCGACCGGTCTTTAATTTCTGCTGCTAGTTTTTGCCCTTGATTTTCTACTTGTTGTGCGAGGGTGCGCGCAAAATTCCCTAATAATGCCTGCATTAATGTCCTCATCGAATCTTCTTCCGCGTGTTGCGATGGTTGTTCTGGCGTAGTCTCTGCTGATTCGGTGCGATCCGCGGTCGGCTCACGTACTTCCTCTGCCTCGTGCAACCCTAGATTTTCCATCCTACGAAGTACTTCGTCCCTCTCGTCGCCCTCACTGTCCTCGTCACTCCTGATCTGACTAGGTTCCCTATATTCCTGACTACCTGCCATGCTAATGTTTTGCGTCTGCCTTTTACTTTTTTACTACCGAATGCACTTCCCTTCCAAAATATCACAATGCAATACACTATACAACACTTCACTGTACACAGAAAAACACTGGCTGAAAAGACACAGTACACAGCCTAATATATGCCACTAAATGCTCGTTTATCGTGTCTAGGGTTCTCCTTTGCTTGCTCGATTTTAATCGACCGCTGCCCCACGTTGGGCGCCAAAATATCTAACACACCCACCTTACACACAACTGGTACCTTCACTACCACAGCATGAACCGTGGAGGGGGTTGATAAGATATTTGCTCGTGAAGCGAGCTTTAAATCTAGGGAGCAGGATCTTCTGGGTACGAGAAAGGTTTGAACCCTTGACACAATAAAATCACACAAGATGCACATAAACGAGCGTATAATTTACCCAATAAACTTTGTGGCATAAGTTAATGACAAAAAGCAAGAATAAAATCACACTTTTATAAAAAAATGATCAAAACACAAATAGAATCCTTTACAGCACATTAACTGAATGAACACATAATTAACTCCAAAACTAATTCTTTGAAATAATTACCCTTATCTACACTGGGAATTCCCTTGGAAAATTAATTATCTCTAAATTTATGCTATTCTAATTACATTTGCACATGAAACAAAATCTCTATTTACAATCTCTTGCTTCAACAAAATATTACATGTAAAGAACAAAATGTGGGCAAGCGCACTACTCTCAAATTTATAATTTAATTGTGACTGCTAATGGCAGAATAATAAATGTTCCAAATAGAATGTTTAAGGCAGGCAATAGCGCATCAAAAATCTCCCACTACAATGCTGCAAATTGTTGCCACCCGTGTCCTCAATTTCCTAACACTTTCTTGTACTAGTCTTTTCCCTGCCGACGTGAACTTGACCTACTTTTCGCAATTCTAGCGTTACCTCGAAAACTGTCCACTTTCTGGCCTTGATGTCGCGTGCTGGCTTCTGCACCGACGTTGCTCGATTCCAGCCTCTGCGTCGTCTGCGCTGTCCTCATGCGTCCTCTTCTGTTCTTCCTAGACGGCCTCTTCTTCTCCGGTCTACTCGCGTCCTCTTCCGTCCTTCCTAATCGGCCTCTTCTTCTCCCTCGGCTGCTACCGGCGCCTTTGACTACGCCCACGTTGTGAAAAATGTCTCTTGCACTTCCCTGAATACTAGTGCAAGTTCCTCGCTCGTTCCTACTTTTACTCCGTTAAACAAGAACTTTCAAAGCTTTTCTCACAACGGGTAACTTTTTACTTCCCGTATTTGTGAATAGAAGAAACACTCCACTAAATCTTTACTATTTCGCGGACGACTAACTGACACGTCTGTGCGACGCCGAAAACTCCTACCTAGCAGTCGTTGCGGCGGCAAATACTATTTAAGCGGACGTTGACGAGCGGTGATGAAAAGCTGCTTACCCGACGAACGGCGACAATCAGAAGAGAGCTGCTTACTCGACGCGTGGTGGCAAGAAAAGAGAGCTTCCGCATGCGCGTCTACCTATTTATTGTCGCGATGCCTGGGGAAATTCTCCGTGGCGGGGGTATTTCTCCTCTTTCAACTCTTCACAGGGAAAAACGTTGCTTGCTAGTTCGTCTTTGATTAGTACAGGCAACGGATACCAGGCTGCGCGTTTAGGTACTCTGATTTACGCCTGCTCTCCTCGCTGCCTGTGGGTGTTTATACAGACGAAACGGTGGTGTTATGGGGTTGTATAATCCCATAACGCCACAAAATATATATATATATATATATATATATATATATATATATATATATATAATCAGTGAAAAGGGTAACTTAAATATTTTCAGAACAATATTTCTAACATTTTCCACTTTCTCTTTTAAATTGCATTTTCTTTTATGAACAATTTAATGTAAATAATATTCATTTACGCCATATTATGTCGATATTTAATAAGTTCAATTCCTTTGGTGGTCATGGTTTGCGTATTACTATATTCTTTTGATGGCATATTCACACCAAAGAGAAAATAAATTGCAATATTTAAAATAATGGCTCTAAAAATTGATATAGACAGACGCGACTAGGGTGCGAAAAATTATTGGCGATAGTTGTAAGCGAAAATTTGTATAATAAAGTGCACTTTAGAAAGAAATCAGGAAAGATTTTGTTCAGCAAACAATTCCATCGAATAAGAAAGGTATGAAGCCGCATCACGGGATGAAAAGTGCAATCTCAAATCCGACGTTCGTTAATCGCGAGGTCGTAAAGTTCTTCCTTGCGGCGCGCACTTTGAATGGCGGGTAATAGAGAGAGCCGCCGGGTCGGCAGGTGGCGGGCGCATTGATGGCGGTGCTGACGCCATCTCCCTCCGCGAGTTTAATGCGCGGAGTGGTCGTCCGCACGGAGCGTCCTCGTCACCTTTCGTACGCGAGAGCACGGCGCCCCTTTGATCGCCACCGCCGCGTTTAACGCACTCCCCGAAAGTAATTGCTGCGTTACAGAGGGGCTGGGTAGTCATTTCAGGCGCTTTGGCCGAGTGCGAGGTTCGAAATGAATGAATCTTACGTTTCTTTCTGTTGTGCTTCTTCATCCGTGGTTATTCGAATAGCCTTCACTGGACAAAAAAAAGTTACCTTCACTAAGTTGCTCACTTTGGAGCTCACTCACCTGGAAAAGTACCGGTGTAAAGGATCGTTCTTTCCTTTGCCCCGTCATTGAAGAAGGGAAAATAGAAGTAGAAAATATATTAAGAAACTTCCAGTACGAAAAACAGTAATCAAAAATATTATATGCTTTCAAACGTACAAATGTACAAGATTAAACAATATTTGGTAAGTTTAAATAAAATTAATGGTATTATTTTGCTAGGAAGTAATGTATAGGAGTCAAGGAGTCTAGAAGTCAAATATCGGATTCAGATTCAGATGTTACTATTCAAATCTTCGTGGTTCCAGGTAAATTTGAAGTTGAGATAAAAAGAATGAATTCATAATGTAAAAAATATTTTATTTTTCATTTCTTACAATTTAATTGGTCATACGATTCAAATTGATGTTTTGATTACGAGCTTCTTGTCAACAGGATGCGCAATTAACTTCTAATTCAAGGCATTCTTCGATGTTTCTCATCTTTTTCAGGCGTGGTGAGGGCTTCGTACAGCACACTCCCCGCGTTCTTTCGTTTCTGAAATCACGATAGAGATCGACTTATCTCTCCAGAACGTCCCCGGTTCACGGAGGAATGCAGGGGCATTGTTTCGAAACCGGTAACAGAATAAAACGCTCCGTCCGTGAAACAATTTGACCGATAGCCATCAAGCGGTCGAGCCGTCGAGGGTTCAGAGCACCCTGTAATCGCGCGCGCGCAGTAGACACCTGTCGGGCTGCGGGCGGGCGGCGCGACGACGGCGCGCGCTATGGGCGCCATTAGGCGTTGTTTGGTCTCCCGAGCACCGTAATCGGCGCGGCGCGCGCCCCAACCGGCAGCTCGCGGCCGCGGGCGCTCAGCCGAGCCCACGCCACCAGCACCCACCAGCTCTGCGATTGGCGGTCACGTGACTGAACCAACACAGTGCGAACGAGGGTTAGGTCTCTTGTTGCGATTGTTCTATGTATGATGTCGGAAGCTTTCTTTTTTTCTTTGTTGTCTTTTTCTTCTTCTTCTTCTTCTTCTTCTTCTTCTTCTTCTCCTTCTTCTTCTTCTGCTTCTTCTTCTTCTTCTGCTTCTTCTTCTTCTTCTCCTTCTTCTTCTGCTTCTTCTTCTTCCGCTTCTTCTTCTTCTTCTTCTTCTTCTTCTGCTTCTTCTTCTTCTCCTTCTGCTTCTTCTGCTTCTTCTGCTTCTTCTTCTTCTTCTTCTTCTTCTTCAATTTTTAGAATTTTTTGACCTCGCAAAGACCCCAAGGCTAGGGAGCGAATTGCCTTTTGAGTACACAAAGGAAAATAATCATTTCTGTATTTAATGTTGTATAATCTTAAAAATACAGAAAGGTGTTAAAACTGTAAAATGTCGTAAATGGTAAATGAAATGAAAATTAAACAGAATAAAATAATGTCGGAGTGATTTCTTTGCTGCCATTCGATTAACCAAGTTCTGAAGACGTCTGTTGATACACAAAGTTTTATCGCTTTTGAACTGAAGTTCTGTGTCTGATTCAAAGATAGCGAGCACAAACAGGGGGTAGCCATTAATTACTTGAAAGTAGATTTTTCAGCGACAAAGGCATTCGAACTGATTCAGAACCTTGTCAAGTCCTGTGGCGTTTTACTTCAACGCCCCGTCTCATTCGGAAGCAGCGATTCGCCAGTCGTCGTTGAAATCCAAATGTCAACGTTGCATCATTCGTCTCATTCACCAGAGAAGCATCGTTATTTGTCATCTTCGAAGAATTTCATTTCAAAACTTAAACTGGACCTGAGGGGTTAAAGAAAGATTATCACAAGAAATATACGAAATGACGATAGTTCTACGCGATTAAGAAATTGAAAACTGAGTAATGTGCTCATCAATGTATTGCATCAAATAGATCCTATTTTTTAAGTAATTAAACAGTCGAAACTCATACTCTGTAACCTTTGAATTTCCGTATTAGCATTATTCTCGAAGCTCACGGACTGCATTTCGTCCAGTAATGTCAGAAGCCTTCGGTGAATGTCGTCTTGTATAATTCATTTTCAAAAAGCCAAATAATTTTGAAGTTCTTCAAGATGCCTACGCATAGCATTTGTTTATTGGTTTAAGAAATTAAAAGCGGGGATAATGGACCCAATACCAAAGTACACAAAGTGAATTAAAATTATCTAATTTTAATGAGAAAATTGGTGTTTTCAGATCGTAGCTAAGATACTGATCCATAAAAAAGAAAGAAAAGCGGCATGTTAGATTGTATTTCCCGTGATCATAGCAATCTATTGATCATTATTTAATATCAAACACAGTCGTTCAGCGAGACTTTTTTCATAATTTTAACTCATCATACTCATTAAACCTTAAATATATATTTCGCCCATTTAATCCGAAGATTGTTTGAAAATTATTTACTATATTTTCCTCTCGTAGTTTGATCTGATGAGTGATGCATTGCGGAATACAATATCATAATTTGTCACGTTTGTCTTCTTTTTTTTTCAAGATCCAATTAAGAGAATTGTTTATTGAGGGTGGTTAATAATTAAGTATTCACGTTGTCTGTAATGAATTCAAAAGAACTTGCCTCTCATCGTATGATTGCAATACACACGTGCTTGTAGAAATGTAACACTGGAAAAACTCTCAGTGCTGACATCTGACAGTTCGCCCATGTAGACGATTCTCCTCCGTGGACAGTCCAGCGCACTTCATCGCAGTCGTATCTGATAAGAATGATGTGAGTGGCCGTCGAGTGCTACCAGGTCCTGCGCAACCAGTTGGCTGTCAAAGAGTCAGAAATCAAATCATGACGACATTGTCGATGATAGCGCATGATTTGAATTGACAGATCTGTGCACCTGCGTCGTTAATTTCAATGCACATTAGACGTCATAAACGTCGCCATCCTCTTGCCGAAAATTGAACTAGTGCAAATCGCAATTGCTCGTGACATGAAGTACTGAGAATGAACCATTAACGTCACACTGCTAATGTCAATTCAGAAGTCAAAGACAGCAAAAAAAAAAAAGGCGGTTGTCACTTCCTCGCCCCTCTGCAGCCACTGCCCTGAAATCCGATGAAGTATTTCTGCGTTTACATGAAATAACTACCAACTACAAGACTTCAAGTAACACGATATGCCTCTAACCAAGGAACACGAGTGCGTAAGATCTGCTTCTAATGATTCACATAAAAAGGGCCTTTTATAATTTGTCTTTATGAATTCATTAAATCTAACTTTATCATTCATCTTAAGGCTTATTTACAGTGACAAAAAAAAAACAATAGTTTTGAGTCACTATTGTGAATGTTAGTTTGAGAAATAAACTCTTTCTCTCTCATTGTCACTCTCTTTCTTTCTCTTTCTCTCTCTTTCCCTCTCTTTCCCTCTATTTCTCTCTTTCACCCTCTCTTTCTCTCTCTCTCTCTTTCTCTCTCTCTTTCTCTCTTTCTGTCTCTCTTTCTCTCTCTTTCTCTCTCTCTCTCTCTCACTGTCTCTCTCTCTCTCTGTCTCTCTCTGAGAATATGAAGAAATCGTTGAACCTACATTTCTCATCAGTATTGCGTCATTAACGTTCCAAGAATTTAGGGTGTTCAGTATTGTATTTGAAAAGTGTGTTGATTAGGGTCAGTTTAAATTTTCAGGAAAACATGGTGACCTTTTTCAAGTCCTTCGAGCATCCCAACGAGCCGTGTGCAGTAGTTCGAGAACAAGTGCCGACAGACTGGAACGGCTCCCATCTTAGGCGTATCATCTTCTTCTTCATGTCGCGCATGACGTCTCCACACTCAAGTGCTTACGGACGGCGCATGCCTGGCCCTCCGCCCCCCGCTCACCGCCCTCCGCCCACCGCCCACCGCCGTCCGCCCTCCGCCCTCCGCTCGCAACCATCCACCCTCCACCCTCCACCCTCCACCCACCGCCCACCGTACTCCGCCCCTCGCTCTTCGCCCTCCGCCCTTCGGTCGCAAACATCCGCCCTCCACCCTCCGCCCTCCCCCCCTCCGCCTTCCGTACTCCGCCCTCCCCCCTCCGCCTTCCGCCCTCCACCCTACCCGTCCGCCCTCCTCCTGCGCCCTGCGCCCTGAGCCCTGCGCCCTGAGCCCTGAGCCCTGCGCCCTGCGCCCTGCGCCCTCCGCCCTGCGCCCTGCGCCCTCCACCCTCCACCCTCCGCCTCCCCCTCCGCCACCGTCTCAGCTTCAGCCTCAGCCCTCAACCTCAGCCCTCAACCTCCGCCATCGCCGCCCTCCGCCTCCCCACTTCCCTCCGCCTCCGCTTTCCTCCTCCGCCGCCTGGTCACCTTGGGCGCTGGCTGCTTATCGAGGCGCGGCCATCTCTGCCGACGCACACGCCTCCGCGCCGCCGGGTAATGCTGA
Organism: Gryllus longicercus; assembly: GCA_038098605.1. NCBI lineage: Eukaryota > Metazoa > Arthropoda > Insecta > Orthoptera > Gryllidae > Gryllus > Gryllus longicercus. The sequence continues at coordinate 517,556 of JAZDUA010000540.1, forward strand.
TTATTACCTGCACTTTTATTATTTCAATCGCCTTAATAACCGCCCGCGCCTCCGCCGCCGCCGCCGCCCGGCCTCCGCGCCGAGAAGCCAACGCGTCCGCAATAAAACGGGTTTATTCGCCGCATTTCTGGAGCGCGCCGACCCGCGCCGCCCACCCCGCGAGGACAGTGGCTGCGCCTGCGTTGGCTCTGGACAAATCGTCCAGTAGCAGCACATCGTAAATTCGGAGAATTCGGATTGCATTTCACAATATGAGTTTGTATATATACTTCTTCTCTTCGTCTTTTTCTTCTCCTTCCTCTTTAAGTATTGGACCGGCGCCTGGTCCTGCCAATTTTCCTTGTTTTAGATCGTTCAACAGATCGATTTCCTTCAGACTGGTATTGTGTGACGTCTTCGAGTATTCTCTTATTATACGTCGTTTCCCATGTTTTTCTGTGTTCTTTTATATTTTCCACTTAGATTAAACATCCCTAATTTATTCGTAATATCCTTGCTTCTCAATCTTATACTTATTTATGCTGCTGATTCTGTAAAACTTGGTCGTTCGCAACTCAAGAAGCGCTAGTTTGATGGAGGGCAAATGCATAAAGCAATTCATCTGTTACATTTATATAGTCAGTTGCGGGGATGGGTTGGATGCCTGATGGATATTGCAAAGGGCTTTTCCTGCTGGAAGCCCGCGCTTCGATTCCCTGCCAATCCATAAAACTTTAAGGCGAACAAAGGGGCTCACGGCGGTTTTCTCGCGTCTTGCCGTTTCCCCTGATACTCATTCCAAAATTCTTCCATCGTCGTTCGATTCATTGTTATCGCTATCGCATACCCATTGGATAATCACTCAAGAGCCTGAATGACCATAGTAGTTGGACGGCCCATAAACCCGCTATTATATTAATCATTTAAAGTGCGGCAGAAATTTAAAGAAAACTTTGCAACCTCCGGCCATGAGAGGTGTCTATGGTTTTGTTAGATACAGAATAATTATATGATTTAACAGAATAATTAGTTGATATCTCACATCAACTAAAAGTATATTAAAACTGTAAAAACAAGGGGATGTTAAGCGAATTTTGAGGTTATCTCCTTTCCGTAAATGCATTACTAAGACTAGAAAAAATGTATTATGGTTGGTTGTCGAAACAGAAATTTCGTAGATTACGATATTTAGTTATTATGCTTAATATTGACAAGAACGAATGTCCAAAGGTAAAAAAGACATTTTTAATTACATCAGTTGTCGTAATGTAATGATACTGGAAATCCTCTCTTATATTAGCTCTGTGCTGTGGATGAGCGAAAATCAAAGTGTCCAGGAACCTTGTATAATTACTGCAAATGTTTTTAAGGTGAATTGTTCCAATTTGATTATAATACTGAATAAACCCATTCTTGAAAATTTGCCTCAAATATCGATTGCGTTGTTTTTTATTTCTATTTGATATTTTGTAAGTACATTGGAAGTTACCTTTATATATTTGTTTAACAAACAAACACGTTTTGTAAACAAATCCGTTCCTCCTTAATATGAAAATGGAAACGTAGAGAAGAGATTGGGATTTAATATGCGTGAGGTCTCACACGAGTACCATAGTAGAAACCTTTTCCTCTAATTTTCTTGAACAATTATTTTAGACAACCGTAGGATAGTCTATGATACTACAGTAGTGCTACAAAACCATCATCTTTCTCACAGTTGTTATCTGCACTATAACCCTGCAAATACACCAATTGATTGGCAAAAATTGAGGGAGTTATAACGGTAATGGAATCATAAATATCATGTAATCCACATAAAATACAACGTCACTAGAGCTCCTACTTTTACGGCTCCCTATAGAAGGATTCCTTCTCTCGCCCCCTTTTTTTCGTGAGTGACGTTGAGACGCTTCGTTAAAAAAATCGGAGTTTACTTCGTCAGTTCAGTCACGCGCTCAAGAAAAGTGAACTGGATCAAAGATTTGGACAGTGATACGAAAAAAACAGAAGTAAGGAATGTCCTGTTACAGTTTCGACTACAATAAAAAAACCACGAACAAATTATGAAAAATCTGGAAGTTAGAAGAGAAATTTGGAAAAGGAACTAATTAAGTTGATACGAAGGTGTAGGCGAAGCAATTTTAAAGTGAAAGAAGTTAATAAGCGATACAAATATGCCAGCTACGGCACTTCTGATAAAACAAAAAGCCATGAATATGAATTTTATAACAATATTTTATTGACATTTCTCATTTTTAAACCTCCTTTTCTTTCTTTTCAACAACTGTCTTTCGATTGACATACAGATTCATTCTCCCTTGACCACACTAAATTTTGTCATGCACGTAAGGTATTCTGGCTACTTACAGTAACAGTGACGTATTGTATCCAATACGTTATCAAGTTAAGCCATTAACTTTCCACACTTTTTTATTCATAAACATGTCATCGGCTACAGAAGCCAAAATTGTTTCATTCAGTAATATAAACTTTAATAATTAAAAAGATTACACAAGCAGCAATCATATAATGAAATAGAATAAAGTGATATAAAATGAGTCTCAAATAAATGTTGAGGAGCTTAAAAATATGAGATGGGAAATTCTATATAACAAAGTTAAAGATGTGAAATTTGCCAGTGTTACTCCACTTCACTGGTGTTCGTCAGGGTACATTCTACTCAAAGAGATTTCGTGTATCTCCAGTGACGAATTGCCCAAGAATCAGAGCCAAGTGTCACATATGTATCTTCTTTGTATAAAATTTTCAACTATTTATTAATTGGCAAAACATGATCATTTTCGAGCCCTTCACTTGCCCTAGAAAATTGTGACATTGGAATATGGAATACATTCGTAGACTGTAGTACAATGTTTTATTTCACAAAGAAAAGATAACACATACTTTGCTTTACTATTTAATGTATGCTAATTGAATAGTCATGATATAGCTTTACTTTAGAAATAAAATATGTTATTTTTTCATTAATAAATAACATTTGTAGTCTTATATCAATTTTCAAACTGATCAAATTTATTTATTTGTATATTTTCTGTCACACCATTTAAAAAATGTATATATTCCAAGGAAGGCATTTTACCAACATTGACACAACATAATTAAGATAAAACATCGGATTTCTTAAGCTTAATTTGAATGCGAATTTAATATTTTCTTCTTTTCACGTGGTCTCCCGCCTCTGTCCAATTTTTACAATATCTAAGACACAACGATATAGTCATTACTTTGGACATGATTAGCGTTTCTCTTTTCTGACTTTGTTTTAGAACCTACAATGTCGTTCTTCAGACATTACGATACAAATGTACATTTCATGTATGCATTTTTGTGCATGGATATTTCGAGTATGTCCTAAATATTGAAATGTGTTTTTGTATGTTTATTTCGCTGTAGATTTGGTTCACATTTTCTTATATATTTTAATGTGGATATTTTCCTGATTAATTTTAATATTAATAAGAACAACAACCTCAACCCCATGATCCCAACTAATTTCTCGACGCCTTCCTCCTTCGCTTCCTTCTCCTACTGAGCTGGAGAGAGGGGCGGTCACTCTGCCGCCGGCAGCGTCAGATGCACGCGGCGATTCGAGCGGCTCTTGGCACCACAGGTATCGCCGGCTACCTCCCCCGCCCCCACCCCCACAGCCGCCTCCTCCTCCTGCTCCGTTGCCGCCAACCCGTGATTAATGTGCGTCCCCGATATTATCTTATAATTGTCCGCAGTTAATAAATTAATCAATGTCCATAAAAGAAGCGTTCTTTTTTGTTCCCGGCTCCGCGCCCGCTCCGCTCCGCGCCGCGCAGAAATATACAACTTCTAATAACACTCGAGTTACGCGCCGCCACGCGGCCTCGGACGGAAGCTCAGCGCAACAATAGAAGCGCGATTTACGACGCATGCGGAAGCAGCGCTGGATCGCGCTCAGCGCGTGGGCCGCGCGGCCAACAAGCGGGCTCTTTTTGTCATAAAGACATCCGATCTGGAAATCGGATAAGATATGCATTGCACATAATTACACGTATTCTGTAATTACAAGCGCCTATACATCAACGCGTGATCACGAAAACACACGCGGGGGGCGCTCTCCGCGAGATCGCCGCGGGATTAGCGTCAGATGAATTCGGGAGATAGCAGCCGGAATATTTTACTTGGAAATTACCGTAAGGAATCGGCGCCGCCAGCGCGATGCGAGTGCGCGCGCGAAGAGAGATTTATCTGGGGCGCAACCCGGTCGCGACAGAAATTAACATTAGCAATGCGATGATAAAATTATCGCTCGCGCGGGCCGCTAAGCGGCGCGGTGAGTGATGGCCGCGAGGGCCAGTGGGTGGCGGCGGCCCCAAATTGCGTCGATCGTAAGGATGCGTTTGCCTCTGCCGGGCCTATTATGTTGCCTCATTGGAGGTTCTTGTATTTCGTGCGTTTTTCAAAGTCTCGTAGACGCTGGATCCGGTGCAATTGACAGGTCAGTAACTGGACGTAATGCTCTGTTAGCAAGGCCAGGTTCTTGTCAGATGACATATAACCAAGTTCGATTTTTTTTATTTTTTATTTTGTGATTGTGAATTCCGTCCTAAGTCTTTCTTAGTCCGTTTTTTTCAGAGTTGGATCCTACGATATGTCTAAATAAGTGGAGGCGGTGGATATTTCATGGGAAATATAATGGATTGTTGTGGCCTTAACTGTTCTTGGCGCTTCCCAACAGAAAGATTTATTACTGACTGGAAATGAAGAATGCTTCAGATTTTACATTACAATAAATACTTACAATAAATATCGAAAAATTTATCCCTTTTTGTTTGTATATAAAATATATCTAGAAAATCTTGTGCAGAAAACAACTCTCTTCAAAAACCACTAGACATTCGAATTACTCAAACCACCTAATTTCAGACGAGATCACAATATCGCAGTTAAAGCCCTTTTATTTAATATGCTTTTCAAGATGCCATTTATCATTTTCCGAATTTTCATTGCTTATTCTCAGTGTCTTGAGTATCCCCACCTGGTAGTGAAAAATGGGAATCTACCATCCAGAATAGCACAAGACAGAGTGATACTAATAGCTACCGCATCACATCGTCAAGTTTGAAGAGTTGGCTCTTTTTTCTCTCTCTCTCAAACTTGACACGTCATTCAGCCGCAAGGCGCCTCAACCCGAACATCATATTCTTGCTCGTTCAACACCACATCTACTATCAACACCATAGTTTGCGTATCCTTCTTCCCAAGATCCTGTCACTCCATCATCAACCATCGTCTCGCCCTTGTCTGGACCCTCAAAATCGCCTCCAACTGTATCTCAACATCCAACAACATCTAGTTCCCCTTCAATCATTCCATTCGCCATTCAGCCTGTCTTCCTAACCTTTCGCCTCCGCCTCTTCAGCCTCCACCTGGGACTTCGTAGCCCCGTCTGGGACAGATGGGTCCCATTAGGCGCAGTGATGGATCCGGACGCGGCGAACTTATTAGCCGCCAGCACTGGACGAGCCCCATTCAATTAAGCGCCTCGCGGCACAGTGGTCCCGAATGCGAAAACAGTGGACATAACTCTCTCTCCCAAGAACCGCCTACTACTTCAACAAGGATATAGGAAGTCTTTGGGGGAATAAAGTAAGGAATGCTTTACGATATAAAACTGTTCAAGATGTGATACAACCATGTAATAGTTATCTGAGAGTGTTGAAACTCTTGTAATGATGTCAAACTTAACTATAATAAAAACAAAAATAAATTTAAAAAGTGAAAATAATGCACTGATTTTTGAAATTGTGTAAAACATGAAACTAATGAGAGATGTGTAATGATTTCTGATGTATGCTCTTGTGAAAAATGATTATGTACCTCTGCCCACGAAAATAAACCTTTAAAAAACAGATATTTTAAAAACGGTGTGCAGTGAGAAATTATCTCGTATGTATGGTTTTTGTTTACATTTTAAGGTAAAACCACCTGTTGTCAGATTTTCGTACTTTTCTAAAAATTATTGGGCTACAATACTAATTAGTTACGTAAAATCTATTGGGCAACTAAGATAACTCTTTTTCTTAGTAGTAGTCACTTTTAAATTTCAAAATTTCAGTAATTGTCAGTTATTTCAGTGAGTAATAGCCACATAATTTTCTACTCGCAACGAGTCCATGAGAGTTATAAAAACATTTTTCCAATACCAATATTAAGACATATTCAACTTATTCTTTATTTGTAAAAGAAATGCAAAGAAATAAACCATCTTCGTTTACACCAGACAAGCTCCAGCTTAAGTTTAAGGGAAGTGAAGTTTCCCGTTCTTATTTTTCTGATTTTGTGATACTTCTAAGGCTGTGGCCACCACTAGTGACTTCGGCATATTTATTTCTCTTTCTCTCTCTCTTTCTCTCTCTCTCTCTCTCTCTCTCTCTCTCTATATATATATATATATATATATATATATATATATATATATATATATATATATATATATATATATATGTGTGTGTGTGTGTGTGTGTGTGTGTGTGTGTGTGTGTGTGTAGACAAAACGTTCGAAGTTTTAATTACTAGTCAATACAAATGTGATTTTTTCTCACATTTAAAAAAATCCTGTTAATTTCTGTGATATGTGTCATTGGAATTCTGTAGAAGATGATTTTATCGTTCGGGTACCATTATCTCAAAATGACCGAATTGCAAGATAAAACCTGTTGAAATTTAGCCACGGTTATATATGAACTCTAGCACTACTGCCTCCACAAACTATGGCTTCGCTACGCCAGGCCATGCCATCCCTGCCTCACGACCACGGGCTGGAGATGTAGTAACCAAATGCTACCTCTTAAGCCAACCATTTGGAATTCTCTACCTGCGAGAGGCTTTCACATTGTCAACCAGCCTTATGAGCTGGAACGTGACAATGTAAAGTGACTGTTTAATTTTTGCAATCTGGCAAATCAAAACAACCTATGTGGATTTCCTGCTCCCCTTCCACATACTGCATGGCCGTTTTCTTACGAAATACGGTCTATAAAATATTTATGAAATACTGGGAAATCCTATAGAAATGTGTAGAAACAGGTTTTCATACATTCTGCATTCTTTTCTCGAGAAATATTCGCTCCACAATGCTAGAAATAAGTATTTGTGGCCGTCGTGGTGGCGTTTCTGGCCACTGTGCGTCGCTCCCTGGCGAGCGGAGACGGAGGAGCGGTGCGCCGCGGCGGCACCTCTCCTTAGTTGGGAGGCGAAAAATAATTATCACTCCGGCCAGCGGTTTTTATGGAGCTCTTAGAAAGTAAATAACAAGTACACCGTTGGTAAGGTACCTTCCATCAGTGATTTCCAACCTCCTGAGTCTGATTAATGTCATTTCTGAATACAGTGATCCCGTTAACCGTTGGGAACAAAATTAATGTTCTGTATTTAATTCAGTTTCTTATGCGTGTTAGTTTCGAACAAGTCGTAGAATAATAGCCGTTTTGTTTTCAAAAACTGTTATTGATGCAATCGATAAATGAAACAGAGACTAGGAGCTAGGCTATGCACATTATTTTACAACGCTAATACTCTCTGACCGGAAGGTACTAGGTTTGTGGCCCGACGGTGGCAGGATTTTCGACACAAGCTTGACAGCTACCCTAACAAGCAGTATCCTAACAAACGGGCCACTGACCGCACGCGATCTTTCCTACCTCTTCCTTGTCCTATCGTCACCCCTTACACACACTTACACTAACGCATTACACTGCCACACATGCCAGGAAACCGCGAGGAAGCTTATAGGTTGTTCTGGCTGGTGCGCTACCCCGCTGGTGAAAGATACCTGGTTGAGGGAAACCCCGCTAGCCGACTGTAGGTCGACGCCAGATCTCGCTATTCAGCGAGAAAGATCACCGCTCTCCCCAGGAAAAACACGCACTACACTTACGGAACTAATGATCTGAGTAGTTGACGTGCTCGAAATCACTAACAATCAATCAACAACACTAATAGAAAATAAAATTATCATAAATGTCAAAAGAATATTTGAGTTTTCAAAAAACTCGAGGAGGCTTTAATCACAATGTATTCATGGGTTGTTTTAGAAAATTGTTTCTAAATAAAATTTTACACCGCTTTTACTTTTTCGTGTACTACTTACGTAGTATACAAAAGTCATGTAGTGCTGCAGCAAAAAATGACGATTTTCTACAAAAAAAAAGTATTGTAGGTCCCTCATACCGAAAATGTGGATATTCTTCTCCCTCAGTTAAGTAAATTACTTCCTTTAACACGTTGTGTATTCAGAATCCACATTTTGTGGGTCCTTGATACCCACAAATAGGTTTTCGGCAAATTGTCTATACGTCTGACTGACTGTGAAAAAACAAACCAACTGACCAAATTTGATATTCCTGGATTTATTGGGCTTATGTCCCTTTAAATTTAAAACGGATATAATGATTTCACATGAAACCACGACATTCTCAAAATTTTCATAGAAATTATCTCCAAATTTTGTCTTTATTTTTTCTCTAATAAAGCAGAGCACGCGTATAAAACGTGAGCAGGCCCAAATAATAAATTTTCTTATTTTTCGAAATTTGCGAAGTTTAATTACTCTTTTGTCACACCCTCCTACAACCACATTTTTTTAAGTTACAGATTGTTTGGTAATAAATCTATTCTTTAAAAGTAGATGTTGACGAAGTGTCCTATTAGGTTTTGGAATATTACTTTCCGTTTGATTGAGTGAAGCTGTAAAAATTAAAAAAACAGCAAATTAGGACGAACTACCTCCACTAAAACTCAAAATAGATATTTTTACTTTCTCGCAGACTACTTCCGTAGTATTTTTTGTAGCTTGCAATGCTATGTGTTAATATGTAATGTAATGTTATTATTTTTATAGTTGTGTTACTCTGCTGCAAAAAATAGCAATTTGATTGTTACGAAAAACGGATTGATTGTGTTCAGGCAAGTCAAATGCTAAGGTTTTTAATCCTGTTACCCGGTAACCCTGTAACCTTGTGACCAATTGGGACACGCAGTAATCCCCCTGTTGGTCTCCCAACGTATGTAGTAAGGTAGTGTACATAAGTGTAAGTGCGTGAATAAGGGGATGTGATAGGCCAAAGAAGAGAGAGGAATGATTTCATGTGACCGGTTGTTTAGGAAACTACTCCTACATTCACATGGTATTGATTGGAGAAACCACAGAAAATTACGAACGGGACTCGAACCCTAGGACCTTTTGGTTAGAGTCGCTGCAGAATCATTGCCAGTACTGAGCTAAATTAACCCAATCAGAAAAGTGGATAACTCGTGTTCCTCAATGTAGAAAATTACTTCCTCTAATAATATGTCGTGTAGTTAGCATCCATGATTTGCGGGTCTGTGACATCAAAAATCTGGCTTCGAAAAATGTCTTTCTCTTCATCTGCGAACAACGCTAGAGACTGTACTGAGCAGAATTTTCACCAAACATACACCAAAACCTGGTTGATGTAGTTGATAGCATGTCACACTGAGTTTGAAAAGGATATTTTGGGAGTACTTTTCACAAATCTTCCATAAAGTTGCTCCAAATTTTATTTTTATTTTATATTTAAAAAATGGGAAAATTTTCGAGTAATTTTGAGTGAATATTGACAATTTTGGAAAGTATATATTTTGGTGTATTCGATGACTGAGGTTTAGACAGTTTTTCACGAAAATGACGTTTATTAAGAATTGCTCATGTTGATGTAGTTTGTGTTCAGTTGTGTATTATAGATTGTATTGGAATTGCAGATAACAGATGCGCTCCGCCGGTCGGCAACACGCATGAATTTATTTTTCATAAAATATACGCTTGAATGCCGATGTAAAGAGACGCACTGCATTTTATTTTCTGAACGGCAGTCTCGAAATTCATCTTCCGAAAACGCGGATTTTGAATGATGTAGCTGTCAAATGATCTTGGAGTGAAAGAAAACTTTTGTTTTTAAACCATCCTTCTTGATATATGGATAACTTTGTGTATAAATGAAAATTTATCAGCTTACGTGCATGTTTATACGTAAAATTCCAAATGAAATTTCAAATGCAGATCTAAAGTTGGTTCATGACAGCTCGTCAATTCTAAATTGAAAGTAGTCTCATACTCGTTTCTGTCAGGTGTCATCAGGGATGAAGTACAATGGGTTATTAAATTATAAGGAACAAATTTAAAAAGGTACCCTCTACATTACTGTTATAACTCGATTTATATCTCAAGTCAGTAAATTGTGCAATGTATCTGTATTACAACATATTTTTGATCAAACTACACACCACTACTTCACTCTCTTTCGGTGAAGTTACCACAATTAACAGATGGTAATAAGTGTACTAAAATTTCGGAATTTTTTCCAATTGAGCTTATTTAGTACATTTTAGTTTGGTAGTTTTTCTAAATACAATATTAAGACGGCGCAAAAACCGTCTAGTTACCTCTGAAAGGAAATAAACAAATTAGGCAAAGTATTTTATTCAAAGTCAGTTTCCTGTAGATCTCAGTAAGGTTACAGCAAAACGGAATCACGGTGCCATCTATCCCCCGGACCACTACGCTAAAAATAACCTGGCGGGTTGCTGATTCAGAATTTCCGCCTCATGTCCATCCCAAACGTCAGGTCCGTCCGAGGTAGCAGTGTGGTGGCACCGGCGAAGTTTTCCGGTCTCGTGCGCGTGCGTGTAAGCGGGAATCGCCAGCGACGCGCCAACACGCCTAATGCATTAGCAGCCGCTCTCATTAATAAGCGCTGACAAACAGCAGGCCGCTGCCGCGCGTTGTGTCGTGCGGAATGCGCGCGGAACCCCTCGCGGGTGACGTATTGGATTTGAGTCGGGTGTTGCCGGGCTATTTATTGGTGCCAGGCGGAACCTACGGCGTGTTTTGGGAAAAGGCCTCGGACGTGTTTTCGTGTTTGTGGCGTTCCCAGTCAGTTTTCATTCGCCTAGACGTTTGTCTCATAGTAAACACGCGGCGATGGCACTAAATAATAAATGTTGGATCCTTATCCCGTTGCTTTCTTCTGTTTCTTCTTCTTCTTCTTCTTCTTCTTCTTCTTCTTCTTCTTATTCTTATTCTTATTCTTATTCTTATTCTTATTCTTATTCTTATTCTTATTCTTATTCTTATTCTTATTCTTATTCTTATTCTTATTCTTATTCTTCTTATTCTTCAGAATATTACAATGATTACGTAATATTGATACAAATACATTATAATTTTAAAATGATATAAGTACGTAATCATTTCATACTGGCTATTTTTCTTTATATTCTTGAAAAATGCTGTTTCTAATCGCTATTTCTAATCGTAAAGCTAGTTGATATCTTGTTGTTTAAAAACCCCACAGGTATTCAACAAACTGAGCTTACCCAAACTAAAATGTGAAATAAACAATGAGATAAATAAACCTTTAGATCAAATTATGATAAGGATGCGTTTAATCGTACCTAATTTGATGATGATTCAGCATCTCCACTCCTGGGTATTCTTAGACTATACTTCGATTTAAACGTATGTCAACGTAAATGAGCTGTTACGACGTCATCCAATCGGGAGCTTCGATGACACCTTCAGTAGTGACGTTTAAGCTCCCGATTGGATCACACCGTAATAGCAGATAATGTGTCAAAGGACATTATGAATAAAACGAAGTATATTGTGGTGACAGTGGTCGCAATCCGCCACTGGCCGAAACATGACACCCAATTGTAGTGATAAGATTGAATTTACCTCTAAATAAGACAAATCCAAATTTAATGAAAGCAGGAATCTTTCGTGGTAGTCGCTTGTTGTATAGTAAATCTAAAAATCGTTCCTTCGGGACAGTTCAGCTAGAAGAAAACACCAAGCCAAGTGTTGTCTTTTCTGCGATTCTTGATCAGTACATTCCTTACGCAGTTCAATAAATCAGCGCATTCGGGTCCGAGGGCAGTAAGATAGTTCTCTAGAAATAGTTCGGCGAAGGCAGCCGCGGTGTCGTCGACCGCAATTATTCACTGTTGACGCGCGAGCTTAATCAGGCACTTCCGAATTCGGGAAGTCGGACCTTCAGTTTCTAATGGGCGACTTGTTCTGGCCCACAATGAATCCGCGCTTGCGCAATGCAACAAATGCTGTGCAGTGAAACAGATGTTGGGTAAGTAGCCAAATTTTCCGGTTCAAATCCCGTTGAGAAAAATCTCTTCGTTCTGAATAGTAGCCGTGAATAAAAATCGATTTTTCGTGCTTTACTTTCTTTAGATTTTGTTCCTCAAAAGACACTGAAGTAGAAGAAAACCGTGTTCAATCCATGATAGATTCCGCAGAACTTAATTATTTAATTGAGGAAATTTCAATTTACTTAAAATACACACGTGTGTCTTTCCGTGATAAGTTGTTATTTTATATAAGTAGTCTGAGAATAGATCTCACAAAACGATTTGTGATTGTTATACTTAGACTACAGTTGTTAGAAATACGCACATATTTCATCACATTAATAATGTTAAAATTATCTCCCTTTAAACATATAATGCATACAAATATGTCATAGTTCTACCGTATATTTACGATTCGAGAACTCGAATCAGGTAAAGGTAACGTGATTTGCATGGTGTTTGTACTTGTAGTTATTGTGTTAATGTTATTGATAAAAATGTATTCAATACACGTAGCTTTTTGATTTCTTTGAGATACTCTTCTGAAGTAGATTTTTTATTGACCCCAATCTTTTGCAAAAACAATTCATGAGTTTAAACGTTGCTTCGAAAACTTACGGCGGTTTTAATTTCATATTTTCATCTTCATTAGTCTTATTGCTCCCAGAGTAGATATCGTTGGGCAGAGGTATACGAAGTCGATGAAATTACATTTGAAAAAATAATGAGTGTGTCAAGCCAAGAGTTGCTTACTGAATAATGATTGAAAGAGCATTCGCAGCAAAAGAAATGAGAACGTATTGTGGTAAGGCGCAGGGAAGTTAATTTGAACATTGTCATGATGCCATATTCATTCAGATCTCCAGAAACAGTAGACAAAGGGTTGAGGTCCGATTTCTTTACATCGACTACAACGCTTATCCATAACATCTCACCACCCGAAATTCCTCCCGTGGCATTCTCCGTCGTCCCCGCGGGGACGAATTAAGCCGAGTGGGGTCACGGCAGCGCCACCAGTCCCCGCCTAAGAGCCAGAACAGCGATAAGAGGTGCCAGCGGCGGATGAAGCCATCGCGTCTTCGCAGCAGAACGGGCTCTTCGCCGCCGCCTGCAGACACCTTCGCCTCAACGCCCGCCGCTCTTCTGTTCCCTCAACCCCACCGCCTTAATTTATACAAATCTTCTCATCAAGCGACCGCCGTGCGACCTCTCGCTCCGATTAAAAGCCTACGCGAATGATACATTTGGGACGCGTGTATATTAAAATGTGTCGGAGATATTTAAGTGTTTTTAATAAACTCTCTGGGGGTTTTTGGCATACTTCTCCACAAACTCGTACGTCTTGGACTATCGCTGCGGGAGACGTTTTACAGAACGGTTGGAAGATGCGAGCCGAGGCAGCAAATAAAGTAGCGGGCTGCTCAGAATTTCGACTGAACTTTCCTGTTCGCCCACTTTGCTGCCGACGCTGGGGCCTCTAGATGCCGAGTGCGTAAGCATACGTTGTGAAAGTTGGAGTGGAGTAGAAGTAGGTAAATAGTTATCATAGGTCGTATATAGCATTACTTAACCAACAGAGGCAAATCAAATGCTTACTTAGGTGTCTTAATCTTTAAACATTCTAAAATTCTCCTGGTGTTGTATGTTTTCTAAAGAATTGAGTTTGGGTAGGATCAGATTGTTAGTACTGATATGCTAATTATACAGATGTCATTAGTGAAAATGTTTGCTTGCAATTACTAAACATTTAAATGTTTTTCATTTATCGGGTAATTAAACGTAAAAGTATGTGTATAACGAGCCGCCCTCACATAAATAATAAATGTACTATTTGGAAACATGAAATACTAGAAGAAATAATCATAGAAAACAAAATTTTGAGTTAAATTTATCTTATACTTTAAAGTTAAAAATGTAACATACTCGAAAATGACGAAGTTTGAAGAGTTCAATGGAATCTCACCTTGTGAATCTGTTTATGAATTGTAATATTAAAATTTATTATTATTATTATTATTATTATTATTATTATTATTATTATTATTATCAACTTTAACTACTTAATTTTAATATTAATAATATTAACACCACTTTTACTTTCTCGCACTTACAACGTTAGAAGAGAAAGTATTGTAATCATGCGCCAAAAAAGGCGAATTTTCGACACAAAACTCTTATTGTCGGGCACTGGTAATGAAAAATGGTTAAATAAAGTTGCGAAATATAGAACACAAATTCCTCTAATACGTGATGTAATTCATGTTTTGGGCGTCCTTCATACAGAAAAATCGATCGACGGCAACACGTCTGTCCGTCCGTCTGTGCCCAACGCCAGCGCATACACCGGTCAGCCGATATTTTCCAAAATTAATATTCCTCAATCGTTCCGGCTCATGTCACGGCGTCTAAAATTTGAAACCGATATTTTAATTTTGAGGGTAATTTACATGAAAGCCCTCGGATATTTTCAAAATTTTCGAAATAAAGACTCCATTTTTTAAAAATTTTCTTTAAATTTTCTTCGCGTATATAATAAGAGACGGTAAAAATATGGTGCTTGTTTCTGCTTTCGAGTATTGCTCGTGATTTCTAAAATTGCAAAAAAAAAATTAAAACTACAAAATTAAATATAAAGATCTTTGCCTCATACAATATGATGAACCTTTTTTTTGTAAAACTAAGCAGTTTTCGCGTAATTTGTTTGATATTAATGAATCGTAAATAGGCTAGTCCATATACGATTATATGACGCCGTATATGATAACATTGTATTATTGCGAGAAAGTATGTGCTATTGTAGTTTCACTAGTTATATAATAAGATTACGTATTTTTCTAAAGATCTTACACCACTTTCTACTAAGTGTACGTTTCGAAAAGGCAGAAGTTTCATCTTCATTTAAAACAAGGATAATAATTAATTGAATAAAAGGTGTCCTTACTATCATTTTAAATTATATATTAGCAACGTTCGATGTTTTCGCTATCATGAAGTATGATACAAACAAACATTAAGTAATAAAATAATATAAATGTACAAAAGTATACATTAGTAAATATGATTGATACACTCGTGTCATGGAATTTAATGTAGAAAAATTGATCATAATATAACAAAATGAAAGAAAAGAAAAAGTCGGTCTCTCGTACTTTTATATTGCGTTCAATTCCCGTATACTCAATATAACTATGTCAATAATATTTTCTAAAGTATCCTTTCGGCTATTTATATTGTTTTATTATTTTATGTGTTTGTAACAATTCGGCTAGAATTCTCCTCCAGATAGTGATTGAATTCGATCGAACTCAGTAGTCAAAGTCGAAAATCCACCTCCGTCGGGATTCGGCCTAGAACACCACAGTGAGTAATGCTGTAGACGCAATTGTTTTGCCAATGAGGTTTCGTGGCTAGTGAATTCCAATCGATATTTGTATTTAATCGAAATACCAAATTCGTGATTATCCACAAAATATAAAGGATGTTTTGGACTCAATTTAAAAGTATTTAACTTATATTTTATTTATCGTCAAAAAGGGTTCTGTGTATGACTTATGAGGGCAAAGTACAATGTGCGTACGTTTTCTTCATATTGCATGTTTTCTTTGCAATTGCCCATTGAAATTATTAGAGCGAAGCTTAAAATTTTGATAGGCCATTTTATCCCCTCTTGAATACGCAAATTCAGTCAAATATGACAGCAGGTGTTTTAAATCGCCCACTTGCTTCCCTCATTTTCTCACTCGCGCGGCGGAGCGCGGCGTTTGGACAGCCCTGGTGTAGATCCGCCCGCGGCGCTGCGTAATTGCGAGACAGTCGCCGGACGCGAGACGCGCGAAAGCGTCCCTCGCGCCGCGGCCGTCGCCGGCGGCGCCCTCCGGTGGGCGTTGATGGATTGGGTTCGATACCCATGGCGGGCGCGGCCGGCGCCGTTCGCCTCCCGCCTGCACGCCCCGCCCCGCTCCGGGGCTCAGACCCGCTGCCCGCCCGGTCGACGCGCGCGTCTACTCTCACACGCTCCTGCTCCCCTGCACACCGCCCCGCCCTGCCCCACCCCGCCCCGCCCTGCCCCACCCCGCCCCGCCCTGCCCCACTCCGCCCCGCCCCGCCCTGCCTCACCCCGCCCCGCCCTACCTCACCCCGCCCCGCCCCACCCCACCCCACCCCACCCCGCCCCGCCTCAACCCACCCCACTCCGCCCCACCCCGCCCCACCCCGCCCCGCCACACCCCACCCCGCCACACCCCGTCCCACCCCGTCCCACCCCGTCCCACCCCGTCCCACCCCGCGCCACCCCGCCCCACACCACCCCGCGCCTCCCCGCTCGTCTCCCTTCTGCCCTGCCCGGTTTTTTATTGCTTTGATTGCGTTTACTTCGGTCAGTATTATACAGAACGGTGTAGTCGTAATTGAATTTGTAATATTACTCACGGTAACTTAACTCTAAACAGGTTGAAAAATCTATTAGGAACCGTCAATAAACAACTTAGGTCAGCGAATTATATGAGAAAAATGTACAATGGAAATCAATTTTTGATTCTTGTTCTGTGAGGGGAAGTTTTGCGGATTTTAAAAGGGGTGAGGTGAAGGAACAGAGGTAGAGTACAGTAGAATTGGATGGAGAGCCTCTGTCCGTCTAGCGTCTGCCCCGTCCCGCCCCACCCCACTTCAGGGTTTAGCCACTTAGCTGCTTTTCACAAATTTAATCCATTTTCTTGCCTCTAATTTTACTATTCTATTATCACTCACACCGTGATGTATTCATTGTTTATGCCACCACCTCTGTGACTTCATAGACTGGTATTTAGAGTTGTCATAAATAAATAAATAGCCATTCGTAATAATAAATAAACAGGCAAGAAAATAAATAAATTCTCTCTGCCGTGAATATTTCAAGTTTTCTTGTATATATTATGTTTATATATGTCTTAAAATAAATTCTGTGTTTGCCCCTACTTATATTAGTATCATCAGTATGTATCTTGTATCTGTTCCCTTTCTTCCCTTCTTTGATTCCTTCTTTCTATTCCATTTTATTTTGTCTTCCATCTCTTCTTTACATCTTTCTTCCTAATGTCTAATGTTTCTTACACTTCCGTCATACTTGTCGCCAACCCTCAAACATACGATTAGCTGATCATTTCAGTCTTCCTTCTTCCAAACTTCTAGCTCCAGGGGATTTCATGTTCTCCTTGCGTGAAAGAAATTCAGTGTACGTGTGATGAAGGATATCTTTTCATCGGCAGAGCCATTCTTCAAACCAATTCTCGCAGCGCAACCGAACCTGTTTTTTTGCACTTTACAACCTTTGAGAAATATATTCAAACATGAAATTTTTTTAATGATGATACCTGGGGTGTAGTTCATTGAACGATTAAAAATACTTCAGTTTAAATTCTTTCCGCGGGCTGTTTATTAACTCACTACTCTACATATTCATGCCAGAAAACGATTTAATATTTAAACCAAATACGAAAAAACCAAAGCAATAATAATCTGTCCGCTTATTACGGCCATATTCATTTCGTTAATGCGTCCAGGATTCACCGTAAGAAACGTTTTTGTGAGGCAGGCCGTCCGCAAACCCACAACGAATGACGACCCGCACACAAGCCGGCGCTGATTATATCCTACGCGGCGTTCGTCCGTATTTGCCTTCCAACTTATCGCCGCGCAGATGAGAACGCAGATAGCCCACACAGCGCTTTCGTCGTAATGGACTTCAGTTCAAAGGCGGTCCGAGTGGCGGCGGTGTCGTCGCGGCCGCGAAGACATCCGCGGACGTCTCCTGCTCTGCCCCTCCCCTCCCCTCCGCTCCCCTCCACGTCACGTCACGTCACCTTAATAAGACAGTAATAGCGCCCGCGAGCCCCACAGAGCGCGCTTATCTCCAGATAAATCTGTGTAATTGAAATCGGGCGGGGTGCTTGTCCCTGGCTGGCAGAAATTGATTAAAATTAATAAGAATTTTGTTAATAAGAAGATAATTAAAGCGCTCGGCGGCGGCGCGCCCGGGGCCTTCCTTGAGCGCCGCCTGATGAGCTCGTCCCTCGCGAGTGGAATTAGCGCACGCGATGTTTTCCCTCGACGGATCGAATGTCCCGGGAAATTAATACGCGACGCATGACGCAATTGATAGGTCAATGATTCTCACGGAGAGTGGGAATTTCGGGAACGAGAAAAATTGAAGCCCATCACGTTGAATGGCATTATTATTGTATTCAACAGAATATTCAAGTAGTGAATATTTGTCGATGTGTATCTTATTCTTTCAATGCTGAAATGCAATCGGTTCTTTTAGTTCTTGTGGTTTGTAAATAAAATTTCTATAGAAATAGTCTTTCACATAATGATCTGTGAAAAATGTGGCATTCTCATATACCATTATAAACATAAAATGTGAATCGCGGAAAGTAAAAAAAGTAAAGTGTGAGCCTGTAGTGTAATACCAGCGGATTCGAGTTTGTTGAACCTCATTAATAAGTTCATCCACTTTACACGCATTAAAATCACCACAACCGACAATTCAAATGTCACTGTACCAATTTGTTTTTATTTCGCGCCACAAGTCTGGCTTTAATATATCATAACATAAACGTTCAAAATATGTTTTTGCTTATTTTTGCCAACAACGTGCGCCAAGGATGTAGAAGTTGTCCGTAATGAAAAAGGTGTATGTGATGAAACATTCATTGGATATTGTATAGGTCGTTGCCTGTAATGAACGCTCTATTAAAGTTTGTTTTCTTTTAACCCCGCAACTAAGTCCAAGTACGTGTTGCTATCTCATTGCAGCGATCTAAGATGTGAAGCCGCAAACCACTAATATCCGGACAAAAAAAATCATTCCTCTAGCCCCCATCGCGGAACCCCAGATAACGATTAATTCTACTCAATTGATTGCTTTCGGTTTCAATTCCTTAACGGTTTGATTTATCGCTTAATAAGAGTCGCTCGGAGTTATCTCTGGCGAGGAACGTGTCTTTGCCCGGCCGCATGCCACCGGCGCGGCCAGCGGGCAGCCGTGCCGCGCCGCGCCGCGCCGCCGGGGCATGCGTGCTTCGGTAGGCTTCTGGAGAGCTTCCAGACCACCAAGTGGCTCCTCAGGCGGCCGCGACCGTTTGCGTTCGCATATTTATGGAAAAGCGATGCTATCTAGAGCGGGCGGTAGATTTCAGCGACGCCTTACGCCGATTCCAAATGACGCTCTAAGGAACCGCTGGTTCGGAGACGAGGGCCGTATCGAGTGCGGTCGTTTTGGAGAAGATTGAGAGTATTTTTCTGCGGGGTTCGGTGAAAAGCGGCGAGACACAGGAAGCGAGTTGGACCGGAACGGCGATGCGCTAATGAATTCCTCGCGGGGCGAGCGAGAAATTAGTTTCTCTAATTGACAAAGAGCCGCTCCACGGGAAGAGCCAGAGGTCGCCGGTGGTGCCGCCGCACTCCAGCGCCGGCAGGGAATGTGTCCGGTAGACTTACAGTGGCGTTTTAATAAATGTACTTGCGACTCACAAATGAAGCTTTGTAGGTTGGGAGCTCCGATATTCGACTCCCGACAGAGACCTGTTGCAACTCCAGCTGACTTGGGTGACATTATGCTTGATGAGAATTCTAGGGGCTTTGCTAGTTCGCGTCCGCAGATTTTTACTGTCAGTTCCCGACGGCTTTCGGGGCAGTATATTGAACAGCCATAAATTACACGCAACTCTTTTTTTCCTACTCTCTTATTTCCCATTCTTACCTAAGAGCAGTACTCTCATCCCCACTTTCATTCCTCAAGTCCCCTCACCCATTAATGTACAAACAAATTTGGCAGCTCTAAGTGTATGCGGAAGGATATGTCAATGCTTTGTAGGTACGAAAAACGTAAGAAAGAAGCACAGCATGTAGAAAAGAGAGAGAGAGAGAGAGAGAGAGAGAGAGAACGAGTAAGGGAGAGAACGAGTAAGGGAGAGAAGGAGTAAGGGAGAGAAGGAGTAAGGGAGAGAAGGAGTAAGGGAGAGAGAGAAAAAGAATAAGAGAGAGAGAGAGAAAAAAGAATAAGAGAGAGAGAAAAAAAGAATAAGAGAGAGGGAGAAAAAAGAATAAGAGAGAGAGGGAGAAAAAAAGAATAAGAGAGAGAGGGAGAAAAAAAGAATAAGAGAGAGGGAGAAAAAAAGAATAAGAGAGAGAGGGAGAAAAAAAGAATAAGAGAGAGAGGGAGAGAGAGAGAGAAAGAGAAATTGAGATAGAGTACTGACAAACCCCCTCGAGTCAAGATGTCCTAGAGGGGTTGGTAGCGGCGCCGGGCAGTGGAGAGCTGGGCGGAATGTGTCGGATGGTCTCAGGAGCCAAAGCGGGCGAGCGCTGACCTCATTAGGCGCGGACGGCGCGGCGCGGCGCATCGCATCGCGGAGACAGAGGCAGGCCCGTGCTGACAGGCTTTAAGCCCCACTCGCCTAATGAACTCTCGCCCCACCTCCGCCGGCACACAGCCCCTGAGTCGTCCGTGGATTTGTTTTGCTTCTTTATGGTGAGCTTTCCGACATCTCGATTCCTGATTCGGCTGCTTTGTGCCTGTCACCATCCATTTTACCCTTTTTTTCCTCTTCTCATTCACTTTGTTGCTATTCGTTTTAACAGTACATCATTACCCTCGTTTTCACTTTTTTCTTTAAATGTTTCATCTTGTAAGTTTTTCCCTTTCTATTTGTAATTTTTGGCTCATATTTCTTATTGACTCTTTCAATTTCTCAGGTGTTACAAGCATCAGATTACATCGAATGACAAACGCTCATACAATACCATTATTATTTTAAATCTTGATCATTATTGCTACCAAAAAGAACAAACGTTAAACACAAAACTTGTCTTAAAATTAAAAATCGGGACGTAACCACGTAATCAGAACGTAATAAATTCCTGCCCAAATCGCCAAATTGTGAGAAGTTCTCACGAAGGTGCCGATAGGATTAATAACAGAAACAGTAGTCTGCCTCTTCAGTGACTTCTATTTTACACATATCAGGAAAAATATTTGTTTTTAGTGTAAGCTCCAATAAAATTCACTGTTGGACGTCTGTCTGTTGAACCATTAAAACCAGTAGTGTTACTTGCTGCAGATAAATTTGAAATCACCGTTTAGTATATTGTAAATAAATGTAAAATCTAGTTTATGTATTTGGAATTAGTATAAATGAAAATAATTAGTTTATCTGATAAAAGGTAGTTAATTTATAATGATGTTGGTTGTGAGTGGAATTGTTTTAAAAAAATCAGTTTCGTGAATCATTTATGAACCTGAGTTTATTTTCTTAATGCCCAACAGAGAGCTATTTCACGATTATTTGTATTTTCTTTTAAGGTCACACACTAAGTCTTATCAATTCAAACTCAAAATTCCCCCTCCTAGGTATTCCCCATTGTGTCCACTGAAGAAAAATGAAACATGCCAACGCTTGGCGGAAGAGCCGTATCCTGTACTCTTCTCGCGAGCTGTGACCCGGCTCTGTGTGAACCTATAACAGGCCTGGCGCAATTTAATATGTAGAATTTATTCTTCCTCCGATGTTACTATTCATTTTGGAAAATACGTCTTCAGCACCACTCAGAAAACTTGAAATTCGAATACTCATTTTTGCAATTGTGTCAATTTCCAAAATATTATGACAAATTAATGAAACTAATGTACTACACCTGGAGAGAATTTATAAACCTAATGAAAATATACCAACAAAATTATTGAAATTACGTACTTCAGAGAATACAATTAAGGAAATATTTGACTTCAGTCTTATAATACTTGAATGAAATTCATTATATTATGGATCAGCTTAATTTAATTTTCTTTGCAAAAATATTTCTCTAGTGCAATATTGAATTTGAATATTTAACTTCGAATATTCCAGACGTTAATTTGATATTTAATTATTCACTATCCTTAACCATATTCCTGATATAGTAGTTGTGTATCTGCGATTTTCATTGTTGAATGAACAGGCTCGTTAATCGAATATATTTCTATAAGACCATGTAGAATATTTTGAGGATGTTTGTTGTTTTGAGGATGACCTTATTCTTTCTAATAGTATAATTGATAGCTAAAACCCCAAAATAAGAAGATGACTCATGTTTTCCTATGTTGTTGTATCTCTTTTCTTCTCCTACCTTTCTTTAGTCGCCAGTTCTCCTTCCAACCATTCAAACTTATACCGATACTGGACGCATACACCTTTGACAGTGATGATCCAAATACTTCAAGACATTGACAATGAATGGCTTTAGATTTTACAAATGAAAGACTACTTTCCATACAATATGTACTATACAACGTTGTTTATGATTTGGTTGTGGGAAAAGAATGGACGATAATGGTAAAACATTCGACAGTCACATTTGAAAAGTCCTTAATTTCGTTATATTTTCTATTGTGTCAAGTAATGCAGAAATTAATTTCTTCGCAGTATGCATATTACATTGTTAAATAATGTTACGAAAAGGTTAATAATGTTCCTTTCTCACATCGATCTGTTTTCCTCCTCTTGTTGCTCACCGTTTCACTCACCCAGTCGTTGATGGTATGCTTTGAACGAGCCACTGGCATGTGAATTGCCTGCGCGGTCAACCTACCAATGGGCGAAGCGGATAAATCCCTACTTGGATCTCGTCGCCCGACCTGAAACTGGACGTTTTCCCAGAAACTCTCCAACATCACAGAAACACCGTTAATTGGGTGTACGAAGCCATTCACCGGGTGTTCCCACAACTATCGTGACTGTCTACTTGCTACAGCTTCGACCTGGGCCGATAAAAATAAATTCTCAAACGTTCTCCTTTTGTTACTGAACGGGGTGTTGAAGGTACAGGAACTAATGGGAATGCGTGACGTAATGTAACTTTTGCTCCTATTATTGTTTTTACTCAACAACTACTAATATTGTTTAAAAAGAGCATGACATTATTCGAAGATCTAAAATTGAAAGATAAATTGCACTGAGAAAGAAATATCTGGCTTTAATATTGGGATTGTAGGATAAATTCAGTTAACTTTGAAATTTCAGAGATTTTAATGAAAATTGGAAATATATCAATTTTATAAATGAGCTTGCTTATATTCGAGCAAACAATTTTAAAGAAAAAAATGTCTAGTTATTTTAAAAAAAATTGAAAATGTCTCAGAAGCTCCATGTAAAGACGTACTCAAAATTAAAATACCTTATTGATTCCCGGAAATACTCAAATAAAGCTTACTTCTCATGCATTTACCAATTTTCAACACAAAAGCTTCTAATCTGTCAGTTATGCCTGGCACATAGTTACTTTCATTCATGTAGACATCTCGGTTTGGGGCACGTAAATGTTTGAATTTCCACGCTCACTGCACCAATATTAACACACTTAAAATGTCATGAATTAATACAGACGTGTGCAACAATGTATCCTAAAAAATCTAAATTTCGATCTTTAAGTCAGAAAATTCGAAATCAAATTGTTGAGGTGATTCTAATGCTTATCGTCCCAGTACCAAGTATAGGAAGGAAAAGTAAAAAAAAAAAAGTGTTGATTTCCTTAGCATCGGAACGTTTTTTATTTGCATAAGAAAGTAGAGCATAGATCCTTAAAGGAGCTACATGGAAAAAAAAGCTGTTTACGCGCTGTAGAAGCTGCATTAATCTCACGCAACTCTGCTTGCAATATTTATAAAGTTCTTTGCCTACTTTTCCTTGACATATATGCTGAGACTCTGACATCGAGTGATTTTGGCGCCAAGCCTCTTGTTGTTCTGCAATCAGTCTAGAAATAGTTTACGTTGGGTTCATTGAGTGCGGTTATAATTCACATACAACTAAGGTTCAGCGTTGGAAATGGGTGTCACAGGCAAGCTATTTGTCGTAAATACTATGGAGTCATGTAATAAATAAGCGAAAGCAATGTCTGTGTGATATTTAAATTTATAATTCGATCGGACGTTCAGATGCCTCTAACTGTTCTCAGATTTATTTGTAAATTATGCAGTTTCGAAATTATTTGTATTTTGGCCATAGAAATAATAAGGCATTAACTTACAATTAGATGGTGTGTAAATAATAACTCACGGGTGAGATGAGTTCATTTAAAACGTATTTTGAAGAATCATTATCGCAGAACTTCATTAGAAGAAAGCGAATTTTACTGTTCCAGATTTTAGTGGTAAGGTCCAATATTTTTTCATTCAATTCGTATCTTTTTTCTTCGTCATAATTTCTACAATATTATCATGTTTTTACCAAATTTTTCTCTGTTATTTATTATGCCACGCCTATGTTAAAATTCCATTCACATGAGACCATATTTGTTTCATACGTCCATCACAATAGCACCAAGACCATCTCCAGATTGTATTTGACGTAAGTCAGTCGCTGACAAATTATTACGCGGTTAACAAATAGCGTGTCTTTCAACACGGAGCTCAACTCAATAGATGAAGACTGCAACCGCCCGATCAATACGCTGCCGCCCACGCCGTCCTTAGGGGCGTTCATCATCCGTAGCCACCTCCCCCCTCGACCCGCAGCGGCATGGCGCCCGTTCATTAGCACGGTAATTGGTTATCAGGAGCCCGTTATCATACCCAAATGACCCCATGATTTATCGCTTTATTCAACGCTCATTAAAATGCCTTGCATAAATTGATCGCTTAACCAGACAAAATGATTGAGGAAATTAAAATCGTCGGGGAAGACCTCTGTTCATCTGTCCAGTAAGGGCCCACACGAAATCCGTTCCACTCCACGTCTTCATTTCATAATCCGTGCAGGTTCTCCATAAGGAATTCAATTCTTGGAAAGACTTCGCCTCGCGCCGGTTAAAAGGCTGGTATTAAATAAGTTGTAATTAAAACAGCCGTAAATTGTGGCACTTACTTGCTTCCCTGAATTAAACTAAAGCTTTATAGCACATTACGGATTTCCCTTAGCTTTGACTGGGTGCCAACTCCTCTTCCGCGTTGTGGTTCACGGATTTTAGCGTTCTCTCAGAATTACACACGCATGGCCAGCGGTTCACCTCTACCTGACACCACTTCGTCACAACCACCACCGCCAGCACCACTCCACAGTCACCCCCCATTTCCACGGCCACTATCACCTCCACTTCGTCAGCACCGCCAACACTGTTACTCATTCTAACCTCACAATTATTACTATCAATATCCCCCGTCAGCAAACTGGCAACTTCATGTTACAGTCGCCGTGGTCGTCACCGTCCCCACCGCTACGCCCCACCCAACTCGCCTTTGCCCTCGGGCGGGGGCGTTGGGTAACACACATTCGTATGGGCGGTTTCGCAATGACGTGATCGAGTTCGTTTCCCGACAAACAAGTCACTTCTTGTTATATGGCTGGAAGGAGAATAGAGCTGACCAGATGTCCTCGGTGTTGGCTTTATGTGAAAACATGTTTTCTATCTGAGGATAAATTTCTAGATGATTTACTGGATCTTGTCAAAACTGACGTTGAATTATTTATAAATCTAAAAATTTTTATATTTTCTGAAGACGACGATACAAAGTACACATTCTAATGATTACGCAGTAACAATATTATAATTTTTAAAATATTAAATTACGTGGAAAATGTATTTTCCAAGGAGTTCTGAAAAAAATGGATACATCAAGTACGTTAGTCTTCTAATAGTGCATTGATGTCTCATTGATTTGACAGGTAAAACATTTCAAAATACATTGAAGAACTTTAATTTATATACTGTTACATTTTTATATCTTCTCTCACATTACAATTTACATCATGTATATATTGAAATAAAAATGGTAGTCAAATATTATTGATTTTGTAAACCTCTGCAAATTAAATTCATGTAACTATTAACTTATAAATTTCGCGAACATAAAACAAATTCACCTATATAAAATAACCAGTATATAACCATTCCTTTTTCCTGTAACTGTTCTTTCACCTTAACAGAGTGAGTTACTGAGGTCTCAGCAGTGTTCCTGCACATTTCACGCGACGTTTAAAAAGATTCCTTTCTTGATTTGAGGGTACGTCTATAACACTTGTAATTCAACGCATTTATTTTACCGTAGTACTCCATTAGAACACGGGGCGAGGAGGGGTGGGGCGGGGAGGGGCGAGGAGGGATGGGACGGGGAGGGGCGGGGCGGGGAGAGGCAGGGCGAGGAGGGTTTGGGCGGGGAGAGGCGCGGCGAGGCAGCGTGGGACGGAGCGGGGCGGGGAGAGACGGAGCGGGGCGGGGCGGGGAGGGACGGGACGGAACGAGGCGGGACGAGGCGGGACGGAGCGAGGCGGAGCGAGGCGGAGCGAGGCGGAGCGAGGCGGAGCGAGGCGGAGCGAGGCGGAGCGAGGCGGAGCGAGGCGGAGCGAGGCGGAGCGAGGCGGAGCGAGGCGGAGCGAGGCGGAGCGAGGCGGAGCGAGGCGGAGCGAGGCGGAGCGAGGCGGAGCGAGGCGGAGCGAGGCGGAGCGAGGCGGAGCGAGGCGGAGCGAGGCGGAGCGAGGCGGAGCGAGGCGGAGCGGGGCGGGGCGGAGCGGGCCGGGGCGGGCCGGGGCGGGGCGGGGCGGGGCGGGGCGGGGCGGGCGAAGCTACGATGTTAGATGGCGGAGGGCAGGGAGGGAGCGGCGGGGCCGGCATGCGGCCCGCGAGTGGCTTTCGCTGTTGGGCTAATGGGCCGCGCGGCCACCTCCAGGCGCGAAGCGACCACCGCGACACGGGCGCGGCGATAGGCGCGTGGCCGCGGCCGAAGGGCGAGCCAAGCCAGCCACCCAGGCACAGACAGGGGCTGAAGCTCAGGCCCGTCTCGGCTCACCTTTCGAGTGAGGCTATGCGTGTCGTCTTTCGGTGTTGTTGGGACCTCCAAGACTGTCGAATTCATAAGAAGTTTACAGAGAGGCAAACAGGATTGGCTGCTAGTTTGGGCCGTTTTAACCATATTTACACAGAGGGTTCTGCCGGTAAATTGATTGATTAGTGTGGCCGGGTGCGCTAACAGCTAACGTCATTATTCCCTATGCAATGCATCTTCGTGTAGTCATGTTTTTATCGCTTGGGGGTGGTGCAATACTCCCGCTGGATGGCGAGATCCGGCGCCGACCTACACATCGGCTTGCGGGGATTCCCCATCAGGCATCGCCCATCAGCGAGCTACCGCCCCGGCCGCGACAATACCCGGGCCAGCACCCGGCATGTGGGGTGGTGTACTGCATGTTTGTGTAATTGTGTGAATGTAACGGGTGAGGATAGGACAAGGAAGGGGAAGGTGGGGAAAATTGGAGAAGGGGATCGTACGTGATCTTTTTATTAGGGCACTGTTGCGGCCTGCCTGTGATCGGAGAAACCCCCGCAAACTACCGATTAGAGCAGCCGTCCGGTAGAATTCTTAGCGGCTGAACTCCTATCGAAAATCCCATCACCGTTGAGGGCTCAAACCCTAGGACATACGAGTCAGAGACACTGCAGTGACATCAATTAATGCCCTGTGCCACCTAAGTCATTCCGCCGATTAATATATCATTACATGATATATCTTTCACTTAGTTTTATTACGAACGTAAAGGACCAATATATTTATTCCCTTGTAGTTATCACACTCTCGGAATTGGACGATTTGTTTCCATTAATTCCGTCATAGTAAGTTTTCTTCACACCAAGTGTTGTATATGTATTAATTATGTATATTATTTTACATAAAGTGATCAAGAAATTCACTTTTGTGATGTTCGTCGATTTTAGAATTCGTAAACCGTACAATTTTCTATTAAGCCTGTATTACTTATCGCAGAGCAAGATTATGATGGCCTTTGCACGATGGACTATCGCCCTGATTTTTCTTTCGGAATGTATTGAACATAGTATCTTTGAAAAATATTATTTTGGTTATTTTAAACTTCACTTTCATTACACTTTAACTTATGAATTGAGAATGTTTGAATACATCAGCATAGTTATCAGTTGTTTCCATTTTAGGCTCTAATTCAATGAGATACAGTGTCAGTGATTTGAAGGAAGGCATAATTTCATAAATGATAACTGATAAATAATTCGAAATGAAATGGACAGGAAGCTTTCAAAACCGTAAAGAATACCATCTTGTACATCAAACTTCAAAACACACGGTTAATTGTACTATTTCATATGCGATGAGATATACTACGAATTGGAAATTATTAGTAGAAACCATCAATATTTTCGCAAAATGAAATGATGACTAGTTTAGTTGTTGTAAATTGCATATGACTGACTAAGAACAATGTCACTTGAAAGAATACTTTCTCAGTTCTCATTAAACGCACGATACAAATGTCCACTTCAAAACTAAACGGATAGTACGTTTTTAGAAATAAGCCCCTTCAGACGGCCAGTCTTACCGAGTTTGGTTTGAAGTAACATAAAAATGTTCATGTGAGTCCATTGGTATAACTCTTGAGAATGTTCCAATGAATATCAGATTGTCCTCCCATATTAAACGCACAGAGTTGGTTTGAAGCACACTGCATATTCAAGATCCATTTCGAATCAGAATTTTTCTACTTTAGACTACATATTCGAGTACAACGAAGTAACAAGATTTAGAACCACAATAACCGTTGAATTAAACGTGCGAGTACATACTACTTGTTATTATCTATTCGTCGCGGGCCGACAGGAGAACGTCGAGGTGCCACGCCTCTCGGGGCAATTACGTCCTCTTTTGTCTCGAGCCGAGGGCCGCAAGGAGGCCGTCGAGGCGCCCCGTGGGCCATGAGGCCGCGTACCGGACCGTCGCGTCGCCCAGATTTCCTCCGCCTTCTTTATATGTGCCGACTTCCAATAACGCACCGACTCGAATTTCCGCTCACGCAATGCGCACACGTGCACGTGGAGCCGGAACTGTTCGGTCTCTTGTGGCATTTGTTTTGTGCCGAACCTCTTTATATCGTTCGTTGCATTGTATTTTGACCTCGGGGCGAAATCATTTCTTACTGTAGAGACTTGTATCTGCAACTTCTCTTATTTAGTTGCTAAATCTTATTTGTTGAAATTTCTCAACACTCTACTGTAATGTATGCTTGTGTAATGGACGTTGATGAGAGCATTCTTAGCTAATAATTGTTTTTATTTGAAATGGGAGAAAACGTGTTAATCTATTTCTTGTGATTTGATGTCTAGAAGACGAAAGATCGAAAATACCAATGATTTGTTCATAATATACTATCATTCAATATTTAAAAAATATTTTTAGTGAAAAAATCACTTAATGCAAGCATTTGAAAAACTTTTTCAAGTGTTAGTTGGCAACCTTGCAAACTGCGTTATTTAGCTGTTTTTTTATTAATATTTAAACAAACATATCTCAAGTCTTAATTACGATGGTGCATCTATTTAAAGAAAGTACTTTCGAAAAACAATATTCTGTTACCCGATTTTTCACTTTCAGAAAGTGTTCAACCGTCAGAATGGATGAACAAACAATACGACAGTAGTTGTATCAACCGTGTGAGTTTTACACATGGTTCAAAAATGTTGAAGTTGCCGGGAAGTCGGCACTGACGAGTACTGCTCTGGAAGTGCTACAAGTGTCGCCCTCGGTTTCATAATCTCATGTTGGTTCACATATTCGAGAATACCTATGACTTCCAGGTGATTAAAATGAATATTCGTACAACCCATTTCATCAATCAAAACAAACTGAATTATCGTATGACGTGTGTAAGATCGGATCCAATTGAACTTACCGGCAAAAAAATCCGAGAGTCTTTGCATTTGCACAGAGTTAAAAAAGTGTCAATTTCGAAAGTGACGAATTTTTGGATTTTAACCTGAGATGAAACGTGGACACATTATTTTGAGCCGGAGTCCATGATTCAAACCGTCCAGTGAAGACACCCAGAATCGCCTGTCCGTAAGAAATCCAAAATGCAACCATCAGCTGGAAATCGCATATTAAGCAACTCTTGGAGTGCTCGCGTTGAACAGGACATGTCTGGAAAGGCAGAGTCAAAGCCTGCTTCTTCTAGACAACGTCCCTACTTATACGGTGCAACTGACACTCGAAACTATCGGCAAAGTGGATTGGGATCTCCTATCACATCCTCCTGACAGCCCTGATTTGCCCCTTCAGATGTTTATCTGTTTGGTCCGATGAAAGGAGCTTACCCTGGCATCAAGTTTAACGACAACGTAGAGGTAACGAAAAAAGACTTCGAGAAAAAGGTTTAAAAAAATCTCTGAGGGGTTAAGATGACTCGTAAGAAGATGGGACTCATAAGATGTGCAGAGAAGTCAGTAAGGATTTCTTGGAAAAGTAGACAAAAAATTGTATCGATTTAACGAAATATATTTGCACACAGCAATTTGTTTAGTTACTGAATAACATTTCGCATTTTTTTTAGAAATATGTAATAATTATTGTTGGATTTAATTTTTCATCACAAATGTGAATAATTCTAACTTGAATTCAAAAATACTCATAGTAATCTCGAAGCTATAATACAGGTTAATCTGTAAATAAACTCTCATTTCCGAAAGCAATTACCTTTTGGATTGTTCCCACTGCCTTTACCTTCTAGGGCTTCCGATCACCCTTCGATATAACTAATTGGTCGCGATGTTCTTAACTTCAGTAACGCTCTCCGAAACTAGTTCCATCTTCCGACATTCGGCGTTCGTTAGCGAGGAACGCGCGTCGCTCTTAGCCGCGGGGCCGCGCCGCCTCCACGGCATTGTTAATGAACGTGATTTATGCGACATTGTCTATTAATCTGACGGGTACAGATGAACCTGTGGGGTTTCACGCGCGCGTTTATCTCTCGCGCTTTCCCAGGCACGCCGCGCGGAGGTGACTTCAGCCGAGGCGCACGTTGGGCCGAAAGAGATGAGAAAGCGCGCCGGGCAATGAAATAACCTACAGTGGGAACAGCGGATTACCATAAATTGTACAACCCTTTGGAGATTAGTAGAATAATCATAGTTTTGCGGTTTGGAGCTCTTAACGTGAAGAGAGAAACGATGCAAATTTCAAGCGCAATATTTGGCTGTAGTAAAATAATAATGCAAAGAAACTCATATAAATCGGTAAAAAAAATAACAACCCTTCAGGAATCTATCAAAAGAGTATCCTGCATGAAGAGATGAAATTTTGTGAGTGTGTGTGTGTAAATGGCTATATATTTCATTCGGATGTATCTCATTTGAAATAAGTAATTGCCTATTCCATTTTTTGGCATCCACATGGGAGGACTAAGAATAATGGTCGAATTATTGAGATTCGTTTTAAAAAATTATAGGGAACTATCGATATCTCTAATTAGAAGGGAAAAGGAAAACTGTAAAGACAGAAATAAAAATTCGAATTGAACTTGCTTTACCGAACGTTATTTATTCATGGAAAAGGAATGGAAGTAATTTGTCACTGAATTCATTTTAAATATTCAATCTGAATATCACATTTCAAATATAAAATTGAAAATGAGACCAGTTGACTTTCTTCTTTGATTTTTATTTACATATTTTATAAAATATTTTGTTGTTTGCTTGAAAATTACAACAATAACTTATCATGATTGTGAACTGTCCCCAGTGAACTGTTCTTGACACTTCAAAGAATTCGAATTACTGAATAATTTCAAGTTGATTCCCTTGTCATTATCCAGATATTCCAGCCAGTTTTCAAAAAATGAACTGACGGCAAATCGTGCCAGCAATGGTAAGAAGCGGAAAATTCGTTGGCTCTGCCACATCGTTGATCGAGAAGTCTTTCACAGCTAGATCGAATTTAATCACTGTGTGGAAGAGAAATCAGTGACCGACTTCTGTAATCACTAGTTTTCCGTGCTTTCTCCGATAACCATCAAGAAATTACAGGAGCAATATCCTAACAAACCGGCGTCATATTTCCTTCCATATGTTTTTCCCCTCCTCTCCTCTTACTTACGCATTATTCGCATAGATGCACCACACAACCATGTGCATCAAGAGACCAATCGCGAACTTAACGTTAGATTTTTTCACAGCTGGGGCTGTGCGCCGCTGGGGGAGATACTTGTACGGGGAAACACCACAAATGGACGAGTGGTTCAGCGCCGAATCTCATGATCCAGCGGGGTCGGGACACCGCCACTTCCGGAAATATAACACGCCCTGCACCTACGGGACTAACGACGTAAAGTCCGGAGCTTAGAACTTGGCCCCACTGATGTGGTACCCCGCGGGGGAGTGAAACCTGGAGGGTGAAATTCCCGGCAATCCAACGTGTGGGTCGGCGCTGACTTCCACCATTCAACGGGGAATGAATCAGTGCCGTCTCCTGAGATAAGAATTCACTTCAGTAACGGGAGCAACGACCACGGCAGTTGACGTGCCTGGAAACAATCAATCCATTTGCGGGACCCGGAATAATAAATACTTACCCTATCCTCCAGATAGCGCCGTATTCACCCACTGTGCTTTCAACCGCGCTCGTTTCTTGCTCGCGGCGCGGCGCGGGTGCCGAGAGAAGGCGCGGGGCGCGGAGAGGAGGCGCGGGGCGCGGAGAAAAGGCGCGGGGCGCCGCCGCGGGCATCGCGATACGCGCGCTGCAATTAAATCGGCGCCAACGAGCGCTCGTTATCGCGGCGGCGGGGATTCGCGCCGCGAGTAGGGAGGTCTGCGGCTCCGCGCCCCGTCGAGTACGTGGGGCCCCGGCGCGCAGGAAAAAAAACCCGCTTGCGGCTCGTGTGCGAACAACTGAGGGCAGAATGCGCTGATGCGGTCGCCTTTAGGAGCCAATACTTTGGAAAGAATATAGGCCGGGGGGGGGGGGGGGGTAGAAATTTCCTTATGTGTTTGTGTAATATTCTTAGTGTAAATATGATTGTATGTCGGAGTTTAAGTGAAATAGATAACTTATCATGAAGTGTCCTTCGTAAATAGTTAACTTGCACCTTTTAATTCATTCGTCATATTTCAGCTCTAACCTGGTGTAAATTATATAAAAGAAGCAGCAACTATAGGATCCACTAAACTTAAGGAGTTGTTACCAAAAATATCTATTGATAACGCAAATCAACTGTTTAGGAAAAGGTATTGGAATGAAATGATCTCCACAAAAGTTCCCTAAAAAAAAAAAAAAAAAAAAAAAAAAAAAAAAAAAAAAAAACACTTTTGTGGAGATTATTTTATTCCAATACCATGGATTACCACAAGATATCTGCTACCACCACGGAATTTGTTTAGGAAAACTGTTGCAGTTGTCCCAGTTTTTAAAAATAACGACAAAAGCCGAGTGTGTATTTTTAGACCGGTATTCCTCACGTCATTAACGTACTAAGAAATGGAAAATTTAATATCCAAGTAGAACCGTTGCGCATGGAAAGAGAGAATTGAAAGAAGAATGAGTTTTTGAAAGGCATAATGCGATTAGAAGTGGATTCTCTAAGCAGAGCTATTGTCTTTCTCAAATATGTTGGGAGTAGCGTCACGTTAGTGGTAGTTAGTAAAGTGGAAATGTTTTCTTTGTTAAATAATATAATATTTTCCAGATCAATTACACCACCAGGTGTGATCCAATCTTTTACTAAAATTTATTATGAGCGAAAAAATCCTACAGTGTGTTTAATTAATAGGTTTCAACTTATACACACACATATGTATATGTGTGTGTGTTACTAGAAACTGTGTTATAATCTTACACGTAAAATTGGCTGCTAAATCAAATACTGAAGTCACATCTCTCTTTAAACATTCTTGTTAATGTTCTAGAACAAACATTTTTTTAAGGTATCATATTGTATGTCTGTACTTTGCCACAACAGCTCCTTCCATGGCCATGGCCTACCAGCGGCGTTCCGGCCAAATATTTCGTATTAGTCTATAGAATAATATTTTGAGTCGAATATACAAACAAACCGTGTGATTAATTTCGCATTTAAATGATGGTTCAATTAACTGACTCTAGCAAACTACTTTAGGTTCACTCGTAGTATTTGTTTTTTTACCCTCTATCATCTCCCCCTCGTGGGTGAAATAATGGCTAAATGTAATAGAAAGTCAGTCAGGGAGAGACGGCGCCTCACCAACTGGGTTCACGAAATTCACATCCTTTTCAGGTCTTTCTACCAGAATAGTGGACATCGAGACACAGGTGGTCTACCTTCTAAGGCTTAATTTGCTCTGTTGTAATTGCGTTACAAAAGGAAATCGATTCAGAACCAAACGAGTACACTCCTACTCCTACTGGCCTTGTGATATTGCGGACAATGTTCTCTGACACTAGCTAACGGTTAAAGGTAATATTTCATATTTAATTAGGTGGAATTATACTGGTCGACGAATTTGCACTTTGTAAAACGAGTTTGTGTTTCTGTCCTTAATTTCTTAAACACGTCAATTCAGTAATGTCGAGAATACCAAAGTACCATTTGAAAAGTATATTTGATAGGATATTGAAACGTATATTTATTGCCCGCATTAACATGATTGCTGTGATATTTAATTTATTGTGTCATCATGTTGTTGTATCCTAACGTTGCTGGTAAAACCGTACCAACAGACCGCCTTCATACAGACGTTTATGCTGATGCTTCAGATAGTTTTAATTCATTAATATATCTATAATCTACGAAATATAAAGTATGATACTTGAAAATTGGTTTAGATTATATATCTTACATAATATTTTTTTTAAATGAGTGGAATATTTATGATTAGTGAACATTCACAATATTTCTTGGGATTTAAACTGTCCTGAATGATTTAGTGTCTTTAAAACTCGAGCTTTGCTAATTTACTTTTTCAGACTATGTTTCATTAATAATAGATGATAATTTCATTGTCACAAATTTTTAACTTGAAGATTCGTATCAAATGTTACGTACAAACCATGTCTGTAGATTATCCCAAGAGATATTAAAGTGAATTAAGGATATCCTGCTTCCAATTATTTTATATTAAGTTACATGTTTCGCAAGATGTAATTCGCCATTGAACATTTAAGTGGTCGTCGGAAGCAATATATCAGCATTACGGGCATGAGTTACTGTGGGTGCGATAGGAAAATGCGTAAACACATGAAAGTGTTTTTGATATTTGATAAAAACCAGTAGTTTATTTCGTCTTATCTTTCTCATAATAAATTAGGTTAAATTTTGAAAAGTACTTAAAAATCCATTCATATTAGTACATTCACTTTCGTACAGCTCATGCAAATTGTGAACTCTTCGAGAAATTAAGAAAAAATATTGGGACTACCGCAAAGTTAAAGTGAGGTAAAAATAAAACTGGGTTATTTATGTATGTGAGATGCTCACGATTTCTACGGAGGTATAATACTGTAAACCTCTCTGTAAAAATAAATTAAAATTGTAACAGGCATATGCACGAGGCATGAAAAATAAATATTGTTCTTTATATTGTATAATTTGAATATCATATTTAAAATGTTAATTTCCATTTGCTCTACATCGATGATATTCGTTAAATGCTGGATGTGGCAGCTCCTGTCAGGTGTTGCATGTTCGTCTCGCAAAGCCTTCCCTGGAACAATATCTAGTATACTAACGAAACTACAAACTAAAACGAAGTTTTCAGTTTGCTTCTGCTTTAACAATCGCAAAAAATATTAACACTACCCCTTGGATTTACATTCGGGGTTTTCCCCATTGTTTAAAACGTTTACACCGTGTAAGATCTTAGTTTATATCCCACGCTACGTAACGTAAAGTTGTTAGAGTAGTTATTTTCCAAAAAATACACAGGCAAACGTTCCTGAACTAGTCTCAGTACCCTAGTTACGTTTCATGACTCAAGAGGCAGAGGGTAAATCAAAAATTGAATTTATTAATTAAATTAAATCAATTCAGTAATTATTCATGTTTTGTTTTCGATTTCTTTCAATCATTCGCATGCAATGCCCACGTAACGAAGCTCTAGCGCAGCCTGTCCAACTGGCCGCAGAGGAGCGCGGGCGCTCGCGGCGTTTCGCGGCTGGGCTCCTAGCTGAACGGGAGGCATCGCAGGAAGAGAAGGCTCCGATGAATGGAGTGGAGTGAACTTCACACGGTTTGGCGCTCGCTCCGTGCGACGCGGACAGTGGGAAGTACCTACGAATTGGGCTCAACGAGTGCGGTGGTATTTCGTAGTATCACTTACTATACTATACATATTGTAAATATCAATTTACATGTTATCAAAGAACGTTCTTATTTTATATTATAATAGCGTCGAAAGGAAATGAATCGGTGCAAACAAAAAGGTTTGATATCACATTTTGCCGGTTTTGAGTTGACAGTGGGTAACTGTTTTTGAATTATAAATTGAACTTTCTATGCATAAAAGTTCGTTGTCCGCGAACTCTGTGACGTCTGTAGGGTCTTCAACTATTGATGTTATGAAAAAATGATCGATATTCAGAATTAGAATCTGTTTGCTTGCTCTTCAAAATTTGAAGCTCTTGGTCATCGAACGTTTTTGTTTTCTCCAATTCAAATGGTCTTAGCAGGCTAAGACAATAAAAAAGCGAAATAAAGTAAAACGTTGGAAAAATGATATGGATACAAAATAAATTTGAAATATTTGTTGGTACTCCACTCCACCATGAAAATTGGATTTTTGTATAGTTTTAATGTATTTCTTACTTCATACTTTCAATTATGAAAAACCCTTTATAATATTTTTGACAAATTTTAAGCATAAATTCAAATAATATATTTTGTTAATAAAAAGTTTTCGAAATGTCTTGAAGTGTCTACCAATCAAGTCTTTAAGTGTTGTATTTAGGTTCATGTTACTCTTCAAATATTCAACTTCAGACTGCAATTATTGTATGAATTTTGTGACAACAGCAAAAGAATTATCTAGATGTTCGATATCAATATCCACGGTCTTAAAAATCACTAAATACGTTTCATTGCTTTCTAATTCTATTCTCAGCTGCTTAGGTAGCAAAGTTGACGGCATGAATTGATGTCACTGCAATGCCCCGATCCTTTGAACCGTAGGTCCTAGGGTCCCAGTCCCGATGATGGGAGGATTTTCGACACTTACTAGATAGCTAGGTAGCTCGCATTCAGTCGCTGTCTGGAGGAGAATTATAGCGACCAGTTGTTCTGATAGGTAGTTTCCCGGGGTTTCTCCGATAAACACTAGTGAAATGCCGGAGAAGTACCCTAACAAACGGGCCACGGACCGCGCGCGAACTTTCCTTCCTCTTCCTTGCCCTATCCTCACCCCTTTCTTAAACACACATACTAACATGCACTACACTACCCATCTTGTCGGGAGATCAAAGCTTATCCCGGCTGAGGCTGCGCCCCACTGGTGGGAGATACCTTG
Organism: Gryllus longicercus; assembly: GCA_038098605.1. Lineage (NCBI taxonomy): Eukaryota > Metazoa > Arthropoda > Insecta > Orthoptera > Gryllidae > Gryllus > Gryllus longicercus. The sequence continues at coordinate 554,966 of JAZDUA010000540.1, forward strand.
CTGAGGAAAACCCCGCAAGCGGTCATGTAGCTCGATGGCGGTTCTTGCTCTCCAGCGGGGCGAGAGCATATGCTCTCTGCCACCTCCCTCTATAAAAACATGCACTTACGGGACTAATGACCTTAGCAGTTGATGCGCCCGGTAACCCCAATCTATCAATCCAACCAAAACTAATTGTATTCTCGCGGACTTGCCTGTTTACGCTCACTATCCTATACAAAGACCGGAAAGCGAAAGATAATTCGCGCAACTCGTATGGCATGCACTCCGAATCCGTTGGCTGCGTGCGTTCAACCGCCCAAAGCCACTTCCCCTGCAACTGAATGACGTCCGCCCCTCCCGAAAAGAACGCAGTTCGCGGTCGAAGTCCCGAGCTCCTGGGAAGCGAGCGGGCAAGCGGTGGCTCCGCGGGCCGTTGAATTGAGCATGCCCGCTTTAACACGTGACTCAGTACGTCAAAGGCTAGAGAAATCATTAAGCACGCTGCGATGAAAGTGACGAGCCGACAGGAATTCATTTCACAAACGAAATAGGAGGCATGATCTAGAGGAAAAAAACCGTGATGGAAAATGAAGTGGTGAATCGGCCTAATGTGAGTTTCGTTTATATTTACCTAGTGTGAAGTAAAATTTCCAACGAGTACGAACTACTCTCCTGGCAGCTGAATTATGCAATAAGGCGCGTCAATTGAGGAAATGCTGGACGAAAAGCCGTCTTTTTGTAAACACGCTGCCTACAGTTTCACCGATTCGTCACTTTCGATATATACCGAGTCCTCTGACTTCCATTTTGTTCAACTAATCTGTCAACTAAAAATATGAGTCGTTTTCGACAATATAATATCCCCTTTCAAATGACAACTTTTATAAGCACAAACGTTTTAAAATATTGTTTAATCTCCGCTTTTGAAATCCTGCGGTAGATTTACCGTTTAGTCGGAGTGGGGTGGGATTGGGGGTGAGAAGGGTGGAGTGGAGCGGAGTGAAGTGGACTGAAGTGGCGCGGTGCCTGACGGAAAGAAGGTGGCCGACGATTGGGGCATCGCGGTGGAGATGTAGGTAAAATTCGTTCCAATTAGACTTGGGATGGAATTCATTCGTATACCTCCCTAATAGTTGAAAGGCAAAAATACATGGGCAACGCCGGGTTCTTCAACTATTTTAAATATATTTAGTTATATGAAATGTGCATGTTTCATTTATACAATTACTCTTGTAAGTTATAATTTCATCTAAACATTTTGTGCGCAATTGTATATCAGATACGACAGAATCGTCCATACGTTTCAGGTTCTGCGGTTAATCCCGAAATGCTACTTCACGTAGCAGGAAATGGTTCACTTTATTTACCTGTTACTAAATTATTGAAGTTCTTCATTCAAATTACGTTATTATTCCAGTTTAATCGTTAAACGTCCAATTTTCAAACAATTGTAGCTCTCAATTATGATGTTTCATGATATGTATAAAACTACTTGTGATAACTTGGGGTCTCAATTAATCCATTTTTCCTAATAAGATACAACAGATACAACACTAGACTTTTTTATTTTTTATTGTTGCACTTTCATAAATTAGACTCAGGGGAATATTCATTGTCGTGATGATTGTTGTGTTGAAAATCCTATTTTGTCGTTTATTTTTTATGAATTACTTAATATCTAAATCCCTTGTTTCAACAACCATTATTGTAGACGGAGTGTTTCCAATTATTTATCATGAACATACTCTCTTCACAATAATCAGGAAGAGAGTACATGGTATGAAATTATTTTTATAGATTTTAATCACATTCAGTGAAAAATGCTACCTGTATTTAATATTGCCTCATAAGCATATGGGTGTATTCGCTTCCGTACAGTGTCAGAGTATAATTTTAAGGTTTTGATTGATTTTAGAAATTCTCATTTGCACATGTAATTGACACGTTCACTCTTCACCCTCTCCCTTTCTTTCTTGGCTTCCTTCTTCACAAGCTATTCCTTTTATAAATGGCCTCGCCCTATACAACTACTACATGATTGACAGACATGTTTGTCCTTCAGCTGAACACCTCTTGAGAGAATATGACCAGAAAAATTACAAAAGGTGACATTTTAACCGACATTAAACCATTATTGAAAAGAATCAAATTTGTATTCGCAATAGATTTGAAAAAAGGGCTGCGTCATAGGTTTTGCAAGAGGAGAATGAAAATTGCGAAGAATTTCGTTCAAAAATTAAAAGGATGACTTCGTAGATGAAAGTACTAGTACAAACACTCAACCGACTCAAAGCAACGACTCTTCGTACCGAAAAGGTAGGGTGCTTTGAATTTTGCCCTTGATATTGTGAAAATGTTATACGGTGGTGGTGTACCTTTGACGTGTTGTAACTTTAACCACTCATTCGGAAAATGTGTATTAGGAAAACAAAACACGTGTCGGAAAGGGAAGTCGTTGTGCGTTTGATCACTTTTCGAGAGTACCAACCACACTTCACACGTATGCGTTCTAACGCATGCGTGTGAAAACGTGCGTGTTTTGCGTGTCACGTGCGTAATTCAAAAGTATGCGATTTGTTTCACTAATTCATAGCTTGCGAAAGAATGGTTTTAGGTACAACTGGTCAAATGCTTAATACTCCCCTATTTTCCCTGCTCACATACGATTGGAGTGCGTACGAGACGGAATATTTTGCGAAAGCTGCCCTCGCGTGCGCCTCTGTGCGTATATGGATCGGGTACTGCCCCCGCCCCCGCCCACGCCCACGCTCACGCCCACGCTCACGCCCACGCTCACGCTCAAGCCCACGCTCACGCCCACGCCCACGCCCACGCCCACGCCCACGCTCACGCCCACGCTCACGCCCCGCCCACGCTCACGCCCCCTCCCCCGAGCACGCCCCCGCCCACGCCCACGCCCACGCTCACACCCCCGCCCACGCTCACGCTCACGCCCACGCTCACACCCACGCTCATGCCCCCACCCACGCCTCCTCCACCCGTGCGTCCGAAGCTTTGACTGGGTCCCCAGGAAGCGCCGTCGCCACGTCACCGACCCGCACGTAATTGTATTTATTCGAGCGGGATAATCCCACAAGCGACTGCCGCCCCCGCCTCCTTTGAATTTACGAAGCGGCTCCGTGCAGTAATGGGCGACGTACAAGAACACAATTTTGTTTCATTCAGCTTACCAGTATGTTCCTCTGCCTCGAGATTTGTTTTTGTAATAAAAAAGATTTAATGGTTATTCCGTTAGTGAGTCACAGTCATTGTAAACCGCATCGACCCGCGTTTGCGATTGGTTCTGGGCGGAGTATAAAGGGAATTAAATGCGGGAAATTTAATACGTCGTAACTTGGGCGCTAGGACAATGCTCGGTACACGCGTGTAACGCTGAGTTATGGAGAGAGGAGCGCAAATTAAAGTTTGAAATTAAATTTGTTTTATCGTAAATATGGGCGATGCGGCGCGCGAAGGTCGTGCAGCCGCGGGCGCTGCGGTAGGTGCGCGCAGCAGTGGTGATTACGAGCCCCGTGCCGCCCATGTCCTCCCACAGGAAACGCCTCGGCGAGCGTCGCCTCCGCTCGTTACTTATTATTTCCTACGTCTGCGCTGTCAGGAATCAGACTCTTCGTTGCGCTCGTTTGCCGGGTGATGTTTTTTGAGTCGAAGGATACTCGTTTCATTTTATGACGGGTACAGTTCGTTTATGTATTTATCGTCGAGGGTTGGTTTTATTGCAGTACTGAAATACTGCTGTACTGAACACTTTTGTGTTCTTGGATTAGCGCAATGAAATCTCCAATTTATTAAGCGTACAGCACACATTACTTCTTCTCTAGAAAACTAGACGCAATATTCAAATCGATTTGTGGATCATGTACCGTAGGTCACTCCATATTGGTGTGTATAGTCGCCTCACGGGTCAATTCCTTTAGGTCACATGTGTAACGTGTGTTTCAAATTGTTACTATGCGGCATTTTGTACAAGGTTGTCGAGCGGTGAGTCATAATTTCTTAGTGAGTTCGCATAAGGCTCGCATAGTTTTTATTCGATTTGGGGAAAATAACATTAAACATACATAAATGAAAATGAAACGGAAAATATTCCGTTCTCATTTATATTACCTTTCATTCATAAATAAATTATCATTGATAAGCAGAGAAATTATTGTTTCACGCTCTTATAAACTGATACTAGAAAGCCTGTAATGAGATCGTGCATTCCATGATTTTTTTTCACTTATTAGCCCTTCACTGCCTTCTGTCTGGACTCATCCTTGCTACGAAAATCCACGGCAACGCGAATCTCTCACGAAAACGATGATTTACAAGTATCCACCTCCCCACGTTTACGCCGTCACGAACCCCACGACCTCGACAGCAAACGTTATAATCAGCCTTTTCACAAGCAATGCATCCACGGATAAATTAAACAAGTCTCTCAACCTTAGAGAGAGAGGATCTTCTTATTAACTGCATACACAGGGTTATTTCCGAATTCAGTGGGACAAAATTTTATGAATAGCAAAAATGAAGTTGCAAATCAATAATGAAATATTATTTTGAAAGTCATTAAAAATAAGTTACTTGATAGTTTGAAGAAAATTGTGACTTAAATTGTTGCCACATGGTTAATAACAGAATTACCATTATTTGAAATCAATCAAGAAAAATCTAAAATAAGCTGTAACATGCTTGCATTGTTATATTAGTACATGGTAATCCTTTCATAAATTATTGGAAATAAAAGAATCGCTTATTTAAACATACCAGATAGGCAAATCAGATCCCACACCAACCATTTGATCTTCCTCATCGTTTACAGATTCTAACACTGGGGAATTTTTGAGACCCAGGTTTCACTTCCCTTTGCACTTCTATTTTTTTCTACTGGTCGGGAAGTCCGTTTCAGTTCTTATTCCGATGACAGAATTTGCTTTTCAAATATTTTTGTGGAGAAAAAATCAATTAAAATTTAAAAAATCATGAAGTTTGTCCTGGTGAAAGGTTTGTTCAGACCCGAGCGGGGAGTGGAAGAGAGTAGCGGCGCCGCAGCGCAGCGGCTGCCTGCGATGAAGAGGCGGGCGTTCCCAGGGGGAAGGGTCAAGGCAGACACGTGCGGATCCAGACGCCGCGCACTCGCCTCCGCCCTCCACTCCTCTCCGCGCGATCGCCAGATAGGACGCGCGCATCCACGCGGCAGCGCCTCCCGCGCCCACGCCCGCGCCCACGCCTACGCCCACGCCCGCGCCCTCGCCCACGCCCACACCCGCGCCCTCGCCCTCGCCATCGCCCTCGCCATCGCCCTCGTCCTCGCCTTCGCACCCGCCCTCGTCCTCGCCCGCGCCCACGCCCACGCCCACGCCCTCGCCCTCGCCCTCACTCGCCCTCGCCCCCGCCCCCGCCCCCGCCCCCGCCCTCGCCCTCGCCCACCCCCTCGCCCTCGCCCTCGCCCTCGCACCCGTCCTCGTCCTCGCCCACGCCCACGCCCTCGCCCTCGCCCTCGCCCTCGCCCTCGCCCCCACCCTCGCCCTCGCCCCCGGCCTCGCCCTCGCCCTCGCCCTCACTCGCCCTCACTCGCCCTCGCCCTCGCCCTCGCCCCCGCCCTCGCCCTCGCCCTCGCCCTCACTCTCCCTCGCCCTCACTCGCCCTCACTCGCCCCCGCCCTCGCCCTCGCCCTCGCCCTCGCCCTCACTCGCCCTCGCCCTCGCCCTCGCCCCCGCCCTCGCCCTCGCCCTCGCCCTCGCCCTCACTCGCCCTCACTCGCCCTCGCCCTCGCCCTCGCCCCCGCCCTCGCCCCCGCCGTCGCCCTCGCCCTCGCCCCCGCCCTCGCCCTCGCCCTCGCCCTCGCCCTCACTCGCCCTCGCCCTCACTCGCCCTCACTCGCCCTCACTCGCCCTCGCCCCCGCCCTCGCCCCCGCCCTCGCCCACGCCCTCGCCCTCGCCCTCGCCCTCGTCCTCGCCCTCGCACCCGCCCTCGTCCTCGCCCTGCCCTCGCCCTCGCCCTCGCCCTCACTCGCCCTCACTCGCCCTCATTTGCCCTCGCCCTCGCCCTCGCTCTCTAGTGATTGATGCGCAGTCTAGTGGAGACAATTTGAACCCCCTTTGTGAAATGCAAATTTTCACATTTTGGCACTTAGCCCGGGTTTTATTAATGCTCTGCTATTGGTCGCAAGCGGCGACCGTACGGTGGTAGTAAGCCCAGGTTACCGCGCTTGCCTCCATCCCTTACATTTGCTCCGCTTAATATTTCTTATTTGTTTTTCAATTTCAATTCACGTAAACTCAAAATTTTCTTGTGGAACGGAGTCCGGTTAATAAGCAATAGCTTTTACCCCGCACAGCATCCTACATCAGCATTAAGAACAACTACTACAACAAAAGAAGAAAGTCACTTCATACTCAAGACTTTGGGTACAATTACTCGTTTTGCTTCATCTTCTCAACTTGGGAATGAGGATTCGTTTACATTATTATTCTGGTCTCAGGCCGGCGGTTGATTATTTTGACAGCATCTAAAACAGTTGAGTATCGTCCAAGACTTCCTCACTCTGCCAATGTATTCTCCCTGCAGCTGATTATGCCTTGAAAGTGTCAGATTTTTGGTCGAAGTGCTTCATACACGTTAGGAAATTGTGTTGAAAGCTAATGAGTTCTGTTATAAGTAGTTTGGTGAAGGGAATTTTGCAAGAGATAGGTAAAATGCAAGCGATAGGTATCATCTGCGTTTTTAATAATTCTATGTAATATGTATTTCTGAATCAGATAATACAAAAAGAAACATGGACTGTTTCAAAAACTACTTTGGAAATTGCAGTAATTGCATAATGTAACTCTTCTGTTAAAATTAAGTAAAAGCAAGGAAAACACTTTTCTAAAAAGTATTTTAAATCAATGGCAAATGTGTAGAAGAATACAGATTCAACAGTTTCGATGAAACATGTTGTTGATATAAGATTTTAGAGTCAGTGATTATAAAACCCAGAAGTATATACAGAAGAAGGCATTCGCCGTTGGCAGAAAGGTTCTGGAATACCTGATTCTACACAGATCATGATGCGAGAGATTCGCAATATTCGGGGTGGAAATGAGACAAGATTGACAGTCGCGAATATTGATTATTCTCGGAGTTAAATTGTATTATCCTTGTAATATAACATTTTTGTGCTCTCTGTATGATAGGATCACAAGTAGTAACTTTCACGACTTTGCCGCTAAGGTGTTCCATGTTATCACGAAACCATATCGAGGAATTCCTACACCAACATTACGTTGTAAGTTGTTACAACGTTCATCTACAACACAGGTTTAGAACTCGACGGAAGACCGATAGTATCTCCTTAGTTCACTCACTAGTTTTCTGCGAGCTTTCTTCGGTGTACTGCTCAAATGAAATACTAATAAATATGTGATGCAATGGTAAACAATTTAAATAAAAATGATCATGACGTATTACTCTGCGAGAAAGATATTTCAAAGTATAATTATTTTAAAATTACCATGAGAGGAAGGGACGAATGAGCACTTTCTAACTCATCATCCTCTTTCCCTCTTAATTCGGCACAATATTTCCTTTGCCTCTGAGTTCCGGACATTTCTTTGACAAACCTTTCGGATCTTTTCCATTACCGCCAACTTAAAAGCAACATCGATGCAGAAAATATAGCTTTCCCTTGAACCCCTCGCACACTCGGTGTTGTTTCCAGGTGTCTGAACAGATTTGCTCAACATATTTATTCAGCTGGAGGCAATAAATTAATTGGACACGTTTATTTCTTTTTCATAAATATCGTGCGCAGATTCAAGATTCATGAGCGCGCTTGGCTCAGCCCGCTGCCCTGGCCCAAGCCGGCCGAATGCGCCGCCCCCGCCGCCCCCGCCGTCCCCGCCGCCCCCGCCGCCCCCGCCGCCCCCGCCGCCCGGCGAGATACCGCGACGCTCGGCGACGGCCAAACGCCAGTGGGAGGCACTAATTGATGTGTAGGCGAGGGTTTCGCGCACTTGCCGCGTACGTGGTTAAAGAGCTCTGCTTGTTCAGGTTTTGTAATACTATCTTTATTACTTCAATAATAATTGCTATATACGTATTAGTTTGAAGAATATTTGTTGAGATGAGTTATTAGTATAAAGAAACTATTTAAATCGTAGATGAAAATTAGCGAAAAAAGTTGAGGACTTATTCTTATAACCATCTGGAAGAATGTAGTAGCGGAAACTCTATTTTTCGAACATCAAAAATTAGTGTATAGGATTGTTTTGGGGTGAACAAAAGAAGAAACTATTGAACACATTTTCTTCCCCTGGCACTGAAGACGACATCACTAAACTGAATTATTTTATATTATTAACGTGGATCAAGCGTATGTAAGGTTGAAAGCATTAATCTGACTACGGTTTGTCCATTTTTTTAAAAAAAAATCAGTTTTAGTATTCTATCGTAAATATTACGGCAGGCATAATACTAATAATAGGCACAATAATTTGTTTCATCCAATCTACCCAATTTGTCTCCAAGATGGTAGCATAATTGTTGCCTTGTTCGTATAACTCTTGTACGTCCACAATATTGTATGCATTCCAAAGAAAATGATTAATAAATATGTACTTAATTCTATATCTTACATACTTTTTCATATATTAGTCAAGTATTTCAAGTATATTTATGTATTCTTCTGTCAATAAATGTAATTTTGCACCTGATGATGTAGTTGTTTATGATTTCATTCTCTGTTCTCTGATCATTTACTCGTTTATAGAATGATATTCACGTACTACGGATCTACGTGATTTCCAAGAAACTGTGCCATATTTTCACATTATCCAAATAGGTTATGGTACGAATCTCAGAGTGAGTTTACGTCGTCATTCGAATCAACTACAGTAACCCTCCTTTGCTGGCGAAAAGGCGTGGATAACATGAGCACGCCCAGTACAACGGGAAATAATAATAATAATAATAATAATAATAATAATAATAATAATAATAATAATAATAATAATAATAATAATAATAATAATATCCTGTTTGCTCTTCCTTTCACGTACGCTCACCGAGCGCCCATCACCTACGTGGACAGGATGATGGCCCCACGGCGAGGAAGCCTTCTCGCCCGATCGCCGCCTTCGCGTCAAGTCGCCGACGGCGGTGATTCATGGCGCCAGGGACGGCGAAAGCGAGCGCGCACAATGGGTCGAAATGCTACTAAATGCAAGCGGCCATACTACGTTAAAATTCATTCAAGTAAAATGTTACAGTAAAATAGAAATTTAAAAAAAGGACTATTCCTGCGCCACACCGCTAAAATCTCAGGCTACGTCCGAATTTTAAGGACGGTACAAGAAAAACAGCCGTTTGAAATGAGTTCAGAAAGCGCTTAGCATCTTTAAGGTAGATCGAAGCAAATAGTTCAGCCAACAAAACAGCAACGTGTGTATATAAATCGCGAAAACTTGCTATTTCTCAGAAACATTTTTTCAATATTTAATTTTCATGAAATAAAGGGCTCAATCGCACTTGGACAAACAATTTACTTACAAAAAAGAAATTACAATGAATTTTATCTTCTTTTCAAATCCTTTTTCACGTAAGTTTCTTCATAAATATATCCTTCTTTTATAAACTTCTATTTTTAACATTATATCTTCCATAATCGCACCATTTTATCTTGTAATTAAACGATGTATAGAGCATTTAATTTTTCTCCGAACTCTTAGATAATGTAACTAACAGATTTTATCCTCCCATCATTTTTCGTGCTTTTCTTGCACTGCGCGTCTATTTTTGCTTTTGATTCACTCGTTTTTGCGTTTCGTTGTAGATGCACTTTTGGAAGCACTGCGCAGCGTCCGCGCTTGAAAGATACTCGCAAATTATACGTGGCGGGCGCTCGCGTTTGCGGCGGGGCCGCGACGCGATTTATCACGCGCTTTCTGGAGCGGAAAGGTCGCGCTGCCAATCCGCGGCCCCGCGCCCCGCGCCCCGCGCCCCGCGCCCCGCGCCCCGCGCCCGCCCGCGTCCTCCACCCGACGAAGGCTCCGTCGCACGAGGCGAGGGCACGGGCTTGAGTTGTCGCTCGGGGCGGTGTGAAGAGGAACGGTGGTGTTGGCTTAGCATGGAAGGCCGTGAGAGAAATGCGGATTGGAACGTGAAATAGTTGTGAGCTGTTTACTCGTCGTTTTCTTTGCACCAGCTTCTAGTTGCCGACGCTAATGGTCGTATTTTGTCCTTAGTCCCAGATGAGAAAAGGTTATGGGGTATTGTTCGAGGCGGTCTGGAGATGTATTGTATTGTTTGTTAGTATTAAGGTCCTAAGAAACTGCGATATTTGTAAACCATATAGTAACAACGGTTTGTTGCTGTCGTCAGCTCGCCGACACACTGATCTCCACTAATTCGTGAGATACGAAGCCAATAGATCGACGTCGGGCGGTTTGGATATGGGCGGTAATATTATTTCATCAATGATACTGGGGAAACAAACCATTTGTGACCATGTGCTGTGGATTTCGTCATTCACTGACTAGTATCAGCATCTAATCCATGACACTAGTGTTCACCATTTATCGTTGACTAATCCTAAACAAGAATTTAAAAACCTGTTGCTCGTGAGGATGGGGAGTGGATGTATTCCATTAAGAGCATGGTAGCCCGCGACGGTTGCGGCCCCCTGAAAACTGAGCCACTTTGTAATCCATCTAGCGGCCGTCAGTATCTGTCGTAAACGTCTAATCGCCTACACAACAAGCTGCCACTTATCGTTCATCGCAGTCACTAGTTCACCACTTAAAGTCGACACGTATTTCTCACATTAATTCAGAGCATTATTTAAATCAAAATGCTCTGTTGCGTAGAAACACGAAGTCTACTGTTGTACTTGCGTTGTTAATATTGTTATGAAGACACTAAAAAACAGTAGATAAATCGGGAATAACAATAGATAAATTGGGTGAAATAGGGGACTGGTGCAATTCATCACAGACCGCATGAGTTTGGTTTGATCAGTTATTACGAGGCCGAGAGCGCAACTCCAAAAGTTCGGAGACTGCTTGAGTGTCGAAAAGGAAGCAATGTAATCCCTGTCGATGAACCACTCTTGTGCGTTGTCAACAGAGGTAGTGATGAGTGTTTTGAGTGCTGACAACTGCTGCAGCTCCCGATTCACAAGTGGCGCTTCATAAGTCGTCGAGTTTGCAGAGTGCTGAACCCAATTAATGAAAATTGACGACCGTAGTGTAGGTTTCCTTCCAGACGATTAGCTTTAGCTGCAGCTTCGGATAGTACATCCTAAATGCAATACTTAGGAGTCCCTTAGCATTGCGGCGCCGTATGCGCGTTCCCTTATCTTGGTTCTTACATATACTTCAAACGCATCTCTCTGTAGAGGATTAAAAGTTCATCAAATGACAGTTTTCAAATCAAATGTGAAGTCAAAATAGATTGGTAACGTATGCGTCTGTCTCTAAATCACTGTGAACTAGCTTTATAGTCAACAGTTGAGTAAATTTTGCTAAAGTAATGCGATACCAGTATTGGCTTCAAGATTTATTATCAATAAAATACTGATACAGAAAGTTACATTGACAGAAATGCATTATCTCATAAAATGTAATGATCTTGACTGTCGTCTAATGGGTGACGTATTAACTCCGAAGGATCAATTTAAATTCAAGAAATACAGCACTTACATTGTAGACAAGCTCCATGATTCTCTGGATAACTGAATACTATTAGTCAAATCAGTGATATGATGGTGTAGCGTGAACTTTCCATTGCCTTCAAAATAAATAAAAATGCGCATTACCCTAGACTGCTGCCCGCTGTATTGCCAAAGGTACTGTGCGTTACGATAATACTTTCCATGAAAACGGTGTTGAAACTTTATTGTCAGAAAGACAGATATAAATTATCTCTTTTGGTATAAAATATCTTTAATTTCTTGAGAATTATATTATGGAGTAATTTAGTTTACATGATCAAATCATTTTTTAGAATTAATATGACAGATTTCTCTATTGGAATTTTTAGTACGGTTTTGTATTTTGCCACAGTTACTTTGGAAACAAGTTTTGCATTAGTACGAGTACTGCAATTGCTGCTGGGAAGCTATGACAGCCCCTTCATCCTTTTCTCTACAGGCGAGGATTGGATTTACAGTAATTCAATTACTTCAAAAAACACTCTTTGAACAAACATTAAGCGTGCGATATAATTTTACAGAAAATAATTCAACGTCAGGTGTGATTTATTCATACGATATAATTTTCACCTCATTTCCAAATCAGTGTACAGTAGCAGGATATTGGGAAACAGAGACAAATGTAAGCGATGTCGTAAAGGAGTTTCAATTATTAAAACGTCAGTGTAATGATATTCATGGCATGCCTTACAGGCATTTTTCTCCTCGTATTGAAATACCAATCCTCAGGAAATATTACATTTTAAATTCTATTACGCTTGCCAAATAGAAATTGCTTTCGCACATTTTTAAAAGACTACAATATGATTCATTACATTATTTCTATTTTCATTCTTTTACTTGAGTTAAATAATACAGAAAAAGTGGACCCTATGTTTCTTTAAACATTTAAATGCACCTCTCACTCCTGAAATTACTTCGAATAATAAACGCTTCCTGATTCATAAGCACCGTGACTTGTATTGTGTTCTCTGTTTTGGTGCTCTTTCAATCGAGTTCTAATAGTTTCTCTTGACAGTTCATTTACCAATGAAATATTGTATGATGCCTGTTTACTTCGCCAGTCCATTACCGCAGCGGTGAGGACAACTTTCACTCGGAATCGATCCCACGGAAAACACACTGCGCCGCGCATTCGTAGGAGTTCGGGCGCTATAAAGCCCCGGTGGTTGTGGCCGCGCGGTCGCCTCGCCACAAAGAATGGGGTGTAAATCCAGTGCGATATTTCTCATTGACAGCGGGAGTAGGTTTCGTGGCACCAAACGAGATGGCGCGATACGCAAGAGGCGCGATATAATGGTCTGAGACCAATCATAGGAGTTACTGAGGCCGATGCCGTAGAATTTTATCGACACCCACACAACCCGCACGCTTCGGCCAGACAAAGCCTGTGCTTCCTTCGTAAGCGTTTGACTCGGGTTCTCCCAGCGTGTTGATTGCTGCTTAAATAAGATTGACAAAGTGAGGGTGTGAATGTAGCGGGATGTATTTATTTTCTGTTCCTTAAAAGCTTTGTACTTCATTTACAAGTTGTCAAATAGAAGTGGCCGATGTATTTTAAGACGCGAGAAGGAGTGAATATAAATTCCATTGAAATTCGTTAATATTAAATATGTTTTGTCTCTTGGAATATAAAATGGCACGGTAGACTTGTTTTCATTCATACAGTATTTTTCATCACTACGGCCATTTGATTGTGATATCCTTGCGTGATATTTCATCCTTCATTGTAAAAATTCATTTCATTTGTTAAACAGTTATGAACATTGAATATTCAAATTTCTAACCACATATTTTTAATTTATAAAAAGAATAGTGCGACTTATAATTATCAAAGGAAAAGAACTAAAATTAATAGCAGACATAATTTACTTTAAACTAAATTACAATGGACTCAATGTTTTATCTACCATTTTTAATCCTGTAAGAGATGAAAAGCATAACTTAATTAAATGTAATGAATTAATTGAAATTAATGTAAATATCCTCAATGTTAAGAAAATACCATGGTATTTTAAAACATCATCGATACAAAACTCCATACATGTGTTACTTTTTGATGGAGAATTATTCATCAGGTTTCATCAAACGTATACAAGACGAAAAATGTGGAAGTGTGTAGTTGATGCAATGAAGTGTGTAGAGGTAATTGGAAACAGTTACAACCGCGCCTAACTTACAAATGGTGTATTCTAGGCTCGTAAAATGCTTTTTCAAAGTCACTTAAAAACGCAAAATATATTTTTTAATCCATCTTCACAATGAGACATTTTAGGATTGTTTATTCCATTGGAGGGGGGTGAATGACTCTTCTTATGAGACTCCGACATAAAGTCCTACAAAAGAGCTACCAAAAGATAGATTTAAAAAATCAATATTATAATTGTTTAGAACAAATTCGAATTTTAATTATAGTCTCCCTAGGAAGTGAACCGTTTTGGGTCGTAAACAAGGGCTGAACCGTGACTTAGTGTAATTAACCAGTGTGAAATAGCATCTTTACGACGGGTTCACTTTACCAATATGGGCATTCTGATCCAGCTTGGTACAAATATCCCAATTGTATTTAATTATTTATTTATTTACCCGTAACAGGGTGAAGAATTGTCTCTCAAAACCTTGCATTTCCCAATCATACGTACTAATCTATATTTAATAAACTGAAGTCTCTTGATAATTTTATCTGTAAGTTTTAAATGTTGCCGAAAATATTTTACTATTAAACGCGCCTTTTTTCATGTCGGTATTTCAGGATAAAGAAGACAAGTCTGGGCATTGTGGCATGAGCCGGATCACAACATATGACCTCTAAAGTTGCATTTCGAATCCGCGTCTCAGTGAACATAACCTAATACCCTACCTATAGAGTGGACAGGTACCTCATGCGACAGAAGAACTGTCAGAGTAAAAGTGCCGACTTCTGTCAAATGTAAACAAATATTTGACACGACACGCCTTCGCAGAGTCGAGGAGAAAGAGAGAATGGTACCACCTTAGTTGACAGCTGGGGATGTGGCGATATTTGTATTGTCCACAACAGCGACAAATTCCCTTTATGAACGATAAGTTGCTGTGTGGCGTCGGCAAGACAGAGCGGCGTGAATCATGAGGCAACAAAGAGCCGTGCTATTTCTGTAACTGTTTGACACGCGCTGCCACCTCAGGGCGTGTCCTACTGCCACCCACATTGCCAAGGCTGGGCAAGGTTTCATATGCAATTCAGGCTTCTGTTACTGCGACTCATTACATTCAAAGTTAAATAATTATGTACAAAAAAGGATCCTTCGCAAAATCACAAGTCATATCATTTACAGAAAATGTTTAAAGAAAAAATGTTATTCTATATCACAGACTTATTATGAAATGTATAATTGTTGTTTCCAATTGAAGAAACTCAAGAGGGTGTATTTCGTATTTATTCTATGACGAATCGATTGCCATCTAGCACGAATCGAAAAGTTTAAAATTCGAATCTGCAATAAAAATTAAGGATACTATTACTATTCACTTCTAAGCTGAAATATTGTTCCCCAAAAGTGAAATTTCGTTTTACATACCTTTATTTAGCAATATTTCACTTGTTTTTTTCGAAAACCGCACTTTAAACTCTGCAATGTTTAAAAACTTAAAGTAATAAGCATATGTATAGGTATAAATGAAATAAATGCCAAATGCCAGTGCCTAAATAATTTGGTACTAAGATTTCTGAAATTGAAAGGCAGACATTTTTCAACTTCCATTAAGCAAGTTTACCATCATTAAAGCATCCCACATAACTTCCTTCCAATAATATCGTGCGTCTTACAATTATTCTCAATATTTTTTATTTCCTGTGGATTATTTGAGCCGACTACCTTTACCTCCGGACAGGACGTATATTTTCAATTATTTTATGTTTTAAGGCTACTTTTTGTACATTCACAAAAACTTGGATTGTAAATTTTAAAAAAAGAATATTAATAAAAATTCATGCTCCGCACAAAAAGTACTACGTAAAAGTAGACAGATAATAAATTATAAATCCAGTATTGCTAACCATCTCATAAGGTTATCGATAGTTAGTACGAGGAAACTACGATGTATATTATCTCTGTAAATTATTATTATTATTATTATTATTATTATTATTATTATTATTATATTCCACCATATACTAGATACCAACACAATTGCTGGCTTCTCTGATCTGGGGTCAACAGAACGCAAGGCCCTCTGCAACAACATATACATGGCAGCCAAGGGACAAATGACCATGCCTAAGGCAAGACTCAAACCCTCAGTCCTTCGGACCGAAGCGCTGAGTCGGCACACGCTCTTAGCCACCTCGGTCGTCCAAGTCGGTAATATTATTTCTTAAAATTAGTTTTTCTTAAACATAATTAAACTCAACTTACTTGATTCTTATATAACTCATGATTACACAGCAATAGCTCGGTCACTCGACATCCCTACACTCTAATCTTATAGAAACTATACATCTCTTATTTTTTATACAAATTAATTAATTAATTAATTCATTCATTCAATTAATTACAGCCCTCTTCTGCTTGAGAAACCTTGCTATCAATATTATAAATACAAATGTTTTTTACCCTAATATGCCCAGACCCTCATACACCAACATTTGCCCTATAAAAAGAACGTGTACGTTAGGCAACGCTCATGAAATTGATATTTTCGAACCATCGTATGCGACATTCAGAAATCATTGTGAGCGAGAAATTCTTGAAACCGCATGATTTCATTCATTCATTTACTTACTTTTACTCCACCAACTGCTTTCTCCACTACATGCGAGTTTATAAAACACATATTGTAACAATTTTATGTACTTTCTACTTTGTGTCATTGTAACTAGTTTGGCTAGAAAAGGACTTAGGTGGGTGTATTTTTATAAATAAAATAAAATAAAATAATTTGTTGTAATTTCGAATCCATCTTTGTAGGTACCCCTACGTTTTAGAATCCAAACCCTATGAATTACTGTCAATGATTTGTAAATTATGGAATGAATTATGATACATGATTGAAACTATAGTAATTTGCCTAAAATTTTTTTGAGACCATCCCTGTCTCAGACGCCTATTGACTCCATCTCCTCCATTTTTTTCTTACCGGCAATTTGTTTGCTGAACCACGAATTCCACAATCGTTAGCTCTTTTGGGCGTAACACACAGCTTGACGCCCGACCCGCCGCTCCGCTTTTGGACGTCGTGTGTCGGATGCGTATCGCCCTTGCCAACGCCATGGCCGCGACGCGTGACGTCTTCATAACAGCCGCCCGTCGCCGCGGACGCAAACGGACCAACAGCGGCTTTGGTAGCTGCAGCCAGCCGCCTTTGCCTTGGTCCAGCTATCACTATCACAGCTATCACCAGCGGCGGCGATGGTGTAACGGTTAGCGTTTCGGACTGTTGTACCCAAGTTGGCGGGTTCAAACCCGATCGAAGCCGTGGATTTTTCAGGGCGAAAAAATCCTTCGTACGCCTTCCTTCGGAGGGGAAGTAAAGCCGGCTGTCCCATGTTAGTAGATTTACTTGCATGTAAAAGATCCTCAAGCCTAAATGACGCCTCTGAGCTAAATTCAAATCGCCTGTTTCTCGCCCAAGAAATACCTCCTTCCTCTGCTAGTTGGTGAAAGGAGCGTAGCGAAATTTGCGTGGTCAGACGGAAGAGCGGGCCTAATGGCCCGAGTCTCGCCACGTAAAATAAGGCATTAATTCAATTCAATTCAATTCAATTCACTGAGCGTAGTTGCCCCCGCGCGATAGGCATCCCGCAGCGCGCCTACTCGCAACGGCACAAGCGCCCGCTCGGTGCACCGGTCCTGTTGGACGAAGCGAGAGAAGCCACGCCCGGCGTGGCGGCCAGCGAGCTAGCAGTGTGGCTCCTTGTTGTTCAGGGATGAGTGTGAGATCTGATTGAGGTGTAACAGAAGGTGTGGTCCGATGATTTCGGAGGTGTGGATGATAACAGAGTCGCATCCTGGTAAGATAACTGGTTCCAGCCACCGAGCGATGTTAAAGATTTTTAAGATGCAAGCAATTTTTAATTTATTATAATTTATATTTTATTGCAAATACTATACATACCTGAATCCTATATAGTGATAGCATTTCCAATGCTTATTTATAGCCAACTGCACATCCCATTAGTGGCGAGGGTCTCCTGCTCGCTAATTGTTCATCCTTTAAGAGAAAATATGATGATGAAGGGTGAAGGGACGATCCTAAATACAACCATGCCCGAAGCGGGTGTCGAATCCGCGATCCTTCGATCCGAGATCGCCACGACACTCCTGCCTTAGCGATCTCGGCTATCCGGATCGACTTTGCTATGTGTCATAAATATTTTGGGCTAAAATTTATTTTTAGAACTATTGTAGAACTTAATAAATAAACATTATCAGAGGACACTGTTATCGATATGTATTCTTTTTACGTCTTATACGTGTTTGAATTACATTCTTTAAGTTTCGAGGATATTCTAAAACCCTACATTATTTTAGCCTGCTTTGCAAGGCCTAAGGTTCCACACCGCTCGTGTGACAGAAATGGCGGATTAGTAATAGACGTTACAGTTTCGGTGAACAGTAAGTCTCATGACCAGGGCACGGAAATGCCTTTTTTGTTATTTTTGTTATTACTACATTGTGACTTTTAACAATAGCAATCACTTTATTGTACTTCTGTTTCAGTAGATTTTTATTTTGCCTTTTTTGCATATTTTACCTTTTGATGCACATTTTTGCCATTTAACTTTTGCCTTTTTCTGCCTTTACTTAATTATTTTGATTTTTTTGTTCTCCTGACACCACTCTGGATCAAGTCGGATTCATATTTGCACGTTGGGCTTGATTTCTAACGGAACGTGTTCCGGGCCATCGAAAATTATTTCATTAATTATATTACAATTTATAACGTTTTGTATTGAATTCTTAATTTACTTGTGGGCGCGACCCGGGACCAAAAATTGCCTAAATCAAGCAGTGCTTCGAAGTCTGGGTAATATAAAGGCACGGTCGTGTTTTGTCTTTCTGTGGAAGCAGAGAAAAAGGAAAGGAAGATGATACCAGTCAAGATCTTTTTGATTTTTTTCATTGATCCCGGCAGACTTTTTTCGCTTAAGAGGAATCCCATCTTCCTTTCGACCATGATCTCAGGTCGCTTTTTTGGAAAGGACTCTCTATATATCATATAGCTTTCTCAGTGCATACACAAAAAAAAATCGTTTTCACTGATGCCAATTCAATAAGAGTTTTTGAGTTCAAAATTCGCAGTTATCCGGCGCACGATTGCAATATGAGTACTTTCGCTTTTTAAGTACGAAAGGGGGAGAAGGTAAAAGGAGTCCACAGTAGCATTTAGAAGAGAGCGTCGCGAGTAAAAGAAATTCAAAACCCTACTAACGTATGGCCATGTGGAATCAAGGTTACAACGAAAGATCGTTTCTTTACAAGTTTAGTGCTAATGTACATTTTAGTTAACATAAAAAATGTGAATCATTTTAATTAATTTTTTGCAATAACTCCTTTTAAATGTGATTTTTCATTGTTTACTTACCGATTTGCTCCCTACTGTAACTAGAATAAATGCCTTTTTGAATGCCCATTTTAGTAAAAAAATCACTGCATTTTTGCCTGCTATTTAGATAAAATAAGTGCCTGGACTTCCGGGCTCTACTTATGACCCACGAAGAAACTTATTCCTATTGAAATGTGAATTATGATGTTGTGAACACACCCAAAGGAGTGCAACAAAAAGTAGACTTCAATGTTACCTGCGTGACTCCGTAAGTCCGTCCATTATTCAAGAAGTCGTCTTCCGGGCCGGTCCACAGTTTGGGGCGAGAGAGGTGTAATTGATGCTTCTCCGACTGCTGGTGGAGAACTCGCAATATTTGCGAATTCTATCTTGTTATTCTAAAAGAATTCTCTAAACACTCGACTTTTAAAATTTTAAGGCACATGAGAGGGGATCGATAGCGAATTCAATTTCTCGAAGGGTTTTATGACCCATTTTTTACCCGAATTCTACTAGAAATATCCTAGAATACTCAAAAAAAAAGGATTTTGTTGAAGTGTCAAGTCTCCTGCGCTGTGAATTACATTTTCGGCATAATAGGAGTATAAATCGTTATGGCGTAATTTATCAAATTGACAATAATTAAACCAAACTCTGTAATGAAATAACAATTTTTAAATCTATATCTGTAAATACGTTTTTAATGGAACTTTATAAGGCCGAGAATGGACGAGCCAGGCAACACTTTTACGTTAAAAAATGATTAATACGAACTTGCATAGCACAAACGAAAATGTTCGTCATGAATACACTCGCCAAAGACGTCATTATCCGCCAGTTGTAGTATAATACTCTCTTAATTTAAAAATCTCTGTTTATGCGGACCCTGGTTGCATAATTGCTGCAATTTTTTCGAAATTGCAACAGTTTTTTTTTTGCTGCCTACCTCCAACTAACAGTATTGAAGATACAGATTTTTTTCTTGATGAAAGCTGTTTTTCCAAGACAAGTTGAGGCCGTTCCCACTTTTTCGAATATATGACTAATGGCGTAATTTTGCGTGAAATATAGAAAGTTTCAATATGTTTAAACAATTATTTTCTGAAACAGTATAAAAAGAACAGTATAATAAGAACAGTATAAAAAGCGGTGCTGGTCTCATTTTCAGCTAAATTTCTAATTTATATTTAATATCCATTGCAAAAGTACAATATTGAAGATAGAGATTTTTATCTTAAATGAAGTTTGTTCTAAAACATTGTATCTTTGAAACGGGCAAGTATTTTTTTAGAAATTAGTAGTTTTGCTTAATTTCTGCTACAAATTAATGCAATTTATATTTTAAAAAAGCATTTTCTCAAAAATTCCTCTATTTTCTCTCTATTTTTTCCGCGCGTGTAGCAAAGAACTGTCAAGAAAATGTTGGTTCTTTTTGACGAACTCTCTACACTTTCGAAAATTGCAAAAACAATAACATTGCAAAAGTACAATATTGATAATAGAAATTTTTTGTTGAATGAACTCTGTTCTAAATAATCAGTTGTTTAAAAAACGTCACGTTCATTTTTTTAATATGAGTAGTTCAACGTAATTTAGAAGTTTTTTGAATTTCGCGCACTTCTTTTGCTAGAATATTTCAAGAGTTATCGCTTTGAAATTCAACAATAGGAATGCTGTGACACGGCAGTCCCAAATTCTCAAAATAACTTCTCATTGATGAATGGTGTTTCTGGATTATGGAACGGAGTTTTGGGTTGTCAAATTTGTGTTAATGTATTAGATACCTTTAAATGAATTAAATATTCGCGTTTAATACGCTACGATTTGTTATGAATTTTTAGAGATGGCGGCTGAACTGTGTTAATGTGAACATAAATTGCTGAATTATAATTGTACGTAACCGCTACTGATGCGAGAAAGTACGTGCTGTTTTAACACCACGTACTTTATTTTGTAAAAGTATTTCCTTGTTTTTGGTATAAGAATGTTCCCTAGGCAACCTGTTTCTGAGCGCCAGTTTCCATGCCAGGCAACTTACAGTAACTAACACTTTATTAGGAGTAAATTCTTTCAGGCTTTTTTTGAGGACAGGTGTCTGTGAAACCCGTAAACCTTCGGTGATTTCACAAGCGGTTTTTACAAAGAATAAAGTTTTAAGATCGTGTTTTTCGGGTCGTCCTACTTAACATCGGTAAGTTTAACTGTTCGAGCTACGTAACATCGATTTTTTTAATTGGTAAAATGAATTTCATTGGCTTGTTTAAGATTATGTAACGGATCAGATTATGCCTAAAAGAAGATGATAATCTACAATTATAAATATCCACTGTCGTCTGTCAGTCTACTTGACTTGACCTGGCGATGACATTTGATGCGATCTTGTCGCTTGATGACCTTGACAAATGTCCTACCTCGTTCGGCTTCGGCTTCTGTGATGGCGATCGCGGCCGGAGTGCAAATGGCCGACAGGGAATGACGAACATGACAGTTCGAGTGACATGAATATGATCCATTGTTCATTAATTTTTTTACAAAATTATGCATCTGTCTATCTTGATAGCTCAATGAACCACATGCTCGTATGTACATAATGGAACTTAAGAATTTTTTTTCTTGTTGCAGATTCTTCTTGACGGCTAAGGTGGAAGGATGAAAACATCGTGATACTTGTTTTCGAACGGTGCTTTTTTAAAGGCGATAAATATTCGGTAAGATTACAGATGATTCATTTAGTAAACTATTGTTGTGAACACGTAAAAATAGATTTAAGAAAAAATAAAGAAGCAAAACTGTATGTAATGTATGAGGGAGAAATATAATCTACGAACTTTTTATTTAACTCTGGAATCCCTACTTCACCTCTGAAACTAAATACGAACAGGCATTGATGTCATCATAGTCATTACCGTATTCAAATACTGAACATTGACATCCCCTTTCATCTCGTTCAAAACAAAATCCCACCCACTTTGTCTCGTTCCAGTTTAAGCACTGCAATTGCTTCGTTCTTCCTTCGCTGTTCTCTAATATGATCCTAATCCATTCCTCTTCAGATGTGTCCTCAGTTAAACAAACCTTGCTTCGGGTATCAGAGACCAGGTCTCTACTAATTAAGAATTCATTACGTATCAATTTATTCGCAACAATATGAGAGTTAACTGCTGGAAACTATTACGGAATATTTCCGTTACGACAACGGCAGTACGATAGAGGGGAGCGGAGAGAACAACATTGGCGACAAAGTTGGCGACATATATTTAAGTAGCCTGGTCTACAGTACCGCCACATAACATTTCGACAGTTAAGATACATTGAAGGATTTCTTTTTAACATTGTATCTGAACAATGACATGTCCAAGACAAATTATTCAGTTGTTTTTTGATAATGATAATACAGCTTTTGCATCCGTGAAGAAGGCTTACTACATAGCCGAATCATTGATTCCATATATAGTAACCTCAAGAACATATCGTTTTTATTTTGTAAGAAATCAATTTAAACAGCATATTTGTATTCATTTTATTCTTCCTACTTTACGACAATCATCATTTTAAAATGTCTTAATTTCATGAGATTAATTTAGAAACAAATATTTTCTTTATTTATGCTATCACATTTAAGGTACACTCATCGTACATTCTTTGTACATCTTTTTAAAGTATATCTGAAAGGCAAGTAAATTAGGCATCAAATCACGTTATGTATTCATCAAAATCAATGTCAAATAATCACAAATGCTTTTTGGGTATTGAAAACAACGGTTACTGATGCAATCTGTTCGCAATTATGGAGACAATGCCTTCGTCAAAATTTCTTAATTTGCGACACCTTTTACTTTCATAAATCCTTTCGAGATACATTGCGCATCCGCTTGACTTTGAGAAATTCCTCCCACACTTTAGCCAGTTCTTCAAATTGACACTACCTTTCGTGGTTTCGTGTGCATGTTTCTTCAGAAACATGCCAAAGAACATCTCAATTCGCCGCAGCAGATCCAACCAACCGCCATCGTCCAGATCCAACCAGCAGTCGAGGACAGCGCACCTTAACGAGCGCTCGCGTTCTTCCCGCGTGAGGACAGCGCAGCCTTAACGAGCGCTCGCGTTCTTCCCGCGTGTGGACAGCGCAGCCTTAACGAGCGCTCGCGTTCTTCCCGCGTGAGGACAGCGCAGCCTTAACGAGCGCTCGCGTTCTTCCCGTGTGAGGACAGCGCAGCCTTAACGAGCGCTCGCGTTCTTCCCACGTGAGGACAGCGCAGCCTTAACGAGCGCTCGCGTTCTTCCCGCGTGAGGACAGCGCAGCCTTAACGAGCGCTCGCGTTCTTCCCGCGTGAGGACAGCGCAGCCTTAACGAGCGCTTGCGTTCTTCCCGCGTGAGGACAGCGCAGCCTTAACGAGCGCTCGCGTTCTTCCCGCGTGAGGGCAGCGCAGCCTTAACGAGCGCTCGCGTTCTTCCCGCGTGAGGACAGCGCAGCCTTAACGAGCGCTCGCGTTCTTCCCGCGTGAGGACAGCGCAGCCTTAACGAGCGCTCGCGTTCTTCCCGCGTGAGGACAGCGCAGCCTTAACGAGCGCTCGCGTTCTTCCCGCGTGAGGACAGCGCAGCCTTAACGAGCGCTCGCGTTCTTCCCGCGTGAGGGCAGCGCAGCCTTAACGAGCGCTCGCGTTCTTCCCGCGTGAGGACAGCGCAGCCTTAACGAGCGCTCGCGTTCTTCCCGCGTGAGGACAGCGCAGCCTTAACGAGCGCTCGCGTTCTTCCCGCGTGAGGACAGCGCAGCCTTAACGAGCGCTCGCGTTCTTCCCGCGTGAGGACAGCGCAGCCTTAACGAGCGCTTGCGTTCTTCCCGCGTGAGGACAGCGCAGCCTTAACGAGCGCTCGCGTTCTTCCCGCGTGAGGGCAGCGCAGCCTTAACGAGCGCTCGCGTTCTTCCCGCGTGAGGACAGCGCAGCCTTAACGAGCGCTCGCGTTCTTCCCGCGTGAGGACAGCGCAGCCTTAACGAGCGCTCGCGTTCTTCCCGCGTGAGGGCAGCGCAGCCTTAACGAGCGCTCGCGTTCTTCCCGCGTGAGGGCAGCGCAGCCTTAACGAGCGCTCGCGGTCTTCCCGCGTGAGGACAGCGCAGCCTTAACGAGCGCTCGCGTTATTCCCGCGTGAGGACAGCGCAGCCTTAACGAGCGCTCGCGTTCTTCCCGCGTGAGGACAGCGCAGCCTTAACGAGCGCTCGCGTTCTTCCCGCGTGAGGACAGCGCAGCCTTAACGAGCGCTTGCGTTCTTCCCGCGTGAGGACAGCGCAGCCTTAACGAGCGCTTGCGTTCTTCCCGCGTGAGGACAGCGCAGCCTTAACGAGCGCTCGCGTTCTTCCCGCGTGAGGGCAGCGCAGCCTTAACGAGCGCTCGCGTTCTTCCCGCGTGAGGACAGCGCAGCCTTAACGAGCGCTCGCGTTCTTCCCGCGTGAGGACAGCGCAGCCTTAACGAGCGCTCGCGTTCTTCCCGCGTGAGGACAGCGCAGCCTTAACGAGCGCTCGCGTTCTTCCCGCGTGAGGACAGCGCAGCCTTAACGAGCGCTCGCGTTCTTCCCGCGTGAGGACAGCGCAGCCTTAACGAGCGCTCGCGTTCTTCCCGCGTGAGGGCAGCGCAGCCTTAACGAGCGCTCGCGTTCTTCCCGCGTGAGGACAGCGCAGCCTTAACGAGCGCTCGCGTTCTTCCCGCGTGAGGACAGCGCAGCCTTAACGAGCGCTCGCGTTCTCCCCGCGTGCAGCGCTGTCCGCGCTGGAGCAAGAAACTGGCGAAGGCACAGCAGCCACGGGCACGTCTCATTCCGAGAACGGACCGCTTCGGCCGCGCCTTTCCCTTATTCTCTGGCGATTCTTTGCGAGCAGCCCAATCGATCATTGTTCGAGACATTAAAGTACGTAATTGTACCGGCATTTCATTCTTCCGTACCTTCTGTGCCTTCGAATTCATTTCTTGCTCACTCACATGTTCACTTCCTTGCTTTAAGCAGTAGAGCTTCATAATATGAATCAAACTTTGGATCATTCTTCAAGTTTGGAATAGCCAAATATAAACCGTTCGTTCACAAAACTTCACTGCAGATAATTCCATAAGATTGCCATTTATTTTACCACACATTCACCCACTGGTTATATCCGATTCGAATGATTGAAAGCACCGCTTCTCAGTTGCGATGTGAAATGTTTTCTGTGAACAGATATACCAGTTACCGAGCAACTGTCCCGATTAAGACAATGTTTATTGTTCACTTGAAGCAAATTGTCAAGATATTTGTGGCGTTTCCGTAGTTACTCTTCGCCCCGAGATCCCCCTCAGTTCCAGAAAGCCGCTCAGCAGCAGAAATCCATCATGGGCGAGTGCATTCCTTTGGGTTCCCAGGCCGGCATTCCTATGATGGGACTCAACGGTTACGTATACGACCTGGACTATTACAGGCAAGTGAATGAGCGCGACCGTCGGGTTGAACTCGTAGGAGCAGTTAAGAGAAATAAAAATATCTTTATTTACGTGTCCTCAGGTCTTCGAATTATGAATAAAAATTCATGATTCTAAAATTATGAATAAACAAACGTTTCAAAAACAATTGTGACCAAAAATCTTTAAAATACTTTCTACTGCCGGTCCGGATGGGCGAGATCGTTAAGGCAGTAGGGCCGTAGCGATCTCGGACCGAAGGAGTCCCGCCTCGGGCATGGTTGTATTGCTTTCGTCCTTTCACCCCCTACCATCATCATATCGTGTCAGCCTCACAGTTACCATACCGTTACATGCAATAGTGGTCGCTAATGATCTAAGTTGATGCGACATCTTTCAGCCCTCTTCCTTCCATGTCTGGCAGGCCAGGATGGCGCAGAACCTTCAATAGTTTGCGCCAAATTACGCCTTAAATTACAAAAAAAAAAAATACTTTCTACTGAATCATATGTACCAAGTTCATCAATACAGGTCAAAACACCGACCTGGGTATGCGTGGTTGCAAAGCCTGACGTGCGTTGGCAGTCGAAGGGAATTCGATATGTCACGGGTTTAATCACACCGGTTGTGGATGCGTGTTTGCTGGTGTGTGTTGTGGCGCTATTCCAATTACTGCGGATCACCTTTCAGCCCTCTTCCTTCCATGTCTGGCAGGCCATGGTAGCGCAGAACCTTTAATCGTTTGTACCAAATTACGCATTAAATCCGCACTGTTGGGTTTGAATCCAGCCTGAAGCGTGGACATTGAACGTTGGGTCATGATGTGAATTTCATGAATCTAAATCCTCCTTAATTCCTATTCCTTCTCCAGAAAGTTGTGTGATCGGAATGAGATCAGGAGCGCGGCGTGCAGAGCTGTGGAACGGAGGACCACCGCCAATTACTAGGTGTGTCCTGGCTGATTTTCTTTTATACAGGACGACGCTTACCCAATATTTTGTATAGTGACCCCGATATGACTTTACGAATCACATCGGCGTGGTTGATATGGGCAGCAGTATGTACCGTGGTGGCTCCAATCAAGATAAAACATTGCTTGCAGAGAAAGTAATTGTGAAATATTGTTTTGTATGAAGATCATTGCCAGAACAAAGTTAAAAATAAGCAATACAGTGTATCCATACACTCCTGTTGTATTTCCACACATTAATCGAAAAGGTAACATATCACGAAACGTTTTTCGAAAATATCTAAAAACCTGACAACCTGAAATTCCTATTGCACTGACGTTATTTGCAATAGCAATGTATTGTTGCCTACCATAAAAGGCCAATGTATATTAAAGACGGTTCAAATTTGTTACAGTATGTATTTGATCTAGACGATATGCGTTTATAAATTGAACTGTAAATGCAAGGCATGTTGCGGCACGTGCTAGTCTGCCACTTTTTTGTTCGGATGCAATGGGGGGAGCGGTGCGCGTCGAGATATGTCTAGAATGATTGCTATGGGGGATTAGTGTACGGCGAGTGAGATGTTCTGAATAATTGCAATCGGTAAGGTGTACGCAGTGAGTTGTGTTCAATAAATACTCTGGAGGTAGCGGTGCGTGGCGAATTAAGACGTTCTTGACGAACGCACAGGGAGGGAGTTAGATGTTTAGAATGAAGGCAATGGAATGGAATGGAGCGGCGCGTGGCGATCGCGCGTGTGTGTGTGCGCGCGCGCGCGTGCGCAGGGAGGACGGCAGCCAGTACTTCTGGCGCTGCCACGAGCGCGCGCGCTGCACCGCCGTGATATCTCTAGAATAATTGCTAGGGGTGATCACTGCATGGCGAGTGAGATGTTCTGAATAATTGCAATCGGTAAGGTGTGCGTGGTGAGTCGTGTTCAATGAACACTATGGAGGCAGCGGTGCGTGGCGAATTAAGCTGTTCTGGACGAACGCACAGGGAGGGAGTTGGTTTTTTAGAACGAACGCGATGGAATGGAATGGAGCGATCGCGCGTGTGTGCGCGTGCGCGCGCGTGCGCAGGGAGGACGGCAGCCAGTACTTCTGGCGCTGCCACGAGCGCGCGCGCTGCACCGCCGTGATATGTCTAGAATAATTGCTAGGGGTGATCACTGCATGGCGAGTGAGATGTTCTGAATAATTGCAATCGGTAAGGTGTGCGTGGTGAGTCGTGTTCAATGAATACTATGGAGGCAGCGGTGCGTGGCGAATTAAGCTGTTCTGGACGAACGCACAGGGAGGGAGTTAGATGTTAAGAATGAAGGCAATGGAATGGAATGGAATGGAGTGGAATGGAGTGGAATGGAATGGAATGGAGCGGATGGAGCGAATGGAGTGGAGTGGAATGGAATGGAGTGGAATGGAATGGAGTGGAATGGAATGGAGTGGAATGGAATGGAGTGGAATGGAATGGAGTGGAATGGAATGGAGTGGAATGGAATGGAGTGGAATGGAATGGAGTGGAATGGAATGGAGTGGAATGGAATGGAGCAATCGCGCGTGTGTGCGCGTGCGCGCGCGTGCGCAGGGAGGACGGCAGCCAGTACTTCTGGCGCTGCCACGAGCGCGCGCGCTGCAACGCGTCGGCGGTGACGGGCGGGGAGCTGCGCCGGCCCGTGCTGCTGTGGGACGGCTCGGGCCGCCACCTGCACGCGCCCGACCGCGCGCGCGTGGGCGCGCTGGCGTTCGCGTGCGGGCTGCGCGCGCGCGCCCGCCGCCAGCCCTTCGACGACGCGCTGGCGCTGCTGCGCGCCGCCGTCGCCGCGCTCAGCGACGCGCGCGTGCTGCAGCGCGTGCTGCCGCACCTGCCCGCCATGGCGGCCGCCGTCGCCGCCGAGCAGGCGCGCTGCCGCCGCCGCCGCCTCGCGCTCGCCGCCAAGAAGAGCCACGCCGCGCACCTCGACGACCACCTCTGACGCCAGGGCGCTAGGGCCGGCTCCTGACGAGGCGAGAGACTTGCTTGTGTTGCTGCATTCTTTGTAATATCGCACTGTGCAATAAAAAGTGTACAATTCTTTTTTATACAAGTTTGCCTCCTGCTTCGAACTCGTGCGTAGTATCTCCTGGAGGACCAAATCCCTGTGATCCAACAGAGTACACTCTTTGACGAAAGATTTTGTAGTCGCTTCTGAATCCTCATTAACATCGCTCATGCGTGCGTTCGCTAAAACTCCGTATTCGTTCATTAAAAGGAATCGTGTTAAATGGGACTTTTCGAAGATTAACACACTATTCAAGCTTTTAGGTTTATTGGTGACGTGCTGTAAAGTAGATTCGAGGACAAAAATGGCCATATCTATCAGATACCCATAGGAAGTACTTAAAGTTAAAAACATAACGAAAAACACGCATGCGTGACGGCAGTGATGGGCATTTATTTGGAGAAAATGAGAATTTATCGTTCATTCAATGAATGATGAAAAGGATGTATTTTGACAAAAAATCCTAGGATGTTCAAATTGACTAATTTCACAAAAATGTCAGTTGGGTCAAAACCCGACGTTGTAGTTTATGTATCGGCGTTTCTCGTTGTAGACCAAGCGTTAAGTACTCGTAAAACCCCACTGAATTATGATGGACTGCCCTTGCAGCTCCATGTACAAAGGACCACGTATTACGCGCGATATTAGCTTACGTACAGCAATATAGCTCTGAAGAAGGCCACAGCGAGATGGCCGAAACGAGAGCCCAATTGACTGAGACGCGGTTCATCCCAGATAGCTAAGAATGTATATTACCCTCCCAACCTCGCGCGTCGATGTACATTACAGTGCCATACTATGCATCAGAAATGCAATAAGTAAAACCACAATGAGAGATACAAAATGTTTGTTACACTAACTAACGCGCAACTAAATCGTTCGACTCCTGATAAACACATTCGTATTCTCTATTCCGTCGGCCGTCGACTTAATCCCAAGCCAGCACACTCAAGCATCAGATAAAATTGCGTTTGCGAACTACCCATCTATGGCTATGTTCCTGGTGACGAGAGCAACTAGCAATGCATTTCAGGGAGAATCATCACACAGACTTGTAAAGCATTAACACAAGCATTCAAGCACGGTACCATAACTACCACAATACCTCTACCTCCTTTTATAACGTAAAACCGGAATGATTTTACAAAAAGCTTATATTACTTTTTTCTTAACCTTAACGTTTCCTCGGGTCTTGGATTCATTAAGTCATACAGGAACCTGAGTCTTCCGATATCATTATATTTCAACACGTTATAATAAAGCTTTCTATGGAACAAAATTATTTCAAGACAGAAAATCTAAAATAATTAGGCAGATCTCTTGATACTAGCAAGAGACAATAGTATAACTACGGTATATACTCCCTCCCTTATCATCGAACCTTTTTGTAGATCAACATTTTAAGGAACTGTTGCTAGTATTGCTACAACAACACAGAATGCATATAAAAAGTGAAAAACGTAAGAGTGCGTAATATTTTGTTAATTTTTCTCTTATGTTCTTTTTTTTTCATTTAGCCTGATATTTATTTCTGTCCAAGTATTTCAAGTAATTCGTTACTCATCAGTTGCGTTTAGCTCATATCCGGCATCGTCGCTGACCGCAGTGATTAGACCGGGAGGTCCTAGGTGGCGGGTTTTCGCCACTAGCTGCATACTTTTGTCAAATTCAGACGCTGTCCGAAATAAATTCTAGCGGCCGACTACAATCGACTACATCGGTAATTTCCCGTGGTTTCTTGGATCAGTTCCGGGGCTGCACCGTAACAAATGGCCCATAGACCGCGCACGATATTTCCTTCTTCTTCTTCTTCTTCTTCTTTTTCTTCTTCTTCTTCTTCTTCTTCTTCTTCTTCTTCTTCTTCTTCTTCTTCTTCTTGTGGTATCCTCTACGCACACGCGTAGAGGATAGCACAAGAAAAAGCGCGCACACACACGCACACTACCACACATGTAGCGAAGACCAGACCAGTTGGGAAACTTAGAGCTTGTCCCGCCTGGAGCGGTGCCCTGCTAGGAGAGATATTCTGGAGGAAGAAAATTCCTGCATGCCGACGTGTAGGTCAGCGCCGAATCTCACCATCCACAGGCACTATCTCCATCTCCCAGGATAAAACGTAACGGGACTAATTACGTGCAGGATTAATTACGTGCGATAATTGACGTGCAGGATTAATAGCAGTTGACGTGGCAGGACAAGTCAATGAATGATTTTACTCGAACCTCCTCGCCAAACACTCCCATGCAAAAGAAGAATGAAGGGAAAGCTGCCAATGCGGAACCTCCGTGCCTTCCTCAACGCAAATGCTCGTCGCCCGCGGACAGCGGTGCGTCGGAGGCCACGGCGAGGTGAGGTGAGGTGAGGTGAGGCCGGGCGCAAAAAGCAGCGGCGCCGCGCCGCCTCATCCCCTCCAGCGCCGGCTCAAGGCAGCCCAACGGAAGGCAGCAGGCACCCTTTAAAGGTCATTCAATTACAACCACGACTTACGCGAATCGAATTCTTCTCGCAATATTGGCATTAACGAACCGCCCGCCGAACGGGTAATTCGTACTTGTCGGTTACGAAGATTCGTATAACGCACGCCGGGTCGCGTCGAACAGGTTTAATGGAGAACGATTCTTCTTGCGGGGGACGGAATTAGCATGGCGGCGGAGCTGCGCACGCGACGAGTGTTTGTGAGCGATGGCGGTGCTGCGTTCGCAATACGTGTACTCGCGAGCTGCAACGGAAAGAGAAGTTGCCGACGTGCGCTCTGAAAATGGAATAATTGGGTGCTGCCAGTCGGCGGCCACTTTGAGCGCCACTTCGCCGAAGCGCGGGATGTGCTGAAGATGTTAAAAGTAGTTATAGGAACGCGTAGTAACTTAGATGCCGAGAGCGTAGTAAAAGAAGGTACGGAAAACTACTACACTGCGGACCGTCATTTTTTCGCTTGAGACAGGGAAATTACAATTCAATCCTGCGCGTGTCAGAGTAACAGCGAGTAATACGCAGGTACGTACTTTCGTAGCGTCGTTGTATTCTTAAGACTTGGAGTGGTATCAAGGCACAATGATTAATGACTTTTATTTTTAGAGTCCAATTAGTAAGCAATATTTTGTTCTCAAAAAATGCGTTAAAACTTTGTTTCCGAATATTTGTGAATATTCTAAACTATCATTATTATTATTATTATTATTATTATTATTATTATTATTATTATTATTATTATTATTATTATTATTATTATTATTATTATACATTCTAATTCTTTCCAATAATTTCATTTTATAGTTGTCTTATGTGAGCCGTATATACATTTTTATGTCATTTATTTTGGTGAATAGGCCGCTAGTAAAATTTATACCATGACAGTTAATGATGTTGGTAAGTGCACATTATAATGCTGGTTCTGATACATTAATGAACATTCCTACAATATTACTTAAAACGAGTGAGTGCATTCTGATACTCTTCCTCTTTGTCGATTTGTGAAATGCAGAATTAGAATATTGTGATTTGGAGATAATGTAACAATTTAGGTATTTCTAATTATTGCAAAAAATTCACAAATTTCAATAACAAAACGATGGCAAGGTGTGGCAAGGTCCAATGGCAGCTGGGACGGGTGTTCACCCGTTAACCTAACCCAGATGTAATGTATATTCAGCATCTTTTCCTCAATCAATTGATCCATGTAGATCATAAGGGTTTGGTAACTGAAAGGGTGGGGGAGCGAGGTCAGTGAGAGCAAGACCGGCAAAAAGACCACGAATTGCTCCACGTCTCTGTGCCAGAAGGTTGTATTATGAGGATAGGGGGAAAAGGACGGGTGTAACGCCTAATCCCATATGTCTCACTCTCGTACTTTATGCTAAAGAAGCATTTTTTTACGATTTGGCATAGTTTTTTAACAAACCCTGGTGTGTCCCCTGGCTACTTCCACCAAACTTAAACATCTTTGGAATGGCACTATGGGCTTGACCACCGAAGGTGATGCGTCTGCATTTTGTATGTGTGAGTGTTTGGCGTGTTCTGGAGGAGACTCACCGACATTCTAATCTTTATCTGTCTCAT
Source organism: Gryllus longicercus (assembly GCA_038098605.1). Lineage (NCBI taxonomy): Eukaryota > Metazoa > Arthropoda > Insecta > Orthoptera > Gryllidae > Gryllus > Gryllus longicercus. The sequence goes on from JAZDUA010000540.1 coordinate 587,647, forward strand.
TAAAGTGTCCCTTTCTTCCCCACCCTCGCCAACAATTTAGAGCTGGAGACGCACATAGCGCTATCAAATTTACTACATACGGACAATTTCTAGGAAATTGGCCATTCTAGAAGAAGGGTGCCAAACCCTTAGTTTTACCTCTTCTCTCTCCCCCGACGCATTTCTTTGAACCTGTGGCCACCTGCAGCCCCCTTGGGAAAGCTTCAAATCCCCGACCGAAGAGGCTGCTTTGCAAAGTGCGAGGCTGTGTTTCGTGGCGAGCGGCGCGCGCCGCCGCGGGGGTCAGGTGTCACCGGCGCTGCGCCGCGGCCCTGGGCCGAGGCCCTGAGCGCCGCGCCGCGCCGCGGGGCGCCGCCGCCGCCCGTCCGCATTGACCCGCTTGCGCCGCCAGCGCGCGCCGCGGCCCCTTGGCACACTTCCTCCAGCGCTCGCGCCCCGCCACGCCACGCCACGCCACGCCCCCTCGCTGGCCGGGGGGAGAGGCGCGGGCCAGGTCTTCATGCAAGGCCCAGTGTTAATCAGACGTTGCTAACAGACGTTCTGCCCTCAAATCAGTCCTCTTTCCTTCAGTTTTATTTATTTATGTCTTCTTTTTCTTCTTCTTCCTCTTCTTCTTCTTCCTCTTCTTCATCTTCTTCCTCTTCTTCTTCTTCTTCTTCTTCTTCCTCTTCTTCCTCTTCCTCTTCTTCTTCTTCCTCTTTTTCTTCTTCTTATTCTTCTTCCTCTTCTTCTTCTTGTTCCTCTTTTTCTTCTTCTTCTTCTTCTTCTTCTTCTTCTTCTTCTTCCTCTTTTTCTTCTTCTTCTTCTTTTTCTTTTTTCTTTTCCTTCTTTTTCTTCTTCTTTGTCATCCTTTTTTTTCCGTCCTTCTCCTCTTTTGATTCATGGAAATCGCGAGGCGTGGTCGTAAAGAATGGGAGAGATGAGGGGATAGGGAATAGATCGCACGCTGTCCGTGATACGTTGTACCAGATACTGGTGCGACATTCATCAGGAAATGAAGCAAGAAAACAACCGAGTAGAATTCTCGTTTCCCCTCCAAATCCAGTGAAAGGTACACGCGCAAGCTAAAGCGGCGCGAGGCGGGCAATAGAGGCTACATACGAAAGTATGTTTGACCGATTAGTTATTTCAGACAACCGCGATTGGAATTGTGAATATATTGTTTACTATTTATTACTATTTCTTGTTTATTTCCTTTTTAAATTCTACCTTTTACAAACATTTGCACCAAGGGGCTGAGACATGTTTGAATGATGAATTATTTTCTTGTTTTCATTTTGTGGTTTGTTTTATTAAGTCATTCAGTTATTTGTTGCATAAAGCAATAATATGAAATAAATTATCATCTCTCCTACTGACGGACAGCTGTTTTAATCGAAGAATATGTCTGATAAACCTCGTAATCTGAACGTAGGGAGTTAATGGAATTATTGCACTCAAAGTAAACGCGATTGAAAAATCATTTTTGATTCAACATGTTTAATTTTACTCCTAATTCACAATTTGAAATCTCACTGTTCATTACATTTTAATGGACCATTTTATTAGAGAAAATGGGAGTTAATATAGCTAAATTTGAAGCAATAACTGTCAGTCGACTTATCCAAAAGACGTCGTAGATCAGGTATTCAGGGATGTACCGCCCCACAGTACCAATAATTACATGGAACAGATTTTGCTCAACCCTTAGTTTTGAATCTCGCGCCAGTTGCTCTGAAAGTGCCCGCGAGCACTAGTACACTATGTGATCTAAAGTATTCGGACATGTCCAAAATAGTGATATGGTATGGTCGTGATTTTCAAGGAGGAGGCTCGCACCCTTGTTGTCTTATGGTGGCAGGATTTTCGACACTAGCTTGTTAGTTAGGTCGAATTCAGTCGCTGTGTGGAGGACAATTGTAGCGGCCGCCTGCTCTGAACGGTTTTCCATGGTTTCTCCGATCAACACCAGGCGAATGCCGGAGCAGTATATTAACAAACGGGCCACGGACCGCGTGCGATCTCACCTTCCTCTTTCTTGTGCTATCCTCACCCCTTACACACATTCACTAACACGCATCACACATGCCGGGAGACCGGTCGGGAGCTAAGAGCTTGTCCCGGCTGGGGCGGTGCCCCGCTGGTGGGAGATACCTGGTTGGGGAAAACCCCACTAGCCGACGGTAGGTCGGCATCGGATCTCGCCATAAAGGGAAAGATCACCGCCACCTCCCGAGCAAAAAACATGCATTACACTTACGGGACTAATGACACTGGTAGTTGACGTGCCGAAAATCACTAAACAATCAATCAAATCAATCAATCAATCTATGGGTGACATTATGACTTGATGGTTCTTGGGTTCATGTCCCGACGACGGTAGGATTATCGACACTAGATAAGCTATGTAAAATTCGACAGCTGTCTGGAGAAGAATTACAGCGTCTGAGTGCTCTGACTGGTAGTTTTCCGTGGTTTCTGCGATCAGGCGAATGCCGGAGAAGTACCCTCACACACGGGCAACGGATTACACACGACCTTTCCTTCTCCCTTGACGTATCCTGATCCCTTACACTACATTACTCTACACTATACCACACCATCGGAAGACCAGCCTGGAGTTTGAGGCGTTGGAGCGGTTCCCGCTGATAGGAGATATCTGCATTAGGAAAACCCCGCAAGCGGGACATGTAGATCGGATCTCGGCATTTAGGGGGAAAAGAATACCGCAATCTTCCGTAACATTCTTTACACTTACTGAACTGAACAGAACACTAATGACCACAGCAGTTGACTCGCCTGGAAAAACGAAATAATCGATCAATCGAATATCTACTGTTCGTCAGTTGGTTTGGAGACGAATCAGCGCTTTTACCAATTACCGCATCTGATTGGAGGAAAATCTAAATGATAATTCGTGTTCAACCATTTATCGGCAATCATATAAAGCCATGTCGTTAACCTGAATCTGAGGCAAATTCAACTATTCAAATGTCAATTAAAGTTGCGCAGCTAGAAATAGTGAGTAATTCAATAATTTCGCGATAACATTTATTTTAACATAACAATGCTATTCATTATGTGCCAACAATATGTAGATGGAGTTACTTTTCATCATTCTTCGATCGTGATGAGCGTTCTGGAGAGTGGCGTGTTGTCCTCTCCCCTGTGTAACAGGAAAATGAATGGCAGAATGCACGTTCTTCTTGGAGAAGTGAACTTGCACTCAACTTGCACGTTCATCTTGAAGAGTATCCTTTTGGAACGTCCAAGTCTTCTGGATCATTCAGGACATGAAACTGAGAATACAGTGAACTCCAATCATCTCCCTTGAAAGGTAACCGATGGCTTTCAAACTAAAGCAAATCAATTCTTGAGATTCTCAAACATAAAAAGATGCATCTTTGTGAATCTTCTCTCCAGATTACAGCCGAACATACCTATTTGCTGGGCGATAACTTTTTATGAGTTTAAATAGGATTTTATTTATAATACAAGTATCCAGTAATATGACGTAACTTTGTGAGTCTATTGATTATAATTTGGATATTGTGTTGTGAGAGCAACTACCAAGAAATGAAGCAGAGAAAACACTGCGTTTAAATAGTCTTTCAACAAGGATAACGGTTGAGAAGTACCTCTTCCAAACGCAACAAAACTACACCACTCAAATTTATTCACCGTACATTGCTCTTGACATGACCGTTTAATTTTTCCTTCAGGCAAGCACAATTCCGCGGACCTACCTCTCGTCTGCTACGCCACTTCCGGGCCCTGTCAAGAAGGTGCCAGGTTCGACATCTCATCGTAACACGCGCCTGAGGCTGGCAGATTCCCACTTTCATTTCTCGCCTGGACTACGTAATTACGGCACCGCCTGTTCAAGAGGTGTTGCTGTTACGATAAGCTGTCAGCAAGAAAACACCTCACATGGTCTGATTCTCGGAAAATTGTTCCTGAATGATGCAGTTAGTCTTTACGAAGAAATAAACGCAACAAACGAAGAGCTGGTATATTATTATGTAATAAATTTTGCTCAAGTTATGGTTTTTGTCTGAACAATATTTTCCGTGACTTTAAAGAATGATTTGTTGTTGAAGGTAACATAACTATAACATTTTTGCGCATTTGTATATATCAACTTTACATTATCAACAAACCTGAAAAACTTGTATTTTGCAATTTATTAACATATCGTTTAGTAGACTATTTCAATACAATAGAATATTACATTAACTCCATTTCATAAGAAGTGAACAAGGCAAGTGATATTTTTAAATGATTCAGTAGGAAATAATGTTTTTTCTCGAAAGTTTCATATAGTTTTTTCATTGGTAAAAATCTTTACGTTGTCTATCAATTCTGCTGCAAACGTTCCCGAAATTGTGTTACAAACAGCCAGAAACATCAGAAAAATAATTTGACATTGTTTAGAAAATGTATGCGCAAAGGAAATTCAGTTTTATTTGTATAGAACAATATAAATCGGCATCTTTGATAACATTTGATTCTTCAACGCTGTGAGAAAACACCGACATCACGACCAGAAATCCTTTGACCTTTGCAAGACAAACGCTGTACCGCCTAGAGAACATGCATGAAAAACCTTATCTACCATCAGGAGCCAGTGATAGGCTTTGAAGTTACGACTTGCATATGTACCGCGCCACTGATAAATCCAAGTCGTCTTATTTTTACCGTCACAGCCGAGAGAAAGGCCAGCTTCCCCCCCCCCCCCCCCGCGATATAACTCGCCCGGCTTCTCCCGCACCGCCACAACTTACTCGCCGCTGTCCGATTAACGCGTGGCGGGACGGCGCGACGCATCGCGCGCGTAAAATATCGGCTCAAATCGCGTTGCATCGCTGCCACGATCGCGCCCGCCACCTCTCCACTGTCTGCTGTGCATAGGGTGATTCAAAACTGCCGTCTGGCCTCTGAAAGGGAGGCTGTGCCACGGTATAAATCGTGTGTGATATCCTGTTCCAGCGAAAACGTAAGCGTATTCGAAGAAAGGGAATAAAAATAACGTGCCCCACGGTGATTCGATACTCGTACCTAGAGGCCGTCTGGCCGGTGGTACGAATAGGTGGCGGCGATGGTGTAACGGTTAGCGTATCGGGCTGTTTTACCAAGTTGGCAGGTTCAAACCCGATCGAAACTGTGGATTTTTAAGGGCAAAAAAATCCTTCGTTCGCCTTCCTTCGGGAAGTACCTTCCTCGGGGGAAGTACAGCCGGCTGTCCCATGTTAGTAGATTACTTGCATGTAAGAGATCCTCAAGCCTAAATGACGCCTCTGAGCTAAATTCAAATCACCTATTTCGTCGCTCAAGAAATATATCCTTTCTTCGCTAGTGGGTGAAATTTGGGTCGGCAGACGGAAGAGCGGGCCTGATGACCCGAGTCTCGCCGCGTAAAATTAGGCATCAGTTGAATGCAATTCAATAGGTTAAACCAAACGATGTCCCTGACGAAATGGCAAAAGTGAAGCGCTTAGTGCTGTGTCTGCGGACACAATCCATTTCATAATTTCGCACGCGCTATAAGGCACTTGGCGTCTTACGTGTCATACTTTGTACCATATGTGTACATATTGGCTCGGCAAAAATTGCGGTGTATATAACTGTGGATTGTGCATTCTATCACGAGACAGCGTTGCACAGGCTTCTTGACTCTTCGTATTTCCAGAATGTTATTTCTTTATTAATTGCAAAACGAGTGTGATTTTATTTTGGCAGAACTGCCATCATCGTGGATAGCCTCACTTAGCATGTTCAAAAATAACTTTAATTCGCCAGTATATGCTTTTATACACTCCAGCAGCTACCTGAACGTGTTCGGAGGATATAAGAATAAACGACGGTATGAATAGCGGAATTATATTTTTTCCCCAGACAGTGGTTGGCTTTCTTGCTATTTAGATGAATCCCTTCTGGCCTTAGTATTGGAACTCTCGTAGAACTTCCCGATTAAGTGAGTTTTACACAGTATTTAGAATGGTGACCTAAAAAAACTAAATATCTACGCATTCCCAAGTACGCATTCCCAACTCAACATTGTCTCCTGTTCAATTTTTACTTAGTCGGGAAAATAAAAAACACTTTAATTCTCTTATTATGAAGTAACCCTTGTATTTTAATACTATCGTTTCCTTTCTACACTTAATTCTTCAAATAGCAGTGTTGTGACATTCATAACATTTCGCGCTCGCACGTATACTTGATCCCAATATCTGCGGAGACAGATGATCCATATAGTTCGTACGTCACGTGATTTATTTTATTACAAACAACGCGCAATACAGGTGAGCCATTGAACAAATTAAAATATAGTACTAATGTAAAAGCCGACAGTGAAGGTCACAATGCATTGGTAAGGAAATCATTCCTCATGAATAAAATCAATTTGATGATTAACATATCGATTTTTTTCGATCGATCGATTTTGCGACAGGCTCCATTCACGCGTAGTCGATAGACCAAGAGGATTACAACAATTGAATTACACAATGAATAAAACAATGGAAATTTAAGACTTCTAGGCTGTGCGGTGAAGCCGCGTCGTTGGCAGAGTGGCCGACGTTTCGCCTGTCATATCGCAGGCTTCTTCAGGGTAGTGACACAGTAAAGCTCTGCCTTCTACCCTGAAGAAGGCTGCGATATGACAGGCGAAACGTCGGCATCTCTGCCAACGACGCGACGTCACCCGGACAGCCTAGAAGTCATGAACATAAGCCGCGGAAGCCTACGTGTACAAATGGAAATTTAAGTTAAAATAAGATCTGATGTGACAAATTTAACGAGTGAACCACAACTGATGTAATAAATTAAAGAAAATAAAAAGACCAGGCCAGTGAGAGGCGGATTTATCCCCTGCGATTGCACCCGACGGCGCTTCCCGCGCACTGCCACATCATCCGCGCCGCTGTCCGTTTAGCGCGCGTCGGAACGGCCGCGTCGCATCGCGCGCATAAAATATCGGCTCAAATTGCACGTCGGGGGCGCGATGGCGCCCGCCACCCCTCCGTTGCTGGCTCTGCCACGGGGAGCGCTCGCGTCGCCGCCGCCAAGGCCGAGGTCGCCGCCATATTTGTCGGCTGCGGCGCGACGTACTTAACCTCCGCGTTTTGATTTAGTACGCGCGACGCCATCTTTGGGAGCCGCTTATTTACTCTGCAAAACATTTTATGGCTATTGAAAAAGAATACTACGTGATTCTCAAATTGCGATGGTGCATTAGGGAGTTAAGTACTACTTCTCACCGCGAAGATGGAATAGCAATAAAACTGTCTTTCAATGGTGTAACTATAAAATTCGGTGGCTCGTATTTTATTAGCGTTCGGAAATAATTCCGGGTAGCCTGCAATCACAGTCTTAAAAAGCGCCAACATCGTTATTACGAGGCGTTCGGGGCATCTGCCGGGGGCGAACGCTGAAGCGGGGGCCGTAGATCCGCTTCTGGATCCTGTTCGTGGGATGATTGGTACTCGTCCACGTGCAACTCGTTTAAAACGAGATCTGATGAAACTGCTCTGGTGGCACCAGTGCTCCCTTTGTGCGTTACCAAATAAAGTTTGTTACCTAGTCGCTAGATTATATGACATTCTGTTACAAGAATTGTTGTTGGAAGGTAATTCAAAAATATAACTAATGCAGAGACGTAGGACGTTACATGCAACTAAATTGTCAAGCTAGTTTCAAGTGGTTCAACAACTGATTTTAAATTACCCCTATTATAAAATATGCTCCGTATTATGAAATGCTCTCTCTATATAGGATTAGAATGTTTTCTTTCACTTGAGATCAGGGGCAAACATCTCAGCTCGAGGTCAAATTAGGAATGCTAATACTCGTACGTTCATCTACTATATAATATTCATACACTACGTCTTGATTTGTGGCCTTATAGAGACGTCTTGGGGAAAATAGTCAAAATTCTAAATATAACATATATTTGTGCTATTCTTTTCTATTTATTTTACTAATGATTTACAAATACAGAAGTTCTCAACTGTGAATGAAGAATAAAAACCACTATTCATTACGTGATTTGCCGATGCCTTTGCCGCTCAAAGACTCAATTTGTTTTGTCTTCCAGTGCGACTACTAGCGGGTGTCAGCGCCATCTGAAAATTGGGGAATTTCAAATAAAAAATTCTGAATTTTTGCTGTGTCTCTTATCTAATTTATTCTAAAAAATGTAACCGAAAAATGTGCTGAATGCTAACTTGCCAAGTAGTAAGCTGTAGTAGCAAACAAAAATATAGGCGTGCGTGCCCAGTCAGATAATAAAATCAATCCATTATCTGTCAATTGTCTTCCATAATGCAACTTTTCTGTATTCTCTTTATCCATAATTGTGAGATTTTAAAATAAGCATGCTCTTCAGAATTACAAGAAATTATTCCATTACATATATATTACATTACATTGTATATTACATTACATTACAAAACATCCCTGTTCCATTGTTCTGTTGTATTGTACTTCTATATTGCATTGTAACAGTGTGACATAAAAAATTATACTTCGAGATTGGTGCTCGTTATTAAATATTGACGTACTTTTAATCACTTCCTGGGATAATAAATGTCAAATTCAAATGAGACATTTCAACAACACTTGTCAGCATCAAGATAGTTTATTGCAATGTGTTTTAAATTAGTCTCTCTTTCTGCATCTTTTTTGGATTTCTTGTGGAAATATTGTCGAGTTACACCCTTATTTATTAATGTTTTCGAAGTACGTTATTTGAAATACACTTCCTAGCATTCGCTATTTCTTCTCAAGCATAATATTAACGTCCATGTCCCTGTAATTAACTTACTAATAGACCAATTTGCAAGAAACTATTATGGACAACCCTGCCAGCCACCTGCATGTAATAGCCCCGTGTTGACAGACGCTTCTTCTTTGGGATTAATTGCACGTATTATGCTCCCGGTTGAAGCCATTTAATATCTACATCATTATACGATTAAATTCATGAAGGTAATGTAAGCGGTAATTGAACCTAATTGACTCGGTGCTCAGAATAAGATGTCAAGTGCACCCGGAAGAAAGTGGACAATTCTGGGCGTTGACAATCATAAATAGTCGGACTTAACTCGTGCCTTCTGCAGTGAGAATAATTCTGGGTTTAATGTCACTAATAACAGGCAGCGGAAGATTAACGTAAGAATGGGACTATAACTCGCGCTTCGCCTGTACAAGGCCGACATCCTTGATGATCTTTCGCCACTTCAAAGTTCTAGAACATACAATATATTAGCCCTTTTGTCGAATGGGTTCTTACTTTGTTTTATACTGTTTTATACTGTTCCTCCTTTTTTGATTTCTCAATTCATTAGCAAATGAAATGAAGCTCTTAGGCATGATTTTAAAAAAAAATATTGAACTGCAGTTTCTTAGTCATTAAAATATCTGAGCTTTGTCTCGTTTTATCTTTTCAGTTTCTTTCTGTCATGCGCTAGAGTTTCCTTTGTACTGTTCAGATTCATTTAAGATGGAATACCTCTCACTTGGAAGGTAGTTTGCCCTGAAACCGCTAAATCAATCAAATACTGAATCCCAAGAGGTAGTGAGTATATTTTGCTCGGTGCAGATAGCTCTAATTCCACATTGAGAGCGTGCATTTTGAACGTTTTCGCCATTGGTACTAGTCATCTTAGAAGATTTTCTAGATAAATACCGATATCGAAAAATATATTTTTATGGTTCATAGAGACGAATAAATTTTATATTTTAATGTCTGAATTTTTCATGTAGGATCAAGAACAATTATATTTATTTCCATGAATTTGTTTTAAACTATTTCTTAGATATTTTTTTCTCTAGACTTCTCTGTTGCAACTTTATTATGGTCCATTTGGACATATTATCAACTTTGTCGATTTATCAATGGAAGATAGTGATTTTTTCTGTTAATTCAAAAATGTAATACCTGTACTTTTGAAGTTCCTTCGTTATTTATATTTTGTCGTATTACTTGGATTTTTTCAGTATAAATATTCGTCTATTCACTTTTAAAGAAAAGTGAATTCAAATGAATTTTTTGTCACTAATGCTACATTTCACTGCAAAAACTGGAGTGTGTTCTATGAATACTATATTAATACCCCCAAAATCGGTTGATATATATTTGGAGTAAGCCCAGGCAGCACTTCAGAACAAACCAAAAGACAAATTAGTTTGTATTAGAGAGTGGACTAAATGTTTACCAGCTGCAGTTTTCTTCTTTTCTAATAGCTCATGTAATCATTTAATTTGGATATTAAATTAAAATGGCACTTTAAAATGTCAAAACGATAAACAATATGATTAATTATTTTGAATTTTAATTTGATCTTATTGTCAATTCAAAAATTACTTTAATTTAAAATATATATTAATTTCAAATTATTAAAAACAATTAATGCAGTTCTTTTAAATTTTTACGTTTTAAATTGCAAAATCAAAAGATTAAAGAAAAGGAAAGCACATATCATCTTTACCAAGCAATTGTTTCCGTTGATCAGTTTTTTCATTTTCTGAAACATACTTTCATAGTTTAAAATACACAAGCCATTAATTTGTTTTAAATGATGTTTATGACAGCTGAATAAGACTTGATAACAAAAATATAAAATTCTTACATTTATCATGATAATTTGTAAATAAAAGTTAACAATAATAGCAAACTCTAGATTGAATTTTACATAGATTAAGAATCAGAATTACATTAAATAAAGCGGATTGAAGAAATATTATAAATAAATTGTAAAATGCTAAATGTATTTTAAAATGAAGTCATTTATACATTCACCATTTACATTTAAAAATATATGAATCATGACTTTTAAAGCTTCTAGACTTAACATAGAGATGTGCTCACCAATACGACCAAAGGCAAAATGAATGAAGTAAATCATTTTTCATAAGAAAACTGTACTTTTTCGTTACTTAGGAAGGCATGCATTCTTGACTTCAAGAAATAATATTTTTATAAATCAAATAGATTAAACTATTTGTACCAGTAATTACTTTTACAATATATGATGATCAATATATAAATTAACATAAATTACAATTATATTACTAATAAATTCTTTTTGCAATTGTGAATCTTCATGAAATATTTCAGTGAATTGCATACGTCACACGTAAAGAGCAATAAATGAATGTTAGAATTTGCATCTGAATTCCAGCATTCATAAAATACAATGTTCCAATACATAAATAGTGATATTTAACAGCACCTTATTAAAATCATTCTCCATTTATCGCATTTCAAAGCAATAATCTTTATTGGCAATAAATTGCCAAATCAATATACGACAAATGTTAGTCCTTAGTCATTAGGTAAGTAGATGAACGAATTGGAAATGAAAATAAGTAATGCCCACTCCCCAAATTGATATGAAATCATGTTATTTTTCGAAGGTTACGCAATTCTGACGTGTACTTGACTAAATATTTATTAGTTTTATCAGCAATAAACGATAAATCAAAAGAATTCCAAGAAGAGCGCGTTCTACTCATTCTAGTTTCTGAATTGAAGGGATTCTACGTACAATAATGGCGCAATGAATTGCTTAGCTTTTATGTATGAAATGAAAATGATATGTGTTACAATTGGTACAAGTGGGTTACAACAATATTTCTATACGCTACGTAAACCAATCTTCATTTGTACATTGGACCTGTGAAGTTGGCGTTATCAATATATGTTATGATGATAATATGGTCAGAGGCCAGCTGTTGTAGAAAGTAAATCTTTTCACGTTTTTACATCAGCAAAAACTCTGGGCCGGTGCGAGAACTTTTATTTTCTCTACGTAAGAGTGGAAGTTAAACAAAAATGTTTACTCCTTCCGAAACACCGAACGAACGAAAAGGGATACACTACGCCTTTTCAGATAAAAAGTGAAAGGGGGTTAGCTGGGAAGCGGAAGTGAAGGAAAACTGACCGGGGGATGCAGTCGAACGATTCCCGCGTGGAATGTGCGGGCGCGTCCGCCATTTCGTGGAGACGTCCATTCCGCGCTCGCGACGGCCGCTGCGCGACGCGTGTCGGCGCGCGGGAACAGAGGCCGCTCGTGTCGTACGTCGCCCCCTCCCCTCCCCTCCCCCCCCCCCCTTACAGTGTCCCTACTGCGACTGCGCAGACCAGTCAGAGAGCAAGCTGCTGGCGATTTATCGGCCATTGTCCATTGTACGCCGACCGCTGCCCCGCATTCATCAGGACAAGTTAATTCGTGTGCGCTCGCATTTTGGCCGGCACTTGTTCCACGACGTGCGTTCTGGACGTTGCCCTGGCTTTGTCCGGCGGTTTCTAGAAACACCGCTTCCGCGAGTGCCGGCGATGCGGGAGGTACAAGACAACTATAATGTTGG